>CM070655.1:10796912-12031277 GCA_036346575.1 Dendrocalamus sinicus
CCACGAAAACTTAAGGCCCCTAGCCCATGTATGTTAGTATGTATACATGCATTTTGTTGACAATGGGTATTTTGTATTTTGTAATGTACTAAGTCTAATATTGCCAATAAGTACTTTGTATTTTGTGACGTACTGTCTAATGGTTACTGTATTGAACTTTACCTTTTACAACTGATATAAAATGTATTGTTATATATTTATATTAGAATAAGAGTTATTTTTATCATGCTTTAGGGCCTCCAAGATGACAGGATCGGTCCTGCCTGTTGTGATCAACGAGGACGAGGAAGAAGAACGTGAGGGCAAGAGATTTGTGTAGTTGCCTGCTGTGACGGAGAAGGTCGAGGCAATGGCGAGTAAATTTATAAGGACCGTGACTCTTCAGGGGAACAGATTCGATAATTACGTTTAGTTAAGCTAAAAATTAATTAAACGTGCTAGACAAGGACGCTTCTCAATCAATACCGTGGTATTTATTCTCATTTTCCCTGTAGCCAATTTAATTGGTAAATTAAGTGCTGCTAAAACGCTAATGAAGTCTTGGGTCAATTACGCAGACCTTTGCCGATTCATTAATTCATTAATCCATTGCACGGTAAATACGTACATTAATTATCAGCATATTCGCTGCCAAGTCACCAAGCGCACACACGGCCTCAGAGACCGGACTACACGTATAGTTTTAAGTTTGCGCTGCACAAATTCAAACCGTAGCAGCTGATTCGGTTGCTTGATAAGGGCATCTGTAGTGTATGAAAATAGAGGGTCTTAAGTCACCTTAAGGTCAACCTTATACATTACAGGGGTGACCTTAAGCAGGCTATAAGCAAAAAAGGCTTAAGGCTGGTCCTCAAGCTAAAGACCTGGCCACAAGCATTAAAATACAGTTTTTCTTTATCTGCTAAGTGAGACCGTCTTAAGGCCTCTTGGGTTATATACACTATAGAGTCAGCCTTAAGGTTTAGATAGGACCCACCTTATGACCCCTTGGGTTATATACACTACAGATGGCCTAAGTGAACGTCGTCAAAGTATAATGTTAGAAACTTATATGGTAATACATTCAGTCCGTGACCAGCACCCAGTTTCCCAAAAATAATGGAGCACGTACCACAGCCAGCACTAGCTGCAACACTGGTCCTATACAATATAGGCCCTGGTTGGATTAGTTTCAGATTCTTAAAAACCAGCTATTACTTCTAGTTTTTAAAAGCTAGTTTCTAAGCAAAAACTGGTGGGGTATTTGAATCTCCTAGTTTTTAAAAGCTAGTTTCATTTATGATTGGTGCTAATAGACTATTATACCCTTACATTTATTGCTCTTGAACAAGACATTAAATGACCATGCGTGGTCTTTAATGAGGGTAAATGGGTATTTGTGCAAAAAACGGAAAAAGTGGGTATCAACGACTTCTTGGTTTTAAGAATCTGGGTAGGTAGATTTTAAAAACTGCCCCAAAAACTGGTCTGTTTGGATCCCACCCAGTTTCCAAAAGCCAGATTCTTAAAATCTGGGTGGATCCAAATAGGGCCATATTTCAGAAAGATAGAAAGAAAAAATAGAGCAGCTGCAAATGACAACCAATACACCGGTCCGACCGCCTATACTGCTAACAAAAGTTACAAAACTAAATTTTTTAAAACTATTAGAAAATCAATTTTAACTTATTCAAAGTATCAGCTTTCTATTACAAGTAGATATTAGACATAGTACGTGGTCCCCACATCCGCGGACGCCGTCGCCATCAGGGACGGTCTCGTGGTCGCCGGTGTACATGTCGTCAGCCGGTGACGTCCGTGCAAACGACGAGAGGGGCTTAGCTCATCGAGCCGCGCAAAAACTGATCGACTGGGCGAAGCTAATCGTGCATGTTGCATGATATGTTATAAATACTGTCTGCTGTTGAAACGTAATTTAAAAAAGTTATTTTCAATGTGTTCCAGCACGCTGGGTCTCTTCTTTTTTGGCTTCACTTTACGGGGCTGTTTAGTTGCTAGCCACACTTTGCTAATAAAAATTACTACACTTTTTTGAGTCATTGATGCGTGTGATCTAGTTTGCTGGAAGGGAATCTTGCCACAACTGTGGCTGCAACCAAACAGCTCCCAAAGTTGGTCAAACTTGTCTAACCTTATGCGTGGTAAACTGTGGCTGGCAACCAAACACCCCCTATATCTTTTAGCTACGATTTTTTGTTTTTTGACTGTTCGTGAGAAAGTATGAAGTAATAAAAATTCATGTGTGGTTTTGACCGATATTAAAGAAGTCACTGCAGTGTATACTACAATTAACTTGTAGACTTTACATTAAAAAGACATTTCATTTGAAAGTTAGGTATTATAAAAATTAAAAAGTAACTTTTATATATAAAAAAAAAGAACAGGCCCGTTATTTGGTTGCAGTAACGATAAATTGATACAGGAAAGAAAAACAAGTAAACATTGCAAAAGAATCGGCTTCGGAACTCTGGCCGGCAACCCGACTCCCCCACATAGGTTGGCCCCACCAACCGCCCCGCGGTTTAATTTTCAATGCTAGCGATGCTACTGGTATGCTCTTTGAGCTTCAGCTTTTGATTTTTGGTTTCTACCTTCTAATTTTTTAAATTTTGTCTTTTCCTATTTTTTGGCTTTTTGGAGCTGTTTTACCTTTTTTTTCGCATTCCTTTGTATTGTCTATGATGGGCTAATCTATTTTTTCTTTTTTAATTTTTTAAATTTAATTATACCAAAAACATCCATACTTATAGTGTAAAATAAGCAAACTATAGTACCAACAGTGAAAAATAAATCAAAATAAGTAGCACTGTGCGTCTACCAGCGTGCTCTCTCTCCCCGTACTGAACACACTCAACCAAACAAGAGTGGACATTTCCACTCAAATTCTAAGACTTACACTCGAAATTGCAATTTTAAACTCGAATTCAAAATTTTTACTTCGAAATTGCAACTTTCAACTCGGAATTCAACATTCCAACTCAAAATTCCTTAGGTTTTTTAACTCCTGTAGTGTTCCTCTAGGCATGAATCCAATTCATGTGCTTTTCATGTTCTTGCGTTTTCCATTTTCCCACGAAAGTGCCTTGTGAAATGTTAACCTGAGATAACTGGCGTAGTTTCCGTCTTTTTACTTTCAAATTTGCTAGGAGACGCGTCTGCTACTGTTGCGCTCTCAGCGACAGCTACCGGGGATATAGGTTCATCCGTGATTTGATGAGTTTTGATACATGGCAACTTGCAGAGTTAATCGGATTTGCAGGCCTATTTATATTGGTTTATATTTCTAGCTTTTGCTTAGAGAAGACACAATTTAATATGAACATATGATTTTTCGAAGCGATTCCTTACACCTCTTGATCCCGTCTAGCTTAAGGGATAAAAAGGAGTTACAGACGCCTCATACAACCCACCCCTCTCATTCTTGTCTCATGCATGCATCTCTTCATTTCTTTCCCCACTGCTCATCTTCTCTTTCTAAAAGTCATTTTTTGACCACTATTATTAATTTTCAGTCAAAAGGCATCAGTCGCAGCCAATATAAACACCACATACATGGTACATACTCCCTCCAGTTCAAAAAACAAGTTGTTTGGGATATTGACATGGTCCGTCAAATACAATTTTAATCACTAATTACTATTATAATATATTTATAACATTCAACAAAATTATAATACTATGAAAGTACTATTTGAGATGAATCTACACTATAATTTTTACGAAACTACACATAGTTTTCATGCATCTAATTTAAATATTTAAAATATACCTATAGCTAAAGTTTTCAAATTTTAATTGCTCATATTTTAAAATAATTTTTAACTAAAGGGAGTACTGTTATAGAATTTAACAGCATAAGTTTGATGCATGTACTGTTTATATTAGTTTTTAAAAATTGCTTTTTATAATATCTAATTTTTGAATGGTGTGCTTTTTGAAGACAAAGACTATTAAGTTAATTATAATAATAATGCAGCAACTTTATTTATACATTATATGTGAGCTCCATATAAATCTCTACGACCTATGACTATTCATAAGTAAACCCAACACTAAAGTCAAATATATACGACGGGCCCTCATTCGTGGGTAGCTAGCTGGCTAGTCGGTACGCCCGCACGCTGCGACGCGGGGACCCGGTCCCCTTCCACGACCTCGCCTTGCTCCTCTTCCTCCTCGTCGGGCGCCTCGTTCTCCGCCGACCGCCTCGCAGCTACAACGCCCCTCCTCTCTTCTTCTTGGCGCAACCCGCGTCGACGGCCTCCTCGAAGTCCTCCATCCTGAACACCGGCCTCCACGGCGGCTCCGCTCCTCTCACCCGCTTCCTCGACCCACCGCTATCCGCGCTCGCACCGCCGCCGCCGGCCGTGTACATGCCCCGCAGGGCCCGGACGTTGGCCAGCAGCGCGTAGAACCGCTCCACCTGCTCGTCCTCCTCGCCGCCGCTCTCCACGGCCGCACCGCCGCTGCCGCCGGCGACACCCTCGGGCAAAGGCCCCTGCCGCACCTCCGGCGCGGAGGTCGGGGTTGCGCCGTCGCTTGGCGGCGCCGGAGCCTTCTGCTCGCCTCCTGCCGTTGCATCCATCGCCTCTGGATCTAGCTTTGTACAGCTTACACCTTACAAGCATATATCATATATGTATGTCGTCGTGGACAGTGAACGAGAGAGAGACAAGGGAGGCGATGGAAGTAAAACGTTGCAGGGGGTGGTTAAATAGGGGGCCGTGCCGCCATGAGTGAGGGTGGACCGTGGACTACTGCTGCCTGCGGTTAGCCGGCGCACTAGACTCGTGGAAATAGATTATTGCTTTTATATTTACTACTCCATTAATAAGCCCGTAAACGTGCGCCATACCTTGACCCTTCTGGCTGTCTGGGTAGTCTTTACTTTTTTTTCAAAAAAATAAAATAAAATCTAGTTGGGTTGGTAAATTAAATTAAATTAAATTAAACTACGGTTTTGCTACTGTCAAGACTTGGATCGTTGGTAATCAAGACTTGGATTTTTGGTAACTTTATTTATTTATGTATCGGTGATATGAACTGCTTCTGAACCTCGGTGGCCATTTCGACGGAGGAAGGCTTGAGGGAAAATGATGACGAAACTTCGGTTTCCCTAGCAACAAAGGCTTTAGTTTGGCCGTCCCGCGCGCAAAATCAAACGATGGACAGCCTTATACGACCAAGTTAATTTAGCATATATATAGTATGGTCAAATAGAACTCCTAGTCTGCTTCGTACAGAGAAGAATCTACAGCTGACATGGGCTTTAATGAATAAACGACCTTACCCGAGCCTTGAAAAAATAAAACTAGCTTGGTCAAGGTATGCCTATTGGAGGCTTGGTTGATATCTTAGCCTCCCTCGTTTTAGTTTCAACTTCTGATTTTAATTCATTATTTTTTCTTTTCTCTCTCTCTTTTAGGCCTTTTGGGTTTTTTTGCTTTTCTTTCTTTTTTATATATTCCTTCGCATTATCCGTGATAGTTAATCTGATTTTTCTATTTTTATTTTTTTAAATTTAATTATACCAAATAAGTTACCATCATCTACAGTAAAAACACTAATTACAATAAAAAATCATAAATCATTGTCAGTACCTTCTAAAGTATGACTTGGACGCGGTCTTCTAAAAAAATAATAGGGCACCCTGGATGTGACGGTGTCCATCCTCCGTACCGCTAAAGAAAGATAGAAAGGTTCTTTTGCTAAGTGGCTTTCGCTTTTAATTTATATTTTTTAAATTCTATTTAATTATAAAAAGTAGTATATAGAGAAAAATAATAATATATAATTTTAGCAGATATAAATAAACTTAATATAGTGTCCACTATAATTTATTTATAATATATATCTAGAAATATAATATTTAAAAACTAGTTACAAAAATAAAAAAATGCAAACTAAAGTCAAACTCTAGCCGAACGCTACGTGATGCGGACAAGACAAGGAGAGAAAAAAAACGACCCGCTATAGCAACAGGGAATACGGATACTGTTTTAGTGTTTTACTACTACTACTTTCGCGTCTTGCATGTCTGTTTTACTACTACTACCCTGCGTCTTAGCTGACGTGTCGAGTGACGGGGATGACGTCGCCATGGTGACGTAGGCAAGGTGGCGTCATGTCTCACGAGTCACCTGCGTGTCGCATCATGGTGCCTGCCGCCTGGTGGTACTGGACACCAGTACGTGGCCATATGGTTAGGCAGGTTTTTACCTAGTCTAGTACGTTTTGAGTTCTATACCGCCGGCGCCTGCTCCCTTACCAAAAGCTTTTACGTGGCCACATGGAATGGCAGTTTTGTAACAGTCTAGTACCTCCCCGTTCTTTTTTACTTTGATATTTTCAACTTTTTTAGGTCTCTAAGTAATGACTTAATTATTATTTTTTATAACTTTACACTAATATATATACTAATAAATAATAATATTATGAAAATATTTTTGACAATAGACCCAATAATATAATTTCTATATACCCAGTTTAAATTGTTCTAATCCTGTTGGGTTAAATTTTAAAAAGTTTGACGGTATGAATTCTAGGAAATTAAGTAATAAAACAGATAAGTAGGTTTAAAGTTTTAGACTTGGCATTGATGCCCATCGATTTGAGAAGTATATACGAGCTTACATATTTATTGGGAAAGCGTGTGCCTGTACTATGTGGGCCTTTGATGTCTTCCATAGATTCTAATGTGTGCTATGAGTGTATGTATAGCTAGTACTTGAAAAAGAAAAGTGTGGATTCTTTTTTGCTACGGTTGATGGATTTTGACCCTACTGTGAGCATTTATGCGAATAAACCGAATACTGATAAACTATTTCGAAAAGTATGTCCTGATAAGCTGCTCTGAAATAGCGACAAAGAAACACTCTATTTATTTACTCAAGAAAAACTATAAATTATAAGCTAAAAAGAACTGGTGCAAAACCTACTCCCCTGCCCGCCCCTGGCCCCTTCGTACCGTCATCGTCTAGCTCTACCTTCAACTTGGGCCGTTGCCCCATCGCACTGCTGAACCATGTGTCGCCTTGGTGTCACCGCATGCCACAGCTGGGCCGCAACCAGTAAGCTCTGCCACCGCCCAAGCCATCGTCAACTTGTAGTTTATTATTTTTTGCACCAGTTTCCCAAGCCAATGAAGACTGGCTGGATTCTTTAGGGCTTAAAATTGGCTTATGCTTATACTGTTTACAGCAATTAGCTTTTAAATGATGCGTTTTTCAAGACGAGATCAATAGGAAAATTGTAGTAAAAAGTGTACTGAGTTCAGCTGTACCGACCAAAATCGCATGTGACTATTTCCTTCTGCGTACTGCCTCTCACGAACAGCCAGAATTCAAATATTTAAGCTATAAGCCATAAGCTATCAACCCAAAAGAACCTATCCGATAGGTTTTGCATCTTCCGTGCCAAACTTCTTGAATAAATCTTTCACGTACCTCATTTGGCTTATAAATGTCTCATCCATAAATTGCTTGATTTGAAGTCTAAAGAAATAGCTTAATTCTCCTATCATGGACATATCAAATTCTCCTATCATGGCTTTGATCTTCTTGAAGAACTTGAATGTTTCGTCTTTCATCTTGATCACCTCGAGCCACATAAAATGCCTATGATCATCCATGATCAGCAGGAAGTAGTGGTCGCCTCTTAATGTGGCTGGTGTAATCGGGCCACATAAGTCACTGTGAGCCAGCTCAAGGCCATGCTCGGCACGGTATGTCGAGGCGTATGGGAATAACGCTCAATGTTGCTTGCCAAGTGCGCACCCATCACAAAATTGTTCTAGCCATTCGATGAAGGGAACCCGTCGTCCTTCTTCTTGGTGCACAGGTCATGCAGGTGCGAAAGCTAAGATGATCATAGTGCGCGTGCCAGTGCCACGCCGCCTTGTTCGCCTTCGACAATAGGCATACAGTGTGGTCAGATTTAGGCCAAGAGTGTATAGCCTGTTTCTTGACTAACGCACCTGTGCCGGCAGCACTCATTCCTGGTCGAAGATGCCTAGCTCGCCATCTTCGATTACAATTTTGCATCCACCATCGTCGAGTTGGCCAAGACTAATGATGTTAGACCGTAGTCAAGGGATGTAGTATACCTCTGTAAGTACCCGATGCTCCTGATTTTTACACTGAAACAGCACAGAGCCTTTTTCCGCAGATGTCCACTATTGAGCCATCACCGAATTTCACCTTGCCTTTCATGTGACCATCTAGCGAGGTGAACACGTTCTTATTGCCAGTTATGTGGTTAGTCGTACCCGTGTCGAGGTACCACTTGTTGTCGTTTGAATCAACCGACACCACCTTCTCATCGTTGAGGTACACAACTTGCGTTTAATCGATGGCTATTTGAGCAAACTCGCAATGCTCAGCCATTAGCAACGCTGGTGCGTCGTCCTGCACCTAAGCTAGGTTCACTGTTTCCTTGTGCTCGCAATATGGCTTGCGGCAGTCCTTCGAGAAATACCTGTAGTTGTTAGAATTGTAACACTTGACCTTCATCGTGTCACGACCGCCAGTAGATGACATAGAATCTCTGCCATCACAGGTGCAGTTGCCATGCCCATGACCACATTGCTTGTCGCGGCATCAATCACCGCTGCCACCTCGGTTTTTCTCGCCACTAGAAGAGCCTTCATCGTGTTTCTTCTTCTGGTGCGTGAGCCACTCCTCCTCCGTGAGGAGTAGCCGCCCTCTTTGGACATCTGTTTCACCCTCCAGGTCGTAGTGTTCCTCCACGGCCCTGAGCCATCCCGTCAGCTCTTCAATGGAGATTATCTTGAGATCGACAAGCGTCTTGTGGGAATTACAACCTGTGAATACCATGAGGGAACAACACGAAGAAACTTTGTCACCACCCTTTCGTCATTGATCTTGTCACCAAGCAGATTAAGGTTGTTGATGAGCCCGGTGAGCCACATTGTGAAGTCGTCGACAGTCTCTCCATCCTTGAACTTCATGGACTCGAACTACGAGCGCAACATTTGTGTTTTGGCTTCACGCACGCGCTAAGCACCCATGTGCATTACCTTCACGGCGTCCCATGCTTGTTTCATCGTGTTCTTGATGGCAAGAGTCACCAACATCTCGGTCATCACGACATGTAAGATTGTCGACAATGCCAACGGTCAACGCGGTAGTTGACGATGTCTCCAGGCTCAATCACTTCCCAGAGTCCTTGTGCCTACAAGTTGACCCTCATTAGGAGGGACTAATCATCATAGTTTGTTCGCGTCAGCACGGGGATAGACTACCGTGTCACCCATCTTCTTCACCACATGCTGACGCATGACCTCACGGCCTTCATTACCCTTCCCATCACTGTCTTTGTGGATGTGGGCTCTCGATGGTGGTGGTTGTAACATCCCAAAAATTTCAAATTGGAAAATGTGAAGCTTTTGAATTATTTTGCAAAGTATTCTCTTGAAATTTGGATTTTATGGTGATTCTCTGAACTTTGGTTGAGATTACAAAAAAATGAAGAGGTTCAAAAACGACAAAAGCAAACATCAATAATACCCTAAAAGGAAATGTGCAAATAATAATAATAATAATAATAATAATAATAATAATAATAACTCTCATTTGATAGTTGAAAATTTTAAAGTTGAATTCTAAATGCCATCCAAAATCAGTAAATTCTAATGCAAGATAAAAGTTCAAAAAAAATTCAAAGTCCAAAAAATGATTAAGTCTATCTCTCCTTCCCTTCATTTTCCCTCTACACTCTATTACATATGGGCCCAGCTCCAGTCTCTTCTCCCCCCCTCCTCTTTTCTTTTCTTTTCTTTCTTCCTTCCTCCATCCTGTGGCCGCGCAACCCTCCGCGTCAGCTCCCTCCTCTTCTACCTTCTGCTCCCCTAGGCCCTCTGCTCTCCTAGGCCCTCTGCTCCGCACCGCTCCCGCCAGAGCACGCTGCCTGCCACACTCTGCGCTGCGTCGACCCGTCCTCTCGCCCTGCCACGCGCCGCGCGCCGAGCTTTGCGCCCGGGCAAGAACCGGCGAACGGCCCCGCGGACCGGTCCTCCGCCTACTGCGTATCCCCGCCCTTCCGTCGCTATAAGATTGCAGCCGCCTCCATTGCTCCCCTTGCTCCCGCGCCCCTTTTTCCCTGCTCCTTCCCCGTCCCCGCCCGTGCGCCGGCTGCCGCCAGGGTTCCACGCCGTCACACTGCTCCGGCCAATTGGGGCCGTCCCAGACAATTCCTCCGGCTTGCAACGTCCTTGTGGAGCCGCAAACCCATCCCCACCCCCAATTGGAACCCCGGTCGGCCCCAGCTCACCGGCACCGCAAGACCACCCGCGCCAGCATGGGCCCCTGCCGCCGGCACACCCTGGCTCTTTTCCCGCTCAACCAACACTGTGTCAAGCTTCCTCTGAACTCCCTGCAGCTCGCGCGCACTTCAAACTCCCTTCTCCTCCACATCGGCGCCGCCTCCACCGTCGACCCCATTTCCGCCGCCGCCGGCCATCGCCCTGGCCAAATTGGCCGGCGAGGCCTCACCCACGAGTGGGCGCTGTGGTGAGCAATCCCTTTTGCGAGTACTCACCCCTGGCCACCGCCTCTGCCGCCGGCGGCAAGGCCTGCGCCGAGCTCCACTGGTAGCTCTGTTTTGAGCTCAAGTCCCTCGCTTGCATTCTTGTAATATGTTTCCCCTCCTACTCACAAGCTATTGGCCCCTCGTTGGTTAGATGGTGCAAGCTTTAGGCCAGAGATGCAGGTTCGAGTCTCCTGTTTAGCTATTTAAGTTTTTGTTCTTCTCTAGCCCACTTTAATTAAAAATCATTAGGAAGTAATTCAAGAGAGCTGAGATAATTAGATTGGAGTCAAATAAAATTTTATATGCAACAAAATATAGAATGATACACATACTGGCAAATAAGTGATTAAAGAAAATAATTAGGTGAGGTTAAATAATTAGTTAGAACATAAATTAAAACAGAAACTTAATTGGGGGTAGTGGCAACAATATAACCCTATACTTTTAAGTAATACTCAGGGTTGCTGAGGGTAATTGGCAAACAAAGTAGACAACCGAAATGGTTTTATGTTGCTAGAATTTGATGGGAAGTGATCTTTTAGTTAGCAAACTTGACCAAAATACAAAATTGGAAGAAATATAAGAAACCCACTAGTAATTGTGAAAAAGAAATTCGCGTGACAATTAGAGGCGCCATTAAAAACCTAATTCTGCCATTAGTATGCCATCAGTAGGTAAACCTTAGCGGTAACTTTACTTAAATGACAAATCAAGCAGCTTCATAGAATTAAATTAAACCATATGTCGTAACCATTGGGAACAAAATTTCTTATTTAAAGCATGGATGAAATAATAATGGTGCCCGTACTTAAACCCTAGCGTTAGGCTTAATAAATAATGACGTTGAGCATGGAATAACAAGCTAGAAATCATACCCAAATGAATATTAAAATCAAATTGAGCTATGCCGAGTAATTAGGGTCACATAAAATGATACATATCAAGTCTTGCTCATATTCAAACTAAAACTGGAAATAAAATTAAGCATAATAGTAGCTAAAGTATAAGCAAGATAGTATTAGTGCCATCAATTAAATCTTAACACTAGTTTTAGTAAGTATTTATATGGAGTATAATTGTACATATATAACAAGCTGGGACCCGTATAAATAAACCTTAATTCAAATTAAACTCAGCCTAATGATAAATGGAGGTACATGAAATATCATACCACCAATGGGTTATAAACATAGGCCATAAGTTTAACTCGGTAAACTAAAGAGTTGCAAACATCACTCATGTAAGTATATCATATGCCCTGAAAAGTAGCGCTCGACGAAATAATACCCAGTTAGACCTGTATCTCAATTCATAGGTTCATCCTAACTAATGGAACTTCCTTATTAAATACAAAAATAATAAAAAGAGATTATTAATAAAAAGATCAAGTTATCGTATTCTGCCACTGACCTCGCCTCAAATCACTCGAATCACCCACTGACTCATAATAATAACACTAAATTGAACTTATTCGGATTTATTTGGATCTTTTGAGTTATTTGCTTTTAATTGGATTCAGTCGTTTATCGCGTAATTAGAAATTGGGAGTCGTGAAGATTGAATGGATCAAGCGAGATCAAGCTCGAAGTGAAGGTGAAGGATAGAAGCTCAAGAGAAAGCATCGTGTGAGCTCGAGTCCGCGGTAAACCGCGCCAGGCGAGTCAATACTTTGATCATGTTGAACCTACATTTTCTGCAAATTACTTTGTTTTAAATTATCAAATTGCATGCTGTTATTTTATATGCAAATACATGTTTAATTTAATATTCTAGTTATATGCCCATTGTTTACCTGGAATAATATTACCCCTCCTTTGGAATATTTGAATGTGTGAACCTTGTCACCCTAGCAAAATTATAATAGTAACATTTCAAAAATAAGTCCCTAATTATATGCTATGCTTAGTACTGCATAGATACTCGGAGCGCTGAAATGCCTCAAACATCATTGTCATTTTTTTTAAACATGAGAAACTGGTTTGGACAGTCATGGTGGGAATGACTGGTATATATTTGGATATGATTATTTTATGTTCCCAAAATCCCAACTTGCTTATATATCTGGGCGGATGGTTCGAGGGTGTGAGTGTCGTGCAGTGGATGCACAAAGTGGGTTAGTGGTAGACCGCTCAGATACCAATAAGGACTGAATCTTGTCATGACCTCCTGTGTAAAACAGTACAACCACAAGTCTGTAAAATACAACTTGGCTAAGTAAATTTATCGAACCCCGGACTCATCTCACTGGTAGGGGATTGAAGGGGCTACGCTATGGCAAGGGGGCCTGAAGGGACACCAGTGGGGGGTGAAGTTTCCCAGCTGTCCTACGTTGCGGGAAGTAGAAGCCCGAGCTACGTAGTGGCTGTGGGAAACATCCCGTGCATAGATGGGACCCACCGCAAGTGGGAGAAGCCCATAAGGTGAGATGACTAAAGGGACTAGATACTTTGAAAAGTCACTGTGACTGTCTGCTCAACCACACTTCTAAGGAATCGTGTGGGGCAATGAGTTGATTGTCTCTTGTGGTGAAAGTGTACAAACTCTGCAGAGTCAAAACTATTCGAATAACCGTGCCCACGGTCAAGGGCGGACATGGGAACTTCACCAGATATAGTTCTATTTCAAAATGTTTTATGAATGGGAATGAAAAAAGTGGAAGGGCAGTGGAAAGCCCTGATTTGAGTTGTCCTGGGTGTCGTCCCAGTGGTAATGTAAGCGGTTATAACGCTGAAATGTTAGCATATGGTGCGGATGCCATGTAATGGTGGATGGAATCTGGATCGCTATTATTATTGCATTTTTTTTGAACATTATGCTTTTGTTTAAAACTGCTAGGTCCCAAGAAATTTTATGTATTGTATTTCAAATAGTGGCATTGCTATTCCTACAAAATAAAATATGGAAAGATTAAGCAGGGTCGTGAGTAAAGGAAATAGATGTTTGTAGTGTACACATAAAGGTATTGGTGGATTCATGTCGATCATAAATAAGAAATGATAGTGTGGGTTCTGGGAGAAATAAATTGGTGGAGTCTAGTTGAATAGATAGGCTAGATAGATGATTTAAAAGATTTTTGGAGATTTAAGGATTGCACAGATAATTATTGGATTACGACACTGATAAATAAATTCTTGGGAGATGACAATATTGGAATTAATAGATTCGGTTACTAGATGAGTCAATTGAATTTTCGGGAATTTGGAGGAGTAATACAAGTATTGGATTATAGTTCCTGATTAGTGATTTACTTGGTGGGAGGATACTAGTGGATCGTAAAATTAATCAATGATATTCTTGGTGGATATATAATGGTGAATCGTAGAATTGATCAATGATATTCTTGGTGGATATATAATATTGAATCGTAGGCTTGATCAATGATGTTCTTGGTGGATTTGAATCAATAATAAAAAGGATTGGATTGCTGGAAAATCTTGATGAGAATGTTCGGTGGATTAATTAAATGATGTCACTCGTTGTTTGGAGTTTAGACAGCACTCAATATGGAAAGTATGTGTTCGGTGGATTAAGTCAATTATGGCGATCGTTGTTGGGAGTCTTAGATAGCAGCTAATAATGAGAGTGAATCTTTGGTGGATTAAGTCAAGGATGTCAATCGCGGTGAGGAGTTTTTAGTTTGCAAAAACAACAATATGATTTAATAACAGAAATGCTACTAAAAGCGATTTATGGCAAATAAAATAACCCGGGTCTCTCCTTTCACAAGCCATGCATACTATTTAATTGCATTCTGTGTATTGGCTCACGGAGCACGGGGTTGGAGTGCTCACACTCGCTTTTGCGACAAAATTCAGAATCAGGAAATCAAATCACTGTGCCTCAGCAACAAGATGGGACAAGCTGGCAGAGAAGATGAAAATGTCAATGGCTAGGTCGTGAACCTCCAGTTGGCTGCCTGTGGGCATGTCTGAAGGTCCCACTGTGTGCTTCGTTCTTCCGCGCTGCAATTTAATGATTTCGCCTCATCGCCCATGAGTAAGTTTACTATTATATTTACGCTTCCGCATGATATGTATTTTGATGTCCATAACTGTAACTGTGTGCACTATCTACTGATCCAGGGAATAGTGCAGCTAAACACAGTAGAATCTGGATTATAAAATCTGGGTACTACAGTGGTGTCCGTGATGGAGATCTTGATTTATGCTCTGACATCGTGGCAAGATCAAACCACTATACTCGCTCTGATACCACTTGTTGTAGCAAGTTAGAGCACACAATATGGTCGGAAGAGCACACAACGTGGTCGGAAAACTTTGACTGTTAGTATTTAGAAGCTTCGATCGTGAGCACTCGGAAGACCTGCTTGGTGAACAATACTCTACTACAGTACTCATAGAACAATATTCTACTACAGTGCTCGCTCACAAGACTCACGAGCGATTGCTGCTCGCCATCGTGCTCGGTAATGATAATCTTATGACCACGAAGTAACTCGTACTTGAAGTAAATTACGACCACGAAGGAACGTACTCGAAACAAGTTATGACAATGAAGGAACGAGCTACGATCACGAAGGAAACGTACTCGAAGTAAGCTACGACCATGAAGGAAATGTAATCCAAGCGAGCTACGACCACGAAGACTCGACACTCGCGGACGGCTGGACTTGCTGGAGAATAATGAACTCACGAGACAATAGTGTTTTTGTGCCGCCCCTCTGAATTAGTTGGGTGGGAGTGACATGGTGGAGAGGGGTAGGGGCAGCGGGGGCGTCGACGGCTGTGGGTGGTGAAGGAGGTGCGGGGGTGGTGGAGGGAGGCACGCAGAGCTACTCTAGTGAGAAAGGAGGGGGCGGCGCAAAAGAAGAGGGCACCGGCGATGAGGAAGGGGCAGCACGGAAGGGGTGGCGCGAAAGGAGCGGCGTGGTGTAGGAGGCGACAAGCGATGGGGTGGGGTTAGGGTTGGGTTTAAATAGGATTTGGATGAGTGGATCTAGAGCGTTCGATTTATATCCGACAGTTTAAGAATCTAACTGATTTTTGTTGAAAAAATAATCAAATAATGTATAGACAGACTCTAGTTTTATAGGCACTCAGCAGTGTTAATAGATTTGAGGCATTGCATTCGTATCGTACGTCCGCGCTGATCTTGTTGCATATATAATTCTGTAATTCTTTCTTGGTCTCTAGCTTAAACACATGTTGTTTTGCTCTTGATGCCTATTCGGAATGATAAGTTGATTACTTTCTCTTCTCAGGATGGCACCCCGGATAACGACAAGTGACATTTTTACCTTCTTCTGGGTGGTAACTGCACCCATTCTACTATTCTCGGTACACTGTCCCTCTTGGTTACCTTGTCATATCATGTTCTTCCAATTCATTGCATCCATGTTTCAAAGATTTACAGTATTAATCTGTGGTATGTTCTGCCCAGGAAGTTGGAAGGATGCCTCTACCGAGCTACTGGAAAGAAGATTATGATGCAGAAAGCTCAAGTTCTAGGAACATCTTATTGCCACTCTGAATGAATGAACAGTTCAGTTCCTACCGTATGTTCCTTCCAAGGCATTAGACAGCACATTCGGTGCAATCGTATTAATTCTGACATTCCAATCTGAAATTGTCATGAGATTTTATTAATTCAGAAGTATGAATATTTCGCAAGATTATTTATGGAGTATGAACTGTCTTATTTTTATCAGATTACCTAGCTGCCTTGTAATGAGTCATGACAACAAGAACATAACAGTCTACAACTGAAGATTATACCTATAACTCATCAACGGAACACCTAGTGGTGAGCGATGACTAACTATAAGTAACTGACAAAAAAATGTTTCTGTGAGAAAAAAAGACGCTTGTCTCTCCAGCTCCTCCAACCTGTTTATGCACTGCTAGTAAGCTCATTGTTGAGCATGTGAGCTTGCATCAGGACTGATCATGTTCTCCATGTTTATCCCCATTTCATTCCTCAAGAACTTAGAGTACCACTGAGCAGAGAGCTTTGGCTGCCTTGGCAGCCTAGGATCCTGAAAGTCGACGTAGTGCAGGCCGTATCGTGAATGATAGCCTGCTAGCAGCTCGAACACATCCAGGAATGACCAAACAAAGTAGCCCTTCACATTGGCTCCATTCCTGCAGTAACCATATATAACACCCAAAGTTCAGATAAAATCTCCATCTGTCATTGACTGTAAAGTGCAACTAACAGCAGGACTCACCTGAGTGCAACGAGTGTGCTGCCTATGTAGCCACTCAAGTACTCCACTCTTTGAGGGTCATTGACAGAGTCGTTGAAGAATTGTCCATAGCCTAAAATATGATGCAATGGAAGAACAAACAAGAAAATTTAGATCACCAAAAACACCAATGAAATTCAATGTTGACTTGACACATGGAAACAACAGCAGTGTTTCCTTGTTTCTAGAAGAATTGGTGTTTCAGATTCTTTTTTCTTTTCTTGAAAACGCAAGTAGCGTTTCTTTCATTTAAGAGGGAACAAAGAACAAGGGTTGGCCAGCCCATAGGGCAGCGAAACAAGTAAAAAAGAGGATAAACTAAAGAGAAAAAGACGACGACAACTGAGGAGCTCTACTGGCTAAGAGAGAGCATAAACTTGAGGCACCTGCTCTCACCCACAAGCGACATTCCTGCTAGATGTAGTAGATTAGGTAGTCGACCCGGAAGACCTTTCCTCTGAACCAAACGTTGTTGCGTTCTTTCCAAATCATCCAAGGAATTAGTAAGAAAAGGTTGTCCACTCCTTTTCTATCACACTTAGGAAGTGATTTCCGGGCTGCAGTCCAGGGATCACTCAAGTCTCAAGCTGCAGGAGTTGGTAAAATCTAAGACAGAGGGGTACTGGAGCCATTGGAGGGTCCTGAACCAAACGGTCTTAGCCATACTACAATGGAGCAGCAAGTGGTCAATTGTTTCAGGTTCCTAATCGCAAAGTAGGCAAGCATCTGGAGCCTAAATATTGTGTTTGCACAGACGGGAGAAGGTCTACCATCTCCGATGCAAAGCTAGCCAAATGAAGATTTTTACTTTCATTGGTGCCCAGCTTTTCCAAAGTTGTTTAGCGCATGGGAAGAGAATTGCACCATGGAAAAGAGCCATATATGCTGATCTAGCTGAGTAAATCCCAATTCCTGTCCATCGCCAGATGACCACATCTTCCTGCTCACTCTGAAGGTGGATATCTACAAGCATGTCGACCAGCTGAAGAAAGTCTGCAATGCATTGTATGCTAAAGGAGGAGGGAGGGGGTGGATAGATCCTTAATCCAATTATGATTAGGCAGTGCTTCAGAAACCATGGTCCTTTGGCGCCGGGTGACCTTCACCCTTTGACAAAGAGCAGGCAGCAGTGAACTGATACTTTGGCCATGCAACCAGTTATTTGTCCCGAATCTAGTTGAAGCGCCGTTACCCAGGTGGATAATTGTGGATGCACCGAAGAGATCGCGAATGTCATTGTCTAAATGATCTCGAAGACCTTGCCAAAGCCGCCTTGGCTGAGTCCTCGCTAACCACTCCCATCGGAGTCTGTCATTGGAATTTGCAATACCCAGTCCTCCAAAACGAAATGGTCGACAGACCAGGTTCCAGTTGACAACGCATTTACCCGCCGATGTGGATCGCTCCCCGGTCCAAAGGAAGGCCCCGCGTTTCTTGTCAATAGCTTTGATAGCCCAGGAAGGAAGGATGGTAGATAGTAAGGGATAAGCGACCATCGAAGAGAGGACCGACTTGGCAATTACCAACCATCCTGCCTTGGAGAGTAGCTTTGCCTTCCAAGTCGGTAGGCGAGCAGAAAATTTGTCCAGAATAGGATCCAAGTCTCGTCTCCTTAGTTTGATGAGGGAAAGGGGGATACCCAGCACAACCGAGTCTTTTCTTTAGCCAGTTGTAACTCGTTGGTAGAGACCTCGGGCGAGCGACAACTGACTACAATTCCTCCCCTCGTGGCAGATGCCGGCAAGTAAGCAAAATGTTTAAAATTTAGTTCCAAGCATTGGAAGGACTATAGACTCAGGGACTGCCGCGAGTTTGGACTCTTAGATACAAACGATGGAGATCTTTGTGCTCCTCACCTAACGCTCGAACGGCGTCACAACGGCCTGTGGAGTTAAAGCCACGAGCATTCTAAACCAAGATGTTACAGGGGGTGTGTCCATGGCACCTAGGAAAACGACCACAGGCGATGGGAGAGGGATGGTTAGACGTCCTGCACGCCTGGCGACCCGCGGACGGCAAGGAAATTTGAGCAATGGAGAAAAGCTCCTGCAGAGCGGCCTGGGGACAAGGGTGCGCTGAATAGACTGGTAAGCGCCGCCTCAGGGGAATGATCAGCAATAGGGTCCAAAGAGCCGAAGCCAAGCTTGGCGAGCCGCTGCTCCTCCGTGGCAAGGGCTTCGCTCCAAGGAAGGAAGCAGGTTTGGCCCGAAGGCCTGCCCACCACTGCCACTCTGACAGGTGGAGGAACGGGGGAGCTCGGCATGAAGGGCGCAACCGAGGCATTGAGCCCTCTAGCAGGCGACGCCGCGGACTGGCCGACGATGTAGGCACACTAGCAAGGGGCGCCGCACTGGAGGAAGACGTTCGCGTGTTGGAAGTCTTACGACCTCCCCAGGATCGTTTACGACCGGTTTTGAAGGCTTACAACCAGTTCCGACCGCCTCCTGTCGCCGTACGACCACTCAATAGCCGTTCGACCGCTTCTTCATGCCGCTGCGCTGGAGTTACCGTAATCGCAATCTTCTACGATCACGCAGTGATGCTGGTGATTACTGTTCACCGTGGTCGAACTTCCGTTTCGACCTTGTTCACTTCTCTTCTACGTGGTCGGAGTCGCTTTCGACCACGTTCTGGTCTTGTTGGCGTAGTTGCAGCTCCTTACAATCTCTTACACTGTGGTCGAACGCCTTATGCCGTGGTCGATAACCTTTATGACCATGTTCTGCGCTCCTTCAACGTGGTCGTAAATCTCTACGATCGCCTTCGACTTTACTTTGCCGTGGTCGTAAGTCCTCCCGACCATACCTCCTTCAGTTTTGTCGTGGTCGAACACCTTTCGACCATGTATACTGTTACTTTGCCATGGTCGTAAGTCGACTTTGACCACGTTTGCGAGATTGCTCAACGCTCAGGAATTATTATTCTCTTCTCTATTACTCGTAATTGCTTGGTACTTTTCTGCACACTTTGGTTACAAAGACTCCACCCCTTTTATACCTAGTTCTATAACTTCTACTCGGTTTCGACTACGAATTACAGACCGACTCCGACTATGACTCCAAACTTTCAACTACAACTTCTACTACTTTTCAACTTCAAATACGACTGTGTTTCTGGTCTGGCCGGAACTCTGAAACTGAGTTCGATCACGACCAAATCTTGCATACAACTTCTAAAATAAGATTATTTCCAACATCACGGCCTGTTTTAATCCCAGGCAAGATGGTTAAGCCCTTTGCAACGGAAGCACCAAGGCGGCAATCGGAGTGACGATGGGTGGTAGGCAGGCAGGTGAAGCACCTATCTCGAAGAAATTGAGGTGGGCCGCGACGCTGTTGTCTGTTCAGCGATCGACCGGCGACGACGCCACTCGCCTTCCTGGGGCCATGAGTGAGAGCCATGCCCTTCAACTTGCGGCAGTAGTCGGAGATGCTGAGGTCCCCTTGCACGAAGTTGCGAAACTCAGTGTCCAGGAGTAACACACGTGTCTCCTTGTTCCCGATGAATTCATCTTCAAGGGCGAGCCACACGGCGCGGCTTGTGGCATTGGGGGTAATCACGATCTCAAGAAGACTAGCTGAGATGGTGCCATACAGCCAGGAGATGATGACGCAATCCATGCGATGCCATGAAGTGACGTCGGGGTGGACCTCAGCGGAGAGCACGTGATCCGTCAATGTGTACTTGCCGAGATTGATGAGGTGAAGACCACGCCATTTGGAGTAACATGGCGAGGCAGTGTCGAGGATGACGGGGATGAGAGATCGAATGTTGAGGACGGAGACGGCTTGCGTGTGGAGGTTGGCGACCCCCAGAGCGTTGGCCTCAGCGGCCAGACGAGCAGCGTCCTGCTCCTGGGATGAGCATGCCGTCTCCGCAGCGGCTGCAGCTGCCTTAGCCGCCTCAGCATCAGCGGCGGAGGTGTGGGAACCGGCCATGGGGAGTGGTCAGGGGTGCCTCGAGGGGAGACAACTCTGGCGACGGCGCCAAGGGCGCGAGCTTCCTCCGGGGGCGGCGGAGTGATCGGGGGTGCCGCGAGGGGAGGCGGCTCCGGCGGCGGCGCCAAGGGCGGGAGCTTCCTCCGGGGGCAGCGGAGTGATCGGGTGTGCCGCGAGGGGAGGCGGCTCCAGCGGCGGCGCCGAGGGCGGGAGCTTCCTCCGGGGGCAGCGGTCCGGCGACGACGCTGAGGGCGCGAGATTCCTCCGGGGGCGGCGGAGTGGTCTAAGCGAGGCGCCAGGGGGGTTGGGAAAAAAAGGGCACGGTGGTGAAGTGCAGGATTGGGGAAAAAGGTGCTCTTTCTCACCCCCTATCTTAAAATATTGGGTATGAAAGCTAAAAACAAGCTCCAACAGATACTCTAAAACACACCCAATAATTTTGGTACTCTAAAATTGAGGTGGATCACCATCAAATATCTGATTGCCTAGATAGTAATTTTAGGGATCCAAGTTTAGAGGAGCTGCTGAAGGAGGGGAAAGATTTAGAGGACAATTTTTTTAGGAAGACTCTCAATATGAGATTTTAGAGGACAAAATATTGAACCTCTCTTTGAAGATGCTCTTAGATGCCTTTTTGGCCTGGGTTTCGTGCGGCGAAAAAGTTAGATGCGGAAGCGGTAGAGGGAGGTCACAGGAGCGACCGTCGCTGATACCATGAGAGCGGATTGATCTCACGCGCTGAATAGATTGATAATCACAGGAAAACATAAATAGGCAAGCTTTCCATATCCTAACCACCGGTTTATAGAAACAGTACTCGGGAAAATAGGAAGGAGACCCAATCAAGGATACAATTCAAATATACATATACAATCCAAATATAGTCTAACAACGAGGCCTAACCTGCTGCCATCCGTCCTCCGTCCTCCCGGGAGGGAAGGGCAACAAAGTGCGCCTCCGCCGCTTGAGGGCTGTTGCGGCGAGGGAAGGGCGGAGTTCTGATCAGGTTGAACGAAATGCCGACGAGGATGACTTGGGCCCGGCCGCCACCTCCACGAGACGCGAGCCCGAGCCCTCAGCAAGGGGGCTAGCAGGAGGTGATGGCTATCGAACGACGTTAGCAAAGGAGCGACGAGGAGCCGAGTGCGAAGAGCTCGCGCTCGCTGAGGAAGCCGGGGTAATGTCTCGCCAGTGCAGCTCCCTGGCAGTGGGGCGAGGGGACAGTTTCTCCAGCCGGACGACGATGGAGCGCAGAGAAGGCCTCTTAGATGGATGCATGATGAAGGTTAAGTGGCGGCGGGAAGGAAGGGGACCGCCGGGACCGGAATGGTCACCGGCGTTGGGAGGGAGGATGGAGGCCGCCGGGACCGGAGTGGTCACCGGCGTGAGGAGGGAGGAGTGGTATGGAGGCACTAGCACAAGTTATATATTAATTTCAGTCATGTTTGTGGTATTCTTTTGTTTCAGTTTCTTCAGAATTTGCAAGCCAGTCACCACCAATTTAGAATTCATCACTGGATTATTTTAGGTGCTTTTCAAGGATTGTAATGCACATAATCTATGATGATATATATGCCAATGATGAAGAACACTATAAACAAAAATTGAGGGATAATAGGGTTGAAGACTTGCCATTTTCTTGCACATAGACAGGAATGTTCTGGTATGTGTCACTCAGGTACTTGAGCATAAATTGCAGCCCTTGCGGATCGCTTGGCATGTTGATAGGGACAAACTGTATCGAAAATTGCAAGGTAAATGTTTAGTTTAATTTGCTCCACACAATTGTCGTGTAAATTCAGTAAGAGTAAATAAATTTCCTTAAAAAAAAGTAAGAGCAGATAAAAGAGTAACTAAATACCTGACCAGTCGGTGTATCATCCCTTGAAACTGAAACACAAAACAAGCAAACGTACAATTACAACAGATAATCAAAATGTGTCATGTTTACCAAATACTATGAACTTCCTAGAGCTAGCAAACCCTGCTTTTCAGTAGAAAAAAACTTGCTACAGGACTTGTATTTCTGAAAATGCCAGGTACTACCATCAGTATGATGTGCCATACTGAGTGAGCTGCTTTCTTCACACCCCAAATTTAGACTTACATCTGAAGGTAGCAGACATATCGGCATTGTAGTCTCGGAGGCCCGTATCTGCGCTGTTTGATCCATCACTGACGTACACCGACGTGTAATGGTTTATACCAATGAAGTCAACACTCCCACGGATCAATTCCGACTGTTCTTTGGTGAATGATGGAATCCGGGATCCAGCTTTCTTCTTCATGATTTCAGGGTAGTCTCCATACACCAAGGGGTTTAAGATCCTAAACAAAAGAATATACACGTGTCCTCATCATCTCATCGCATTTCTATGACGAAAAGATTAAGAAAGATAAAATCAGTAACTTGAATGGAACAAATGGACCACTCACCAACCAATCATGAAGTCCAACGATCTCTGAGTTGCTGCAATGTCTACAGAGCTGGGCGAGAACGGGTAGTTCCAGTAGCTGTAGACGTTCACGCCGACGACGCCCTTCTGTGTAGCCTGCAATGTTCGTGTCTCTCTTTCAGAGAACTTGCGATGTTCATGCCGGAGATGAAAAGATCAATCTGCTTAATTCATTGCTGCTTTTCTGAATATCTGATCACTAATTGATTTCCAAAAGATTGTGATGTCTCGTATCTATGCTTCAGTAGTACTAAAATTTGAAGCTGTCTTATGGTTCTGAAATCTGAAATGGTTTGAGTTGACCATTCAAGATGCATGAACTCACCTGGTACTTCTCTCTGTACAACTTGACAACCGAGGCATGTGCCAAGATGGAGTTGTGACCAGCGATGTACGGCTCCACAGTCGAGTTGCCCACCGTGCAGTTGAACCCAAAGGGAGCCGAGCAGCGGCACGGCGGGAACGCGCCGATGTCGTACGCCGCGATGGAGATCACGTTCGGCTCGTCGATGGTGGTCCAGTGGGTCACCCGGTCGCCGAACTCCCTGAAGCACACGTCTGCGTACGCCGTGAAATCCTCCCTGCATCGACCGCTCACGCGACACCGAAAATTTCAGAAAAATTCAGAGCTTCAGTTAAATTTGTAACCTGAACACAAGTGGTCAGGAAAAGAGGAGCGATCAAACATCGTCTTACACGACTCTCGGGCTGAGCCACCCGTGGTACTCGTCTTCAAGGATTTGAGGGAAATCGAGATGGTAGAGAGTCACATGTATCTGTATTCCTAGTACAGGACAATCAGAAAGATGATCAGTTAAGTAGTACAATCAGAAGGATTTCCAAATTAATTATAACGGATTTGTATCACTTCTGTGAAATTCTTGTAAAATTCCTGTGATATTTATGCGCTCCAAACGGGCTCTAATAGTACTATCCGTTGGGACTTACCCCGTTTTACCAGCTCATTTATCAGGTTGTTGTAATATTCTAGCCCTTTCGGATTGACAGGTCCTCTTCCTCCTGCACTCGTAAAAAAATAATAAAATTACTCTGAGGTATCTTCCATAACAGTTGAAGCATTCTGGGCAAATCGCACGGATGACAAGTCTCCCAAAGTTGCAACTAGTATGTTCTTACTTGGAATAAGCCTAGACCAAGAAATGGAGAACCGGTAGGCCTCCAGGCCAGTATCACTCATCATCTTGACATCCTCCTGAAAATTTCAGATATTACCAATTCCCCTTTATTATTAGTAAAAATAATCTAAAGTTGCAAATTGCATGATTTCTATCAAATACTATACGTCAGAAGAAATTTTAAATCATAGATCCCAATCAAACAAGTCTATATAAGATTCATGTAAGGGCCATGAGATGGAAGTGCTCCAGGTAATCTATATAGTTGGATAAATACATTGCACTCACATTATCGCAATACACAACGCTGGATCGAGTAGGAGCATGATGTAATTCGTGAAGGAGCCGAAGCCAGCAGAGTTCGGCAACGGCATTGGCGACACCTCGTATTCAGCCTCGCGACTCGATCCGAGACGATGGCGCCGCTTTGTTGACCAAGAAACCAGGTTAGGCCGAGGAAACACAAAGATCCTAAGTCGACTTTTCGGTGTCGGGACAGCGCCTAATCGGCGTCATCGAAAGCCACAAGCTCGCGATCGAGGAGCGAAGAAGATGCAGACCAAAATCAGCCGTGCCTTTGACATACAAGCACACGCTGAGAAGCCGCAAGTGAGGTACCCGAGGATTGTGCATGAGCAGACACGATTCTTTGAACGGCATAACTAATATCAGGGCGAGTGATTGTTAAGTATTGTAATGCCCCGGCAAGACTTCTATATTCCGTCGGATTGGTGACAGGTAAACCTTCATTGGCAGAAACCTTGCTCTTGGTGTCAACTGGCGTGAGACAAGGATTGCAATGGTGCATGTCGGCCCGCTCAAGAAGATCATGAGCATATTGCGCTTGAGAGAGGAAGAGGCCATTGTTTTGCTGGGTCACAGAAATGCCAAGGAAATGCTGCAAAGGACCAAGGTCGGTCATGGCAAACTCACCATTGAGTTTCCGAATGGTCTGCCGGAGGAAAGCATCACTGTTGGCCGTCAGGATTATGTCGTCTACATAAAGGAGAATGTAAGCTGTAGTAGACCCTTTGTGAAGAACAAACAGGAATTATCGAGAGAAGCACAAATCCAAGAGAAATCAAGAAGGCCTTGAACCGGAGGAACCAAGTCCGAGGAGCTTGGCGCAAGCCATACAGAGACTTGTTAAGTTTGCGACAAGGTCGGCCGAGTGTCATCAAGGAATCCAGACGGTTGTTGAGTAGATCGTCTCAGAGATCGCCATGAAGGAAGGCGTTTTCACATCCATTTGGTGGATAGGCCGGAAGAGGATGCAGCAATACTCGAACCACACGGATTGTAGTTGGCTTGATCACCGGTGAATGTTTCGCCAAAATCAACACCGGCTCTTTGTGTAAATCCTCGAACCACCCATCCGGCTTTGTAGCGTGCAAACGAGCCATCGAATGAAATTTGTGCGGAATATCCACTTAGGAGACAATGTTAACACTGCAGTTTAGGCACCAAACACCACGTATTGTTCCTCTTCAAGGCAGTGATTTCCTCTAACATTGCATTGTACCAATTAGGGTCCTTAAGAGCAGTTCGATAGTTGGAGGGAATAGGAGAAAGTGAGGTGGTGGTGACGGAAAGATCAAAATGTTTCTTGGGTTGGTAAATGCCATCCTTGGCTCTAGTAACCATGTGATGGCGCACAGAGCCGGATGGGAGGATGAACCGGGTTGGTGTCAAGGGAAGATGACGAAGGCGAGGAATAGGTGCAGGAGCGGTCCGAGCAATGATCGGGAGACGATGGCGGCTCGGAGGGATGGTTCGGGAAGCCGGATCGAAAGGGAGGCCGGTGTGGCGATCGCCAGTCGTCGGCGAGCGCACTGCAGATCGTGCCCACTTGAATCGAGTGGGATGTGGTGAGGGTGTTGGTTGGGAGCTGCGAAGGAAATGAGTCTCATCAAAGATAACATGGCGAGGCGTGATAACCTTGCGAGTGTGGAGATCCATGCATCGGTAGCCCTTTTGTTCGGAGGATATCCAAGAAAATGCAAGGAACCGAACGGGAGCTAGTTTGTTGGCAGCGATAGCGATTATGTTAGGTAACACAAGCACCAAAGGTGCGTAAATGAGTGTAAGCGGGTGCTGGCCAAATAGAGTCTCATAAGGCGTGGCAGTGCAGTGGTTTGGAGGGACGTATGTTAAGGAGGTAAGTGGTGTGCGGAGAGCCTCGACCCAAAAGGAAGAAGGAAGATGAGCTTGGAACAAGAGAGCGCAGGACATCGTTTGTGGTTCGGATGGCACGCTCGCCTTACCGTTCGAGAAGAAGTGTGAGGGCAAGAGAGGCGAAAAAGGATACCATGATTGGCAAAGAAGGTGCGGAGGGATTGGTTGTCAAATTCCCTCCGTTGTCACATTGCTGCAGTTTGAATGGAGAGATGAAATTGGTTAAGAATCATGGTATAGAATTGAGGAAGAACAGTGGAAACTTCATGTTTATGACGGAGAGGAAAGTCCACATGTAATGTGTAAAGTCATCCACAACAATGAGATAGTATTTGAAGCCGTGAAGCTTTGCAGAGTGCGATCCATAAGTCACGATGAACAATTTGAAACGGAAAATATGTAAGTTGTTGAGAGGAAACAAATGGAAGGCGGACATGGCGCTCTTTTCGGCATGCATCACAAGCAGATGACATGCGAGTCTTATTGGTACATGGAAGTGAAAATGATGAAACCAAGCGATCTAAAGACTGCGCCCCAGATGACCGAGCGCCGATGCCACACATCAATGGAAGAAGCTTGGAGAGCCGGTGGTGGAGAAGCGTCATTGGAGCCACGGAATGGATACAAGTCACCACGCTATTGGACCTCATGATTTGAGTCTTGCTGCGAAGATCCTTCACAGAGAAACCGTTAGGATCAAACTCGATTGAACAATTGTTGTCTTTGGTAAACTTGCGGACAGAAATTAGATTCTTAACTAGAGAAGGAGTATGTAGGACATGAGGAAGAAGAAATTGAGTAGAGGGTGTGGACAGGGACAGAGAACCTGTGCCGAGAATTGGAATGAAGGACCCATTGCCTACAATTACATGAGAGGAATCGTGCAAAGAAGAAGGACAATAAGTGGGCAAGTTACCTGCATCGCCGGTCATGTGCGAGGAAGCTCCGGTGTCCATGTACCAGTCAGTATGGCCGGATGGCTGCTGCGACTGGAGAGACATGGTGTTGAGGGCATGAAGAAGACCATTGACATCCCAGGAAGGAGCTTGCAGTGGTGCCGAAGAGGTAGACGGAAGCTGAACGGAGTATGCGTGCCCCGGACCAGACGGTGGTCGTGCGCCAAGCACGCCTGGGCCGGTGGTACCAGTCCATGGTGCACGCCATTGTCCGGGGGGAGAGGCGTTCCATGGTGGGTAGGGCACCATCCACGGAGGCAGCTGCTGTTGTTGTTGACGACCACGGCCACCGCCGTTGCGACCGCCGCGGCCGCGACCGCGACCACGGAAGCGCGCGCGCCCGAGTTGTTGCTGTAGTTGGTGTGAGGACGAGTCCGGAGCCCTGAGCGTGGAGAAGGTGCATCGAGCCGGATCGAGCCGCGGCAACAAGGCGGTCTCGGACGATGCGGCTTCGTTCTCCTGGATTGCTCCTCCACCGAAGGTAATCACGGGCTGCATGAGCGTGGGAAGGTTGGCGGCATCGGCATGATCGATTTGAGGATGTGGAACTTCGGATTGAGGCGCGGATCAAGTGATGCACCAACGCGTTCGCGCCAAGATCGGTCGCGATCGGCAGTAGGCGTCGCGATCGTCTTCACTTATGGCGATATGCAAGAAAGATTCACATATGTTTTCTTCAGTGGAGCATTGAAGCATACACCCAAGATTTACTTTGCATTGCGGTTCCTTTTAATCTGCAATGTATTTTTCATAGTTTTTTATATGCAAACTACAACTGAAACCTCTTTTTTAAAGACTCACGCATAACAGAAATAAATATTTTCCTAGAATAAGGGTAAAGATTCTCATAACTAACTAGATTTTGTGATGCGGAACAGTGCAACACACAACACCAAACTAGAGCTAGCTTCATTTATTCCACTTAACAAGCCATACATACTTAGATTCAAGATAAGCTATTTATATCTCCATTTGTCAGCAAGAAATGATGAAAAACGACAGGCACAGAAGTTCTAACAGGATTCTCGCGGTTAATGTCCAGACATCGCTGTCTGAAAATCTAGAAAGCTGATTGTACATTTGTGCATTAGTCTAGTCAAATACAGACCTTGTATTTGTGGTACCCGTCTGCACCCAGATCTCCGGTGCTCTTGTCTGGCATCCTTCCTGCGGTCATATTCAGGTCAAGAACCTATTGTCAGTTAGACATTTTTGGTTGGGTTTTTTTTTAAGTTTATAGCTTTTGACTTATGATCTATGCTACAGTAACTACCTTTCAAATGATATATCTTTTTAAAACAGAGTCTACAAGTCGATTGTAGTAGACATCATACCTAATTCATCTATATCAGCTAAAATTATATATAAGTATCTCTCTCTTCGTACTCTCTCTTACTTAAAAATTAAAATAAAAAGGCGGAAGCCACAACCCAAAAGAGAGAACTGAGAAGATCGAGCCAAAACTTGACAACTTAGAACATTTCCAAGTAATGCAACACCTGTGATCGCAGATCGGGACAAAGTTAATTACGGGCACTACACTCCAAGACAACACCACATTAGCACTACTTGATCAAGTTAATCCTACTCCAGACCTGAACATTCTACTGTTACATAGCAGTACCTACTAAAAGCATTTCGAATCATCTGAATTCTGGCCTTCACATGCATGCCTACCGCGATCTCCCCCCATCTCATGCCGACACTACTACCACTGCTAGGATCGATGGGTGTTTTTAACTGACGAATCGGCCCTGAACTTGCGGTGTCAGCGAGCAGTTCAAGAAGGCTAATTACTGCTCTAACCTGTACCTATGTATGTACCTCTCTACGCAAGAAAAAATTCTATTGCATCACGACGGTATAATATAGTTTAATATAGTTTATGTAACAAGTAACCGGAGACCAACATGTGGCAGATAAGTACAGTAGATTCAGCTACAGTGTTACGTTTGTACTTGCTACAGTATTTTATGCCAGGTGTCAGCTTATAATTAGCTCGTTACACAAATGATCTCTTGCTCGGCTGTAGCCTCAACAGTGAAACTATTGTTTGTTATGCAAGTCTTGACAAGCACCAATTCCAACGACCTAACGAAAATCTGATGGAGCACTGTAGGTACAGGACAATGGACTGAAAATTGCACGGACAGATACGCCTCTTATCTACTGACAGAAAAGTGTGCGTGTACTATTAGTTCCGTGCACCATTAGTGTGATTTATTAGTTTGTGGCCTTTTGTGAGGGATTTTTATAGTTTGTGACTCTCAGGGTGTGCGTTTGAGAGAGGACGCCATGGGCAGCTTGGTTTTTGAGGAAGGTAGGGCATTCCACTGGATCATATTCATATTAATTTTTAAATACTATTTTTTATAGTAAACTAGCTGAATATCCATCTATTGCTATGGATTTTAAAATTTTATTATACTATATGTTCTGAAACTAACAAGTGGTAAAATTTTTTAGAACATATATACAAATATGTTCTGAATTTTTTCAAATCCGTAGCAACGCTCGGGCATTCAGCTAGTTACGATCTGACATACATATAGCAAAAGGGGAGTGGGAGCGAGGGAAACGGGAGCAAGGGAGGGGCGAGCGAGGGGAGCAATGGCGATGGGTAGGATAAAAGTGGAAGGGAGAAGGGCATCGTGTGAGAGCGAAAGGGAGAAGGGGATTAGCCTGAGAGGGAGAGTTGAGACGTGCCTGAGAGGAGGTTTTCTGGTCATTGGGAGTAGTTGTGGAGGAGGCTGCACAAGTGGGAGGGGGATCGTGAGATCGGATGACTACAAAGAGTCGAAGGAGAATGGATGGCTGAGAGATGAAGGAGAACAGATGACCCACCATCAACTCCTCTTTACATAATAGTAGAGATAATTTTCTGTAGTTCTTAAATTTTAACCGAAGTGTATTTTCAAGAAATCTACTAGTCGATTGTAGTACGCACTACAACGACTTCATTTATATCACATAAAATCGCATGCACATCTCTCTACAAACTTCTTTGTAAGTTGTTACTATATATAAGTCAAAAGCCTATATAAATGGGCTCTTGTTTGGAATAAAGAATTTTGAAGGTTCTGTATTCTACAAAATTCCAGCTTTCTAAACGTGCTGTAAAATGTCTCGGTGTTGTTAATCCACTTTCATGCAAATATAATGAAACATATCTTTTTTAAAAAAAATAGCCGGTGCATCGTACGGATTAATGAGTATTGAAATTAAAACATTACGATGAGTGAAAAAAACAAAAAGAACAAATATATGAACATTTACACACAGACTAACCGATTAAAATGGTCGATTTCTCCTGTCTTTACCTTTTAAAAAAAATTGTGGATTACTATCTGGCAAACGTAGCCCGATAGAAATATCACACGCGAAAAATGATGCTAGGACTGGAACTCCAAATTAAGATGGGGAAGTGAACTCCAAATTAAGATGGGGAAGTGAACTCCAAATTAAGATGGGGAAGTGAAGCTATATATGATCATTTATGCATTACTCACCTGCATGAGTGAAAGTATCCCAGATGCTTGGGCTCCTTCCGTCTTCATCTGTTGCCCCCTCGTACTATACATCATCCCAGGCACAATTCAAATAAGCAAGAAATCAAAGATCGATCCCATCAAATTAATTGACCCAAAAGTATAAAGTCTGTTTCATCATGAAAGACATCCACAGAAAGCTTTACTATTGTTGTTATGAGTAATATAATACTCTCTAGCTACCTGATAGGCCGAAGTGCCGGCCCCGAAGACGAAGTCCCTGGGGAAATCCTCCCTCGTAAAGTTGAGAGCTCGAGCTGCCGTCGTCCCGCCTAGCCATGGCGCAACAGGCAGCAGCTGCAGCAACAGCAGGAGAGACATGCGCCTGCAGCTGTAGGATATGGCCATAATCTCTCTCTCTCCCTCTCTCAAGTGAGAGCTCGATCCTCTAATGTTGTGTGCCTCTCGCCGTGCGTCTTATTTCTTTATTTATGTTTGACGGAGCCGCAGAAGACTAGCGCGCAAACGGCACGGAAGGCCGACTTTACAAGCTCGCATGTACACCACCGAAAAAAACACAGGAATCAGGTCGTATATACAGCCGGTGGAGGCGGTTGGCCCACGGCTACAAGGGCAGCAGCAATGTGGAATGGTGGTGGTAGGGCGTCGATGGCGACAATCATTCTGCTGCTTATCATATCATAGGAGTCTAGTGCGTAGTGACGATACTAGGAGGAGGGATCATATCATAGGGAGGGTGTGGTGCAGACAGAGGGAAGGTAGCAATGGATCGGATCAGAACCTATTTGTCTTGTCGGGGAGGAGGACCTAGGATTGATTGAATTGGATTATTAGATGTACTTGTCTGAATTTTGCAAATCCACACCACTAGTATCTAGTTAAGGCAATGGAGAAGATCCTGATGTAAGTTTAAAATTGCAAATATTTAGTAATTATAGTACAAATGAGTTTAAAATAAAAGTGTAAATATATAGTAAGGTCGGTCCAGAGTAAAATTACAGTTGTAGATTTTTTCTCTTTTTTATTTGCTATTACATATACACATACACAAGCCTTGGCCCAAGACTGTCTCACACACATAGCCCAACACTCCTCCTCAAGTTGAGTAATAGATATCTATCATTCCTACCTTGTTGCAAGCTAAATTACATTCTTTTATTCCTAAACTCTTAGTCAAGTAATTCGCTATTTGCCCTCCAGAATTTACATGACTTAATTTTGTTACACCATCATCTAACTTCTTATCAAAGAAGTGATCTATCTCTACATGCTTACTCTGCTGTTCTGGACTGGATTATTAGCGATGCTAATAGCTAACTTATTATCACACCACACACTCAAAGGACTTTTCCTCATTAATTTTAGCTCTGATAGAAGATTTCTTATTCACAATATCTCACTAAACCCTAGTGGCATAGCTTTGTATTTAGCTTCAGCGGTTGATCTAGACACAACAGGCTGCTTCTTGCTCCTCCATGACACCAGGTTTCCTCCAACGAAAACACAATAGCCAGAGGTTGATCTTCTGTCATCAAGACATCTAGTCCAGTCAGTGTCACTGTAACCATCAACGTTCAGATGGCCATTCTTTTCAAACTATAGCCCTTTTCTAGGACTACCCTTCAAATACCACAAGATCTAGTAAACTGCATCCAAGTGCTCACTTCTAGGATCATGCATGTATCGGCTTACCACACTTACTGCATAGGAAATATCAGGCCCTATAGGACATAAATATAAGAGCCATCCAACAAGTCTCTGGTAGCTCTCCTTGTTCGCTAGATCTCCTGATTATGCATGTAGCTTGTGATTCTGATCAATGGGCGTCAATGCACGCTAGCAACCAAGCATGCTTGTATCACTAAGCAAGTCCAGGACATACTTCCACTGTGAGAGAACTATCCCTTTAGAAGATCTAGCAATGCAATTTTAATGTCAAGAAAGTATCTGAGTTGTCCAAGGTCCATGACCTCAAATTCCTTACTCAGATTCTCCTTTAGATGTGATATCTCCATATCATAATCTCCTGTGGTTATAATATTATACACATACACTGCCAGAATTGTAATCCCATACTCTGAGTGTCAGTAAAACACAGTGTGAGTGCCATTGCACTGTTTATAACCAATACCATGTAATGCGCGTATGAAACTATCAAACCATGTAATGTGCCTCTGAGGGTTGTTGCTGCTCCATCGGCTCCACCCTTGGGGTTCTCCTCGTGTATACCCTTAGGTTTGCCTCTTCATTCACCCTTCTCCACCTTTTCTCATGTGATGGTTTATTCACAGGATATGAAATTGAACCGATCACCAACTTCGACCTCCTTGATTGCTCATCATCCTTCATATTCAATGTTTCACTCTCCCCCTCTCGATCATCACCATCAAGCTCCTCAAATAAGGAACTAAGGTCACCCTTTTCTCCATAACATGGCTCAGATTCCCTAAATGTCATATCCAAGCTTACAAATGTGCGACACTCATTAGAACTGTAGCACTTGTAGCCCTTCTGTCCAGAAGAGGAACCCCACAAAAATGCACTTCACAGCGCACGGATCTAACTACCCCACCAAATGTCTGTGATCCCTAACAAAACAAGTACATCCAAAAATCTTGGGTGGAACCACAAACTTACTCCCACCTAATAGCATTTTGCCTAGAGTCTTCATCCTAATTACTCTCGATGGCATGCAGTTGATGAGGTACGTGGCTATCATAACAGCTCCACTCCACAAGAATTTTGGTACATTCATCATGCACATTAGTGACCGAGCTACCTCCAAAATATGATGATTCTTTCTCTGCACTAGTTCATTCTGAGAAGGTGTGTCTTGATAGGAAGTTTGATGCAATATACCCCACGTTGACAGTAAGGCACCAAATTCTTTGTTCATACTCGGTCCTATTGTTTATTCTTATTATTTGAACCTGTGTATTGAACTAATTTCTCACATAAGCATAAAAGTCCTGGAAACATCTAACTACCTCATCTTTGTGTCTCAAAAGATACACCCATGTCATGCGATAATAACAATCAGTGAATGTAACAAAGTGCTTTATGCCGCTAATGGAGATAACATGACTTGTCCACACATCTGAATGGATGAGCACAAAAGGAGATATACTCCTGATGCCCCTGCTCACATAAGACATCCTTATATGTTTTCCAAACTCACAAACATCACAACAAAAGCTTGTTCTTATCCATACCACTCATTACATCAGGGAAGATTTTGCTCATTTTATCAAAGGACACATGCCCATTCTAAAATGCATAAGCATCACCATTGCTTTCTTTCTTCCCATCATAGTTACCAACACAGTACATAATACACTACTTTTCACTTCATGATCCATGTACCATAATCCATTATACCTGGCTCTAGTCCCAAGCCTCCTCCCTGTTCGCCTCTCCTAAATTAAACAAATTTCCTGATCAAGAGTAACCCGACAGTCCAAGTGATCATCTAAATCACTTATTGAAACAAGATTGACTAGAAAAGCAAGCACATGTAAAACTAATGAGAGCTTTATAGATGGTGTGCATTGAACTATGTCAACACCTTTAGTAGGCTGTGAGGTGCCATTAGCTGTTTGGATTGTTTCTTTTTGAGTGGGTGGATATTGAGTATATGACACAAATTCACTAGATGTGCCAGGGACATACCTTGACACCGCTGAATCTAGAATCCAATATGGATGTGACATTCATAAGGGTGTGGATGCATGAGCATAATTATGTTCATCGGTGTAGGCAAAGTTGACGAAGTCTCTAAAAATAGTGGAAACCACTTGATCTTTATCATCAGCCTTTTGTATTTTCTTCTTCAATTGCCTCAACTCTTCTAATTCCTCTATAGAGACTTATACAGTTCCTGAGGATCACTCTTCCTTGACTATCACATTAGCTTTGTGATAACTCCTATATCCACAGCCTCTACCTCCTCCCCTTAGTTGACCTTTGTCACTGCCTCTTTTCCTTCCACAATTAGGCTTGTGTGGGGCACGATAATCATAACTCAAGTGCCCCTTTTCACCACATTTGAAACACTTTCTAGTCTTAACTATTGCAAAGGCAGGATGGATTGGTGGCTCTGACACTTTGGAGCCAGCTATTATTTTAATCTAGTCTCCTCTTGTGCAATTGCTATAATAGCTTCCTCCAAGGAAGGGAGGGTAGACTGATGGAACACAGTAGCTTGCTTTCCATCAAATTCTGGGTTTAGCCCCTTTAGGAACTCTATCACCCTCCTGCGTTTAGTCCACTTCTTAACAGTGGCTATACATTCTGAATGTGTCAACCTGAGAGGATCACAGTGATCTAGGTCAGCCCATAATCATTGCAATTATGCAACATACTCCATCACCGAACACTCTCCCTGTTTCATATCACTAATCCTCTCTTATGTCTCAACCATCAGTATCACATAACCCTCTCCTAAGTACAACTTTGACAAGGTTTTTCATACCTCAGCCACACTTGAGATGGTTTTCATCGTTGCAGCAATGGTCAGAGACAAAGAGCTCAACAACGACGCCACCATCGGTGAGTTGGTAGTAATCCAGGTCCTCCATTCTGCACTCAACTTGTCGACCGACTTAGTTGCCCCCCCCCTTTGATAAAGCCCTTGGTCCCTTTGACTTCAAGATCAACAATCCCCTCTTGAACCAATTCAAGTAATTCTTGATGCCTTCCAATTCAATATCATTTGGCATTAGTTCCACCTTCTAGACTGGCTCCATATGCATAACAATTGCCTAGCTTGATGAAGTCTTACCAACCTTCGTAGTGAAAAATTGAGTCAATTTCTTAAGCACCTGCTCAATACCTTGATTCTCCCCATTGCTCAATTGCTACCCTAAAGTCTCACCTCCTTTTCCATCTTAAGAAGGAATACAACAAGCAAATTGCAACACACCTCAAAGTTCGCATCAATCAGCACATCAGATACCAAATTGGTTCTTCTCTTCCTCTCAGCTACACCACCAATGCACATCAAGCTTGTGCCACCTCTACACGAGCATGCACATAACCTTCATGGACTTTGCCAGCCAGATACTGCCGAATCGAGCTCACGCACCAGCCAATCGAGCACCTCTGCCACCAAATAGAGCTCAACCTCTGTGGGGCAGCTCCAAGCAGCTACCGAGCTTCACCTCTACTGCTCTCGCTAAGGTCACCGGAGGCCGCCACTGCAGCTTGCTTCCACACTGAATCGCCTCCCCAGGTTTGCTCGACCTCCGCCTTCACCACCGCTGAGAGCCATCGTTGCCTCACCGGAGACAAGCTAGGGCTTCGCCGATCGCTGCACCCATCACTCGGGCTTTGATACCATGAGGTCGGTTTGGAGTAAAATTACAGTTCTAGATTTTTCTCTTGCTGTTTGCTATTACATATAACCCATCTTAGAAATTAACAAATAATGATATCTTGCTAGGTGCCTCCTCCTTCCCCCAATTTCCACCATTGACTCCTCCCCCGTGCACCACCTGATTATTGATATTTAAGTTTAATAATCCCGAGGTAAGCATATGTTTTTCTCTGTATTACTTAAACATGTAATATTTATATATCCATTTTGTCCAAAGGATTACCATCAAATCATCAATGATCTCACTCAAATTCGAACAAGAAATAATTTCAATAAATTTTAATTTTGGATAACTACTGAATCAACCAAATTGAACTAATACAGGGTATGTTCTTTTTGTTTTAGACTTATGGCTTTTAGCTATAAGCTTTTAAGCTGTTAATGAGAGAGTACAGAGTACAGAAATTTGCGTGTGGTTTTAGCCGATATAATGAACTCGATACAGTATATACTACAATCAACTTGTAGACATTGCCTTGAAAAGATATTCTATTTGAAAACTAATTACCGTAGAAAAGCCAAAAAAGGTTTCTAGAAGCTAAACAGAACAGGCTCACAAACCGTGCTATTTCATTCATCGATCAAATTCATCGTCTTATTTATCTGGTCATCATGGAGTACAATTATAGCTCACGCATGCTGACCGAGCTCATCTGTCGATGTCATATGCAAAAGGTAAAATTTTGCCATTGTCTGGTTTTCTAATATTTTAGGCTTTTTTTTGTTTTTCTCTTATTTCTTTATATTGATATAATCTTTTTTATTTTTAATTTTTTAAAAATTAATTATGCTAAAAAGTTACCGGTAGGTGTAAGTAAAAAAAACTGCACAGTATCAGAAAAGCTAGGAAATTGAGCTTTGAAAGCCCAAATAAGCACGCCCGAACCGTGCATGATCAAAGTTGAGACCATTTGACTTCTCGAAGAGCTCACTGAGAACTGCGTGCTTTTGGCATGTACCACACACTTCAGGAACAAGTTAGCACCTTAGTTTCGTGTCGCATATAGCTTAGATAATCTTGTAAAAAACCTGATTGCTTCAACGTATATATCCAGTACTACTGTGCGGTGCCTGAAGTTCCGAGAAATTCCAGCGGTGAACAGAAGTTGGAGAAGTGTGCAAATCTCCCACGCAAAACGCAGACCCGCAGAGATCAACGGATGGACGCAAAGTGACAAAGTTGCTACGCCATCGCTGTTGTAATACAGAATTTCCGATGTCATGTTTGGATGCGTGCTAAGTGACAAAGTTGCTACGCCATCGCTGTTGTAATACGGAAGAACGGCAACAGAATTCCCGATGTCATGTTTGGCATGTGCAAGGCCTGAAGAAACTTCTGGAAGACGTCGACAGCAAATCATATTAGAGAGCTATCATTCGTGCAAAGTTAATCTTCTGTGCCGGCATATTTGGTGGAGTGTGCATGCATGGAACGCCTCACTTGTCAACTCGCTGTGCCGTCAGCCGCTACCTCAGCTGGTCGACTGGATTTATACGACTTTTCTACATATTTAGGCGTATGAGTATTAAAATATTAACTGAACATATGTACCACCCTACAGGAGGAGGTGTTTGGATCGGTGGCATTTCATGGAAAGTTTAGTACTAGTTCAAATAATAAAAACCCTAAAACCTCCAAAGGAATTGCGTACCCCTCATCCAAACAGGACCTTAATTAATTATCTACAATCTACATGTTAGGAGACGATACATGTAATGTACTCAAAGCATTCCAAAGGACGAACTTAGCGTAGGTTACATGGATGCGCACGTGTGTCCAAATCAAATGACATAGCGTTCCGCACTAGCGTGTTATTGTTAGCATAAAGGCAATCATGAAGATAATTACATCACTTTTATGCAGTGCCGGCCTTAGGGAGGTGCACCGGGTGCGACCTCCTAGGGCCCAGGCGAGGGAGGGGCTCAAACCTATGTATATAAACCCCAGGCTCTATAGTCCATTAGCAAAATAATGAAAACCAAAGAAGAAGAAAACTGGCCGGCCGGCCCAAGAAGGCCAAACGTCGGACTCCGACTCCTGAATTCCTGATCGAGTCCCGAGCTCGTTTCTTTTCCCACGCGAGCAGAGACCGCGACCTACACCGCGAGTCCGCGATCGCGAGACGGAGAGGGAGAGTCGCGCGGAGTCGCGGTCCGCAGACACGGCGGCGGCGACCAGGGCTCGACGACCGACAACGACGACATCTCGGCTCGCGCTCGACACTCCGATCAATCAGGCATCTTGGTTCTTGCGATTTGCGATCAGCCGATCAGTTCATCAGTTGCTCGGTGGTTCAATCAGAGATTCAGAGTCCAGGCCCTAGGTATTTTTTCCTTATTCTTTTTTAATCCAAATTAATTTTTTGTACAGTATTTCAGACTTCTAGTACTCTGTACTCATATAGTCATGTTTTTATTCTAATTTAGGTGTTAGAATTTTAGAATGTTACCTAAGAAACATTTGTCGGGGGCTGAGAAAAGAAAACGAAGAAAACTAGTTGTTGAAGAACTATTTGAGATCAACTATGTCACAAGAAAGGCTAAATGGCTTGGCTATGTGCACCATCGAGAAGGATGTCTTGGACACTATTGATCTCAATACCGTCCTTGATGATTTTGCATCAAGAAATGCCCGAAGAAGTATCATTTTATGAGAAGCAATGGATATGATGGAGTTCTATTCTTCCTTAAGGTAATCATATTAGTTCTAGAAGTACAAATATATTGTTATTTTAGTCTACATTGTTCGTTGATAATTATCAGACATGCTAAATTAAAAATATATTATTGGATTCGTTTTCGCTTTGCAAGTAAAATTAGCACCTATATATTATAAAATTCTATACATGGTCTAATGGGCCCGTCACGACAAGTTCGCCTTAGGGCCCTCAAAACCCTAGGACCGGCGCTGCTTTTATGTTTATGATATTTTTAATAATATGTTATTTTAACCCTTAAATAAATATTTTTTATAGTAATCAACAAGCATATGACTTGTTCGTGAAACCCTTTATTTATGTTTTAATGTTATTCTAAATTATTGTTAATCTCATATCATTATATTGGATAGCAATGATTTCTAGATCAGTATATGTATTGATTAATGATCATGTTTCACGGATCATGGATATATGAATACCAAATTAATAATATGGATACATGTTAGAAAACATGGTGCTAGATTAACCTACCTTAAGATATTGTTGAGATTGTTATATTTTTATATGTCATCAATTGATCTCAAATAATGATAATGTATAATCTATGTACCTGAAATCAACATAGTTTTCTATATATGTAATAGTGTATTTAGGGAGTTGCCAAATGCTACTTCGTAACTGGATAGTTATATGATGGGTTCTTTTGGACTGATGGCTTAAATATTTAAATTTTGGCTGTTCACGAGGGGTGGTACGCACAGAAAAATAGTCGTATGTGATTTTGACCGGTACAACTGAACTCAGTGTATTTTTTTACTATAATCTTCCTATTGACCCCGTCTTGAAAAAACGTACCATTTGAAAGCTAGTTACTGTAGGCAGTACAAGTATAAGCCAAAAATAAGCACCTTTGAACCCAACCATAAAGGTAGCTTCCGGGTATATTGTAAAACATGTGGAGGAATGTGACCGATCGGATATGAGATTTGCTCCTCCAGAGATATCACGTGGCTCCTCGATGTGGTCGGATAAAGGAAATGTATGGCCATGCCATGAGTTGTCAAAGAGTTGACTATATTAAGTTATCCATCACTAGATCGGAAACATGATTGAACAGTCTATAGATGACACATTTCTCACATGGAGTTCGATCAGGTAATCGTGAGGTAAAACAAGAATACGTAAACAGGTCGTTTAGTCTAACCAGATACGAACTGGTCCTATGGGTATACTATCTAGTCGTGAGTTGGTCAGACATATCACAAACCGTGCGAATTGCTCATATGGGGATGCAGACTGGTCGTAACTAGATATGAACTGGTCGTAAGGAGTTATGAATAGATCATGAGTAACTAAGACATAGTTATAGATCATATTGCATAAAGTTTGTCCAGTTTGATATTTTTTTGTATATTTAGGGTCGATATGTCTTAGTAGGGACCACTATCAACTATTGATTGGAAAGATATTTTCAAATTACATCCAAGTATGCATGAACCTACAGGGTCACACTTAACGGGTTAGAACAGCAAGGGTCCGGAATGTGCTCTCTGAGTGGGATACGATCTCTACTTGTATTAGCTAAGGATCTGGACGAAGACTCTTTGAGTGGGATACGATCTCTACATATGTTGGATAAGGATTTGATTGGAGACTCTATATAAAGTGGTGCATAGGGTTATGGAAAGGAGGCATTACACCACCTACCAAAACCCCAACCGCCACCGCTCACAGACTCTGTTGTGCATGTTGGTGCTAACATACGGGTGTACGGTGTTCCATCTCTAGACGTGTGGACTTTGGTAGAGATGCTGCTACAACTGCAGTGCTTATTGGGACGATCCGAGGAGAAGACAATTGGCTCGTGGAGATCGACTACCGCTTGAGGGTGATCAACTTCCAAGGATCACTTTTAAGAGACGTTGGACGATCAACTGCTTCCACTACATCAACACACGCTACGTTGAATTGGGTTGCTTCAACTCTTTTTTTGTTGCACTACACGTCTAGTGGTAATTGTTAGAGTTTGTAATCTTGTTTCTCATTTAGAAGTCAAAGTCATAAGTTGTAGTCGTGTTCAAGTCAGAAAGTCGAAATCATGTTCGAATCATTGTGGTCGTACTCGTGGTCATGTACGAGTCTGTTTATCGAGTCTGTGTCGGAGTCGTAGGAGTCACAGTCATAGTCGAGCCCGAATCATAGTCGTAGAGCTAGGTATAAAGGGTAGTTCATTGTACCAAGAGAAGGCAAGAAAAACAGAGAGCGATCAGGGTGATCGTAGCGATCGGTGTGATTGAGAGAAAGAAATAAAGAAGAGGAGCGGTTTGGCTCTGGAAAATCTGTCGAGTACATCGAGTTCACATACGTGGTCGTAAACGGAGTTACGACCACGGCGACGAGTGGATGTGTCCTCAGGTGCCGAAGATATGGTCGTAAATGAGTTACGACCATGGTCGTGGAGCAGAAGTTGTGGTCGTAAAGGTTATGACAACGACAGTCGATAAAGCCTTCGGTGTGGTCGACAAAATCACTGCGTGGTCGTCATCGAGTTATGATTACGTAGTCGGAGCAGCGATACATGATCGGAGAGGTCATAACGTGGTCGTAACGACTGTCAGGGTGATCGGAGAATCAACAGAATGGTCGTAATGACTTAGGAGGTGGTTATAGCGACAACAGTGTGGTCGTACAGCTCCGAGGAGTGGTCGTAAGACTTCAACAAGTAATGTGTGATCTCTTACCCGTATGACTTCCTGGTTTACGGGGCAAAAATTTTAATTTGTACTCGTATAGTCTACCTGTATCTCGACAGTTATTTTAGACACTTCTCCACTATAAGTCTTTATAAACTAGTAGAGCTGGCCTATGCACGATTCGAAACCTCTTATAAAAATTTGGAAGTTGATACACCTAAATGCGAAGGCCATACATATAGATTTGTGCACTGAACATGGAACTTACTAATTTCGGGATATATATATATATATATATATATATCTGTGTGTGTGTGTGTGTGTGTAGGAAGCTGATGATACCTTGCTGCCTTTAGATTGCTTCAAGATATGTGCCAATGCAATGGGTATGTACACTAACGGGTTAACCCACTTGCAATTACAGATTTGGAAAGAAATTTTAGCGTGCTATTGGATCCACAATACATTCTTAATATGCCACAACATACTGCTTGGTTTATTGGTAAGATACCTTGTTTGATTGATAGACCAGTCAGATAAGGAAAGAAGCAACGCAATTAAACTCCATGCATATAAGGAAACTACGCACAATTTGGGAGAGCAGGAGGTGTCGGGGAATATAACTACTTTTTGGAATGGTCGGTTAAGAGTATTGGTGGGTACATACCCACTTTGATAGTAACTGACCATTCCTGATACATGAAAGGGAAACTGTGCAACAAAATATGTAAACTGATTGATAGTAATATGTATAGGCAGCTCATGACAGATACCTATTTTCATAGTAATATGTATAAGAAGTTCATGTCACATACCCGATATGTTCCCAATACATACCCACTTTGATAGTAATATGTATAGGAAGCTAATGTCACATACTCGATACATTAAAGGGAAAATTTGTACGAAATAATCATTTTGCATACCTTTTTACCATCTTATTATAACTAATTTTTAAATTAATTTACAAGTGATATTGATATGAACTAGCATGCAACGCTGCTTGGCACTAAATAGGTTGAAATATTAGGAAAGAAGGTGATTTGATAATTAATGGAAATTAAGAATGAAACACATATATGGAAACTATTTTTTCAATGCGAATTGTGTGGATTGACCTGCATGTATACACATGTGTATACGTAACGAGTTAGATACAGAATTAATGGATGAAATACCCACTAATTTCCCACGGATTGTAAAGCAATCGGACGGTTGTTAGTTTAGGTGCCCAAGCACCATGGTGCTCTAGTTATTTTTACTATATGTATATGTACACACACACACACACACACACACAACACACACACACACACACACACACACACACACACACACACACACACACACATATATATATATATATATATATATATATATATATATATATATATATATATATATATATATATATATATATATGACGTTAAAATGAAGCACCATGGTGTCTAGGCACTAAGCCTCCTTATCTTTAGATTATTTTTAGATGTGTGCTAATGCAATGGTATATAATATTATAATATATGTTAACATTCATTATATATATATATATATATATATATATATATATATATATATATATATATATATATATATATATATATATATATATATATATATATATATATATATATATATATAGGAAAACGTAAAGCACCCACATCCGATACACGTGTATGATTGATAATTTTTGAGTTTGGGTATGAAAATGTTTTATACCCTTGATATATTTATGGTAAGTAAGTTTTGAACTCAGTTCAAACTAGTTTGAACTACTTTTGAATTCAATGCGACTACGGTGAGTATATACCATAAAAATAGTTCAAACTAATTAAACTGAAGTTGAATTTAATTTTTTCGAGTTTGATATCTCAAATATACTTTTTATGGGTATATGAAGATACCCACATCAAACGTTATGAATCTCAAAGCAAATCAACGGATATTGATATCGGTGCCTAGGCACCATGGTGCATGAAACACTCGTCTATATATATATATATATATATATAGGACGAGTGTTTCATGCACCATGGTGCCTAGGCACCCATATCAATACCCGTTGATTTGCTTTGAGATTCTAACGTTTGATGTGGGTATCTTCATATACCCATAAAAAGTATATTTGAGATGTCAAACTCAAAAAAATTAAATCCAACTTCAGTTTAATTAGTTTGAACTATTTTTATGGTATATACTCACCGTAGTCGCATTGAATTCAAAAGTAGTTCAAACTAGTTTGAACTGAGTTCAAAACTTACTTACCATAAATATATCAAGGGTATAAAACATTTTCATACCCAAACTCAAAAATTATCAATCATACACATGTCGGATGAGATAATGCCTATACACCATGGTGCTTACGTAATTTTTCTATATATATATATATATATATATATATATATATATATATATATATATATATATATATATATATATATATATATATATATATATATATATATATATATATATATATATATATATATATATATATATGTGTGTGTGTGTGTGTGTGTGTGTGTGTGTGTGTGTGTGTGTGTGTGTGACTTGTATATACGGTGGGGGTGGTTTTTGCGTATAATAGAAATAAGCCACAGTAGCCAAGAGCCCAAGACCATGCAAGGCCACTACATCACCTGAAAAGGAAAGGAACTAAACAATGCAGAAGATCCGAGCGCGCACCCAAGTCGTTCTAGAGAATCATGTGTTGTGATTTGTGAAAGCCTATGCTGCCTACGCATTAGAAGTTACTCGACTACGATTCGCACCGACCGACCACGTCGATACAAACTAGGGGAGGGGGAATCAAAATCGAAATTGAACTAGCCTCCTGATATGAGCCTGTCACACTCTCTGCTCTCCCCGCAGAAAATATGCATAACATTTTAATTTTATATTTTACTAAAAGATAAATATCATAAATAATTAGTGATATATAAATCAATGCTTACAACAAAAAATACATTGTACTTCAAACTATGTCCAAAAATATTATATAACAAAGTCGATCGATAACACAAACGACTTACAGTTAGGCTTGATGAAGAATAGAAAGTAGAATAGGCTTGATGTAGCGCAGAGCGTAGCTAAAGCAGCAAAGCGAGCGGTCGCACAGATACATGCTGCACAGAAACCTTATTGCCACCCCATGCAGATGTCCTTTGCATTAATGGTTCGGAGATTCCGCTCTCATTCCTTCTTGATGCACGCCGAGAAGAAAAGTCGACGAAGTTCGGCGGCTCAACACTCCAACACAGCTTATCAGAGATTCAGAGGAGGAAGATGTGGGAGAGGAATGGAGAATTCGGTTTTTGAACCTGAACGTCTCCATGTCCTTTTAAGGATGCATGGCAATTACTCCCAAATAATTGATGCCAGTAACACAAATTAAACCAAATTACTCCAGTTGTTTCAAATCACATTCAAACATAATTAAGAGAGATAATATATGATTTAGTAAAATAAAAGGTGGATTTAATATTACAGGAAACGCGCTATGGCACAATATGGTCGCACGTCGCAAGTCACAAGTTACGTGATTTTCGCACGAAAATACGCAAATTAATGCTTTAGGATTTATGCATGTCTATAAGAGTGAAAAGCATGAAATCAATACCCTAGGTTGTTAAGCTTCTGATTCCTTCTTATTTGACAGCCAGATCTGATATCTGTCATGTCACAAGAGACCTGTTCTTTTTGGCTGAAGCTTATGACTTTTGACTGCGGCTTGTGGCTTTTGTGCTGTTCGTGCGAGAGATTACAAAATAACAGAAACTCACATGCTGTTTTTGCCGATATAAATGAATTCGGTACAGTATGTACTACAATGAACTAGTAAACCCTATCTTGAAAAGATACTCCGTTTAAAAGATAGTTACTATAGAAAAGCCGAAAAGTAGTTTTTAGAAGCTAAAAAGAACAGGCCCAAGGTCACATCTCACGTAGTTCTCTTGCGCGTCCTCGAAAAAAACAGCTCACATGCGAGACACAAGCCAATATATATGGGTCTGGTCATATAAGCTTTTGACTTTTGCTTATAAATAGTAATAGTTTGTAGAAAAATTTATAGAGAAATATTTTTGTGTGATTTTAGTAGATATAAATAAAGTCGTTGTAGTGTGCACTACAATCAACTAATAGATTTCTTTTTAAAGACACTTCTTTTAAAAGCTAGAGACCGTAAAACAGTTATTTACCGTAGTCTCAGAGCTTTGAACAAAAGTAACATAGCTTTGCATAAGCTTACATTGTTGGTGAATAATAAGACTTGTAAATAACACTGAGTTGTTTCGAAGGATATATATGCTATGAAGATAGCAAAGAAGTTTCAGAATGATACATGCTATCGAGTATGTTGTTACTAGGTCTACAAAACAGCAAAGTACAAAGCGTGTGAACTCAGCAAACGATTGTTACCTTCAAAGAAAGGCTACTCCCAAAAATTAAGAGACCACAACCTCAGATTTTCCATTCTTAACTATGCTCATTTACAGAACCAATTACATAATAATCGACTCCATGAAACGACAAAAAAAAAATTCAAACGACACAGAATTGTACCCAATAGAGATAGGATGAACAATGGCAAACCTGGAAGTCTGGAACTCATTTGCTTCAGTAAATTTTCGGTTTCCATACTCATTGGCTCCGTGTGTTCACAGCTACCAACACAGGTTTTTCAATCTTCAGATTGTAGTGGTCTGTCTCGGTTTTCTTCTTTGCAGGAAACTGCATCAAATAAAAAAACTAGCCATTTTCAGTACTATAGAAAAGAGATTGTTGTTGCACCTGATCTTTGACAACATGCGTGAGGCGCATTGAACTCGCTCATCATACATTCATACCCAGGTACGATACGAAAACACCCTAGGTTAGTCCATAAGTTAACGCCATCCCTTCCCTTGTTCGTGTACGCATGCAGTAGCAGCACAAGGCACATGGTATACATTTGCCAGCCAAGTCTACAGCTCCGGATGCAAAGCCGTTTGGGAAGTAATCCCTAGCTTAGCTTGTGATCTGTCGTTGAATTTCATGCGCTAACTAAGATGGTGCTCATTTGGGCCTTTTTTTTTTGTGGCTTATGGCTGGAAAGTACTGTGGCTGTCTGAAAAACACTGTAGCTGACAGAGGCTTATTTAGCATAATTAAATTAAAAAAAATAAAAAATATGTTAGCCCATTACATATAACACAAACAAATACGGGAAAAAAGAACTGGAAAAAAACTCAACAAAAAGCCAAAAATTCAGAAAAAGACGAAATTTATGAATAGTAAAAAATAAATCGAAAGCTAGAAGCTGAAGCTATTTTGAGCACAGCCTAATTTGTACGGAAGCTTAAGCTGTTAAGAAAAAATACGCAATCTGCTCATACTATAACATTAGCCATGTGAGGCGCACGCCAATAAACGAGTTGGTACTAGAATCCTGCGAGCTTTCAACATAAGTATCAAAGCGTTACATAAGCTTACACTGTTGGTAGTGAACATATACATAAAACAACTTGTACTATGACGGACTATAATTCTGTGACTTCTGTCTGATGTTACCTTTGGATATTATGCAGGGTAAATAGTAAATGCTGAAAAATTCTCGACCAAGTGAGCACACAAGTTTCACAAGGGTGATGCACTGATGCCCAAGAAGTTGCTGCTATGTCTACAAGAACGCTGCAAATAACAAAAATGTTTGAACTCCGCATACTATTGTTACACTGTTGGTTGCAACCTCTCTTCAAAGGAAGGGTGCTCCCTAAGGGCAGAAGAATAAGATACACCACTTCAAAATTTCCTTTCCTAACTATGCTTACTTACAAAATCAATTACATAACATCTGGTTCCATGTAGATATAACTTTGAGCAGTAAGGCAAAAATCCACCAATATAGTGGCGGCCCAACCTGGAACTCATTAGCTTCAGTAAATTTTGGCTTTTCGGACTCGTTGGCTCCTCCGGGTGTCCACAGCTACCAAAAGAGGCTTTTCATTCTTCAGGTTGTGGGGGTCTTTCTCAGTTTTCTTCCTCTTTGCAGGTACATCAGGGGACTTTTCGATTTGGTCTTTTGAAGCAGACAGAGAGCTCCCATGTTTCTTCTTTGGTTTCTGTCCTCGCTTGTTTTCAGAGTAGGCATGCTTCACAGTTGGAGCTGTTTCGTGAACTGGTTCATGCTTCACCACCTGCGCACAAGTTTTTTCTCCTTTGGAAGGAGGGGTTTTAGCGGCCTTATCAACCAGCTCTGAATGCTTCTCTGCTACCTGCTTGACCTTCTCAAACTGCTGATACCCTTCTTCCTGGGCTGCTTGATTGTCTATAAGGACATCATCGGCGCTCTGCAAAGATAGCCAAAAACATCAACTAAAAGTGTCTTTGAAATATGTTCATCCAGAAAAATGGTAGCGTTTCCCTATTTCAGAACAATTTTCAGGGAGTAAACTATGTAACTGATACATAGTTCGATGTTGAATTTGACATAATCAGTTAATTGCAATCATGAAGTGATGGTAGATCTAGGGCATATCAGGGAAACGTCACAAATCCTATGAGCTTCAGCACTGTTTCCTCACGATTATATTAGTACAGAATTTAAGCATGTAGCCATCTTCTACCTATCTATCATTCAGAAATGGATATCACAGTGGCGAAAATAATTAGTTTCAGATTGTTATCCACCAAATATTTTCACATAAATGTCAACAGTCTACTTCAAGAAGCTTATAAAGACCTACATCCAAATCCTAATAAGCTCACACCAGAAATCTAGATTATTTTTTGGATTGGATCTGAGTTGTCACAAAGTTTTTACCAGTCCATTATTCATAAATATTACATGATCAAAATAGAGAATAATCATATGCTGTGGAACATGAGCTTACTTCTATGCATAACTCTCCTATGTGAGCATGAGTTAGGGGATTATCTGAACCAAAGAGCATCTCAAATGTGATTTCATTTGCATCTGGCTGTGTTGCACCTTCCTGTACAATCTCTCTCTTCACATATTCCCTTACACAATCAGTGGACCTATCTGATAAAGCAGATGTCACTGCAGCAAGTGGTCTACATATATCCTTCTTCTGAAGCAAACTATGCAGATTCTTCATTTTCTGAAGAGAATGGTTTCCGCCCTCCTCACAAGAGGGTAAGTGGTTTCGAGTCTTTTGACTCTTTTGAGGAACCTTAACTCGTGCATGGTCTACATCAGATGGCAACTTTTCATGTTTGCTGCGAATCTTGCTAAGACGACCTTGAAGCCTACGAATTCGGGACTGGATACCATCAATTGCCAGAAGAAATTCTCTTAAAGAATATTGTTCTAAGATCCTGTCATTTTCCTTGGACTTAAATAATGCACTGTCAGGACCAAGACTGCTTTTGATATCCTCAACCACTGCATTAGGAAATAGAGAGCATTATAAATTAATAAGAGAAAACTACTCCACACAAAAAAAAGAAAAAAGAAACAGATGCATGATTTCTGGATTTCAACTTCGTGAATCTAACTGTGATCACTGGAATGGCATTCTTTATTGTTGTATGCGAACCTATTCCCAAAAGATAGCAAGATACTAAAAAAAAAGATAACTACCAGAAAAAATAAAACAGATGCAAAAGCGACTAAGACATGTATACCAAGTTCAAAGGCTGTCAAGATAGATATTGAGAATTGAGATAATGCAAAGCAATAATTTTTAATCAACCAACATTTACAAGTATCAAGTATGTATGCCACAGCTTACCTGCACTGATTAGCAGTGTAAATAATTCAGCTTGAGTCATGTTTGGTAAGTACTGTAGCACTTTCCCCTCTCTTTTACGAGTGAGAAACATTCATTCTTGACAATAAAATAAATTCTAGAAAAGAGATAATATAAAAGTAATCAAAGAAGTTACTTGTCAAAGCCACAGTTCTTAGCCTCAGTGTACCATAAAAATAAAAAAAATGTTCTACACTTTCCAGGCTTACATTAAACATGTGCTTTTGGCACAACTGAAATCTTTTAACATTACAGGCATATTTAATTCAGACGCCTAAAGAATTGACAGTTCATTAATCTGACAACAGACAAAAGCATACACACAAATGCTCTAACAAGTAACAACTACTTGTGTTTTCAATTTAATGTATATACTACGACAAAGATTACACTTTCTGCTTCTAAACTACAATAGAAGAGCTCGAGTACATGGGCAAAGCCATCCAACATACCTAAACTGTTAAAGTCATCATTAAGCAACAGACCATCTGTTTCAGCTCCACTCTTTTTGTTTTCTGCAGAAGATTGAAGTACTGCATTAATATCAAGTATCAACATGAACTCAGTGCAAAATATGGATGCAGAAGCTAATGCAAGATAGGAATTTCTCTAGCCCAATAAAATGAGGACAGATGTCAAACCATAATAATGAGATAATATTTGGTGATTCTTCATGTACAACATGGTGTCCACATTGTCTTCATGTCTTTTCCTTTTTAGCCTCTTCATGGTATCTCTTTCATGGCTTTGGAAATCCGGTTTTGGCAATTCTGATTTAGAACTATCTGCTTTAATCATCTCCAACTGCAGATCCTTTTCATGATTGATCAAAGCAAGCTCCATGTCATACTTTGCTACTTGTGATAAAAGATTCTTCATACGCAACTCTAACCAATGACATCGCCACATTAGTGGGCCAACAGTCTTTCTCCACTCAGCTGTTACTTGTTTCTGTCTGAAATAGAATGCATCTTATTTACAAACTACTCATAAAAAGAAAGGGTACAGCACATACATAACAAATTTCCATTGAAAAACAATCACATAGCAAACGTATCATGCAACATGCTCCAAACTTAGTTGTCCCCTATCTATTTCCACATAAATAAAAGTCGCCTAAAATCCAGTTTCACTTTTGCAGGAGGGCCCTGTTTCATGCTTTGAATTTTGCAGTTTTGTATCATGAAATTTGGTGAAGACAGTGCGTATACAACTTGGTAAAATATAGCATCATGCATATTATCAAAAGCGACATAATACAACATGCAACATTAAATGTGGTAATCAGTAAAAGAAATAATTCATTTTAGAGCATTCAGGGATGAAAAGTATCTAATTGCCTACGACAGTTCATTCTTTCTTTTCTGCTCGAACAACACCATTCTAACTGCATTAGAAGACGATTCATAGAATCAAAAGTTTACAAGGACCATGCAAACAGATGTTCACCTGACCATCTTTGGCACAAAAGTGTTGTCATCCACATTAATATGACCCAGAAAGGGTGAATCCACTTCCATGTTGTTCATGTCTGACTTTGACTCATCATCAGATACAGAGCAAGAGGCCCCAAATGAGCTTGAGTACTCTGTGCTCTCCCCATGCTCATTTTCAGTAAACTGGGGATTATCGGCACCCATATTGCCTAAAGAGCCAAATGTCTCCATTGGATCACCACTGACAGGCATGGCGGAGTGAAGCACGCTATCCTCACAGTTGTCCCTGCAGGGGCGGACCTAACGTGGGACATGGGGGTTCAGTTGAACCCCCAAAAATATGGAAAAATAAACTGCTACTGGTAAATCCACAACGCAGCAAGCAAATCCACCACAAACTCCATGGAATGGACTATCCATCCCAGAAAGGAAGATTTGGATGAGATTGCTCACAGAAAAGAAAAGATCCTCAGGAGCAAGCTAGGGCTTGCTTACCAGCGAAAGAAGAGAAAAATCCGGCAGAGCGGAGGAGGACGACGACGCCTAGGAGAGAATAATTCCTTCGCTTCGAGGGTTAAATGACGTTGGCGTGAGAATTTGAGACAAACGGTGAAGCAATAGCCGCCGCCGCCGTCGCGACGAGATATGGAAAAGAGTTCAAGGAAGAGGATGGGCTGGAATAGGGATGGCAATCGGGCGCGGCGGGGACGAGGGGCGGCGAGGAGCGGCGGAACAAGGGGCGGCGAGGAGCGGAGATTTGGTGTGTCGGCGAGGAGAAGAGGCGGCGGAACGAGGGGCGGCGAGGAGCGGCGGAACGAGGGGCGGAATGAGGGGCGGCGGCTGGGACTGGGATCTGGTGTGTCGGCGAGGAGGAGAGGCGGCGGCTGGGATCTGGAGGTTTCGGTGGATTGGACTATGGGACTGTGTCGACCGAGAATTGGAGGCCGCGTGGTGGACTGGACCGACTGGTGGATGTTAGGGTTTGCTGGTTTTAGGAGGGCCTATTTGTCAGTTCATTTCACGGGTACAGGTAGAGTTAATCCATACCTATACCTGTTTACCCAATGGGCAGAGATTTTCCTTATTTTTCTACTCGTGGGTAAAAAATCCATCTATACCTGACTCCATTAGGGTATTTACCTACGGGTACACGGGTAAACGAGCACAATTGCTATCCCTAGGCTGGAACTAGAGACGAGAGAGGTTTGGGATTGGGCTGTGAGGATTGCGGATTTGGGGAGGAGGGACAGGGGCGGACCCATAGGATATGTCGGGTGGGCCACGGCATACCCTGAGCCCAGCCGAACGGTTCGCCAAGCGAGGAGATGTGCGCCGAGTGGAGGCGGCGAGGCGTCTGAAGGAGCGGAGAGCGGCTCGGCGCGTCGCTGCGTCCGGCGTCCGCCACTGCCAACGCGGTGCCGTGGAGTCGCAGTCATGCAGTCCTTCCGGCCGTGCTCCGGCATCACAGGCCCTTACGCCATCTTCCTTCGCGGCAATTCGACTCTAGACTCGCCATGAACCCCGTCTGTCTGAGGGCAGGTACTGCTACTCTTGGTTTTTTTTCTAACCTTAATCTTTGGGAGTGTCTATTTGCTTGCGTGTGGATTGTAGGGCATAGGACCACTATGGCATTGTATTGGGGGTTGACAACATAGACACATTGTGAAGGAAAAATCGGTGTTAAGGGTCTATTACTCCTACTCCGGTGAACCCCCCGTTTAGGGCCTCCAAAGCCTACTACTATATCTACTGTTTGGTCTCGTAACTATAACAGAAAGTGCTGTGGCTTCGTTCTCCAAGACTCCAACATGAACACAATTGATGGCATGAGTGATCTAGCATTTAGGTCGTCCTAAACACACAGAAATTCTATATGGATAAAGAGTAAAACCTCATTAAGTGAATAGCCCTCCAAAGAAATGAGTCCACAAAATCCCTTTCCTTTCCATCAATCCACAAACTCCATACCTGAACAAAGAGAATAAAGTTCCTATTTAGTTGAAATTAATGTTTTGAATGGTTGAAATTTTAGGTGTTCACTAGTACTTACACAAGCTATAAGGTTAGGATAATCGATTATAAGATGAGATGAACTAATCTTTAAACCGCTTATAATCTCCAAGACTAAAATATGAAAGTTGTAGATGTGAGACTTGACAGAAAAGATGCCTTCCATCGCATATTCAGGAGACATGTAGTAGGCTAAAAAAGTCAGACAAGTAGTATTGTAAGTCTCTTTTATGTATATTTGAGACTATTAGTATGGTGTTTGAACTATTTATATTGTAATTTGTGCAAGTTTCCAGCTTAATCCTTGAATTTAAGACTTATCATATTATTTAGTGCCTGTATACTGAATTACGGTGCAAATTTTACAATTATTTACCGAATTGGCAAATGGTTTTACCGAATTGCATATGAAAATTTTGGTGCGGCATACCCTTTGATAAAATCCTAGGTCCGTCACTGAGGAGGGAGGAGGATAGAAATCTTGACGATGGTCTGTCTCTTGTGCGGAAAATTGGGATCTATTCTAGAGAGACTCGTTGAAGGTCCACAGGTCATGCATGTTACTTAACGCTGGCCATTGTATCGCTCGACTATCGGGTTCGTCAGTTTTGCCTTGCTGTATGCACACGTGGACCGTGAGGACTAGTTGCTGATTGTTGGCATAAGGGAGCAACGAGCAGGCCGGGGAAAATCGGTGTCAATCAAGAGAAGAAAAGGAGGAGTAGCAACGAGACAAAAGTAGGGGAAAATGCAGAAAGAGATCATGGTTTTCTCGCTCCTCACTTGGGTAACGATTTGATTTTCTCTATGTTTATTAATTTAATTAGATATTAGAGTTGGGATTAGAGAGAGTGAAAAGTATTCATTAGGGAAAAGACTAGTATATCAGCTAATCTGGTATATTGTTCTCCTGTAATGTTGGGTACTGTATGAGAGTAATTTAAAAATGTTATCTACTAGATAATTGTAGAGAAATTCGATAGTTTTCTGTACAATATTTATTTATGTTGATCAGATAAATAGTTTTAAGCTATGAATTTTGTAATCTGGCTATCTGGTAAATTTATCATCTTCTAGTACCATATATTAATCTGTAGATTAAAATTACTAGATGAAATATTGGATGATTTATCTACATAAAAGATGTATATAATTAAGGGTTCTAGAGATCCCATGAACATGATCTTAAATCTAGATAGTTTCCTAGAAATATCTAGATATTTTAGATGCTTTATTCGAAAGAATTTGATGGTGCCAATTGTCATAAATCTAGTGGTCACAAGAATCTATATAATCCTTTCAATCCAAAATATACATCATTTGGGAGAGTTGGTTTGGTTTATAAATATTTATATTTTATTTTTCGGAAGCAATATGTTCAAAGTGCCCATGTTAATTGTTATTCTTAGGGAGAGGTAAATCATAAATAGAGACAACATATGTCAAAAACAAAAATATGTACTACTTCATTTTCTTTGTGTGTGAAAAACACCATTTAATATGCTAACATAGAAAAATAAGAAAAGAGAAGTGGGTTAAAGTTAATATCTATTTAAAAACAAAGTGCACACTTGTGTTGTCAACTAAAGTTGTAATAATTTTACTCTAAAAATTTGTCATTGTGCTGTCACCAAATAAAGTGTTAGTATTACTTTATTATTTCAAATTTTTTAGTGTTATTGACTTTCAATAGACTTAGCAATGTGCCTTTTATCTTCAGTTTTTATAAACCAATATAAATATATATTAAAAAATGTAACACAATGTAATTAGCGAACACCCATTCATAAAATCCTAAATCCGCCATTGTGTCCTTGCCCACGGTTTCGGATTGAACAACCACATTGCGAGCCTTATCATCGGCGTCATTATCATTCCTATCCACTGCTGGAGCAGCTGCCATGGATAAGAAGCAGAAAAACTTCGGTCTCTGTGATCAGAAGAACAAAGGTGCCTCCTTTGCGCCTTCTCTAAGGTGCCTCCTTTGCGCCTTCTCTAAGTTCCCAAGATCGAGCAAACCCTGCAAAAAAAATTCGAACAAAATAATTCCAAGAAATTGGTTTTATCTAGATGAAAGCAAAGAAAGGTGACGCTACCAAGAAGTTCCACAAGAATTCGGAGCAAATGCTGCAAAAAGTCGATCGGAAACTACAGAATCTTGAAGGTTCAATCCATTCTCATATCGCAACCAAGAAAGTTGACATCCATAGCAACAAATTTCTTCGGGGAAAATTCCAAACCTACAGAATGCGAGGAAAAGCAACGCCTTTATCTAAATTGCACCCGTGGTCCGACCAAATGCTTCAAGAAATTGATCCCATCTACGAAATTACCACGGAGAACACGAGTAGGCCACAGGAATCTTTCACCCCAAAACAGAAGAATCAAGAAACATAAACAAGAAGAAGAAAGGGAGAGAAGGAAAGAAGGCAAGAACCCTAAACCTCAAATCAAAAGAAATAAAGAAAATCGCGATCCAAGCGAAATGTGTGATGCAACTCCGTGAAGAAAAGGACCTCGATTCAGCGCAACCGACACTGGAACTAGCGAATCATCTGATCGATGGAGAGGAAAGAATCGTGGACTCTTATTTCGGTTCGGTTGAACTCAAGATGTCATCATTCGCTTTATCTTTATGCGCGAGAATGTGTAAAAGCTCTGTGATTTCCTCGTATTTGTAGGTGGCCCTCATAAATTCTTGTCTCGGCCCAACTTTACGTACAAGAAAACCCAATTGAGATCGAGCGGGCGGTCCCGTCCATAGAATTTTCGGTCTGCTCCTGCCAAAACAGGCCCAAAACTGAGCAAATTCATACTTCGGCATGTAGTTGCCAGCACAGAAAATTTCCCACATTTCAAACGGGGCTGGACGGACGGAGGAATTCTATCCATGGGTGGCGTTTTATGAAATCTTATGGCCATAAAACTTGGTTAAGTGTCACCGTCTCGATCTCATGCGTAAAAGACGAGGTTTTCTACGACTATGACTATAAAATCCATGATTTTATGAAATTTAACTCTATTATGTTAGATCTCGTGTGAAATTCGTGTGAAATTGTATTGTAGTGGCTATTAGATTTTTCTACAAAAAATAAGGAAAAATAGGGAAAAACCTATTATATTGTCATGGACAATGCAAAGGAATAAACGAGTAAAGAAAAGAGAAAATAAGCTGAAATTAGAAGCCAGTGTATTTCAAGTGGATAAAAGTTTTATGAAAATTTCAGATTTTAAGTTTGAAGTTTCAAAGTAGGGTTCAGCGTGTTTTATGAAAAGTTTCAAAAGGTTTCATATTTCGAGTTTGATGTTTCAAATAGATTTTAGTGCATCCATAGCAATTTCATGTAAATCTCAACACAATTCAAGAAGTTTCAGAAATAGTTTTAAGTAAGTTTTAACACGTTTTAAAAAGTTTCGAACAAACTGTCTCTATTGGTCTTATTCTTATTGTGTGTCTTATGAGCATGTTTGCATCCACGAAGGCAATCCCTCATATCTTCCCTAAACCCAACACGAGAATGGACCGGAGGGAACCACAGCATGAGGAATGTCCACGTCTCGTCGCAAGACTCATTTTGACATTTAGATCATAGAGCGGGCAGGTACTAGGTACCCAGGTGCGAAGAACCTCAGAGCTCCATTATTATCACTATTGTTGTTGTTCATATGAATCAACAGGCCAGGGTCAGGTAGCACCTATCGATTAGATGGTGACCAAGTGCCCACCACACCGACGCCATGGATAAACAGACAATGGCGTAGCATCACGTGATGGAAAAGGAAAACCAAGATTAGCTATTGTATAACTACTAAGTATATATGCCTTCTTAATTAAAGAGTTTTGCATAGCAGCTGATGCAAGGGCAAAGCTTATTACTCCCTTCATTTCATTATATTTTTCTTATAGCATTAAGAGTATCTGTTTCAATATATTTATCCATTAAGGATATCTAAAGTGTAGTTAGGACACTCTCTATGGATTCTAGTCAACAATGTCTATAGTATTAATTAACATACCAACTAAGATTTGTGATCAGGTGGAGTGATAATTAAAGAAGAGAGAGAGAGAGGGAGAAGTAGTGTCTTATATAAGACATTGCTTGAGTACAAAATCCAACAGCAAAACATTGAATTTGGTGAGGTGAAGGAGAGGGTGAGGGGGGAGAGTTAGGTGAATTTATTGCTTGGGCCCAGAGATAACACTGTCCACTGAAAGGGTTATATCTATGGTTATTTTCTGGTGATGTGGAGGGGTATAGACATTGCATTGCAATGTCTTGATTGGGAATGCCCTTATTACAATTTTTTCACTCTCTACCCCTATTTAAATATTTTGAAAGAGGTTAAGTAATTGTGATATGTCATTTAATATTGGTATGTATAGCTATTTATCATTAACTATTTTTTAGATTTAGTATTTTTTTGATCTGTGCATATGGTGGTATGTGGACAAATATAGTAAAATAGAGGGAGTATATTGATTCTAGTAAGAATGTCCATGCATATTGCATATACAGTCCAGTGAGCGAATCAATCCCAAAAAGGGGTGCAGAATTGGAATGCTTTGAACTAGCCGATGTCATGGGTGATAGACCGATACAGTAAGTCGGTTCGGTCAAGAAGAAGTCTCTTGCGCACAGGGGAAAGATAGCGATGATTGGATTAACTTGTTTAAACTCTGATATAGATGCGCTTGTAGATGGGTAGAGGTGAGAAGTGGATACGAATTATTCGTATTATTCGGTTATCGTATTCGATAAGATACAAATATAGTATATATTTTTTTTCATCTAATTAACAATTTCTATCCTATTTGTATTCATATTTGAATTTGCATAAAAAAAATATGGATGCGAATATGGTATGTACTTTTACCATCCGAAATGTTATTTTATCCAGACTATCCGTATCCGTATTCGCATTCGATGAAGCAATATGAATATTTTATTACAATACAAATAATTAGTTGGATAAGTTTTTTTAACTGAGCGTGAATTTGTATTTTTTTAGGTGAAGTAAATGAATTAGAATGATTAAGCGTGATTGTACAAGGATAAAATGCCATTAATGTCTTTATATTACATAAGTTATGAGGATATCTAGATCCGACCGAATTGAGTAGATATTCGATTTAAATTCGTTTTATATTTGATTTGTATTCGAGAATATTCAGATTCGTATTTGTTTACAAATATAAATACAAATATGGTTTGGGCACCATCTAATTCATATCTGATCCGTTTTCACCCCTATAGAAAGTTGTATCCAGTTATAACTATGAGGATCCTACCATTAAGATGTGAACTTCATGATGGCTTGGAGACAAAGGAAATAGAGGCTATAAAAGGAGAAGGAAGGGCTCCGAGAGAGCTCGCACATGCCAATCCAATAATCTACATGCTTTGCCTTAATATTATGCATACATTACGTATCTACCTTTGCTGCCCTAGGAGTATTTCATAGCTAGTAGATTTAACTCAACTTCTGCAATTCGCCTATGAGTTATAAAAGAGATTTTACCTTTAATAAATGTTTCGATCGATCTCATCTTTTACCTTGTCGGTTTGTTGGAAATCTGTTGACACGCCTGAAGTGGATCAGATGCTCAACAGGGGAGAAGTGAATTGGGTATCTTTTTTGAATTAGGCCAAATTTAACAACCTAAAGCAATTTCCAACCTAAGTGCTTATGGTTACTAGTATATTCAACCAACTTCTAAACATGCTAGTAAAGTTTTGCAACCTAAGCTCTAATCTTATACAAGACTAGTAATCTAGGATTTTGAAAGAACAAGAAATTAAATACAGAAACATAAAAGGGAAAACAACTGAATTTTTTATGTCTCGGAGATTCGGTGATCCTCTCTAGCCCTCATTGGAGCACTCACAATAGTCTAGCTCCCACTTAAACCCAGCAAGGATCCAAGTGATCAACTCATGGTAGTCCTTCTTCACTCCTGATAGGTGGACTCCAAACCTTCACAACCTTCCCGCTACTTTCCTCAAGCTCCTCCTTGAAAGGCCACCAAGAACACGCCACCAAACCATATAAGAATCATCGAATTCCAAGAGTAATAAATCTAAAGAGGTCACTTGAACCCAGCAAAGTCAATTAACTAGGAGTGATGCATACAAAGACCTAATCTACTCTCTTATATTATCAAAATCTCAACTTGAAGCTCTTGAGTTCCCACGAACTCAACAAGCCACTATTTTTTGAAGTCGCTATATAATTAACTTATACACCTATTGTCCACTATATAGTTTCTCCATTAAAAAAAAACCTAGTCATTTGATATCTTTTCTGAAAAGTGCCTTCAGATTCGGATTATCCTCCTCGATCCAGATCATCTGCCTCAGTTCATTTTTCCTTAGCTCCAACGGATCAAAAACTAGTCATTGTGCTGACCCAGAACATACACCTGAGCCAGATTATCTGCTTGAGTCGTATCATTCGCCTCAGTGTATTTACTCCTTGGCGCCTCTCTAGAACCACGGTACGGGTCAATGGTACTGTTGTAGGCGTGAACCCCAAATGCAAGTGAGGGGGTGGACGTCGGCTGTCTGACGGGCTATCATCTATGAGAGTAAAAATGACATGAAGGTTTACACAAGTTCAAGGGCTCGAAAAGACCGTCCTACTTTTGTCGGTGAGTCAATGAAAGTTAACTCCCGAGAGGAAGCTCCCGAAGACTCATCAATTTAAATATACTTCTTTATTATTTATGAGAGCTCAAAAGAGTTTTATCTTAAGTAAAAGATGTATGAGGTATTATACTCTTAGCCATGTATCTCGAGGAACTTCGAAGGGCCAAGACATGTACCCACATGTACGTAGGCGAGGGTTTTTACTTTTACACTTATTCAACATATAGTTTTTAGAAAAAGCTGGGGGGAAAAAAGAAGTGCTGTAACGAACGCCAGCCTTTAAGGGCTAGTCGGCGTGGACGGCCGAAGCAGTTGCCGACTCTTGTACAACCACGACAACACTCGACCACACGGCCACACCTCTCCTCGCAAAAATGGCGGCGGCGGCGGAAGGGCTGGCGGCGTACCGGGCGGTGCTGCGGGCGGCGCGGCGGACGTTCGCTGGAGACCAGCTAATGCTGACGGAGTCGGCGGTGGAGATCCGGCGTCGCTTCGAGGAACACCGCGGCCTCGCACCGAGCTCCGACGAGGCCGCCCGCGCCCTCTCCGAAGCCCGCGAGGCCGCACACTTCATCGCCCACATGATCGTCCAGGCCCAGCGCGCGCCCTCCGGATCCTTCGGTACATGCTTGAATTGTTGCTCGCTTTCTGCTTGGGATCTTAGGGTTTCAAAAGACTTCGTTGCGTATTGATCTCTGAAGCAGTCGTTGGTTTGCGTTATGTGAGCTAGGGGTTTGAGCAGGCACGGAATCGGGGTTGATGCTAGGAGCAGGGGGGGAGTTGCGAATTGGGCCTATGGAATATGGATGTTCACTTTAGCTAGTATTATTGTAAGATAGTGTGGTGCTTGATTCTTGATAAAGAAGAGAGCTGCAGATGAGTGCAGAATGGCTATTGTAACGCTTGAAATTTCTAAAACAGAAAAAAATGCAGCGGCTCTGCTCCACATGGAGCAACATTGCAAGTGGAGCAGTTAGTTGCTGGAAAACAATCAAATTGGAGTTGCTAGTTTTGAAAGTGAGTAAGAAATCCATTGTATCTAAGTTTGGGGCATTTGAGTTCACATTTCACACGTTAGGTGTAGGTGTGTATTCGGCGGATCCTCCATTTGCTGGTTGCCAAAGACGAGAAATTTACCTTTGGACGCGTGGGTGACCAGGCCAGCCGAAGCCCTCTGAATTCATGGAAATGTAGCAATTCTTCAGTAGAAACTGCTATTAGGAATTGCTAAAGGTATTTAAGCACAAATAGGTTTAATTAGTCATATTTTACAACTTTTTTGGTTTTGTGTCTGCTGCAACTGGTTGTCCAGTACGGTACTAACAATCTCAGATATACCATTAAATGGAAATAATGTATTTTTTCTGGGTACTAGATGTAGCATTTCAGCAAAAACCACAGTAATATAATTCTAGGCAATAAATTTTCTTTAGTGACTTCACGTGGGGGTTGACTGACTGGATTGGACCCACCCTTGTCAACTGCCAGGTTTACTGGTTCGCGTCTGGCTGAAAATTTTCAGTATGACGGGTGTAATGTTGGATTCAAACTAATGTAACATGTTTTGAGGATGACCTAACGCACCCTGGGTACATCACAATGTGATGTTCCAACTTCAATTCAACAATACCTGGAGAAACATAACCTTAGGCCTCAGTATTGAGTTTGCAACTTGGTGTGGTTGGAGGGCAGAATGTGACACATGGTAGAGCTAAAGATGTAAGTACCGACTGTGGCTGTGCCCTTGTAAATTGTTTGTCTTATGTTACCCTGCAAAAGGAAAAACTGTGCGCAAAGAATTCCTTTGGAAGGTGCTTCAACCAGACTCTATACCCTTATGGTTACTGATTGGTTTGATTAGTTATGTTAAAGCATGAATTAGCACAAGCACCATCATTAAGCAATTCAGTGATGTCAGTTATATAGTTATATCATATTTTGTGAAAATCCTAATTTATCCCCAACAACTCACTTTTGTCTCCACCATCTCACTTGTCCGATATCCTCTCAAACTTCCACATCTAGTAGCTGGCCATTTGTAAGCTCCCTCTATCAATGGCAGTTTGCTAGAAGCACCCAAACTGAAGTCAGTGATGAAGGGTGTTAGCCCTGCAGGGCATGAGCTCAATGGTTGTTGCAAAGCTTGCTGTAGTGCTGTGCTGTGTAAGGAGCTGATGTTACGAGACCAAGTGCAATGAGCCCAGCCGCAATAATGGTTACCCTTGAACTGCTGTATAAGCAGCTGATGGTGGTGGAAGAGTGCACAAGTAGACCACTTCCCTTGTAGGGAAATTTAACTATTTGCCACTCTTATCAATGCCACATATCCAAATGCCACCCTCTTCATTGCAATTAATTTTTTGCCACTCTCGAGCCTACGTGGCGCCTAATCACCGCCTAGTCGGCGCCATGTCGCGCCGCGCCCCTCCCGCTGCGCGCCGCGCTGCGCACGCCTCCGCTGCGCCTCGCCGCGCCGCGCCTCCGCGCGCCGCGCGCCTCCCGCCTGCGCCGCGCCGCGCCTCCCGCCGCGCGCGCGCCATGCCTCCCGCCGCGCGCGCCACGACTCCCTCTCCATCCCACCGAAAGCAATCGACCTCTACTGCCCTCAATCGCCGGCGAGCCGAGCACCGCTCCAAACTCCGGCGACCATCCAATTCGCCACCCCGAGCCATTAAAATCTAATTCGTCGCCACCACACCACCTCCGGCTCACCACGAAGACAATCCCACCCTCGCCGGAACACCTCCTCGTCCGTAGCCCTCTGCCACCGTAGCTCCTCCCAGCCGCCGCCACTGCACGTTGCCGACCACCCTCCGGCGACCTTCAGCCCCGGCCGACTTCGCCATCAGCTTCACCGTCACACGGGAGGCACGCGAGTGAGTGCGGGAGGCGCTTGGCGCTTGGCGGCGCGGCGCAGCGGGAGGGAGAAGTGCGGCGCGACATGGCGACTAGGCGGTGATTAGGCGCCACGAGGCTCGAGTGGCAAAAATTAATTGCAATGAAGAGGGTGGCATTTGGATATGTGGCATTGATAAGAGTGGCAAATAGTTAAATTTCCCTCCCTTGTATGCTTGCGATTGACTTGTTGGGAACTCTAGGGAAGTAAAATGTTAATTTCTCTTTTCCTCATTCAATTTGTATGCATCTTTTCATCTTCCCAACAATCTCACTACTAAGTAGCGCCATACACATTAAATTTTCCTTTAAAAATCTGTCAGTATTTAACACACATTAAATTTTCCTTTAAAAATCTGTGAAGTAGTTATCTCCCCTTTTTCTCTCCACAAGGATTTGGGTATGTGCTCGAGCTTTTAACACGATTTTATATGGAGATTTTGTCCTACAGAGGGCAAAAAGGAAGTTACAGTTTATACAGTGGGCATAACGAAGAGAATCATTTCTATATTTTTAGAGGAGTCATCAAAAACTTTGATGGAGTTGATAAATTTGAGTTTAAGATGTATAGAAAGTTGTCATGAAGCACATTTTTATGGCCAGAGAAATAATGAATCTGTAGCAGAAGATCATAATATTTCACAGTTCCATTTGGTGATTGTTCGCATGATGTGTATTAGCTTGAATAAAGCCATGTACTTTCCTCGAAAAGGGCAAAATCACGCTATACAACAATGCTTTCTTAGATATAGGTATACAGCTGCTCAAGATAAAAAATGTAACTCAATGTTTTCCTGTGAATACAGACTTCACATTTAAACAAATTGATGTTTTATATAACTAAAACAATTGTTTTTTTAATATCAGCTTTCCATTATTGGTCCAAAATAGCATAAAGAGGCCCAAGTTAAAAGCATATTGAGATTTTTCATACAGCGTTGGTCTGTCCACCCAAGCCACGTCTTTTGTCCAAGGAGTCTGTAATATTTGTAGTTTTGTAACAAAAGGGATGGTGTTCTATAGTTATTACCAAAATTGTGGTGTGTCAGTTTCTCAAAACTATGCTCTAGCTGCCCTAAAGTAGCATTGAAGTTTTGAAGATGAACAGTACACTTGTCAGGGAAATTTAAATTTTTTAAAAAGAGATCTCTCGATGTATTCACCGTATTCCTTGGCCTTCTTTTGGTTGTAGCAATCCAATAGTACTGTTTATTGTATCTGATCACAGGTGGTCCAGGCTACACCTCATGGTGGGTTCGGCTCAGATGCAGGGGTCACAGCACATAGTAATGTGCAGGGCCAATAAAAACAGAACACCTGTCCTTTGTTAAATCATAGTAATGTGCAGGGCCAATAAAAACAGAACACCTGTCCTCTGTTAAATCATATAGCCAGTACATGTGCTGTTAAACTTAACCGAGAGGCACACGTGGCATGCTACCATTGGCCCTGCACATAACATTGTTCTGTGACCCCTGTATCTGAGCCGAACCCCATGCCCACCACCAGGGCTGTGCAGGCCTGCAGGGTAATAATGAAAAACTGTTCAGTCCAGACTATTTATTAGCTTTACTGGCTAGTATGCTGCTATGCTTGTGACTTATATGGGCATCATTGTGACATTAGCCTGTGTGGAGACTATATTACTGACAGCTTCATGGTCCAAGGCCCATGGGTCAGGGCAACAGTCTTTCAGTTGATTTCAGTTTTTGCTTTGTACTGAAGTAAATTGACCCTTAAAAACTTGATCCGTTCTTATATATGATTACCTAGGTGTTACTGCATTACCATGAAGGTTGCATATCGTTGATGTAAAAAAATGGTTGCATATCGTTGATGTAAAAAAATATACTTTCGCTTTCATCTTTATCTTATTGAGGTTGCTTTGCTTGTTGGTTTACTGACACAGGGAGTTTTTGCGTTGTTTGTTCTGACAATTTGTTTACTTTGGTGTTGTAGTTGTGAGGCCTGAGAAGGAGCATGCTGGAGCTACACTTGAGCTTCCTTCCGAGGAGATCCTGTCCAAGTTGAAATAGGGGAGGTGGGGAGAATCTGCTGTGCAAGCGGCACAGAAAAACATCTTCAGGCTAGTTAATAATACCAGTTTGCGTCATCCGTCTGTTATATTAGTGGTCAGCTGAACAGTTTGCAGCACTTTTGTTCTTTCATGTACAAGTCAATAAATTTTGCCTACTCTTTATTCAGAACAACTTCTAGCGGTTCTAAGCTACGGTATCCTTGATGCAAGTCATTGGAAAGAACTCTTTAGATGATTTCATACACATTTTGGGAGGATTTACTGATTCAGGCTTCAGACTTTTCTGCTGCCGTGGTTCATCATTGTTCTTTGTCATGTTTGAATCGAGCTGAGACTTGAGACGCGGGTGGTACGTTTGTGTGATTTGAAACTTTGAAATGATGGAAAGGAGGCATGCAAAGCCCTCATTGTACGCGGCACTATCCAAAGGACAGAGTTTTGTATGCATTTGGGATTTGTCTCCTGGCTATGTTTTTTCATGTATTTGAGATCTCCCAGCGTTACTGTATTGTGCATCGGCGTTGGTCCTGTACCTAATGAGTATTGTTGAGGAACAGAACCTTTACGTTGATGTTTAAACCGTTCAGTCTGCAGCTCTAGTTTTCTACTATAGGTCTGTGTGTTATAACCTTCCCTGTTTCAGAGGTATTAAACTCGACCAATACTAGTAAGTTCTGTTAGTTAACAGACCAGAGCTGTAGTTTATGGTTGAAATGCAGTTCTTTCTTGCTTTTTTTTTTTTACAGTAATCATTTTCAACCAAAAGGCCATGCACGTATTGAATAATTTATAGCAAGGCAGTGAGCTTTGCAGTGGGATTGGTTGTCTGAAATCTGATATGTAGTTGAGCTCCTCTTTGTTTTGTTGGCGTCGGATTTTCCATATCTGCCCTTACAACCAGGGAACTCAAGCCTTTGTATCTTTCACAAAGCTAAAAAACATAGGGCATGTTCTTTTTTATTTTTTGATAAAAATGTTTTTGTCGGTGGCTGGGTGGCAACGCTGGTGGGCTAATGCGCGTAGGCCAGGCGGCAGGTGATTAAGCCGACTGATTAGCTGGTTTAATTACCTACCCTGATTTTTTGTATACTATTTGTTCAAATTTTTAAATATAGTAAATAAGCTTTAAAAATTACAAAATTCTATTTACAGTCTCCCGACATAACATACTTGACTGTATAATTTTTTGACAATTTTATCCACTCTGAATGTTGCTCAAAAATTCGTATGATTTTGATAATTGTAGGAGTTATTACATATACGAAACGAGCTCAAAAAAATACAAAATTTTATGAAAAGTACAACCGGAGGCGGACGAGTTCATGGCGGCAGTTGGCGTCGTCGAGGGGATGGGGCGCTTTGGTTTGGGAGAGGAATCAAGAATAAGGAGTGGATGAACTAGGAGGCAGGAGCAGCAAGAAATATCCTCGTCAGTGTTGGTTCATAGAGTAAAATTGGGGAAAAAGGAGAGGGGGAGTAATAAGGAGTGAGAGGAGACCGGTGCTATTCGACGTGGAGAGAATGGATGGTGAGATTGAAATCCTGGGAGAGATACTATGGATCGGTGATGTGGTATTATCACAGATGGATCAGATTAAAAACCGTCTGTGATGTATGCTAACATCACAGATAGTTTTTAATCCTAACCATTTGTGATAATATCACCGGTTCGAAACAAAAACCATCTGTAATATTATCGCAGACGGTTCAGAATAAAACTGTCTATGATAAGTAGGTTATTACAGACGATTCTTTTCATCGCAGTGAGTTTAGATGATCCATCTTGTAAAATTGTTCGTAGTAACTTTATCACTATCACTGACGATTTGTGTTGAACCATCTGTGATGATGTGTTGAGAATGATGATAATAATGGAGTAGATGGTACAAATAATCCATTTTTATTCGAAATTACAGAAATATACCCGCGGGAAATTTTTTTTACAAAAATAGGCTCAAGTCGCCCAATGGGAGAGCGATTGGAGCCTATCGCCCAACCAGGGGGCGACAAAGTTCCTGTCGCTCTCCCATTGGGCGACTGCATCCAGTCGCCCTCCCATTGGGCGACTTTCATGCAGTCGCCCAATGGTTGGGCGACTACACTCAGGGGCCGACAAAATCGTATGTACCGATCGTTTTATATACCGATGCAATACAAACAACTAGTCTGAAAAGATAAAATGGTAAAGTTCTATATGGCTTATATATACTCATTTGAAAGGTTTCAACGAGATCTACAACTTTTCAGTTGAAGAAAAATCCAAATTCCGAAGGGAAGAACAAGAAAAAGGGCAAAAACAGAAAGAAAAAACTTGCGACGCAGGTTTAGGTCCAAAGATAGCCGATTTTCAGGGTCTTGGAGGGCGACTAGCGCAAGTTGGTCGTTATTTTTGGATCAGGCTCGTCGTTAGCTTTCCAACGAGTACAAGAACGTCGAAAACGGACACCGTATGCAAAAGTTATGCCCGTTTTACTGAAGGTGTGTCGGAAACGGACTCGAATTCGTTTCGGCCTCAATTGAAACTGCTATAACTTTTGATCCTATGGCCGAAATTGCTCAAATTTTTTTCTGGAGGCTTTTGGATGTATGAAGAACAGCTGCACAAATTTTCACTATTTTTGGCGAAGGTTTGATGCACTTTCCAAATTTCGGCAAAATGGACTCTTTCCTCTCTTTTTTCTCTCGGGGACCTGAGTGCAGTCGCCCAACCATTGGGCAACTTTCATGCAGTCGCCCAATGGGAGGGCGACTAGATGAAAGTCGCCCAATAGTGGGGCGACTGCAATTAATCGCCCAACGGTTGGGAGATTTTCTAGTTGTCGCTATTGGGTTGGGCGAAAGGCTCCAGTCGCCCAATGGTTGGGCGACTGGAGCCTATTTTTGTAAAAAAATTTCCCGCGGGTATATTTCTGTAATTTCGAATAAAAAATGGATTATCCGTACAAAAAATTCGATAATAATGCAGGTGAGGTGAGAGGATGCACACTGCAGGATGCAACAATCTGCAGCACCTATTCAGAGCTTCCATTTAATCTGCAATCTGCAGGCAGGGAAGCCAGTGCAGTGCAGATTCTGCAAGGAGTTGCATGTGAGTTGATGTGGCAAGTTCCTGCATAGTTTCAAGATGCAATGCAGCCATTCATGAAAGTGTGTCCAGTTCTTACCATCTTTATGGTCGTGGAAAAGGTAATTCTTTCTTGTGGATGGAACGTGCAACAGTGGCTTTGGAAGCACTGTTGCTGCTGTTCTAGTAACTGTTTACCTTTCCCCTTCACTGCTTTTCCTGCTGCTCTCTGTGCTGTGGTGCATCTGAACTTGCTAAGGAATCTTGTGACCCATGGAATGTCATGGCATGTAATGTAACTAATTAAAAAAGTCCTTCGGCCCTTGTTGCTGTTGGGAGAAGCTCGTGATGCATGCAGCGCCAAGCCGTGATGTTGGCGTGCTCTTTGGGCTTGATTTTCTATATCATCTAGAGTTGTAGGTTTAGAATAATGTAGTTTAGAAAACGCATGTTACCGGCTATTTTGTCCGTAATGTAGTGTTCTACTTTTTTTATTGACAACTATTTTCTAGGGATGTATTTATGTCAAGTTTCTCATTGTTGATTAAAGCATTATCCATGTCTTTAAGGTATATAGTACTCTTCCTTCTTTTTTTTGTATTCTCCCTCCAAAGATTGTTGGTTTTTACCGGATGTAGTTATGTTGTTTCCTGCAGAATATATTGGAAAAGAAGTTGACGTGCGATTTTTTTCTGAGAAATGGCTCACCATTTTCTTTTTACCAAAAATTTGATAATGTACATTTGATACATTTTTGTTTTAAAAGCATGTTGTCTTTTGATTTAGTAACATAGATAACTGTTTGCTGATACGCAAGAGGGCCAATCCATAGATCCCAACTCAAGTCGAAACTCAACTCGCCGGCCTGTTCGACCCCAACAGGGTCGCGTTGACGTTGACGACTCCAAAATGCTGACAAGAAAGGAGGAGTTGGTCAATTCTTCCGATATAACTGCATGGGTTGAGAAAACATACATGAGGTAAAAAGTGAGGAGAGGTGGCGGGGAGGATAAAACTCATAAACACACATTAACAGATGTGGACGAATCTAGGTAAAGAAGTGAGATTTGGAATCCATACCTTCGGGAGGAGAGGTGGTGGTGGGACAAGAGGCGATGGGAAGGAGAGGCGACAGGGCCACCACGCTAGGTGAGGAAGGAGAGAACGGAGACGTCGGATTCTCCAGTGGCGGCGGCAGCGGTGGGGGGGGGGCAAGGAGATGGAGGCGTGCGCAAGTGAGGAGTAAAAGCGCAAACCCTACAGGGGCTCTACTTATAGAAGAACTATCACAAATGATTCTATTAAATAACTATATATGATATTAATATCACAGACGATTCTATAATGAAACCATCTATGATGTGATAGCTTATCACAGATGGTTCTATTATGGAGTCGTCTGTGATGTTGTAGCACATCACAGACGGTTCTATTATAGAATTGTCTGTGGTACATATATCACAGACGGTTTGTACCACTAAACCGCCTGTGATATTTCCTTCTATATACAGCATATCAGGTTTTTTGACTAGCCTCAAGAAATACTAGCTATGCCTTCTAAAAATAAGCAAATAGATACAATTGCAGATGTAACTATTTCTAAATTACTGAATCAATTACAATGGAATAATTCCTTAATTACATACCGAGTTTCTTAATTACATTAGAATAATTTCCAAATATGTGTTCGCCATGTGGGGATCATTCCACTTATCTATTTTCCTTTTAAATAAAGTGCTTCACCATGATCAATACGCATATACCTTGCTTTATCACTTAGTTCTTTATCGAGCCTGATGCTGTCTCCGAATAGAGGCAACTCGTCAAATTGATTGTACTATTGCTCATCCACTACATTATCTACTCCGATAATTCTTCTTTTTCATAAAGAACTACGTGACGCTTCTAATTTACCGGGTCGGTTACATAATAAACTTGAACAATTTGCCTCGCGAGTACGAATTATTCATCTTTGTATCCTACACATTCGAGATCTACAGTAGTGATGCCGTATTTGTCGACATTTACACCCTGTAGGGATTAATCTCCAGTAGTAGATGATCATTTTTATACAACAAAAAATACATCTGGTGCGTGAGATGAAGAGATACATCAGGGACCCGAAACAATTGAAGAGGCGTGCATCGGGGAGACGAAGCATCATTCATGCGTACAAATACATATCACAGATGGTTCGAACCACAAGTCGTCTGTGATACGCAACTATCATAAATAGTTCATATTAATAACCGTTTGTGAACTATCACATATGGTTCTAATTGAAAACTATCTGTGATGTTTGCAATTATCATAGATGGTTCGTATTAAGAACCGTCTATGAACTATTATAGACAGTTATTAACAAGAACCATATGTGATAGTTGGGTATCATAGACAGTACACGGTCATGCTTGTAAAATTGTCTGTGATAATTATAGCACAAATGGTTCCCCATGAACCGTCTGTGATGAGGCGTCCAATATAGCTTGTTTTGTACAATCAAGATCTGAAACAATGGTCGAGATTTTATGATTACATGGAATAACAATTTCCTAGCCACAATCCTACTATGATTCTACAATTCAATCTTATAACTATGATCCTACTACCACAAAAATGATCCTACATAGGATTCTGATCCTGACAACCTTATTGACAACTAGTAAACCTAATAATGCAAGTCAAAGTGTATGGAAGAACTCAACCCTTGAGCCCTATCCAATTCGCCTAGCTGAGCAAAATTGAGTGCAACCCCACCTCTCTGAACTAGAAGCATCTACCCTCAATCTCATTATTACTCCTCTCTGCACACTGGAGGCATTTAACCTCTGAAATCTACTCCACTTACTATCTCCAGGAACCCAAGAAACTAAGGACCAGCTCCTCATAAAGTCATACCTACCAAGATGGCTCAACTGTTCACCGTAACCACCCCAGTAGTACACTGGCCATATTCTTTGGACTTTTGGAATGATTCTTTTGGTTTCTACTTCTCTAAAAACTGAAACAAATGGAACAACTTCTTCAAGCGATTTTTCAAAGTAGCTTCTCCAAATTACTTCCCGAGATCGTCAGCGTGTGCGTCGTCCTCGTTAGCATCTCTACCGTCTATCACCATCTAAAAAACATAGCCAAAAGTCGTCAGACGCAACCAAAAACCATATCACATCTCTCTTTCTCTCTCTACACTAGTTGTACACTTGCATATCTCTCTTTCTCTCCAGCACATGTGCACACTTATCTCTCCAAGAGTCACTCCTGTGGCAATTAATGGATACATGATTACTATAAGGGAGGTGCTTTCATGCGTTTCTCAAAGTGATTTACACAATTTTTAAAATAGAACTGAATGATGGATAGTGATTACTTACCTCTTCATGTGCTTTAAGATTAGTACTATTCTTATTAGAGTGGAAAGCATGGAAGCACTACTCTTACTATAAGCACACACAAGCTAGCAAGTGAAGTGGCAAGAAAGCTCGACGTCAGCATCGTAATGCCAACCCCACTAATGGTGATGGCAATGGCAATGCCACCGCAAACCTCCATCCACTCCCTCATCTCCTTCCTCCACCACCACCTCCACGCGCTCCTTCGACCCCGCTGAGCTCCTCGCCGTGCGCCACTGGTGCCTCGCATTGCTTGCCCCTACTCCAGCCCCGTGTCATGAGCTACCGAACAGGGACCCGGCCACCTCGGACGACACCGCCATCCTCGCCATGCTGCATGATGCCGTCGATGCATTCCCTAGAGGCCGTGCTACAGGCGCCGATGCTGCTGTTGGAGGATAGCGAGACAACAGGACTAGACAACCAGCGCATCGTGGTGTGCACCTACTTCTACCTCACCCTGGTGTGGGCAACACAAGGGGACACATGGCAGATGGCCATGCACTTCCTGCAGGCCGTGGTCATGTCCCTGGCCACGGTGTGTTAGAACAGCCCAGGAGAAAACTCACTCATGGCTCTCCCTCTCTTCAGATCACACACACTCACATAAGAGCAAACACACACAGAGCTTAGGGCAATTTTCTCTAGTTTCTCTGTTTATTCCCCACGCTCTAAAGACTCAACAGCTCAACAGTTAAATACATACACACAGGCCAGCTAAGCCAACTGATTCTCACGCCATAAGACCATGTAAAGATCACCATGTAAGAATGCATTCTTCACATCAAATTGATATAAATGCCAATTACAATTTGTTGCACATGATATCAACATTCTCACTGTCCTCATTTTTGCTATCGGTGCAAAGGTCTCATCATAGTCAATTCCATATGTCTAACTATAACTCTTTACAATGAGCCTAGCCTTATATCTTTCAATCTTCCCACTTGGGTCTTGTTTCACTGTGTAGACTCACTTATAATTAACCATCTTCTTTCCCATTGGGAGTGGTACAAGCTCCCAAGTCTTATGCATCTTTAGAGCTATCAATTCTTCCAACATAGCCTTGCGCCATTTGGGATCTTGCTTCGCTGCTCTCCAATCAGTTAGGCAGTAATCAATCATCAGAGAGGTTAAAGAGCACAAGAAAGCGGTGACTTGTTTTGCACTATCAGAAACTGGAGAACATCTCTTGAGCGGATCAGCTGACAAATCTATTCGGGTAGGAAATGCAATCAACTACAAAAGAAAAGTAAGCTCAAAAGGTTAACTAATTAACTAATAGGCTCCTTTGCAGGTATGGAAAATGGCACAGCGCAAGCTTGAGTGTGTTGAGGTGGTTCAAATGAAAGAGGCTGTGCAGAACTTTGATATTTACAGTGGCAAAATCTTTGTACTTACACAGAACACCGTTCTCAAGGTAAGCATTGGCTTCCTATGCTCTCGGCAATTGTCTCAAAAAATGGAATGTATAACAATAACAATGTTTCTACTTTGAGTTCCTTTTACTTGCACAGTTCTCTTGCTCATCAAGAAGCACCCGAACATTTTACAAGAGCAAGCATGTCAAATCTCTAGCTATAGCGTAGGGCAAAGCTTACCTTAGTTGCACAGACTTGAGTATACAGGTTAGTTTTGTCATTACGATGACGGCAGTAGCATCTAGGAACATGGCATCTAAAGCATAAAACTTGTTAACACTTAACAGGAATTAGACGTAGAGAGATCCGATTCAGTACATTGAATTATGCTTAGCCGTTCAATACAGCACATCCAATGGTTGTGATGATATTAACACCAATCTAGTAAGGAATCCATGAACTAAGGATGCGTCGCTGGATCCGGCCCAGCTCCCTGCCGCTCACGTCTCCTCACCGCCACTGTGTTGTCTGAAGGCCGGCGTAGGAGCTCTCCACTCTCCAGATCTGCAGGTGTGGCGGTCGCCGCCGTGCTTCCTCGCGCTCCTTTCTCGCGTGAGCAGAGAGAGCGAGAGCGCGAGGGGGATCGGATACTAGAGGCCGCGAGAGACGCGAGGGTCTTCCAGGGAAGGGACCGCCGTCGCCGCTCCTACCTGGTGCGCGCGTGCGCCGGGCGGCTTCGTGTTCGGCTGTAGGTGCTGGCATTGCTCCTCCTCGCCGTCGCAGGCCTACCGCGCACCTGATTGCGCCGACACCGACGCCTAAGAGTCGCCCAGCACAGCCGCGTTCCGCTGCCCTCTGCCGGCGCGCGCGCGAGGCGGCACCGCCGTCGGTCAGTTCTTCGGATTGATTCCATGTTTGCTCCTGAGGCGCTGGATATCTGCAAAGGCACTGGAGGGACGAAGGCCGAAGGTGGCTGCCAATGGTCGTGCGGCAGTTCCTGAGGCTGGTGCTGGCAAGGTGTTCGACATTTTTCCCCAACCGGTCCTAGTTTCAGGTACGTCTTGCTCGCCTCCTCTAGTCCTCGTTTTTTCTTTCCCTCTCACTTGGAGCTAGTCTCCGGATTAGTTGTGGCTTCGTTTCTTCAACGGTGTGAGCTGGGAGCTAGTATCCATTCAGTGAAGCTCGGTTAATGGTGGATTTGACCCGTCTTGATGGAGGTGGCTCACTGTGCGCTAAGTCGCAATCCCATGTTGAGCAGGAATGGATTGGGGTGTTGCCAAGAAGGCAATCGCGCTGATCTCCCAAGTTCTTTGCTCGCTAGTCGGAGATAGAAATTTCACGAGTAGATCAAAATTTTGGGCGGTGGATGGGGAGGATAGCTCGAGGAAGAAGATGAAGCTGCTAGTCTGTTTCATCTAATTCAGTTCGAATTTATTCGAGATGCTCTGAGTGGGTTTCTCGATGAGCAATTGATCGAGCTGAGACAATGCTTGTCGAAAACATTGAGTCTCGAAATTTGGTTCGGTTGGTATGTGGGGCTGGCCATGTGAGGCATCCTAGGCCTCTACCATCAAGGATAACCGAGAAGGTAGCGGTGGCGTTTGTCCTCAAAAATTCGTCCTGGAAAGGCCCCTTACCTAAGTTTGATCGGTCTTGATTAGTAAGTGGGGAGATTAAAGTTAAGGACATGAGGAAGGTTAATCTTGGTAAACAGGTTGTCCCCGAATGAGTGGTGTCGGGGCGAAGAGGTATGTGGGCCGCGGTGTCGGCCGGTGCAGGCCAACTTGTTTTGGCCCAAAGCGAAAAACGACGTTGGCCCGCTCTGGTGTGATCCGGATTGGGAGCAGCGGTCCGTTTTCGGCCGGTGTGTGAGCTTTCTCCGGGAGGCGCTTTCGTCCCGGGTTCTCGCCTCATCTCACAAGCTGTTAAATGCACTGCGGCGTTTCGTTGCCAATGAAGCGACACAGGTTGCAAGGAGCGGGGCGGTGTTGAAGCCGTCGGCAACGATTACGCTCGTGGTGATGCGATGGATAGTGGTGTGCACAAGGGCGACATGGCTACAGGTGGCGGCTCTAGTCTGGATCGGGTGGCCTTGCCGGCGTTTTGGCGCGGCGGCGTAGGCTTTATGCAGCGGCAACGACTAGCATTCCAGGTGGCGATGGGGTGGTTTGCCGTCGTCGCGAGGTCCAACAAGAAAGGCTACTTCCGGGAGACCCTTGAGGCAAATATTAAAGTTATGGCAGAGCAGATTAAAGAACTTGAAGCAAAAATTAAAGGTTTGGAGGTTCGGATACTGGATATGGCTTGTGATCTCAAAATTAATGACAAGTGTTGTAACAAGGTTCTTGTAGAGAATGATAATGTTCTTGTTGACGAGTTGGTGGAAGTCTGTGTTCAACTCTTGAGGATGGTGATTTGCTAAATGTTGAGGGAGATGGAGCGGCATCTAATGATGTTGGGGTGCTCCAAGCACCGATGGAGGAGCGGGTACTTCACGGGCTGACGCTGGCAGGTGCTGGCCTATGGCTGGCTGCGCCGGAAGGCGCTCGTGAGCAGCCTGATGCAGCAAGGTTGCGATGCCGGCCTTAGCACAGAGGCGCCAAGATGGCGCCACTACCTCTGCGTTGAATAATTTGGAGCAGTTGAAGGTAACAAGCAAAATATGTCCTTCACATCTTTTCAGATGTTGTTGTTGCTTCCAAACTCATCAACCTAGGCCTAGATGTTGGCAAAAATGAGAAAGAAGTTTTAGGTTCAGTTCGGTGCTTAAAAGCGAGAAACAGATGAAGCGTCGGTTTTTTCCTAGAATTGTTGAAGAACATGACAATGATCTGTTTTTAATAAGTGATGAAGATGATGACATTAATAACCTCACTCTTGGTCACTTTTGTGGTGATTTGATGGAGGGTTATGGATGACGACAGCGATCACCTAAGTTGTGAATTAAACTGTCTTCAAGAAGAATAAATCTATGTCATCTTTTAATAAGAAGAATAAGAAAATTGGAATAGTTAGGAAAAAGAAAATCAAATCGATCAAAATGAAAGGAATCTTTTGGAATAGCAGAGGTCTTAGTGACTTGGCTAAATATAGGTTCCTTTCAGAATTATCTAGAGAGCATAAGCTAGACTTTATTGCTCTTATGGAGACCAGGAAGAAAGATTTTCCAAAAGTGGTGTTGAACAATATTTGTGGTGGTCGAGATTTTTGTGGCTTGGTCAAAACCTCATGGTAGGTTCGGTGGCATCCTTCTTGGGGTGAATCAAGAAATTTTTGACTTTGGTAGTTTTGATGAGGAGACTTTTATGTTAAGTTCCACTTGAGAATGAGAGGTGATGGTTTCCAATGGGTTCTTATAGCGGTTTATGGGGTGCTCAACCTTTGAACTTAAGGAGGCCTTCCTTGCGAGTTGGTACAAACATGTGCCAAGGAAACACATCCGGTTCTTGTCGGAGGTGATTTCAATATTATTAGGAATCCACAGAAAAGAACAATGATAGGTTTGATGATAGGTGGCCTTTTTATTTAATGCCGTCATCGATGGTTTAGATTTAAGGGAGCTTGAATTATCTAACCGGAAATTTACGTGGGCTAATTCTAGGGATACACCAACATATGAGAGACTTGATCGGATCCTTGTTAGTACAGAGTGGGAAACAAAATTTCCGCTATCAACGGTTCGGGCGTTGACTAGGGAAATTTCGGATCACACCCTCTGTTACTAGATACTGGAAACGGTACTCGTTGCAAAAATCAACCTCTGTTCAAATTTGAGCTCGGTTGGCTGCTACGTGAGGGCTTCTCAGAGTTGGTGGCGGAAGTGTGGAACAAAGAAAAAAGGGGAAAAACATCGTTACAAAGATGGCAATTTAAAATTCAGAGACTTAGACAATTCCTACGGGGTTGGGCTAAGAATGTTAGCGGTTCATACAAAAAAGAAAAGGAAGAATTGATTCGGAAGGCGAATGAATTAGATAAGAAAGCTGAGACTCAGCTTCTCAATGCTACGGAAAATGATTTAAAGCATTATTATAAAGAGCGGTTAGTTCATTTGTTGCGAGAGGAGGAGATAAAATGGTACCAAAGAGCCAAAACAACTAGGTTGTTATTTGGCGACTGTAATACTAAGTATTTTCAGTTGGTAGCCAATGGAAAACATAGGAAGACTAGGATCTTCCGCCTCGAGCAGAAGAGGGATTATAGAGGGTGATGAGAACCTTAAGAAATACATCACCAATTATTTTAAAGGTCTCTTTGGGGCGTCAGAGAGAAATAATTTCTCAATGATGGAATCCTTTAGGGATGATATACCACAGGTATCAGAAACTGAGAATGAGATTTTAGCGTCCGCTTTCACAGAAGAAGAGGTTAAAAAGGCTATATTTCAAATGGAACACAACAAAGCCCCGGGGCCTGATGGTTTCCCAGCTGAGTTTTACCAAGCTTTTTGGGGTCTCATCAAAGGAGATCTCATGGCTCTTTTCACTGATTTTCACAAAGGAAACCTCCCACTTTTTAGCCTCAATTTTGGTATAATTACATTATTACCGAAGCAAATTGAGGCTACTCAAATCCAACAGTTCAGACCCATTTGCCTACTTAATGTTAACTTCAAGGTCTTTACTAAGGTAATGGCTAACCGTTTAGCACTAGTGGCTCAGAAGGTTATACAACCATCTCAAACAGCTTTTATGGCAGGGAGGAATATCATGGAAGGGGTTATTATCCTTCATGAAACCATACATGAAATGCATAGGAAGAAGCTTGATGGTGTGATTCTAAAGCTGGACTTTGAAAAAGCATATGATAAGGTGAACTGGTCTTTTCTTCAACAAACATTGAGGATGAAAGGTTTTTCACCACTTTGGTGCAAGTGGATAGATCAAATTGTTAGGGGTGGTAGTGTGGGCATTAAAGTTAATGACATTTTAGGGCATTATTTTCAGCCAAAAAAGGGACTTAGGCAAGGTGATCCCTTGTCACCAATCCTATTTAATTTAGTGGCAGATATGTTGGCAACGTTAATTGGTAGAGCTAAGTCTGATGGGAGGTTTCAAGGAGTTGTTCCACATCTTGTAGATGATGGCCTCTCGATCCTTCAGTATGCAGATGATACTATTCTCTTCATGGATCATGATCTACTCCAAGCCAAAGACCTTAAACTAGTGTTAAGTGCCTTTGAGCAACTTTCCGGGTTGAAAATTAATTTCCATAAGAGTGAGCTCTTACATTACGGTAGTGCTAAGGATTGCGAGCATGAGTATGCACAACTTTTTGGTTGCAAAACCGGGGCTTACCTTTTAAATATCTTGGTATTCCTTTGCATCATCGTAAACTCTCTAACAAAGATTGGGCCATCATTGAGAGAGATTCCAAAAGAAGCTCAATAGATTGGAAAGGAAAGCTTCTTTCCGTTGGAGGAAGGCTAGTTTTGATCAATTCGGTCTTAAATGGTTTAGCTATGTATATGCTTTCCTTTTTGAAGTCCCTAAGGGTGTTTACAAAAACTTGATTTTTACCGTTCAAGGTTCTTTTGGCAAAGTGATAGTCTTAAAAGAAATGCAGGCTTACTAGGTGGAGTGTACTTTGTAGACCAAAGGACTGTGGCGGGTTGGGTATCCAAAACCTTGGGATTCAAAACAAATGTCTCTTGAGTAAATGGTTGTTTAAACTTATTAATGAGGATGGTGTTTGGCAAAATCTTCTAAGAAGAAAATATTTGACCAATAAAGCCATAACTCAAGTTTATAAACGACAGGGTGACTCCCACTTTTGGTCGGGGCTAATGAAGGTCAAGGATGATTTCTTGGCTCATGGTTATTTTCAATTCAAAGGGAACACAAGTTAGATTTTGGGAGGACATTTGGTTAGAAATAAACCCTTAAGGGATGTCTATCCATCGCTCTATAGGATTGTGAGGAAAAGAATGATATCTGTGGCTAAGGTTTTAGCTTCTACGCCTTTGGATGTGTCGTTTAGAAGAGGTTTGGTGGAAGGTAATTTGACAGCAGTGAGTACGACTTAGTCTCTAAAGTTGTGACAGATTAACCTTACAAATGAGAAGGATGTGTTTGTTTGGAACCTTCTTAGGAGTGGGTCTTTCACGGTTCGCTCTATGTATTTGAATCGATTCAAGAGGAGTCTTACCTACGAAAAATCCACTATGGAAAATAAGAGTGCCTTTGAAAATTAAAATTTTCCTTTGGTATCTCCAAAAGGGTCACTCTTACAAAAGATAATTTAGCAAAAAGGAATTGGCAAGGGAGTGTCAAGTGTTGTTTTTGTAACTCTTTGGAGACGATACAACATCTTTTCATTGATTGTCACTTTGCTAGATTTATATGGAACACAGTGCACATCACCTTTGGAATTCATCCACCATCTAGTATATCGGATATGTTTGGCTCTTGGCTTCATGGCATCGGGCAAAACTCAAAATCAGATTTTACTAGGTGCTGCGGCTCTGTTGGGCAATGTGGTTGAATAGAAATGACGTGGTGTTCAATAATGCTAAAACCAACACTTTTTCGCAAGTCATTTTCGTGGCAACGTATTGGATCCGGCATTGGTCCTTGTTAAGTAAAGAAGAAGAAAGACCAATCTTCAAGAGTGGATGCCAGATTTTGGAGACGGTCATCATGGAGGTCTTTGCAAAATTTGGATGGAAGTTCCGGAATAGGATTGAGGCGTAGTGTCTGTTTTTTCCTGTATCTTGTGTCTTTTGCTTTGTGTTAGTTCTTGTGCTTGATTGCTCTTGGTTGTAACCTTTAAGCTGTGTACGATCTTCGGATTGTAGAGGCTGGAACCTTTTTCATTCACTTAATGAAATTTTCCCTTGATCTAAAAAAGTGTATATGAGTGGTGTGGAGAAGTAATACTAAGTGAAAAGGGCATACACGTCATTTCATCATAATAGTTATGATAACTATCTAGATTTCATCATAATTTAATGTACTGAACCGGATCTCTTGTTGTTAACGGCCTTGAGCGCCTTTCTAATCCTTCTAGACTACCTCTTCCCGTTTCACAGCTACGACACACGCTGGCGCGCACGTTCGCGCCCAGGAACACGACAACACGCGCGCGGCAAGAAACCATGGGCCGCGTGGCGCGCGCGGTGTCAATCTGTCCGTACTTGATCGTACCTACGCCTCGCGCTTTCTGCCGCCAGCGTCGCCGTCGTAGGTGGTGGTGGTGGTGTTGAGGAGGTCGGTGAAGGCGCCGAGGATGTCCCCGAGCGCGTCGCGTTCGTTGAGCGCGATGTAGCCGAGGAGGAGGTCGTGGAGGCGCATGCGGTCGGCGCTGCGGCGCGGGTCCAGCTCCAGCGCGTCGGCCATCTCCACCACAGACTTGAGGAACTCCACGCGGGGGGCGTCCGTCGAGACCGAGATTCACCGCACCGCGTCGTCGTCCTCCTCGTGGGCGCGCAGGGCCTTGGCGGCCGATGCGATGGAGGCAGGGGTGACGGCGCGGCCCGGCGAGCGGGCGACGTTGGGACGACCGACTTGCCACCGTGGGACTCGGCGGCGTGCTCGGAGGAGTCAACGATGGAGTTGGACAGGCCGGGGGATGCGGGGAAGAACCGGCAGGACGTGATGGCGGTGGACAGGCCGCCGGCATCGGCCTCCGCCTCGGAGTCGTTGGGGTAGAGCAGCGCGAGCTCGTCGAGGAACGCCGGGGACGAGGTCGACTCTGAGGACGGCAGCGAGCCCGTGCCCACCGACGTCGACGCCGCTGACGTGTACCTCTCTCGTATACACCGCCGGCCGATGCTGCGTCGGCCGCAGACCACCCGAGGGGAAGCACCCGAAGATCGCGCCGCGCTCCGTGCTTCTTGGCATTCCTCTAATTAGAGAGAGAGAGAGAGGGGATGGAAGCAGACTGGTGTCCACGCCTGTATATAGCAGAGGTGGAGAGACAGAACAACGAAGGTAATTAAGGTGGTGATTAACGGAAGAAGGCGGCCTATAAGTGGGCGCCGAATCAATTGTACAGTTATACCCATCGTTAATTAACGGCTAGATGCAGTAGAGGTGTTAACACCTCCAACACCTCTACATGGACCGAACCAATTCTCATCAGTAGAATCGAAGATCGAGATAAGGATACCTACAAGAAGCTGGAGAATTTAGAAACAATCCATTAGCTCCATTGTAGTATGTAAAGATTGGATGTACTGTGCTGGTTCTCAAGTGGAAGGATCTGCCATAAAGGTAATGATCAAAGTTGAGCTCTGAAAGCCATCAGAAGAAAAAAAAATGCTAAACGTTATATTATTTGTAAAACAGGATTGGAAGAAGCGATGCAGACCTACCATGACAATGCCAATACCAAAGGGAACAAATATAGAGACAATGGCAGTGTTGGAGAACTTCATCTACTTGAACTGCAACAAAAGCCCTAGTATCATTCAGGTGATTTGAAATTTTTTTTTTGTCATATTGGCTACACCGCTACACTAGTCTGTATATCTATATGCAACCAGTGATATTAGATGCACGTCCTTCGCTATGAGGTCTTAGATTACAAAATTACAGAAATCGCTAACCTAATCATGCTTCTGCTTCTGGATTTAAGACAGATATGGTTGAGAGAGAAGCTGCAGAGATTAGGAAGGCTGTCTGCAGGGAGCAATATAACGAGCATCTTCAGCGCAAACGACGTCATTTTCTGCGGTACTGAGACCGGGTTAATCAAGGTCAGTAGCATACCATTAATCTTGGTAAGTGTCATTTATATTCATATAGCATTTACACCATGAATAAAACGCAACCTATTGCAATTACATGCATGGATCCCTTTGTGAAAGGTACAGAAGAGCAAAGAACAGAACAGAGCAAGGCTCAATTTTGTAAATGCAGAGTGTGTACAGAAAACATGAAAAAAAAAGAAGAAATGCATACCATGTTATTGTACAATCCGCCCCTCGGGAGGACGACACAGCAGCGCAGCTGGTATATTCGTGCATCAACTCCATGGTCAGCAAATGACTAGTAGCTTCACAATGTAAATAGTGATTGTGTCTGTATGATCTTTTTTTCTTTGAGGGGATAATGGTTGTGTATGTTACTTGATACTGTCTCCCTCATAGCAATTGCCATAAACTTGCAGAGCATATTGATCCTATTCTGAGCTAAAATTGGGGATTTTCAGCTGTCAGACAGAGGGCCAAAGAAGGGTAGAACCTCAACATGGCAGCCAGCATTCCAGGTAACGTGTAAGATCAACGGCACATTGGCAGACAGCAGATCGATGGACAATTCGGACCAGGATAAAGCAACGACACAGCATCGCGGACCTGACATGTCCGAAGCAAAGTTTAAGGCATTTCGACCAACAGCTTGTGGGCGTGCCCCTTGAGGAACATTTCTTGCTCTCCCTCCCAGCTCCATGGCGCCTGGCCATTCTTGATTTGCACAACGCCTTTCCCTTGGAACATGGAGCCTTTCAGGACTAGCGTGAACGATGCCCAAATGGGAAGTGAACTTGTCGCTTATTTTTCTCTCTCTCTCTCTCTCTCTCAACAAAAAAAGACAGCAGGTTCATTTTCTTAGAAAAGCGAAGCCCAGACTGCAAGTGATGTGAATCGTTGATCGCTTTGGACTGGTCTGTCCCAATGGCCTATGAAGGCCATATGCAGCACCTAGATCTGTCTCTGAAAGCTCAGATCTGGTGTGTTCCTCTGCAAGCAGTTTTCATCATTCAGCCTGTTCCATTCTCTCTCTCCACCCCCTCCTCTCTCTCCTCGCCATCGCACGAATCTTAGAGCACAAATGGACGCTTTACGATAGTGCATGTACGAGGGGTTTTGATTTTTCCTGTTCCTCTCAAAGAAAAAAATTCATGTATGTTCATGTTCTGCTCTTTTTTTTTTAGGTTTTGTTCCCGTTCGATTGGATGGAAAAGGTATCCCATTTTTTAAATGAGATTCTTTGCGAGAGCCTTGCTCGTCTTACCCGTCATACTCCACTTGGTTGTGTTTGATCCTCGTGACACACACAAACTATACACTACTCCCTTCAGCAACAAATAAGTCGTTTTGGACTTTTTTTTTTCAGTTTTTGATGTAAGACTGACTATGGATTTTTCTCATAACAATTTCAATGTCAATACTATAAAAAAAACATATTTTGAAAGCATTTAGCAAGACAATTCCAATGATAATACTTTTTTTTGTAGTCAATCAATGTACGTTTGCATATATTAACGTTAAAGTTTTAAAAAATTAACCACACGATCGGCATATATTTAAACACGACAGAGTATACATGAACATTTTTGTAACAGTGTTTGGCGTAAGAAGTCGCTCTCGGATTTATTATCTTAGTGTATAAGGTGCGGGCGTAGCAGTGTCTTAAAGTACACAAAAATACATAAACACAGGAAAAGTAGGAAAACCATGTATTTTATTCATTCATTGGAAAATAACAAAATTACATATTCCCTTTACATATATGTACTCCATAGCCTGATTTGTATAACAGACTTAACATAGGCGATGCAATCCCCTAGTTCCTGGGGCCTTGGAAGGTTCTCAGTTAATTACATCCACGGAATGAATCCACAGAATACCTTCGATTAAGCTACGCCTTAGTCGTCGTCTTCAGTTTTCGCTTCACGTTCTCCATGCATGTGATGAATGATTAATGTAAATGTGGGCGTTGTCATTATCCATAGCCTCATCGGTCTATGGGGCCATTGACTGTGTAGCCTTTGTATCGGCCGCGCCCAACCGTGTCGTTCGACCTCGTCAATATCGAACGCCACAAGGGAATGAGGTGGCCGAGAATATGTAGTTCACACCAAGCTTGATTGATCTGACAACGCAGTGGCAGAATCGAGGTAGTAGACAAAGTCCATATCGTCAGGTTAATAGAGTAGGCTCAACGTGGTCAAAAGTGACCACTGGAAATGACTCTTCGGAAGCAGGCAGACATCGGGAGTGGTTGGTAGTCGAAAGCTGGAAACCATCGGCCTTCGGGAGTGGTCATTGGTCGACAGCTGGAAACCATTGGCGATTGAACGCAATAACTGGCCGAGAACCCTCAAAAGTCATTCATGGTCAAAAAACATCAAAAGCCGTCTGTGGTCGCAAGCCATCAGAAGTTGTTCGTGGTCAAAAACCATCAAAAGTTGTTTGTGGTCGAAAGCCATCGTGATTGAAAGTCACCGGATATTGTCTGTGGTCAAAAGCCATCAGGGTCAAAAGCCATCGGGCGTTGTTCGTAGTTGAAAACCATCATGGTAGAAATCCATCGGATGTTGTATGTGGTCGAAAGCCATCATAGTCAAAAGTCATCGGACGTTGTTCGTAGTTGAAAGTCATCGAAAGTTGTCCATGGTCAAAAGCCATCGTGGTCGAAGTCCATCGGGCATTATCTGTGGTCGAAAGCCATCCTAGTCGAAAGCCACCGGACATTGTATGTGGTCGAAAGCCATCAAAAGTTGTCCATGGTTGAAAGCCATTGTGGTCGAAATCCATCGGGCGTTATCCGTGGTCGAAAGCCATCCTGGTCGAAAGCCTTCGAAAGTTGTCCGTGGTCAAAAGCCATCCTGATCAAAAACCATCGAAAGTTATCCGTGGTCGAAAGCCATCATGGTCGAAATCCATCGGGCATTCTCCATGGTCGAAAGCCATCATAGTCGAAATCCATCGAGTGTTCTCTATGGTCGAAAGCCACCATGGTTGAAAGCCATCAGAAGTACAACGAGTAGTCGAAGGCAACCTTGTATAGTGAGCAGTCAAAGGCGACCACTTATAGTGAGCAGTCGGAGTCGATCGAGTATCAAAGGTAGTCGGCGATGCTCAAGTACGATGAGCGGTCAGAGTCGTCCAAGTACCAAATGGAGTTAGAGATGCTCGAGTACGGTAAGCGTTCATAAGTGACCGAGCACGGCTGGTGGTCGAAGATGTCAGAGTACTGTGGGCGGTCGATGGCATCCCGAGTGCTGAAAGCGGTTGTAGACGTCCAGGAATAGCGGGCTGTCATAGATGACCAAGTATCAAAGATGATCGGCGACGCTTGAATATGATAGGAAGTCGAAAGTGACCGAGCACAACTGGTGGTCAAAAATGCTCGAGTCTCACCAGTGGTCACTGATGTCCAGGCATAGCGGATGATTGTAAGGTATCGAGCCCAGAAGGCGGTCGGCGATGTCTAAGTATATTGAGTGGTCATGAGAGATCGAGTATCACTGGCGGTTATAAACGATCGAGCATAGAAGGTGGTCGACAACGTTCAAGTATCACCTACAGTCGACGACACCCAAGTACGATCGGTGGTCGAAAGCATCCAAGTTTCGAAGGATGTCAAAGGCGGTTAGGAGCATTCGAGTATAGGAGGTGCGACCGAGTATCGAAGGTGGTTGGAGACGTTTGGGTACAGTGGATGGTCGTAAATGACTAAATATAAAAAAGCTGGTTGTAAGCGACCGAGTATCAATGCAAATCATAAGCGATCGAATATCGCAAGCGGTCGGTGACGTCCAAGCACAGCGGACGGTCGTACATGACTGAGCACGGAAGACGGTCAAAAGCGTCATTGTGGGTACTATAGCACGATTAGCCTCGCCTTGCGACGTTATCATCAGATCAAAGGTACAGGCATGCATGGCCCATCAATTCATGCATGTGTCACTATATACTGCCATGCCTTGGTGTCGAGTCGAGTAGAGTGTTGACCATAGATGCAACATCCTCGACATCAGACGTGACTATTTTAGTACATGGCGGGTAGGCGCGGCCACACAGCTTGGCTAGGGTGCATGTCACATGTAAGAGTGTAGGGTCTTTGTGCTTCAAGCCTAGTGAGTTGGAACGCAGATGATAATCTAGATGGCCCTGTTGTTAGGGCCACAGGCTGTATCATGACAAACTCCAAAGCGTCTAATCGACGGCATCACCAGTACCAGTCGTAGGCACTTGGTGACATCTCTGTCACTGCTGCCACTCATTGGCATGCTAATTACATAAAAAAGAAAGCAAAAGGGGGGTTCTTTACCCTCTTGAACATAGTACATCATGTCTAGGCTTGCACATATTGCTTCTTTCTGTTCCTCTGCCTTCTCCTCCTTCTGCGTGTGTATCTTCTTTGTGTGTATCTTCTATGTGTATGTATACTAATGGGGTCTCCTCCCTCCTTTGTGTATCTACTCCATGGGTTTCCCCATCGATGGGCTATGGTCGACGTCGAAGGGCCGTGATCAAAGGGGATAGTGGTCGAAGTCACAAATCAGTGATTGAAGTCAAACATCTGTGGTCGAAGGGGGTCGTGGTCGAAGGGGGAAGTGGTCAACGTCGAAGGGCTATGGTCGAAGGGGACAGTGGTTGAAGGGGCAGTGGTCAAAGTTGAAGATCCGTGGTCAAAGTCGAAGATCCTTGGTCGAAGTCGAAGCCATGGTCGAAGGGGAAAGTGGTCGGCATCGAAGGGCCGTGGTCGAAGGGGACAGTGGTCGAAGTCGAAGATCCATGGTCGTCGTCGAAGCCACGGTCGAAGAGGGAAGTGGTCGATGTCGAAGGACTGTGGTCGAAGGGGACAATGGTTGAAGGGGGTAGTGCTCGAAGTCAAAGGGGGCAGTGCTCGAAGTCGAAGGGGCAGTGGTCGAAGTCGCTGTCATGGTCATAGTCGTAGAGCCTGTGGATAATGGTCGTAGCGGTCATGGTCGTAGTCGTAGCGCCAACCCGGAGGGCACCTGCTGGTTCGTCCACAACCTCCACCGCTACAAGTTCCCCCTCCAGTTGGACATCCCCGTTGCCTACCCCCAGGTCACCCCCAAGATCGAGCTCCTCACCCTTGACGATAAGACCCACAAGGTGGTCGAAGTCGAAGCCATGGTCGAAGGGGCCCGTTATCGAAGGTGGAAGTGGTCGACGTCGAAGGGTTGTGGTCGAAGGGGACAATGGTTGAAGGGGGCAGTGGTCAAAGCTAAAGAGGGTAGTGGTCGAAGTCGAAGGGGGCCGTGGTTGAAGTCGGGGCCGTGGTCGAAGTAGGGGCCGAGCAGGGTGGCGCCAACAGTTGGGCGATAGGGCACAAGTGCATCAAAGGCCTATGTACGACCACTAACGATGGTCAATCGCTCCCGACCTATGATCACGTGCGATAGTCGACAGCTTCTAACTTATGACCACGAGGTGTGATTGACGGCTTCTAATTTATGACCATGAGCAATGGTCGATATGTTTCGACTTACGATCACGAGGTGTGGTCGATATCTTCTGACTTACGACTACGAGCGTTGGTCGATGTGTTTCGACTTACGACCACGAACGATGGTCGTCGACTTCCGATGTACAACCATGAGCCATTGTCGAAGGCTCCCGATTTAGAACCACAATCGATTGTCGACCGCTGCCAACTTACGACCACCAGAGATGGTCGACCACTCCCGACCTATGATCACGCGCGATGGTCGATGGCTTCCGATTTACGACGACGAGGTGTGCTCGAGGTCTCCCAACCTACGACCACGAGGTGTGGTTGATGTCTTCTGACTTATGACCACGAGGTGTAATTGACGGCTTTTGACTTACTTGATGGATCTTAAACTTTTAGAATATGTTTGTATGCATATTCTAAAAATTTTTACCTTGTATGCATATTCTAAAAATTTTTACCATCCGTGAGTTTTAAAACATGTAGTATAATAAATTTTAAAAATCCGTAGCAACGCACGGGTATTCAGCTAGTACATATATACATACATATACATATACATATACATAGTATAAATAATAGGGGCACCATGGTGCCTCGGCTCCATGATTGAGACTTCCCATCTATGATTAAGACTTTCCATCTATGATTGATTTAGCATGCTGAATCAATGACTTTCTTTTCAAATTGATGCCTTTTCGAATTAATGAATGTTAACGGGTTTGCCTGATATATTATATATCATTGCACTTGCACGCATCTAAAAGCAATCCAAAGGTAGGGAGGCTTAGTGCCCAGACACTATAATGCCCCATTTCAGGTCCCATGTACACATACATATACATACACACATTTATACATGCATACGTACATACACACACATACATACATATATGTACACACACATATACATATACATATACATATATACGTATGTATGTATGTATACATATATGTGTGTGTCTACATATGTGTGTATATATATATATATATATATATATATATATATATATATATATATATAGAGAGAGAGAGAGAGAGAGAGAGAGAGAGAGAGAGCACCATGGTATCCGGCGACCATGATTTCAAATACACCAATTCCATCTAAATTAGGGTATATTTTTTGAAAATATTAGTTTTAAGGTATATACTCCTCTATAACAATTCAAATAAAATATATAAGTTTGAAAAAATACACTCAAATTCAAAGTTTTGAACAAATTTAAATCACATACTTTGTTGATTTATATATATAATCAGTATATACCTACAATCAAACTATCATAAAAATGCAACTATAATTCAAAATTTAGTTCAAACTTGTTTGAACTAGTTAATAAACTAGTTAAACTTGACATCCAAGAAATTTTAAAATTTTCGCACACGATACATACCTATTTTAGACTATGGTGCCCGGACACCAAGGAGCACCTGTTATTTGTACTCTCTCTCTATATATATCATTACTATTATAAAAGAACGAGTTAGTGGTTGTACATTTCTTCTTCTCTAACCGTCCTATTATCAACTTTTCATAACTCTCCACTTTTCAACCGATCAAAGTAGCCCTCTTACATAGCATAATTTTCTATATATCCAATAAATTTCGTTGTAACACACGAGCAGGCGACTAGTATGTGTGTGTATATATATATAATAAAAATATTGAGTACTATTAGGTGTCCGGACTCCTCATTCTAAAGCCGTCCGATCGCACGCACAGTGAGGCGGAGTATTGCCCATTAACGAGTTGGGCGTCTGGTAGACCCGTTGCTTCTGCAGACCCAGGCAAAATAGGAATCTCCGTCACTCTTCGATTTCTTTCTCCGTCACTCGGTCACGCGTTTTCCCCGGGTCTCACCTCTTTCCCCAAATCGCTCGCACCAGGAGAGATGCATGAGGACGGGCAGTGAGGTGTTAACCAATCTTTGTTTCTTCTTCTCTGTGTGCGCGTCCGGCACATGTTTCAGTTGTGGCTTTGGTGGGTTTGCAGGTCTCAAGCGCACCGGCAAGAGCTGCCGCCTCCGGTGGGTCAACTACCTCCACCCGGGCCTCAAGAAGAGGGCAGCCGCACCGGCCTCGGCCTCCTCCTCCTCGTCGATGTCCACGCGTACGACGACGTCCTGCTCGGCCTCCCTGAACAACGGGACCACGGCGACGTCCTCGACATCGGCGGTGACGACCGAAGCGCCGCAAGAAAGCACCAGCGGAGACGAGGCCGAGGAGGCGACCATGGCGGCGAGCCAGCACCAGAACCAGCAGCAGCCGCAAGCGCAGGAGCAGGAGCACTACTACAGCATGGACCAGCTGTGGAACGAGATCGCGGCGGCCGAGGCTGCGGCGATGAGCTACGCGGATGGCTGGGGATCGGCCGGTCACGTCGCCGCCGCGCCGGTGTGGGAGTTCTGCACGGATTATTCGCTGTGGAGGATGATGACGAAGAATACCACAAGAGATGCTCGATGCTTCATGATGAATATCATCTATCGAGTATCGACTATCGTATTAGCTTAGCTGTCTCTCAATGGAAAGGCTTCTATGCAATGCCTTTCGTTTCCATCATATCATGCATACATATCCTTGCATTTGTCTACTGTAATTATTCGCACGTTGATTATGTACGCATGCATGGCACCTAGCTAGCTAGTTTGCTCGTCAGATTAAGTCGGCTTGATCATCTTGTGCAAAGTTGACCCATATAGTAAAAATATTGAGTACTATTATTGAGTCCTATATATATACATATAGTCAAAACTCAATGTATGTTTTACTTATCATGTCTATCTTTGATAACGAGTATGTTCAATTTGATTTTATCGGTTACCATGGTAATTGAAGCACGATCCTTATTGAACATTTGAGTGATTTATTGCAACAAATTTCCTAGAATAAATGCATTTGCAGAAAAATATTTGTCCGCTAGTAGATTCGTATACCCAACAACGGCGTTTTGTATACCCATTTTGTGCGACGTATAAAAAATAATGGAAGTCAGCACACATAGTTTTTAAGATAACATTTGTTGTCCTTGTCCGAATGAGATGAAACTTTCACATAAGCTATTCACCTTTATTTTTAAAATCACGTACAAAATCACCACTCTAAATGCATATAAAAATTAATGGATGCCAATACTCGCGGTTTTTCACATGCCGTTCGTCTCCATCAACCGTTTAAGATAGCATTTGTTGTCCGATTCAACTAAAAAACACACACAAGATTTTCACCTAAATCCCTAACATGATGTACAAATTCACCGCTCTAAATCATCCTGTGCGGTGTATAAAAAATAATGGAAGTCAACATACGTGTTTTTCCGATGCCATTCGTCTCCATCGATCATTTTAACATAACATTTGTTGTCCGATTCAGCTAAAAAATCACATAAGATTTCCACCTAAAACCCTAACATGACGTACAAATTCGCCGCTCTAAATCATTCTGTATAGCGTATAAAAAATAATAGAAGACAACATACCCGTTTTTTTCTATGTCGTTCGTCTCCATCAACCATTTAATATAGTATTTTGTTGTCCGATTGAGTTGAAAAATTCACATAACATTCTCACCTTAACTGCTAACATCACGTGCGAATTCGCCCCTTAAAAGCATTTTCTGCGGCGAATAAAAATTAGTGAAAGTCAACACAGTTTTTCTTATGCCGTAAGTAGACCACTTAAAATTTTTTTGAGTATAATATAGTATTTTGTTGTTCAATTGAGTTGAAAAATTCACATAACATTCTCACCTTAACTGTTAACGTCACGTGCGAATTCGCCGCTCAAAATCATTATGTGCGGCGAATAAAAATTAGTGAAAGTCAACAAACTTTTTGTTATATATGCCGTAAATAGACCACTTCAATTTTGTTTTGAGTATAATACTTGAATTGATCACAATGATTCATCATATGTTCCTCGTAATGATATTTTTCATGCACCATACACTTTTAAATTTATATGTACAAGCGAGCATACTTCCAATTAGGGGTGGAAAAAAAGCTCGAGGCTCGTGAGCTAGCTCGGCTCGGTTCGGCTCGGCTCGTGGCACAAACGAGCCGAGCCGAGCCAGGGTTTTAGCTCGGTCCGTTAACGAGCCGGCTCGCAAGCCGCTCGCTAGGCTCGGTAGGCATGGGCGGAGCCACAACATGGGGCCCGGTGTCACAAGACACCGGGTCCAAAAATCTTTTCTATAGGTATTAATATCTCTATTCCATACGTGAACCCTCTAACCTAAACTCGGTGCACCCGGTATCTTCTTTGAAGCCAAACGAAGGGAATACTAGCAGCCTAAATTTTCAGTAACTAGCAGTAATCCACGAGGAATCTCCACTGTCCCTCAGCACACGAGGTCGCTGCAGCACCTGGCCCAAGAGGGAGGACCGCAACAGGTCATGTTGTCTATTTGATCGATCCTGAAGCATGTCACTTCGCACAGCCCTCTATGCATGTTCATCACGCAAGGTCGTGCAGAAGATGCGCATGACGCCCGCTACAGCCACACCCAGCCAAGCAGCAAATATTCACAAGAAAACAAAAGAAATCGATGCCATCAGCGGCTCTCGTTTGCCATCTGGCTACAATGTCGCATGGTCCCTATTGCCTCGTGCTCTCGTCGGTCGAAGGAAATTATACCTACCTAGTGAGTATGTATTTTGCTCTAAATTTTTGTCAATTATTCCAATTTATTTTAAGAATAGGGGCTACATTTGTGAGCTGGGGTTTCAATGTGATGATTGTTGATTGTTTTTGTCAAATTATAAGTTTAAGACTTAGTGTTTCAATTTTGATTTGTGCAATATTGTCCTAGCTCATTGCAAATTAGATGAAAATGTAGAATTTGATCACAGTTAAGTAAGTAAACCACTTAACGTATTTTCTATTATATTATTCTTGAATTGTTGAACATACAAATATCTAATTGACCTTTTCCAATTTTTTGATGATGTTTCGATGAATGATAGACTTATTTGTTATGTAGAGAAATAAGAATTATAAAAAATTATCAATGATATTGTAGTTCATTGCTTTATGAATTTGAAAGAACACAAATATTAAAAAGTAATGCTTTTATTTATATTTGATCATTCTATTTTTTAGTTAAAAACTTTAAGTAAATTTATTTTTATAGGCCAATGAGATCGGATGATGTATTTTACTAATGCCGAACAACTTTTTTGTCTAAGATTTCACACTTAGTTACTTTAGTTTGTTGCAACTAACCAATATTATTATCAGGTTTATTTATTTTGGTAAGTATTTTGATCAGTACTTCTTTATTATCATATACGGGTATCGGTCGTATTGAAGTATTGATGCTAAAAATTACCGGACATATTACTATTAGGCACAAAATTGATTGAAAATTATATATGCTGTTATATATGTGATGAAGTGGTGAACCCCGGTTATTTTTTGTCTAGTTCCGCCCCTGTCGGTAGGCTCGGTCGGCCCAGCTCAGCAGCGTCTCTAGCCCATCACGTGTGAACGGCTCAGTACGGCAGTAGTAGTATGTATGTATGCATGCCAATTTTCGCACCTCTTTTGTCACTAAGAAATATTATTAAAGTACAGATTACTCTTTTCTTTGTTAATTTCACATATGAAAAGGAAATCATAGAACTTATCATTCAGAAAAACAAATCTGAAACATAAAAAAGAAAGGTTAAAGACACTCAAAAGTCAAAACGAGCCTAACGAGCCGAGTTCAAGCTTCTCAAAAAAGTCAATTTGCATATTCCACCTAACGAGCCTAATGAGCCTAACGAGCCGAGCTTGAGCTTTTCAGAAAAGTCAATTTGCATATTCCACCTAACGAGCCTAACGAGCCGAGTCGAGCTTTTTAACGAGCCGAGCCGAGCTTCTCTTTTAGCTCGTTAGTTTAACGAGCCGAGCCTCCTCCCTAACGAGCTTTCACGAGCCGAGCCGAGCCAAGTCGAGCCGGCTCGATATCCACCCCTACTTCCAATTTTGCTGTACGGATTTGCATACCTATTCCACGTTAATTCAATACATCGCATATGCACATACCGATTCCACGTTAAACACACATTGAGCAGGAAATCTATTCATGGCAAGTAATGATCTAGACACATACATATTTCCACGTTAATTTAAAAGGATCTAGACACATACATATTTCTGCGTTCAGCAGGGAATCTGTGCCCGGACACCTAGTACTCAATAATTTTTTTTACTGTGCAGGAAATATATTTATGGCAAATAATGATCTAGACACATACATATTTCACATACCTATTTCCACGTTCAGCAATCAATCTGTGCGGGGATTCACAAATTAATTCACGATTCATTCCGATCGCTGGTTATTTATGGCAGCAATAATCAGGATTGCACTAATCATTCTATCATTTGAATACTAAGGCAAACGTATTTGCTAATGGGTATACCCGTTAATCTCATACCTGCTACAAACTAACACATCTCAATGCGATCGATTAGTTGATAGGTTAGGTGCCCGGGCTCCTTGGAGTCCCATTTCGCCTGTATGGCAGCTTGGGCGATTGGGGGAGCGGGGCGGAGAGGTCTGGACGAGGAGAAGGCCGAAGGGGTCGGCGACGAGGACGTAGGGGGGCCGGCCGTAGAGGGTGTCGCCCGGGCCGGGGGAGACGCGCGGGGGGACGGTGAGCAGGGTGACCCGCGGGGGCGCGGCCAGCGCGACGGAGAGGTCGACGTCCCTGAGCTCGGCGGCGGCGGCCACGTCTAGGATGTCGCCAGATGACCCAGACGGCGGCCGCCATCAGACTCGGGAGCAGAGCAAAGCGGAGGTGAAGCAAGCGAGGAATGGCGATTTAGGGAAAGAGGCGAGACCAGGGGAAAATGCGTGACCGAGTGACGGAGAATAAAATGGAAGAGCGACGAAGATTCCTATTTTGCCTGTGATCTGCAGAATCAACGGGTATAGCAGTCGCCCAACCCGTTAATCGCCATTCCTCCAACTTACTGTACGTGCGCGATCGGACGGCTGCGGATTGAGGAGTCTGGACACCTAATAGTATTCAATAATTTATATATATATAGGAAGGCGAAATGGGACTCCTAGGAGTCCAGACACCTAACCTATAAACCGTTTGATCAAATTGAGATGTGGTATTGTGTAATAGGTAAGATTTTAACGGGTATACCCATTAGTCTAGACTGCTTGCCGTAGAAATCAAATTTCTGAGTGAATGCATGCAAAATCGGATCATTAAATGCCATAAACCGTAGCGATTAAAACGGCTGATATACCCATTCCTTCCGTAGCAATTGAAACGCCGGATATACCCATTAGCAAATCATTCCTTCCTTAGCCAATCCACCATTAGCATATATTTGTTTCTGTCATAACTATGCAGCGAAATGATTCTTTTGAAGTATGTGTGTAGAACATTTTGGAGTAACGTGAAAATATGTATGTGTGAAGATCATTTGGTTGCATGTATAGATTTCCTGCCATTACCGTATATTAGGTATGTGTATTGGCCATGTATTAATTAACATGGAGTATGTATGCAAAACCGTACGGCATTTAAATTATGATTGTTTGTACGTATATATTTAATATCGTATCGTGCATGCGAAATATCAATACTTTGTAACATATGATGAATCATTGTGATCAAATGGAGTATTATACCGAGGAAAAAAATTTTAAGTGGTATTATGACGGAAGAATAAAAATTGTGTTAGCACACGGAACATTTTTTGAGCGGTATCTTTCATTATTTTTTATTCAACACACGGAACATTTTGAGCGGCGAATTTATACGAGATGTTAGCAGTTTAGGGGAGAATTATTTGTGAAATTGTAAACTCAATCGGAAAACGAAATGATTTATTAAATGGATTATGCATACAAACGGCTTTTAAATAAAGAGTATGTTGATTTGCATTATTTCCATTAATTTTTAGATGTCGCACGGAACGATTTAGAGTAGCGAATTCGCACTTGATGTTAGCATTTTAGGTGACAAAGATTATGTGTTTTTTTCATCTCAATTAAACAACAAAATCATTTGAGGTATGCAGACACACATGACTCAACACAAAAATTGTATATAATCAATATGGACAGATAAATCTAAAGTAATATGTTGTATCAAGTGCAAGAATTTCATTAAAGTTCAAACATAAAATTTTAACGGAAATTTAACACATTATTGGGAAAGGAAAATCGTAATTTCAAAGTAATACTAGACAGTAGTAACACATGTGGATGCGTAGTGTCCTGGTAACTTGCACTTCTGACACACTTTTTGTATCTTGGACTTGGAAGAATTGTCTGGATTATAAGGGCAGCTAGCTCTATAATGTCCCTTCTGGTTGCAAAGGGAACACATACGTTTCTTGGTAATAGGACCATCTAATTTAGACTTATACCTTGTTGATTTGGGACGTCCTTGCTTCTTCCGATGATCAGGTGGAAGGATGGGGTCAATCTCTTCGTCTTGACTAATGGAATCATCGACTTGATTATTAGAATGGTCATCATATGAAACTGTAGCCTCATCTGAATGAACAATTTCTTTCAAAGAAACATTATGTGTATGTAACTCTTCATTTTCAAGAGTATGAGTCATCTTAATCTCCTCTTGTGCTTGTGTTATATGCCTCATAGCAATATGGAATGCATCAATTGACACATCGCCCTTATTAGACAAATCCATACAGGCATTAAAAAGAAGGGTATGGCGATGTGTCCTCGATACAGCAGCATCATTGTCATTTATGAATGATTCAAAATGACTTCCAGTGCCTTCTCTAGCATGCACAGTCCATCTTTTCAGAATATATTTATTTGGAATAGTTGTACAACCTATATGAGCCATAACCTGGAAAGAAAAAAGTGAAAATAATTTTAATAAAATTTGTAATTAACAATTTAAATGTAATGAAGTAATGTTGAATCATAGCATACCTTGATTATGTGGCAACACAGTATACCCATGTGTTCGAATAGCTTGCAAACACACTTGTACTCATTACATTCCTTATTTGCATGAACCTCAAATGACAAATTAGACCATGATTCTCTTGATTCGCTATCCACATGAACTGTAACATATGTGCCATCCTCTCTGATTTCATTAATAATGTAAGATGCACTCATGTAGACTTGGTCGCTAAACTTTTCGAAAATGGTGTTTGTGTAAATTTTGGAAGCTTTCTTTTCGATTGGAGAACCAGATCTTGTACACCGTTTGTCCTGATATTTAAAAAACATGACAGGTATCATTTGATATTCATAAATCAAACTTATTAGTTAACAAAAACATAAGACATGAAAATCTTACATGTGATGTGTTGAACTCCTATTTGTCCTCGGCTGCAATTCTATCAGCAATAAATTTTTCATACTGGAGTACAAAGTTATACATGGTTGCCGATGGAGAAACATAGCGTTTGAGTACATGATTCATACTCTCACTACGTTGTGTGGTTGACATTTTTGCGAAGAAAAAATCTTTGAAATATGGCGACGCCCATCGACTGCGATCATCCCATACCTTCTGAAGGTATGCATTGTTGTGCAGGTCATACTCATTTAGTAGAGATAGCCATCCACGTTCAAACTCATCAATAGTCAATGTATGATTCAAAACGCGGTGAAATTTATCCTTAAAATCTGACCTGCTGCTGTAAATTGTTCCCAAGTGTTGTTTCGCTTTCCGAAGGACATGCCACTTACACCACCGATGAACAGTTTTTGGAAAGACTTCCGCTATAGCATTTTCCATAGCCTTAGATTGGTCTGTTTGAATAGAGAAAATGAGTATGAATTTTCATTATGAAAATAAAATAAGAAACCACATAATTAATGACAATTTAATTAGAGATTATACCTGTGAGAATACCAATAGGATGCTTATTGTTGACAGCTTGTAGGAACGTTCTAAACAACTATTTGAATGCCACGTCAGTTTCTTCCCTAATTAGTGCACATCCAAAAATAACAGTCTGGAAGTGGTTGTTGACTCCCACAAAAGGTGCGAAAGGCATTCCATATAAATTTGTTTGATATGTGGTGTCAAATGTCACTACGTCGCCAAAGTGCTCATAACTAAGTCTAGACCACGCATGCGACCAGAAAATATTCTTAATTTTGCCATCACTCCCAACATCAATTGCATAAAAGAAATTTTTACTTGATCTTTGCAAGTCTGTAAAAAATTGAAGCGTCTTCTTGACATCATCGGTACTCTCATCTTTTTGGATGGCACGCTTGATACCTTCGAAGTAACACCTTGTGAAAGGTAACATTGATGCTCCTCCGTGAAGGCCACTAATGTAGCCATACATTTGGGTTGTGCTGATGTGATTTTCCATCAGATTCTTCATCACGCATCTTGTTCCTTCATCAATGTTGTTGTGCGAGCCCCAGTGACGAGCCATACCTACAGTACGTAATTTTGAGAATTAACATTCATATCCGTTAAAATGTTTTGGACATTGAGACAACTATGTATCAACTTTGAATAAATACGCTGACAAATTATACAACGTGGGAAATAATCAAATCAATAATACACTTGTAACAGTAAAGAGAGTATTACTCAAGAGTTATTTAGAAGTGCAATCAAGAAATTTTCGTAATAGCTATAATATTTCAAGATAATAACTGGGCTAACAAGGAGAAATGATACATTGGAGTGAACACACTAACAAAGTACGATGACTGATGACAATCAAGAAAGTTGACGATTCAAGTTAATTTATTGGCGTAATCATTTGCAAATAAAAAATAAAAATAATAAATGGTATATGACAAACAAATAGCTAAAAACCAGGTATATGACTAACAAATTGATTGTCTAAATTATAATCAAGGTATATTAGAAAGAAATAGTGTGGATCATTTGGGATCTATATCAAATGAAAATAAAATAAACTAAACTAAATGGTCATTTGCACTTTGAACAACCAATATACTATACAATCCGTAATACACTATCAACATTCATGGACCTAGAAAATTCGGACATGTCTGTACGAAATATCCATCAGCCAAGAAAGCATACAAATTGCAGTGGAGGAAAATGTATGCAGAAAATGGCAACGGCGGTACCAGAAGCTGTGGCGGCGGTGAAGCATCTGGTGTCGTTGTGAATGGCGGTGCTGGCCGCAATTGAAGCGTCAGGCGTATTGGCTTGATCTGGGAGAAGATGAGACGGAAGAAAATAACATATACATACATATCCTTGCTCGCATGAAAATCCATGGAGAATTACTACTCTTGACGGAAACATACCTTCCATTGTGTACCACTGCTCAATGACTGTGAATCAGAATTTCCGTGGATTCCCTGTACACAGAAATATTGAGTTTTCTTCGTATAATTTGTCTTTGTGCAGGCGGTTTACACCGATGTTGCACTCATTTCTTGATGACCGATCATTGTGGTTTGGCTAGGCCGTGTAAAACCGTGATTTGGACAAGAGGAGACCAAAAAAAAATAACAGATGAATACATATCTAGACACACACGGAAAGCAATGGGAAAAAAACTTTGATATCGGATACATACCATTTAAAGTAGATTGTGTAATAATAAAAGGCCATATACCATACAGATAGCACCTGTTGTCAATTCATTGCTGGCTGTGCTGCGGCAGATACGTCGTGCGAAAACGTCAGTTATTACTTCTGGGCAAAACTGAACTTCTGCAGACAGCGGCAATCAGTCTGAAGTACCTGGGAAAGGTATAGTTGGAAAGTATGCGAAAGAAATAGTTTTCATGAAATTGGGTATGGACTGAAGTAGAACTTAGATATGTGCCTCATGAGCTATAGTGTTTGTCAGGTTGGTAAGATAGTTTTGCAAATCATGAATGTTTGACATGTTCTTGTTCGAGAAGAAAAACAAATGAAGGTTTGTGTTACGTTTTGATGTAGTGTATGCAGTGTGGATCTGTGAATGATACCATGGTAGTTGGAGTATTATCTGTTAATGAACGGTTGGTTTTGAACTCTGAACTTGATCGATGTATTGTCAAGGTGAGTGCATACAGCCTTCAAAAGCAGCGTGCTTTGCCTGATCAGTTTTCAATTTGATCCCGGTAATTCGTGTTCCAAGTAAACGTTTACCCGTAAACTATCCTCTTTCAATATGGAAAGCTTGTAATAGTTATGTCTACGAATATATTCAGTTTATTGTCAACTTCAGAAAACTGGACATACTCGTTATGGACGGATGGATATTCTTTGTAACTTTCTAGAATAAAACAGTACAGAAAATGTATGTGATGAAAGATATGTGATGGATCGATGGACATAGTAGTAATTGCAACATTTAAATTATGAAAGACGTGCATACTCATAAAATAGCATGAGTATGAACAACACAGCATTCAAGTTACTAAACATTTTCCCCAGGGACATGTTGGCTAACTTAACAATTAATGTTGGCTTAAACATGGTATGCAATATGCCAATACAATGGATACATAAATTTCTACAGGACTGAAGAATTAACTACATACCCTGTTTAAGCCAACATCCTGGAGTATTTAACTTGAAATGTCAACACCAAGTTTCTTTATGTTCTGTGTTAAGTTTGAGAGGATTCTTCAATCACTGGAGTATGAGAAGGGTAAACTCATACAGGTACTCAAGTATTTTGACGTACTCATCATCCTTTTTGTACAACAAGTATTTTTGTTGAGATAATATAAGTATAGTGGAAATGCAGCTCAGGTACCATGTGTCATCTTTTGGACCATCTTGTAACTTGAGAATTAAGCCATGGATAATATGCACTATGGAATGTGTGAAGCAATAGACAGAACACTCTTTACACACCTTTTATTGACCATGAGGTGGGGTTTAAAATATCACACTAATGTGGTAAAACCTATGAATCTCAATTTTTTCAGAGCAATGTCAGGACCTAGTAGAGTGCGTCCAATCAACAGCAGGTATGATATTCTAGAAATCTGATTGATGTGAGTACAATAAAACTGATTTTACTCCCAAAAAACTGATTGATGCGGTTAATGCAAGGAGCTACACTGACTACAATTCAATGTTTGACTTGAAGATATTATAGTTACGTCATCTAGTTTTGTTCTTTGTTAGGCTAGAGACCATGCAATCAATCAATTGGTGCAAATCTCCTTACACGAAATGGGAGTGCTCTCATCTAACTGGAAGCGTCATTAGCTGAAACATGCAATAGTTAATTCCCCCCAAGCATGCTCCTCTGCCTTGGCAACCTGATGCTCATTGTGCAATCAAATGACCTAAAACAACAGTCTATAGGTATTAACAAAACAATATCCCCAACTATATATTAACAATTCGGAGGTCACGCGAGATCATAGAACCAAACCTACTCGACAACCATCACAGGCACAGACGCAAATACCCAACAAAATTAACAAGCAACCGGGCCTAACTGAACAAGCAACTTAACCAGCAAAATCCAAGCAAAAACTACTTTATTGACATTTTGGTGGTGACTTGCAGATGGTAGTTCAATACAAACAAAGAATTGATTCAGATAATACAGATGTAAACTTTGACAAGTAATCTCTACTTCACAACACAAGATAGACAAAATTTAAAGGAAACAAACAAAATTGCTTCAGAACCGATTAAAAAGAAGCAATATGGACAAACAATTAGAATGAAAATCTACAGACCCGAGACCGACAATTTGCAATCTAAATTTCAAGCATCCCAGATAGTCACATATCACATTATTCAATGGCACACGCTGTAGAAAAAAATACAGAACATACCAAACTTTGCAATCTCTATTTTCAACATACACTTCACCTCAATACCAATGAAATAGAGATTGAAATCGAAGACATCAAGAAACTAATCTTTACCAAAACAATCTCATAGCGAACATACCTGGAATGATGAACCAGAAACCAAGACGATAGCACCGATCGGCAAAACTTTAACCGGATTGAATAGCCAAAAACGACCGTCAGATATTGGAACGAGGAAGATAGCATATGACACCGAGCTTAACAAGATTATAAGAGATATTGGAATCAAACTTAAATGGAAAGAACATGACGTGGTTTAATCCTTTTTGACAGACAAAAGGAATCTCATTTATTGGAAGTTGAAAATGCTATCACGGTATAATTCGAGTTGCTATACATAGAAAGAACTCTTCACACTGCTATAACCACATCAAGAATAATCATTCCGTACATATGGAAAAAAATCATCGATTGACCTTTGTGAAAGGAAACAAACTGACAAAATACCCAAAATCTAAAATAGTTGAAATACAAACGATATGGGTGGCAGCGGTGTGAAGCTGACGTGGCTGAGGCGCCGCGGTGATGTCAATCGGGTTGAGGCGAGACCGCCGGCGGCCACCTTTGGGACGCCAGATCTGATCTCTTATTGGGCCGCTGCCACCGCTGGGACGCCGCCACCTTCCCGGATCTAGCTCTCCCCGATGGATCCAGACGCCGCGTTCACCGCCGCTACCTCCTCAGGTCACCGCCTTCCGGGCGCCACTGTCTGTCGTCGCCTCCAATACATGGACGCGACTCGGTGTTGTGAACGACGGAGCTGGCCTCCGGTGAAGCATCCGCACTCGATTTGGGGGGAGAGGCGAAACCAGGTGAAATGCTCGATTTGGGAGGAGAGGCGAGACCAGGGAAATGCTCGATTTGGGGATGCTCGATTTGGGAGGAGAGGCGAGACCGGGGAAATGCGCGATTTGGGGGAAGATGCGTGACGACTGACGAGTGACGGAGAATCCAATTTGGTCAAAGCAACGGGTCTAGCGCTCCCAACCCGTTAATCGGCTTTTCCAGGCGACGGCAGACCTTGCGCTCGGACGCGAGTCGGACGACTCTATATATATATATAGATATAATATATAGTATATATATATATATATATATATACACCTATATAGTCCTCAATATTTATATATATATATATATATATATAGCAATACACTCTCGTACTCTGTGTCGGTAGTTCTTAGCGGAGGTTGGTCTACACTCTACATGTCGTTATCTGGCTACTTACATGTAGATAAGTGTATATTCGTTTGTATAAGTGAATTTTAGTGATAAAGTTTTGGTAATCTAGTGTTTTTTCTAGTACTACGTACTGATAACAGAGTTTCACGGCTAATTACTTTTATCCCCCCTCTTTTTTTCCTTGCATCTGTATCAATTAGTCATTATATTTAATTATTTTTATAAGAATTATTATTGGTCCTCTTCGATTGCCCCAGCCACCTTGACATGCAGTCACAATTAATTAGGGCATATTTGACCTAGCTTAGGCCCCATTTAAAACGGCATTTGGCTTCTAACTTTCAGAAGTTACAAACCGTTTTAAACGAATTGTTTTTTAACGTAGTTTTTTCTTTTTTTGTATTGTTCGTGGAGATATACTAATTTTTTTGATTTTCCCCTTTTTCTTCATTTTCTTTAATTGAATGCCTCGGCTAAAAGTTAGCAGCTACTATAGTAACTATTTCAGCTAAAAATCATTAGCCATAGACAAAAGCTATCAGTAAAAACCCGTTTTGAACAGAGTCTCAAGATTCTCCAAGAAGCTAGCTTTGGGGGATTACAGGGAAGAAGAGGGAAAAAAGAACCCCTCATAGAAGTCGATTGATAAGAATCTATTTGGACATTTATTATATCTTTTTTCACATATAAATCCCTTCTTAATTGGCCTTTAGTTTTTGGTTTTTAGCTTCTTAGTTTTGTCTTTTCAAATTATTTTTATTTTTTTGGTTTTTATCTTTTTCTTTTCCCGTATTTCTTGGTATTGTCCGTGATAAGATAACCTTTTTTCTACTTTTAATTTTTTGAATTTAGTTATTATAAAAAGATTTTACAACAGTTACAGTATAAAAAACCTCAAACAATATAAAAAAAACTCAAAAGCTAAAAGCATAAATCAACTTCAGGACCACCTTAATCCGTTGCTTTCACTCGAGCTGTGTTTCACTTGCAGTGCAGGGACTCAGTCCAACTTCAACGTCGGGCACCGGCTGAAAGAAAGGAATGAAGGAAGGGAGTAATTCTGAATTAATTTAATCCTTTGGAAAGCATAATAATAATTAATTAATAATAATCTGAACAAGTCCAGGTGGGCACGTGGCACGCGGGCTCGCTCCCGGATGCACCCACATGCGTCGTGCATGGAGCGGGCCCACGCTTCACGGCACCTCACTCACCTACCCCTCAGAGCGTCGGGGCCCACGCGCCAGAGATGCTAGATAATCAAAGATCAATTTGTTATCGGATTACCAAACCTTCCTAAGCTTAATTTGTAATTGTATATTTTGAAATGGCATTATTCGACCACTATTTTTGAAATGGAAGGAAGAGACAGTGGCCGTTCCATGCGTGTTACCACTAGTTTGGTACAGTATAAATGCAAGTTGGCCTGTATATATATATACAGAGAGAGAGAAGAACACAGTGCAGCAGGACATGATTGTACGTGGAGAAAAAGGACTAAGCGCGCTCTCTTCGAAGCCGTCAAATTTTAGCAGTCATTTAGTATGTCGCCAAAATTTGTATAGACGTTGCTAGCTTTGTGTGTGTACAGGCTTGTTCATATTGGCAGCGGTTTTTAACTGTGACTTATAATTTTATGTTAAAAATAAATAGCAGTGACTAAAATAATTAGCTTTTAGAAAGATGGTTGGGCGGTGAAAAAGTGAGAGAGATGATTGTGTGAGATGGTAGCGAAAAGAGTGGAATGTATGATGCCTTGTGGCCCTCGTCTTTATCCATGAAGTGAGACAAAAGCAAGAGAATGGGGAATTATCTTCTGACTTGTCTAAACAAAAACCGGAAGCAGAATTTAGTATAAATAGACATATAGATTCCATATACCTCACTTGAGTAGCAAAATTGCTAAGTCACATTCAACCAAAGAGTATATCCCCACTAAATTTTACGCTAATATACTTTTTATGCATACTACAAAAGATAAAAACATCGTCCATATCTTGCAAACTTACCTGTGGTGCACAAAGAAAAGGAAAGAAATTAACAACGCTCTATCAAGTCATGTATGGCAAGCTACCTAAAAAACGTTCTTGAGGTTTTGCAAACCAAGCTATTGACCTATTCATATTGGTTTCTAATTCTAGAGCAGAAGATAATGTGAACGTTTTAGTTTGTATAAATCGTTTCTATCAGTCGTTACTATTCAGCAGCCACTACTTTTCACTTTTATATATTATAATGTACTTTGTATTTTATTATATTATAATTTCGTAAGTCTTATAGTAGTTTGAATGTTGTAATGTCTTTCATTGCACCGTCTTTTTTATATAATGTATTACATTTATCGGTCACTACTATTCATCAGCCGCTTCTATCAACTACTATTATTCATTAGTTGCAGTCAAAAATCATTAGCAAAAGCCAATATAAATAGGCTCTATGTTTACATACCTCCAGCCCAGCTAGCTGCCATTGATCGATCCACTGTGAGTCTCAGAGATAGAAGGAGAAGGGGGCTGGCAAGGGACTGGCCCTATGATCACATAATTTCTACTGTGTTCTTCTAATTTTTAAATTTTATTTAAATCAATACTATTTCGCCCTATCATCGATTATAGTTGCAATTTTTAAATTCCTGGCTCAGCCCCCGGTGAGTCCGAGTCCAAACCAGGTGAGACGCACACAGGACGGACAACCGCCAGGGCGGCCGCACCTAATCACACTCGCAGTCAAACCCTCCCCCATCTCAACCGTCCAACTCGCATCCAACAGTGCGAACCACCCCATCCCACCTTCTCCCGCGAGACACCACACCGCGCCTTCCACCTGCCCATAAATACCCCCTTCGTTCCCTTCCCCACCGCCCTGGCACCGGTCGCCTCGCCCTGCGCCTCTACCCGTCCAAATTGCATCCAGGTCCCTGGAATTGTTACACAAGGGGGCTTTCAGTTGTATATAATTTTATATCCAGTCCTTCGCCGGAGATGGCGTCGGAGCTGACGTACCGCGGCGGGGCGTCCCCGGCCGCCGGCGCCGGCGAGGGTGGGTACTCCCCGAAGCCGTCCAAGCCGCTTGCGTGGCTCCCCCGCGCCGCGCGGTATGCGGCCGGCGAGCACCGCCCGCTCTTCGCCCTCGCCGGGATGCTCTTCGCCGCCGCCGTATTCTCAATCGCCAACCCCTCCGGCTCCTCTGGCACCCCTTCCTACTCCTCCGGCGGAGCCTTTTCCTCCTCCAACCCCCTCAGCCGCTTCTCCGTGGAGCCCGCCGCGCGCCACGACCAGGCGGTCCGCCACTTCGTCGGCGGCAAGGTGCCCCTGGGGCTGAAGCGGAAGGGGCTCCGCGTGCTGGTAACCGGCGGTGCCGGGTTCGTGGGGAGCCACCTCGTGGACCGGCTGGTGGAGCGCGGCGACAGCGTGATCGTGGTGGACAACCTCTTCACGGGGCGCAAGGACAACGTGGTGCACCACTTCGGCAACCCAAACTTCGAGATGATCCGCCACGACGTCGTCGAGCCCATCCTCCTCGAGGTCGACCAGATCTACCACCTCGCCTGCCCCGCCTCCCCCGTCCACTACAAGTACAACCCCGTCAAGACGATCATATCCTTTATTACCTCTAATTATTAATCCCCTTTACGTTTCTTCCTCGACGCATCTGAATGCTTTGATTTTGCAATGCTCGGTAAAAAATTGATTTTTATTGCGTTTTTGGTGGGAAATGTTTGTGGTAAGAGAGATTTTGTTGTTTTGCGTGCGTAGCCTTGTCGGTTATTGTGCATCTGGGTGTTACAAAATTTACGCCTTGGATTCCGTGTTGGTTTGTGAATTGGGAATCTGGGACGGGAAGGGGAATTTTGAATGTATGGGGCTCAGGATTTGCGCCACGTTTCGCCGTGAATTTTGGAGTTTTCTGCCTGATCAGGGTTTCAGATGTGTCGTGCATCGTGCTATTGAACCAGAGCTTGGCCATTTAGGATCTCTCTGTTCTCCTCAATGGGTCAAAATTACTTCTTTTTTGCATTGTTCAAATGTGTAGTCTAGTGTCTAGCTTAATTCAGATGGTTGAGATGAAGATTTCGAGTCTTTAGGTCGTTTCTTTGTCAGAATTATACGAGTTTTGAATAAACACTGCTGTGAATGCTGAATGGAATTTAGTCTGCTTGGTAGGAAAATGAGCAAAAGTTGCAGCTATAATCTGATCCTTTGTGATCAAGGTTTTTAGATGAGGCGTCTTTAGATCAAGGATTGACTTAATTGTTCATTGTACTTTCGTACAATTTACTTTGCTTTATAATCTCCTAATGGGAGAAGAAGGTGAAAGAAACGCACGTTACGCTTGGATCTGGGTGAGTAGTGTAGCTTGCTTAACTCTGATATGAAGTATGGATTTGAACAGCTAAAAAATGAGGTCCAAATGGCCTTTGCCCCTTTCTTTCTAAGCAACTTTGCTTACTGTTCACTTCACATAATTTTCCTTGTGCTTTCTTTTGCAACTACTAGTGGAGATTTGGCCTAACAACCAACTGATGATAATATAAAAAACGTGAAACGGGAGCCTGATCCTGTCTTTCGTTATTATTACTCGTATCTTTGGGAAATGGTTTGTGTAAAGCCTTAACCTTTGAGATGACACAAGACCAATGTGGTTGGGACACTGAACATGCTTGGATTGGCGAAGAGGATCGGAGCCAGGTTCCTCCTCACCAGCACCAGTGAAGTCTACGGTGATCCCCTCCAGCACCCTCAGGTGGAGACCTACTGGGGCAATGTTAATCCTATTGGTAATAACTCTTCTCATACTCTGCTGTATGAATTTCTCAAGTACGATGATTTGATAGCACTTGATTCTTTATCATGTTTCTTGGATCTATCGTGTTGAGGTAACTGGTTAGTTGAGATCAAAGAGAGATCCAAGTTGGATCCATGTATGTGGGAAAAATTTTCCAATCTTCACTTTGCAGGAAACTGTTGGCTACCAAACTAATGCTGTTTCTCACCACACATTCATTCAATGGCATGCTTTTGTATGATGTTGAGACGGTAGACTCATTGAACATAGATTTGGGGTTTGTCCCTAATTTGTTAGTCAGCAGCAGCGGCGGCAGTTTTTAGAGATTTGATTGTGGGGGTGAACTGAAAGAAAAACAAAACATATGCCAGTTGGACCATTTACTATTACAAAAGAAGAAAGCTCTGTGGTGTCCAATCTGTGTTTTTTTACCTCAAGCAGTAGAAAGCAGAAATGAGCTTTTTAAAATAGTGGTGTTCTTGACTTGAAGCTTACTGTTTCATGGAAAAAGCCTTGTATACGCACTTGGGAAAAGGGTTGTTGGGATCTTACTCGCTGGAGATGCTGGCTGTGGAATCTTGCCTCTCTTGCATGCTTTGATTCTTTTTGGTCGAAAGGGACACTTTTGGTTGGTGGAATGTGCTCCTAGAGGGCCACTTTGTGGATCCCTTCTTAACAACACTATGCTTGACCAATTATGCTTAACCAAACATCCACCAACCAAGACACTTATTACGACCAAGAGAACAGAACAGAAGAGGAAAGTTTGTTGAGCTAGATAACTACAGGCTACAGCTAGTACTTGCTCCATGTCTCATAAACGTATTTGTCACATACTGTTTAAATTCTTTGCCTGCTCTGGATAAGTTTTACTGATGCGAATGTTTTCCCTCAATAACAGGTGTCAGGAGCTGCTATGATGAGGGCAAGCGTACAGCTGAGACATTGACCATGGACTACCACCGTGGTGCCGACCTTGAGGTATAATGCCATTTATATTGTTGCAAACACTAGAATTTACATTAGTGATTGGTGATTTTTGCTGTATTCAGGTGAGGATTGCTCGGATCTTTAACACATATGGCCCTCGCATGTGCATTGATGATGGCCGTGTTGTCAGCAACTTTGTTGCTCAGGTACACACTGCCGTTACTATACTGGTTACAAAACCTTAAGGATCTTACGATTGTTTACATAACACTGAAATGGTCTATGTGTAATTATGGTTACAGGCGCTAAGGAAGGAGCCTTTGACAGTTTACGGCGATGGCAAGCAGACCAGGAGCTTCCAATACGTTTCTGATCTGGTAGGTTTATCTCTACCCATTGAATAAAACAATTATCAATGTTATTTGAACATCTGAGAAGCACTTGGTAGAATAGTACTAAGTAATTAGGCTTCCAGTGGCCTTGTGTACTTTTTTTCTCCTTTTAGCGCTTGGCATAGCTCCTGCCAGATTTTTTTTTTAAAAAAAGGCTTCCAGAGGCTTAGCCCTTGCACATAAATTGCAAACAAGCATTCTTGTAACAAGTGGGATGCTCGATTTATTTGTCGCCAGGAAACTAGGCAATTCAGTCCTTCACAACTGCTGTTTGCATTGCACTAGGCTGAAATGACACATTTGTTATCACTTATTGGACCAGAGTAACAACAGACAATGGTCACGATCTGATAGTTCCTCTACTGTCAGATTCTACCTACATGACATGGCATTTGCATTTCTTGTACTGATTTTGGTCTTCTGCCAGGTTGAGGGGTTGATGAGGCTGATGGAAGGGGAGCACATAGGACCATTCAACCTGGGTAACCCCGGTGAGTTCACCATGCTGGAGCTGGCCAAGGTTGTCCAGGACACCATTGACCCGAATGCACGGATTGAGTTCCGTCCCAACACTCAGGACGACCCGCACAAGCGCAAGCCTGACATCAACCGCGCCAAGGAGCTCCTCAGCTGGGAGCCGAAGATCCCCCTCCGTGAGGGCCTTCCCCTCATGGTCACCGACTTCCGCAAGCGCATCTTTGGTGACCAAGACAGTGCCGCTGCCACCACGGGAGGCCAACAAGGTTAGAAGGGAGTGTAAGACATGGAAATTTTGGTGGCCTGCTTCTAGCTGCTTGGTTACTCTCCTTACTGACAAAGCAATGGCCACATAGTTCTTCGAGAGTGTTACTAAAATACCTTGGTTGTTGCTGTAATGTTATTCTTTTCTTGTAATATTTTCTTCCCCTGAGTCTCAGGCTCTCAGCTATACGAATTTTCCAGTCGGTCTTCTAATTCTTTGTTGAGATCATAGCATTATATGGTATAAATTACATGTTCTCTTAGAAGTCAGAATAGTGTGTACTTGCCCTGCTGCTTTAGGCAGCTGATGTTTCTCCAGAGCTCGAAACTAAACTGAAACACAGCATTTGTTCTGATGAAACAAGATTTTATTGAGCATTTGTTCAGCACACTGCTTACATCATAACACCTGCTGCTTTTTCTATGTATGATTCTGGATGAACAACTGGTAAGGGCGTGGTTCCATATTTACATTCTACACTGCTGGTGATGTGCTCGGCCAAACCCGCAGAGGAAGCTACCACGCCGCTGAGGCCGGCCATGCATTGACATCGGGCTGTCTGTGCCGTTGCTGCTGTCGATGCGGGTGACCTTGGATGCTGCCTGGTGGTAATTGCCGGGCTCCGACGGAGTTCTTACCCGGTCATCGAGCTTGCAATGGCGACTGCGCTCGTTGAGCCATAAGACAATGTCAGAAAAGACCAGCTCCACATTCTCGTCGGGCTCACCGGCGGTGAGGCCGTGCCACATCCCTGGGTAGAGCTTGATAGTCTTGTCAGTGCTGGCGGCACGCTCGTAGAGTGCGCGGCTCACCTCCGGGTCGGTCACTCTGTCAGCTTCCCCGTGCAGGATGAAGAATGGCATCTTCACCTGTCGAAGCATATTCAGAAAGAACAGCAGAACTTAGGCCCATTTTTTCTTGCTGTCTAGGTGACATAGCTAACTAATCATGGAAAGATTTTTCTAGGATGTAGCAGCCTGAAGTTGTAGTACCTCGGACAAGCTATCTTCGACATCCATGCTGGTTCTCAGCAACTCCAGCGCAGTCTTCAGTCGTGGCTTGTCCTGGTAGATGAGCTTGTTTTTCCTGATCTGCTCAGAGTGCAGAAAAAAGAGGTCTTAATTTAGGAAAGAATTCTTAGTGACACAAAAACTAAGAAGATCTTGTAACAGATGATGCATTTGAACCTAGCAATGTTCTAGGAGCCCAGCATGTGCAAAATATACCGTGTAAAATACTGAAACCAACAAATAGTTCACTAACCCTTTCGCGCTTGACGGGGTCCTTAAATGCCGAGTCAATGACATCTTTGGTTGGGACAATCTTCCACTTTGGGATGAGCTCCTCCACCTGAGTCAGAAGGGTGATCACCACTGGATGCGGTTTCACCTTCTCTGATATCTAGACCATGCAAAACAATTCACACTTCAGAAAAGCAAGCAGCAAGTTACAGCTACATGCATGAAAATTCAGTCTAATATATACCTTGCACATCGGCGCCACAAGGACAGCGCCGTCCCAGAAGGTTGGATCTTTCCTATGCAGCAATAGAGCAACAGCACCACCCATGGACTCGCCATACAGGAACCGGCTTTTGTTTCTGTACTCCTCCATGTCTGCAAAAAGAATGTGGTCAATTCATCGATTCTATAAGATCGTAAGGAAGGAGGCACCAAATTTCATGCCTGTACATATCAAGTTCAGACTTAAAATGCGAGGTACTGGAAGTTAATACGTAGTGATGTTCTGAAGTAGAGGAGAAAGTACAGAGAATCATGCATAGCATATTCATATGTTCTTTTACGTGAGTACTACATTGCTGCTACATAAAAATTGGGCATACCAGGGCGCTTGTGACTGTGTTTTCACTTGTGCTGGTAAAAGTTCGGTGGTAGTTGATAATGCTAGAAGATAGTTTACCGCAGATGGACTTGAAGAAACGTTCGCAGTCAGCCACGAGGTGGCCAAACTTCTGGATGTAGCATCTGGCACCCATGGACTTCCCATGGCCTTCATAATCGATGCCAAACACACCATACCCTGCTGTGGCCAACTTGATCCCACATGCTGCCAGGAAGCAATGATCCCCACCATTAGACAGAGTATCAGGCCATCCAACATTTCTAAGTGACGGTGGCCAGATGATTAATAAGGTCAATACATTAGTCGAAACAGTTTCACCCTCACTGTCAGTAGCTACAACTTGCAAGACAACCAGAATCCTAGTACCATCGAAAAAAGGAAAATAAAAACAGAACCCTCATATACAGGGAGTTGGTCCCTTGCTACCAGCATATTTTTGGCACAACAGCGAAAAAACCACATTGAGCACATTGATGGCACACTCTGTTCATAGATTAGGATTTTGCTAATAAGTTTGACAGCAGGAGGTTGGGTCCCGGACTACATTTAAGAACCATACGAGTCCTATGGTTCAATTATGGTCCTGTTCTTTTCGGCTGTGGCTGATATCTTATGACTGCGGCTAATGGCTTTTAGTCTTAGTATAAGTATTTTTGCAAACGAATTGAATGCTGATAAACCATTTCGAAACGACGGTGGAAAAACCGTCCCATTTATTTATCCGAGGGAAGCCAAGTCATAAGCTGAAAAGAACCGGGCAATATTTGGGTTACATATGCATCACCTGCAACTGCAAGCACTATTCAATGAACCTCTTGACACACAACTAGCTGCCAAGTGAACCTTACATGGGGTCCAATTGGTGCCAGTTCTCATTAGCTATGAAAGCGGCTATTTCCGTGAACCTGTTGTATTGCGGACCACTGACCGGAACAGCGTGTTTCACGGGATCCCCCAGTCATCTGCCTTATGGCCCATGAAACATCAAGCAGGAACTTAAATTGGTGCAAATTGGTGCAATGTTGATGAATACATACAGGATCACAAAATGTAGCACTGTAATACTGTATAAAAGCAACATACAACTATGTTTTCTGTAATCAGAAGCCAGGCAACGATAGTGACGCACCATATTTGTATTAATCACTCTGGAATTTGAAGTTTCCGAAGTTGACATAAGCGAAACCAAGAAAGGACCATGTCTACAACCATAAACAAAATGCCTGTTTATTGAAGTGATTACAAAAATAAAGATTGTTGGATGGTGGCTCACCAGTCAAAATTGCCCTTTGCTTTCCTTTGAGTATGAAAATGACTATCATTGAAAACTATGGGAGAGAATAGTTTTCACGTCAACATTATGACCAAGTATTTGTAACGTATGCAAACCTTATCCAGCACAGTTGCATGAAAGATTTCCCAACACCAAAACTAAATCGATGGAGTACCATCAACTGCACATGTACCAATATGAAAACTTCTGTACTTTCTATGTTGTGGATGAACTATAAGAGAAAACAGCTTTAAGTCAAATCAGGACCAAAATTTCGAGATACCCAGAAATCTATGTATATTTGGGCTATACAAAGCACATATAGATTTCACAATTTATGCAAATAAACCATGATAACTCCTCCAATTGAAAACATTTATGGACTATCTATTACCATTCTGCTCTTGAGGTCTTGCCTTCAGGTCCTATTTAAATTATACTCTCTGAGTCAAATGCTACCAAGAATATCAGTAAACTTCTAAGGCAACAAACAATCTTGGCTGGAGCCCGAAATTATCCTTTTTTATCAGATTACCAAAACTTTTCTGTTGCGTAGATTAAATTATTAAAAAAAAAATCACAAGTAAGAACTTCAGTAGCGCATTGCCATCATCTGCCTTCTTTATCAAAAGTATCTTTCGCTTGCCTCCAAACAAAAGGATCCCCATCACTACAAGTGGGAAGAGTATTGCTAACTGCTACCTACATTATTTTGAACTATCTTTTGCGGAAGTGTTCATCTCAAAGCGAAAGACAAAGTAAAGAAACCGAGGAACAGGTCAAGCAAGACTATGAAATTCACATGTACTAGTTCTATGAAAAAAAACTAAGAAAAAAGAATTCCAATTCTTTCTGATTGGGAAATTTTTCTTTGAATCTGAAACTGCCCAACAATGGCCATTAAGATTTTCAGAGCAAAGGGCAACATTAGCAGAGGTACAGCAAACAGTTCTTGTCTACTAGGTATTCCTTTTTGTATCAAGGTTTTCTAGATGTCGTGTGCATGCAGGACAAGTACTTCTGGAGTTACAGATATATTGCATTGAATAGACGAGGACAACTGCATAGTTCACAGAAACCTACTAACTCGTTCTTTTCAGTTTATGACTCATGGCTTCTCTTGAATAAACAAACAGGACTATTTTTTCGTCATCTTTTTAAAACGGCTTATCGATAATAGATTCGTTCGCACAACCACTCGTGCTAGGGCTAAAAGCCATTAGCTACAGCAAAAAAGAACACCCCTCTTGTCAAAAGTACTAATTGATCTGTTACTAATAAAGGGAGATATGGAACAGTCCAATTCATTAAGGTACTGTATCTGTATCTATCACTAGCAAGTTACAAGTCTTGTCAATTATCTTTCAGCATTCATCATACCCCTTCCTTAAAGTACACGGAAAATTTTCCACTAACAAAATTTACTAATAAGCAGACAAAAATGGTCGAAAATGTTACATGAAGTCCCTACCTCAATTCTGTAAAGACCATTAGTCCAATTGTAAGCGACAGTTAAGAATATTATGCAATTGCAACGTTTTTTCTCTATTGATGGTAAGTTAACTCTACGGGACAGATCAGTTTTTGCCAATGTGGCAGGAGAATGCTCTTGGCACCAGAAAGAATACGGCTGGTTGTCTCCCATGCTATTCACAGGCTTCCTTACTAGTCGAATTAATGCATGGATCTAGAAACATCAATAGTATTGCTAACACAAAGCCTAAATTCGCAATACATGCATGCGAAGTCATGGATGATGTAAGGAAAAGATATATGAACAAATATCCCTACATTCTACGCACACCAATAATAATCAGTGATCAGTGGCATCATCTAGCCTTCCCTTCCATACTCTTCAGATTTCTTTTCTTTGGCACTCCAAAAGAAAAATGAGAAATGGAAATAGAAACCAAGAACATGTAAAGTTCAAGCAGTACCTTTCATGAATCTACTGCACTCCATGCCGTAGCCTGAAGCAAATGAACACACACAACAACAAAAAGTCAATATCCATGATGAAATCATTAAAATGTTTTTAATTTTTTGCTTGGATTATACAAGATTAACCAAGCCATTGTTAGACCATTGCTAACCAGCTAGAAAGCTTGTGGTAGTACCATGGCAAAGGAAGACGAGCGCTTTGGGCGAGGAAGCAGCAGGCAACCAGCCGCATGTGAAGAGCTGCACCCCCCTTGGATTCCTCACATACTCCTGAACATAAGATTAACCATCAAATCGATTAGGTCATCCAAAGAAGAAAAATATATAGTCAAGAGAAGAACAGAAGGCCATCATTAACACAGAAACAATTGATGCAATCCAAAGAGCAAGCACATACATACGCATAGAAATTAACTTTGCTCACCTCATGGTACTCGACATCCATCTCCTTGATTCCTTGATTATCCTCTCACACACGAGTGCTTCTTGGATCAAAAGCACAAACAATTTTGCACGGAACAATGCTAGAGAGAAGACATGCATGCATATGTCGCTGCGTCTTAGGGGGGAGGGGAGAGAGAGAGAGTTGATCACGGGACAGAAGAGGAGGAACGAGGGAGGAGACGGCGAAGGTGAGGGGGAAGCGTGCGAAGGAGAGGCAACACGTGCCATGCGCACGTCTGTATGGCTGCCAGAGATCGATGGACGTGGTCGGGATCCTCTGTGGGCTGGTGTCGTTAGGGGACAGCCTGTAACGGTTATACCAGATCGGCGGATGCTATTTGCTCGACTGGTAAGGCAGCGGTTTCTCAGCATATTCTTGCTCTGGCTGCTGACGCCTGACAGGAATAATTTATGGGTTATATTGGTGAGGAAGTATCATCGACGAGTCCAGTTCCATCATTTTCTTTTATACAAAAAGAAATGATCTAATACAAATAATATAAATAATAGATTAAACACACAAAAAGATAGGAGGGAGAACTCATGCATTTTTTATTGCTTTCTTCTTCAAAAGTATAGTTTACAATAATTGAGATCCTCTATTTATAAACTAAATGAAGGGGTGCCCACTAATGGGTCAGTCTTGCAGGCTTAGCCCTAGATTTCCTAACACTCCCCCTTGGACACTCATCCGACACGTTCATGCCTCATCAAAACTCCATAAAAACCCAGTGGAAAAAAGTTAGAGAAAGAGTACATAATACATGTTATATTGTGTTGCACGAATTGCCTTATTAAAAACCTTACAAAAGTTACATGATTTTTCGGATTTGAAATCATTAAAAACCACGTTTGACTCCAAGCAACCTTGCACATCCAAAGATAAAAAATCATTTTCGGGCATAAGTTATTCACAATTTGACCCATATTAGCAATGATATATCTCATGCAACTTATAACTACTGATCTAGGTTACTAAATCATCATATGACTCAAAATTTCTAAAATCGTCCATTTCTACAGGTTGTCAAGAAAAATATGCAAATTTCAAATTTTCACTACTCCAAAATAACAATAGTTTATCACAATAAAATCATGGACCTTCTCACATGGTCTTTCAGATGGACCTCCTCTTTTCTTATTTTCGGACTAGCATATTCATTCCTTTAAATGTTTGGCCCTGATCAACTCGGCTTCGACTTCTGGCTTCTGGCTTATTTTTCACTATTCATAAGTTTCGTCTTTTTCTGAACTTTTGGCTTTTTATTGAGCTTTTTTGCCGGTTCTTTTTTCCCGTATTTGTTTGTATTATATGTAATGGGCTAACATATTTTTTATATTTTTAATTTTTTTTTTAAATTTAATTATGCTAAATAAGCCTCTACCACTCTGATGCTTTTTCACCCCACTCTGATGTTTTCAGCCATAAGTCATAAGCTTTTCAGCCGAACCGATCACCACCAAAAACTGCTATTAGAACTTGTGCTAAAGTTGTTTAGATTAAAGGACAACATGTATAACGGGAATTGGAAATGCCAACCAAATCATCTTGCCAATCTAGCGTTAAGGATATGAAAGCGGGTAAAATAAAGAACCACCAAATGTAGTCAAATTTCATGTTTTATATATAAAAAAATGTAGGTCCTAGGTGAACGCCACGTGTTATTGACCCATTATACCAGAAGCACTTGTAATTACTGCTCCCTCAGTTCGCTATATTTGTCCATAGCCTCAGGACTATCCATTTCAATATATTTGCTTATTGAGAAAATTTAGAGTGTAGTTATTACAATTTTTCTCTCTCTCTACCACTACATCCAAAAGCAACCCACATCCCACAGTCACACCCAAGGCTCTAGCTGCACCACAGGCCAGGTTCACATGGTAACAAAAGGACCAAGAGGCGCATAGCCCACTCCTCTCGTTCCTTCTTACATCGATCCGCAACTTGTCAAGGTTGACTCCAGTACTCCACTGCCGCCTTTCCTCCCACCACAGTTGCCCTGCCGGCTTCTCCTCCCACCACGCCACCTACCGCCCACCATGGAAGACAGGTCCGATCTCGGCTCCCATCATGGCTGCCCCGCTGCCTCTCCCCCACCAATCCTTTGATCCAATCGTGGTACGCCACCACCCCACCCCCATTGCCGTGACGGCACCAACCTGTAAACCCTCTTCTTCCTTTTAAAATTTGAGTATGACCTATTCTTTTATGTCTCACCCCTTCTCTTCTTCCATTAAGGTTGAGATATGAAAATTTGATGATGTTTGATTCCTTAGGCTGTAGTTTTTGGGTGTTTTAGTTGAGAATCTAGGTTTGTTCTTAGGTTGTGGCGTCATTCTTATTTTTTCGACAGATTCGCCATGTTTGAAACTTAATCTTGCGAATTGTGACCATGGTGTTATTGTTTGTTTATGATTGTTATTGTGCTACTGAGCTTTGTTGAGCTAAGCTTGAGCTTGCTCGAGCCCTACTGCAAGCTCATAGACCAACTCAAACTCCCTCGAGCTCAGCTCGAGTTCTTATCAAGCTTGATCCCGGGTGGTTGGGCTCGCTCGAGCTCGACTTATTTATAACCCTACCCGTATGTTAGTCTAACGACCAATCTTCTAATGCTAAGCACTAATTCTATAATTAAGGTGGGTTGATACTGTGTTCCTTAGTTGATAATTGAGTTAAAAGAGTTTTATGTTTAGGAGTTGAGTTTTTGAGTTTTATGTTTGGGAGTTATCTTCAATGGTCTAATATAGTATACAAAGAAGAGATTGGTTGACTGTGGCACAACTACTCTTCAATTTGTTTTTAAGAGGATAGAAGCAATTAACTAGTGTAGTCATTTTAGGACATAATCCATAGAACGAATGTCATAACGAGTAAGAATTCTAATATAAATCTACTCAATTCGATAATATGAAAAAAAATCTAACTTTTATTTGTATCTTACCGATAGTAAAAAAAATACAGAATTCATTTTTTCGTCCTTATCCATCTGTCCGAGGCTTTGTCGGTGTTAAATTCTTGGAACAAATCGTCAATTCCACCCTGGGATGAACCCTGTTCAATTTGTACACGACCACGCGAGGCATCCTTGGTGGGCTGCTCACAGAGAATCTCTTCATGTCGTCAGAGTCCCCACCGCAATCCCAATCCGCTGCATATACTCTTGCCCGGATTGCAATGGGATTTCTTCCGCTTTTGGATGTGGGGTGCTAAATTGTTAAATCGTGTGCAGCCTTGTGGATGTTTTCTTGGATAAACATGTATTGGTGGCCGATGACGAGAGCGACGCTTGCACGTTGACGGTGCACCGACCGGCTTAAGGCTTAATTTTCTGGCTGAGTCTTTTAATTTATGTCAAAATTATACGATATCAGTTATTAGTTGTTCCTATAAAATAATAAAATAGAAAAATGTTATGCCCATGCAAACGAATAAAGAGAAAAAAAAAGGAAAAGACCAAAAAGCAAAAAAAAACCTAAAAGCTAAAATAAACTGAAATTAAAAGCCGACGTATACCAAATGTCTCATGGTTTAAATAAGCTGAAAGCTAAAATAAATCAGAAACTGAAGACATTTGGAGCGAGGCTGCTGACCTGGATGAGTGTGCTCCGCGTGCCATTTTTTCTTTTTCTTTTTTTTTTCATTCCGCCTAAGCTGGCAATATATCGGGCAATACCCAGAGGCTATGCGTGCTTTGGTAGGAGTTTCAGCTTAGGGCATTTTTTAGTGTTGCTATCTGCCTTGTAGAATCAGGGGCGGATCCAGCGGTGGGGTGGGGGGGGGGGCTCGAGCCCCCCCTACCGCTACCGGACCCTTGGAGCCCCCCTAAATTTATAGCCATGGATGTATAATGTAGAAGGGGCTGAGGTCGAGTGAAGGTACTTCAGCCCCTCCAAAAAATTTTCCTGGATCCGCCACTGTGTAGAATTGTTGTCTTTGTTGTGCCTCTTCGGAATCAGTGTATTTTTCTTCTCCTTAAAATAAATGACACAGCTCCTGCTCTTTTTTGTAAATGCCGGCGTGTTCTTGGTAATACACTAATACTCACTCACTCCTATTTGCCAAATTTACTGGCTTTACAGTAATCCCGGACCGTATTTGACCATCCATAAAATTAGAGCATAGTTATGAGTAGTTATAATGGTTGTCTTACGCGTTTTAGACGAATTGTCAAGTCCAATAATAGTCTTATAGCCAAGTTAGTCAGCATTTTTGCTGATGTGGAGGAGAGAAGAGAGGAGAGAGATGAGAGCTTGGCTCTCATGCAAGCAACAAGTTAGGTACGGAGTCTATGCAGTGGTGGGCTCAGATAATAAATGTATATGAGGAGGAATGGGAAAGAGAATGTGAGACATGGTACCACATAATAATAAAAAACCTTTTGTAGACAAATAAAAGACAAATTATTGTATAACTTGACTCTTATAACTTGACTTATAGTCAAACATTTGGCTTTATTATTGAACTTGCTCTTAGGGGTGTGAGCCGCCTACTTACATTCGCCATCGACCGCATCCCCACCTGCCACCTTCCATCGCGGGATCTTCCCATGAAATTGATGGTGATCAGAGGCTCGGTAAATCTGATAACCTAATTGGTATTTGTTGATTCCTTGTCGTAGTCCGAAGATGTTGCTCAAGATCGCTATAGCTTGAAGCGAAGGATGAATATAAGGACGATTTGTTTGTTCTTTCCAGCTTCTGTCTTTTTGGCTCTTCTATACGGTGTTGATCTTAGAGACGTACGGCAATCTAAATCTAAATTGCTATGCGGTGACCAAAGTTTGTTCAAATAACACTAATTGTATTTTGTTAAGGGTCATTGTGGACTATTTTCTCTGTTATTCACCGTTGTATGAGATTTGATCACGAGACACAGGTACATGTGTGGGATGTTCGTGTGAGGTGTGTATAAGTGCGTGCGAGCATCCTTGCTGGTATTTAAAAAAAAAGAAAAGCAGGCAAAAAGAAAAGGAAAACCAGAGTCTATTTGGCCTTTCTGGGCCTACGTGGAAGCATGTTCGGCCCAGTTTTGGCCTTGCTAAGACATCTTAGCCGAGTGAACTCAGCACACCGAGGCCCAAATTTAGCAGAGCCCATTTCCCAGAGTGGCGAGGGACGGCTCAAGCTACTGCCAGTACAATATATATAGTAGATTTTTTTTGGAGAAGGGAAAGTGCTGTGCAGAGCATAAACTTGAAACTCAGGAACGTTGAGCCAGTAGTGAAAACGGGTTAGGTTAATCCCGACCGATCCGACCGAATCCGATATATATAGATAGATAACAATTTTTTGGAGAAGGGAAACGTTTCATTTTCTTTTGCAATGGTAAAATAAAATCTTCCACATCGGCTATTAAATAGTAACATGTGCAGAGCATAAACTTGAAACTCAGGAACGTTGAGTTCTTCCCAAGTATAGTCACGTACAACAGATGCGATTACAGAATCTAGACCGTACATAAGTCCGAAAACAATGGCAGACTTGACTTGGGTCCAATGGAACCCCAAAAATTTTTTAGGCCATCAGGCTAAAGCACCCCAATATATACATGTATTTAAACCCAATATAATTAGCTACGTAGCCCTCTTGCATCTTAGTAAGTAGTCTGTATTTGAGCCGAATTAGACAATTACTCATAGTAATTTCGCACGTACGGCAAGGTGCGTGCATCCACAGGAGATGCAAGGAAAACTGAAGAAGCAACGTCCGGGTGCACGTCCCATCCATCAGACGGCGGTCAGGTCAGGTCAGGTCAGGTTCCCCGGGAATTGCTCGCGTCGGTCGGTCCGTCCCTCTCCACTGCATGCATGTGTAGGACCGAAAAGGCGACAGAGGGGTGAATGTCGCTTGTTTCAAAATCGTCATCGAGAAATTAAACACTGATTGATAAAAAAGATGCAAAACTAAGCACCTCACAGAAAGTTAAAAATAATTTTGCTGAAATTTGGAACGCATGCGATACCAAAAAATTCAGCATAAATCAGAGAGTAATCAGTAAAAATTTCAGCTGAAAATAAAGTCGTTTGATCTGCATGCAAAATGGTCAAAGATCAGCAAAGAAAAAAAAAAGAAAAGCACTAAAAAGAGAAGAAGTCTTGTTCGGATCAGAGAGGAACGAAAAATGCAATTGCTTTGCCGAACAAATGACTTGGCTGACTGATCTCAAAGACAAAAATCGACAAAGAAAACTAGCTGTCCGAAAGCAGAGAATGCTCTGGCCGAACAAAGAACTTCAAGACTGTACTGGGCTCAACCGAAGAAACACTTGCAGACTAGAGCTAAACTGAAAAGAGTTCACTGTATGCAGTGAAATGGCCTGAAACCAAAAATGCTCAGTTCTTGATAAAACAGGGAAAAGGATTAAATCCTTCCATTCATCTCAGAGCACAAGACTAAGAGCTTAATCCAAATAGTCCTAGGACCTCTGGATTGCAGAGATTACAACCAAACAACAAGAATTTCAGAATCAAGCTAAGAACTGAAAAAGTACAGAGGCTTCACCAAAAACCAAATTACTCCCCAACATTTGATCCTTTGGCCATGAAATTTTGAGGATATGTTAGCAATAGCTATGGGATAATCCAGATCAAATTTCATGCCAAATCTCCAAGGGAATAAAATTTTACCTCAAAACCCTAGAGAAGAAATGCATGAACAGAGAAAGGCCAAAACTGAAATATGAGATTTAAACCAAGTTTGCTCTTCGGGAAATCGATCAAATGATCTTGTGGCACTAACCCATCATAGAGCAACTCATTTTGGGCCTTCCCAACAAGCAAGAACTCGAAAATCAAAAAGTCAAGAAATCCACATAGAGAGCATCGTAGAGAAATGAACAACAGAGAACTAGAGACTCAAATAAATTCAACCACAGCCATCTCATATTGATCAAGAGGAAGAGAGATACATGATTGATACAAGATGAATGATTACAAGCTCTCAACTCATCCTCTCCAACTCAAGAACCCTCAACCATACATGCTTGGAGTGGGATGAACTCTTAAGAACCCTCACATAGAATCCATCGTAGGAGACAACAGAGGGAGCACACTCTGCCTCTCCACCCACTCTCACCCACTAAAGCCTAAAGCCAAAACAACCACTAAAGCCTATTTTAACTAAAGGAAACCCTAAAACCCTTGGAGTGCTCAAGTGGGCATGCAGCCCCTCCTCTCCTTTTATAGCGCTTGGCTAACGGGTCTCGCCCGCTACGCCGCTACGCCCAACGGAGCCGCCCCGCTTATGCAGCCTCGCGAATTTCCCGATTCGCCCCTCCTGCACCTTCCGGGAAGCTTCCGCGCTCCTTGTCTCGCACGCCTCGCAACCACCTCGAGTCCACGTCGTCTTCGACACATCCCGACCGTTCTGACCTTAGCGCCACCTGCGCCTAGTCCGGTCCACCGTGTCTCGCCACGACTCCGCCCGACGTCCTGCAGCCACACAGACAAGAAACACGTCAAATAGTACCGCTCGATACATGAAAGCATAAACAACATCATACTTACCATGACGAAGTCCAAACCTGTCGAATCATCAGAATCAGCGCCCTAAGCCCAAACAACCAAGTTTAACCAAATCGACCGAGCCCGTTGCACCACGCAACGACATGGTCACCCAAACCAAACTCGACTATCCTAAACCCTTGTCAATTACTCATCACTCTCATGGGATCACGACCACATGGTCTCTCAATCTCCCCCTTGATGAGTATATTGACAAACTCAGAAAAAGCATGAAGTTGAGTTTGAGTTTGAAGAATCCAACATGGTCCAAAGAAGGGAATGAAACAAATGACCATGTCGACAGAAAGAACACTAGAGCAACAACTGAAAGAGCAAATTGTTCTACAACGCTCTAAACTATTCCCAACAGACTTTTTCTTCTCTATTCTCCCCCTTTTGGCAATAAACGCATCAAGATGCAACAGAGAGAATATGACATGCCAATGAATGAAAATGGCTGAAGTTTGATTACTTCTAAGCATTTTGAGCCATGAGAATTATCCACGATGACCACAATGAACTACACCAAGCCATAACTCAATAAAAGGCTATCTAGATCATGACAAGACATGTATATCCTAGTTGGAGCACATAGATGACGATCTGAAACGTAATGCATTTTATGAGCATGTCAAGTCATCAATAAGCAAAGTCTAACTAGAGATATCCAAGAATGATGCAGGCCATGTCAATAAGCTGAGCAGAACTAAGAAGCTACAATTGAGACCAAATAGAGTGCTATACGCTCAAGTATGAAACATTGGTTCACGTACTTAGTTTTTTTGTAGCTTAAGCAAATTGAGCACATAAAATATTGTCTTTTGAAAGCATATGGTCGTTTTCAACCCAATTTTTGTTATGTGCTAGATCTCAAGCCTTATGCGACTACTCCAAGCAAGAAGCTTAAGAAGATAGTCTAGGTCATCCAAAACTCCCCCTGAGTTCATGCCTAGTGCAATGGCAAGCCGTCTCATGAGAAAGAATTGGTGAAATCAGTTTTTTCGCACAAAAGAGATCATTTTGCTTTTTAAACATGTAGTACTAACTTATACATCATCAAGAACTAATATAGCTCAAACTAAGACTCAATAAAAGATTCAACGCTCAACTAAGCTTATTTGACATGGCATGAATCATAAAAGGATAGCTCAAGAAAGACTAAACTCAAGTGCTAGCATGACAAGTTTTAATTCAAGTAGATCAATTTTTATTTACTTATCATGGCAAAAGCTAGTCTACACATATGAAGTCATGATAAATCTAGCAAATTAAGCACAAGCCATGGCAAGGTGTAGAGCATTGTACGCATGTCATAAAGGATAATAATCAAGGCTCAAAGAAGTTATATTACAATGCTAAATCCTGAAAATGCATAAAATCCAACTCCCCCTCATCATATGATGCAGCTTTAAGTTCAAGTGGAGTTAAGTCAAGATTAAGCTCCAGAAGCTCCCAAATGCACTCCCCCTGAACTAAGGTAATAAATCGAGAAGCTGGCAAAGAAAACCAACCAGGCAGTCCTTAAAGCATAGATAAGATATAGAGACAGCTATGGCTCAGACAGACTCTCATCTACCCCATATGACTCAAGGATTATTAGCTGACCGTAAACCACACACTAGAGAGCAAACACGTACCCTGTCTACTCGAGGGTGGCCCGACCCTCGCTAGATCCTACAAGAAGTGAGTGAGCTCAATCTAGTGAGATAAGAAACAGCTAATAAGAAGCATCCTGGAAGCACAAGATAAGAGTAAGAAGTCTATGCAACTAGACAAGAGAAGCACTCTAATCTATGCTAGAAGGACTAAGCCCGAATGCACCCAAAATGTAATGCAACAGCAAGGAGTATGAGCATAATTAATAAGATAAAGCAGTAAAGCACCAAACTCCCCCTCACTACAATCCATAAGGACAAACCACCCCAAGCTCTCCCCGCAGAGCTGAAAACCTCGAACTATCCAATGGCTTGGTGAAGATGTCAGCCAACCAGTGGTCACTCTCCACAAACTGGAGCACTATATCGCCCTTCTCTACATGGTCTCTAAGGAAGTGGAAGCGGATATCGATGTGCTTGGTCCGGGAATGCTGCACTGGGTTCTTGGCAATGTTAATCGCAGAAGTGTTATCACAAAAGAGTGGAACACTGTCGATAACTAACCCAAAGTCCCGCAGGGTCGAAGCCATCCAGAGTACTGATCGCAGCGGTGGTCGCAGCAACATACTCGACCTCTGCGGTGGGTGTGCAACACCGGATCGCTTCCTAGAAGACCAAGAGACGAGAGAAGTGCCAATGAATTGGCAAGTGCCAGAAGTGCTCTTCCTATCTATCCTACAGCCGGCAAAGTCTGCATCCGAGAAGGCTCTCAAGGAAAGATAGGATGAGGAAGAGTACCAGATTCCATAGTCAATGGTAGCTCGAAGGTACCGAAAGATGCGCTTCACGGCCTGGCGGTGAGATACGCGAGGAGAAGCCTGAAAACGAGCACACAGACACACGGAGAAGTGTATGTCCGGTCTCGAGGCAGTGAGGTAAAGAAGGGAGTCGATCATACTTCTGTACTCTTTCTGATCAACTGGCTCGCCATCCTCATTTGGGTCAAGATAGGCTGTAGAAGCCATCGGAGTTGACACCGGCTTCCCATCACTAATGTCAAAGCGTCTCAGGAGGTCGCGAGTGTACTTGCTTTGATTCAAGAAGGTACCCTCCCGAGTCTGCTTGATTTGGAAGTCAAGGAAGAAGGTCAACTCGCCCATCATGCTCATCTCAAACTCGGTGCTCATGACATCCGAGAACTGTGAAACCAGAGCATGGGAAGAGCTGCCAAAGATGATGTCATCGACATAGATTTGGACGAGCAGAAGGTCACTACCAAGCCTACGGATAAACAAGGTCTTGTCTACCTTATCCATTTCAAACTCATGACTCAACAAGTAGGACTTAAGCCTCTCATACCAAGCTCTGGGGGCCTGCTTAAGTCCATACAACGCTTTGGAAAGCTTGAAGACATGGTTTGGGTATTTGGGGTTTTCGAAACCTGGAGGCTGTCTGACGTAGACTTCTTCCTCAATGACTCCATTAAGGAAGGCACTCTTGACGTCCATCTGGTAAAACATGAAACCCTTAGAAGCTGCAAAGTCGAGCAGGATTCTAATGGCCTCAAGTCGAGCTACAGGGGCAAAGGTCTCTCGAAATCTAGACCCTCAACACAGGAGAACCCCGAGCTACCGGTCTAGCCTTGTTTCAGTATAACCACACCATCCTCTCTGCTTGTTCTTGAACACCCACTTAGTCCCAATGATATTGTGACCTCGTGGGGGCTCGACAAGCGACCAGACCTTGTTTCTCTCGAAGTTTTCTAGCTCCTCATGCATGGCATTGACCCAAGACTCGTCAGAAAGGCATGAGAAACATCTTTGGGCTCAAAGGAGGCAATGAAAGCAGAATGGAGACAGAATTGAGATAAGCTAGATTTTGAGCGGGTCACACACTCGAAGAGGTCTCCAATCATCTGCTCTGAAGGATGCCTTTTCTGGATATATCGAGGAGGTCATTGATGAGATGAAGAAGTGGCCTCTACCTCATGCGCAGCAGAAATAGGAACAGAGCCACTTGCTCCAGAAGAAGCGGATGGCAGAGGCTGATCACCTCGAGGTGCGGTGGAAGACGGCACCTCAAGGGGTGGATGAAGGACTGGATCAGGTAGACAACCCTCATCTCCATCATCCTCATCATCCACGAAGATGGGCTCCGACTGCTCTAAGGAACCTGAGATATCGGGCCCAGTCCCCGGACTGGCCTCATCGAAAGTAACCTCACAGGTCTCTACCATCCTACTAGACTCGCAGTTCCAAACCCTATAAGCCCACCAAGAAGGCGAGTAACCTAGAAGATGCCATCACAAGAACGTGATTCGAACTTGTCTAGGTTCTCGGACTTCAGAATAAAGCACTTGCAACCAAAAACACGAAAATGAGAGACGCTGAGCTTTCGCCCGTATCTCAGCTCATAAGAAGTGTGGTGCAAGTGTGCCCTATGAAATACTCGATTTGAGACATGGCACGCGGTAGCTATAGCCTCAGCCCAAAACTTCCGCGGTGTAGAGTACTCATCAAGCATCGTCCTGGCCATCTCGACCAAGGTACGGTTCTTCCTCTCCACAACGCCATTTTGTTGTGGGACGTGCGGAGAAGAGAAGCGGTGCTCTACACTGCCTCACCACGAAACTCTCAGTAGGAATTCTTGAACTCCGTGCCATTGTCATCTGCGGATCGCTCGTAAGGCACCCGGGAGCTCAACAGAAAGCCTACCGAAAAGATCTCGGAAATGTGAAAATGTCTCATCCTTCGAGGCTAAGAAAAACACCCAAGAATACCTCGAGAAGTCATCGACCACGACAAGAACATACCACTTCCCTCCTGCTGACTGCACTCGAGCTGGTCCCACTGTATCCATGTGGAGCGGTGTCGGTGCATCGGTCATAGTAACTGTGACCGGAGGGTGAGAAGCGGCAACCATCTTGCCGTGCCGGCATGGAGCACAAACTAGATCTTTGACCATCTTGAGTTTCGGCAAACCACGAATGAGATCGTGGCCGCTAACTCGAGTCAAATGGTCAAACCCAATATGACCAAGTCTCCTATGCCAGAAAGAAAGATCGCGGGACTCAAAAGCAACTAAACACCTGAGAGGATCACCAGAAGACTCAGAGAAATCAGCACGAAAGATCCTCCCAAAACGAGAAATCCCGCAAACCAGACTACCCGAAGAATCAAGAATTTTGCAATTGTTGTTCTTGAAGCTCACCTCGAAACCGTCATCGGTAAGCTGAGAAACGGAAAGCAAGTTGTACTGCAGCTTACTAACCAAGGCAACATCCTTAAGAATAAAAGAAGCATTAACATGCACAGTACCTTTGGCGTTGACGCGCCCAGACGAAACGTCTCCGAAGGTGATCGTCTCATCATCTGGAGCGCGGGCTAGGGAGGAGAACCAACGGGAGTCTCCGGTCATATGACGAGAACAACCGGAGTCTACAAGCCAAACCTTCTCCTTCCCTACCCGCGAACTGAGTCAAACAGAGTAAAGTCTCGATCTTGGGATAAATCAAGAGAGATTTTGGCACCCAATACCGAGTAACACGTGGAGCGGATGAAGTAGTCAAACACGATCGACCTCTATCTACCCTACGCTCTCGTGACTCAAAGAAGCGAGGGTCTATGAGCGGACACGAAGCCGTTGCGGGTCCGATCACACGGAGAGCGAGTCGAACACCGCAACACGCTGATCACGCTGTGGGTAACTGTCTCGACGGGGAAAACGAGATGTACCCTCAGGACGGCGGAAGTCACGACCCGGAGCAGCATGAGGACGAAAACTAGAAGACTCAGAAAAACTAAGTTCTCTCGTCGCCCAAACACGTCAGAAGCAAACCTAGACCTCGTGCTAGTCTTAGGTGCACTCAGGATCCGGGCCGACCACGAATACGCCTAAGTGCCTCTGCACGGTCTCTTCGCGCAATCCTGGTGCGCCTGAAGCATCTTTCGATCGAGTGCCCATCCTTCTGACAGAAGGTGCAGTGGTACTTCACCTTCTGAGAGGTGGAAGTAGCACGAAGAGGCTTCGCCTTCTGAGAGGCCAAAGCAACAGGTTGTTTACAGTATAGATTACAGAAAGATAGATACTCACTTGCGATTTTGGCTGATATAGATGTTGGACTTTTAACGTATAAAAAAAAGAAGAAGAAGAAGAAGAAAGAAAGACAGTGCATGGAAGATGGATATCAAATCATCAAATGCTGTCATCTCGTTGCGTGGGCATCGATCCATATAGACATACATGTAGCCTTTTGCTCAGTTGATTGCATCAAACCACAGCTGCTAGTTTGCTACCCATCCCTCGTCTCTGAATATCTCTGCCGAATCCGATCGCTTAGCTAGTTAGCTATTCTTGGGGAGTAAAAGTCTAAGAATCAGTGGCAAATTAAGCATAAATATGACAAGCTCTGGATGCATATGGGTCTTGCCATGCAGCATTGTCACAAGAGAGAGCATAATCAGTCAGTAACTAAGTTTACTTAGGATTCAAAAGTCCAACTTCTGTTTAAAGGATTTCTTACATCAATGATCAATGTATTTGTGAATGAATGTGGTCTAATTTGTAATTAATTTGGTACGTAGAAATTGCTCTCTAGCTAGAAACAAATGACAAGGAAAGGAAAGATGACCCAGAAGTGCAGTAAGTAGAAATGTAGGCTATAAATCCTAAAAACATTTCTTACTTTGCCTTCCAAGCATTTGCGGTTTACAATGATTGTGATACAGAGGCAAATTAACTTGCATTTTTCCTAAAGATTCTAGCTAGCTGCATCTTAATTGTTAGCTTGTCGTCATTGCATTTGCACTCCACATTTGGGGGAAATTAATTTGCTTTCTGGTTTCCATCGCATCACATCCTTGTTGTAAATAATCTTGTTTTAGAGTCATGTGCAAAATTTGGGTGTAATCGAAGTCGAATTGCAGCCGCAATTCAAAGTCGTAGATGGAAACGGAGTAGAAGTCGTAATAGAATCGGAGTCGGAATCCGAGATGTAATCGTAGTCAAACCCGTGTTGAAGTAGGACAGCCGAGTATAAAAGGAGGCTTAAAGCCATGTATTCTGTGTACCAAGCCATTGAGAAAATACCAAAAAGAGGAAACACACAAAGCTTTGTTTGTGTCGTGTGATTGTGCAAGACGTAGTCGGAAGGACTCACGATCACCGCAAGCGTGATCGGGAGGAGTTACGACCACGGCAAAGTTCTAGTAGGTGGTATCAGAGCCGTGGTCAAACATGGCTGACACGACGAAGCAGAGCGTGTCGCTGCAGTACCCGATCCTCAGTTCGGACAACTATCCGGTCTGGGCGATGAAGATGAAGGTCAACATGATCGCGCAAGGCGTCTGGGGGCGGTCGTGGTCGTGGTCGTGGTCGTGGTACATCGACCGGCCGCGGTGCGTTTCATGGACAAGGTCGAGGCTACGATCAGAGAGGTCGTGGACGAAGTGGTCGTGGAGGCGGCGACCGTCAGACCGACAAGTCTAATGTCCAGTGCTACACGTGCGAGAAGTTTGGGCACTACGCAGCCGAATGTCGGAGCCACATCCAGTGCCATAACTGCAAGAAGTATGGTCACTATGCTGTGAATTGCCGGAGTAAGAAGAAAGTAGAGGAAGCAAACCTGGCTCAAACGGATGAGCACAAAGAGCCGACATTCTTGTTGTCGCTCAGATCGTAGACGAACCGACAATGGTTACGTTAAACGAGGAGAAGGTATTTCCAAGTCCGATGGAGCAGACGGAGAGTGGTACTCGACAACGGAGCCGATAACCACATGACGGTGCGCACTCGATGTTTTACGAATTAAATAAGAGTGTTCTCGGAAAAGTACAGTTCGGAGACGGCTCTCTGCTCGAGATAAAAGGAGAGGCACAACTCGATGCAATGCAAAGATGGAAGTCGAAGAAAGCTCTCGGATGTATATTACATACCGAGTCTTCGGAGCAATATCATAAGCCTTGGACAATTGACTGAAGAAGATTGTCGAATTGAGCTCAAAGGCAACTATCTGAAGGTGTTCGACCACAGCGAACGTCTGCTGATGAAGGTACAACGGACTGTGAACCGTTTGTACAAGATCAAGATCGAAACATGCAAGCAGAAGTGTTTGAAGACCACAATTGAAGATCCCGCCTGGTTGTGGCATGAGAGATTTGGTCATATAAACTTCCAAAGTCTCAGAGCGATGGCAGGAAAAGAGATGGTGGTCGGACTACCGACAATCGACCACCCAGAACAAGTCTGCGAAGGTTGTCTGGTGGCGAAACAAACTCGTAGCAGCTTCCCACAGCAAAGTTGAATTTTCGGAGGTTTATTGCTCTTGCCGAAAACGAAGTCGACAAGAGGGTAAAAGCGGTCAGGTTTGATCGGGAGGAGTTACGACCACGGCAAAGTTCTGGCAGGTGGTATCAGAGCAAAGTTCACGGCAAAGGCAAAGTGATTCTTCGACTACGTTGAAGAAGTACGACTACACGCTTGAAAGCATCTAGGCCCCTAAAAATGTTAGTTTTGGTAATTAATGAATTTATGTGAATATGGGACTAATGTGTGCATTAAGTGTTTGAAAGGATAAGTTCAAATGGCAAAGAAAGAGGCTCACAAAATTTCCCATGAAGACTCAAGATCTCTAGGGCGACAAGGTAAATAGTTTAGGTATCTATTTTGTTTTACCGGTCTTGGAGTTAGGTTGGAAGACCGGATTATAGGATAGATGTCGTACTATTAAGAGGGATCATGGTGATTGCTTGATCATGTTCAAATGTGCCCTTTGGATCAATTTAGGATCATGCATGCACTTAGAAATTAAAATCAATTCAAATCTGTGCATTGTCAGAAAATCCGGTAGTTCCGGTGTGTATTGGCATGAGAGCGGATCTGAGGCCGAGGATGATGCCGAGGATGAAGAATGTCATTGAAGATGCCGAGGATGAAGAATGTCTCGCACAAGTCTTATGGGGGCTCGGCAGGTCAATCCTCCTCCTCGATTCCTGCATCTCAGACGGCGGAGCACAAGGGCAAGGGTCCCGCCTCCGACCCTGAGAGTGACTTAGAGGATTCGCATGAGAGCGGATCTGAGGCCTCGCATGAGAGCGAGGATTATGCGATCTCAGATGAGGAGATGCCTGAGGTAACTGCAGACGAAGAAGTGGACCTCGACAAGATCACAAATGAAGATTATGCTATTCTTCGTCGTCGCAGTCAGTATGTACGCCCTCGAAACTCAATGAACCCCCAATTTCATTCCAAGTTTCAAGAGAAGGTGTACCAGGAGATGTATGGTCCAGCTCGCAAATTTGCTGCACATAAGTATGTGGATGGGATCACTTGTCGCAGATCGACAAGTTCGATGGTGCTTATCACTCTTTCAATGGTGATATCCATCAACTTGTTGCATTCAAATGCAACTATATGGACAACATGATCAGCGGTTTTATGCTACCTGTACATCTCTCCCAACTTTGAGCATCCGAGTTGGATGACAGGACCCGATTCATTGAGTGCACCGACACGAGTTTGAGCTAGCACTTGGGACGGAAACCGGTGCATATGAGAAGGTGTTCAACAAGCGAGCTCTTCCTATTGCTGCATATTGAGTACTATGACCAAGCTGCTGAACGGACATCGGGACGACAAATGGCTTACTCCTATTCCCGATCTTGTCAACAGATCATCAACCACACCATTCTTCCCAAGAGTGGGAATTATGATGCTATTCGTGGCCATGCGTGGAATGTAATTGATTACATTATGCGCGGCCAAAAGTTTGATGTGGTGGATCTTATCATCAGGGGGATCGACGCAAATAAGAATGACAAACAGAAAAGGATCAACTTTGCTCCATTCATCATGGTTGTGATCATTAGGAAGACTGGATACCGAGGAGCACTCTGCACCCCGCACAAGCCATACAAGCCGCGTGCAGAGCCTCCTGTTCTGCTCTGTTCGTGCGCGTGCTCGGCCTCGGCCTCGGATCGTGCATTGCGATCCTCCTCCCGTGGCGAGGCGATGTGTCGCTTTCCCAGATTTACTCTGCCATACTCAGGCTAGAGGAGCGCCAGGATGTATTGATCTCCACCGTGTCTTCCCTTGGTGATCGCAGACGCCTTGGAGAGTGCGTTCATCCGCCTTCTCCAGTTCGCTATGGTCGTCGCACTCGTCGCCGTGGTCCTCCTTCTCCCAGTGCAGCTCAGGACTAGCTCCTCTTTTTGGTACTTCGATGCCAAAGGGGGAGAAATTGTAGGAGAAGTTTTTAAGTCTTATCTATCGTTGTAATAAAGTATGGTGAAATGAACCATGTAATGCTTATTGTGTGGTTTAAACTCTGTGGATGTTTAGTATTTTAATTTCTGATGCATTGTAATGAACTATGTCATGTCCCTAATGCAATGCTTGTTTACTTGTCTATTGCGTATCCTTGAATTTTGGTAAATGTGCTGAAACGCTATGATGTAATCATGCCTAATAAATTCCTGCAAAATTTGATGCACATGTTTAGGGGGAGCTCTTTCTTATTAGTTTCTAAAATGCATAAATTCCCCATGTTCTAAAATTGCCAAAATTTCAAAGACTTTGTGATATACACCTTGCCAACTAGGAGTATATCCAAATCTTAAATTCTTCTCATAAATTGCTCTTGTTGTCATCAATTACCAAAAAGGGGGAGATTGAAAGCATCTAGGCCCCTAAAAATGTTAGTTTTGGTAATTAATGAATTTATGTGAATATGGGACTAATGTGTGCATTAAGTGTTTGAAAGGATAAGTTCAAATGGCAAAGAAAGAGGCTCACAAAATTTCCCATGAAGACTCAAGATCTCTAGGGCGACAAGGTAAATAGTTTAGGTATCTATTTTATTTTACCGGTCTTGGAGTTAGGTTGGAAGACCGGATTATAGGATAGACGCCGTACTATTAAGAGGGATCATGGTGATTGCTTGATCATGTTCAATGTGCCCTTTGGATCAATTTAGGATCATGCATGCACTTAGAAATTAAAATCAATTCAAATCTGTGCATTGTCAGAAAATCCGGTAGTTCCGGTGTGTATTGGGCGGAACTACCGCAGTCCGTAGTACCGGCGCCCAGCGAACGTTTTTCCAGAGAGCGCCGGACTCGGACTTAGTCTCGGAAACGGAAGTACCGCGGGTTGACTGCGGAACTACCGGATGGCCGTAGTACCGCACCGAGCGAACTTTAATTCGAGAGCCCGAATTTAACTTAGCCTCTCGAAAACGGAATCTGCGGTTTTACTGCGGAACTACCGCATGCGCGGAAGTTCGGATACCTGTGCGAACGTTATTTCGAGAGCGCCGAGATTAAGACTTAGACTCGTTGAGATCGGAAGTACGGGTCTTGGAGCGGAACTTCCGGACGTCCGAAGTACCGCTTTTTAACGCGGTAGTACCGCACTCATTGACCAACGGTTACTTCGACTCTCGACATAGCCGCTCGACCGGTCACCGAGTCCGTAGTACCGCGGTTTTGCTGCGGTAGTACCGGATTTCAATTTTCAGGATTGTTTATTGTAACGGCTATTTGAGGTTGGTGAGGTATAAATACACCCCACCGAACTTGGACATGTTGTTGAACATCCATTGAATACATTTGAGCCTAGTGCAACCTCTCACACCTCATTCACTCACTTGTGCATTCATTTGAGGTAGTTGACCCAAAATTCAAGTGCATTGCATTCTAGTTGATCCATTGAGCATTTGAGTGAGATCAAGCGCGATGGTCTATCCTTTTGGTGCTTGCCGCACCTAGACGGCTTGGCGGAGTCTCGGTGATCTTCTCAAGAAGATTGTGAGAAGGCCGGAAGATTGTGAAGGCTTGGAGCTCGCCACCGGAGAGGAAAGGGCATCCAATAGTGATCGAGGTGCTTAGGCTCATTCGTGGAGCCGGTCCGATTCGTTCGGGCTTACCTCAACGTGGACTAGGGGAGACCGGCAAGTCTCCGATCACCACGGTAAAAAGTAATCGTGTCAATTGTGATTTGCTCTCTTGTGATCATTTTCTTTCAAGCAACGCTCTTCATTCATATCACTTGATTGCTTGCTTAGTTAGAGTAACAATTGTTGTTCTCTACCATTCGTTATTGCTCTTAGTCGATTACTTGTGCTAGTGTTAGTGTTATCTTGCTCTATCAATCCATCAAGTTTAAAATTGCTAATTAGAATTAGACGAAAATTTTAAAACCTCCTATTCACCCCCCTCTAGTCGGCCTCCTCGATCTTACAACGCTGAAGGTGGTCGTAAGGAGCAGCGACTACGTCGGAAAGGTTAGTACGTGATCAGAAGCAACTCCGATCACGTTGAAGGAAGTGAACGTAGTCGAAAGGGTGTTCGACTACGGTGAACGGTGATCGCCAGCATCACTGCGTGTTCGTAAAATTTTACGATCACGGTATTAAAGGAGAGCGGCTGGAGGAAGACAGCGCTCGATAAGGAGGAGTGGTCGTAATTGCTACAGTGTTTTTTCGACTACGAAGAAAAAGCGATCGGAAGAGATTGAAGCGATCGGAACTGGTCGTAAGCGTTCAGGACCGGTCGTACTCAATTCTATCTGGTAGAAAACGACTCTAACCGGTCGTGAAAGGTCCTGGGAGGTCGTAAGACCTTACGAGTGAAGGAAGTTCGACTTCAAACCTTAAGAAGTGAGTTTGAAGCCATGAAGATGGGGAAGAGTCAGACCGTGGAAGAATTCTCTGGTCGATTCAATGAAGTCGTAAACGAGATCAAATCTCTCGGCGATGACTTGAAAGATGAGATGGCGGTGAAGAAGTACTTGCAGCATCTTGGCAGAGAAGTTTCTTCCAGTCGTGACTACACTCATGTACTCACAGGATCTCTCGAAGATGAAGATTGAGGAAGTAACTGGAGCGCTCAAAGCACATGAGCAGCTCCTAAAGAGTTATCAAGAAGACAACGGACAACAAGTGCTGCTCGTGAAAGAAGACCGAGGAGACTCGTCGTCGAGGACTGATCGTGGGCGTTTATGTGGACGACTTGATCATTACTGGATCAAGTTCGAAGGAGATTATGAGGTTTAAGGAAGAGATGAAGAGGCTGTTCAAAATGACCGATTTGGGACTTCTGTGCTACTACCTCGGCATTGAAGTAAATCAAACCGACAACGGCATAACACTTTGTCAGTCGGGATATGCTCGAAAGATTCTGGAGAAGTCGGGTATGGAAGAGTGCAATCCATGTCAAACCCCAATGGAGAATCATCTGAAGTTGAGCAAGACAGCCCAGATCACCGATTGATGCCACGACTTATAGGAGCATTGTCGGAAGTCTACGGTATTCGGTGCACACCGACCGGACATCTCGTTTGCGGTCGGATACGTAAGTCGTTTCATGGAGAAACCGACTCAGAGCATATGAATGCCGTGAAGCACATCCCGAGATACATCAAAGGTACTTTGAATCTCGGATTCATACAAGAGAGGAGGTGGAAAGTCGTTGCGGTGACGGACTCTGATGATAGCGACATGGCGGGAGATGTCGACGATCGAAAGAGCACGACAGGCATAATGTTTGTGCTTGGGGAGAGTCCGATCAGTGGCAATCTCGAAGCAAAAGGTGGTTGCATTATCTTCATGTGAATCGAGTACATCGCAAGCGAGCGCAAAGATCTTGCCGTGAGTCCGGCTCGCTCGACTATTGAGTGAATTGTCGATGAAGAAAATCGAAGGTAACGCTCGGGGTTGATAACAAATTGGCTATTTCATCGAGCAAGAATCCGGTTCTACATGATAGAAGCAAACACATAGACACAAGATATCATTATATCCGAGATTGTGTCGAAGAGGGAAGATCGATATCAACTACATCGAATGTAAGAACGTAGCGGACATATTGACAAAGTCGCTGGGGCGGATAAAGTTTTCAGAGATGAGAAAGAAAATTGGCATGATCGAAGTCGAAAAACAAGATTAGGGAGAGAATGTTGTAAATAATCTTGTTTTAGAGTCATGTGCAAAATTTGGGTGTAATCAAAGTCGAATTGCAGCCGCAATTCAAAGTCGTAGATGGAAACGGAGTAGAAGTCGTAATAGAATCGGAGTCGGAATCCGAGATGTAATCGTAGTCAAACCCGTGTTGAAGTAGGACAGCCGGGTATAAAAGGAGGCTTAAAGCCATGTATTCTGTGTACCAAGCCATTGAGAAAAATACCAAAAAGAGGGAAACACACAAAGCTTTGTTTGTGTCGTGTGATTGTGCAAGACGTAGTCGGAAGGACTCACGATCACCGCAAGCGTGATCGGGAGGAGTTACGACCACGGCAAAGTTCTGGCAATCCTTATTAGTTTACTCATTGCTGGATGCTCCCTCCTTAAATAATGTTAATTTCCCCCAAATGTGGAATATAAACAAAATACTACATATAAAACCAAATATATGTAAGAGTAGGAAGTACTGACAACTACTAATAATACAAGATGGAGCAAATGCATAATATATACAGTAGATCATATATGACGCGGGATCGGCCGATGCCGTTGTTGCTGCATGCCGCAGAATCACTTGTACCAGATCGATCGAAGCCAATGAGAGCGAAGGTAAGAAGGCCATGGTGAAGGGGAGCGCGTGCACAACGATCCATGCATGCACTCACGTGCGTGCTCCGATCTTTGCACGTGCCCTGCGTCTCCAACAAGGACCTAGTCACCAATGGGACGACTAGAAGAAGAAGAAGAATGGGAGGATGTGACTCTGGCTAGTTGCAGAGTTATAGGAGAGAGAGAACCAAAGTAGTCTCAAAGCCAAAGATGTAGCGGTGAAATGTGAAATGCACAAGTAGAAGCAGTGGCTGCCTGCTGGGGTTTATATAGCCGCAGGAAGGAGACCCCTGGCCATACGATCGATAAATTTTTTGTAAGAATAATCTATTTTTTATTTAAAATTACAGAAATATACCTGTGAAATTTTTTTTTACAAAAATAGGCTCCAATCGCCCCCCCCCCATTAGGCGACTTGAGCATTTCGCCCAACCAGGGGCCGACACAATCCCTGTCGCCCTATCCTGGAGCAACTGCATCCAGTTGCCCAGCCGTTGGGCGACTTTCATGCAGTCGCCCAATGGGGCGGCGACTGGATGCAGTCCCTCGTGAATGTTTTAGATTTTGTCAATTTTGCAGTTTTAAACTGGTAAAAATCTGCTGAAATTGTAATAAAAGTTTATGTTCATTGTATGTTGTAGGTGCGTAAATAATTTTGCAAAATTTTTTTATGAGCGTTTGACCGTAAAACGATTGATACATACGATGGTAAGTGATATTTTGATGTTACTGAGAATCTTCGTGTGGTTGTCATCATTGAAGTTCACTATTCGTTTGGAGCGTGCATCGAGTAGGTAACGAGGAGTAAAAGTAAGCACGACACAGTACTAAAAAGTTCACATGGTAAATAAAGAATGTAAGCAGTACATGAAACAATGGTGTACAATCAAGCGCCATCTCGCTCGCCCCGCCCCACGCCGTGTCCTCTCAGACGGCCCGCTTGGCCGCCCTCGGGCAACAGTGACGACACTCCGAGAACGTAAAACGATCAGGAGTGTGTTGCACCCGCCTCTGAGCTAGTGGAGTCAGCTGCACCTCTGGCTGTGTGCCCTCCGGTGCACCGGGGAGGGCATTGCTGGAGAGAACCTCTGGTGCTGAGTCAGGAGGTGCAAACGCAGACGACTGCCTGACCCACTCGGAGAAGTACTGATCCACAGCGTCCGGGCTCGCGGAGGGGCCGTACCGGTACTCGGACTGGAAAAGACCTGCAAAAGTATATATTGTAAATTTCAGATATAAAATATTGCGATAAAACGGAGATCGTACGATACGTACCCTCAGTTGGCGCCATCGCGCCTGGACAAGGGGTGTACGATGCCGAGTACACCCCCTGTGTGGGTAAGCCAGGGATGGCCTCAAATCTTTGGGTGCTATTGCTTGTTGTGACTTGTGAGGACTCACCTAGAGCCATCTTGATCATCCCTAACCTGCAAGCAAGTCATAACTCAATATTTTGAGTTTTGCCTAGTTTTGATGCAACATTACTTGTCTTGAGGAAATATTGAAATTTTGACCAAGATCCATATGATGCTTAGACGAATTAGATTCCTGAGATCCTCTGCAAAGTGTGTGCAAAGTTTTATATCATTTGGAGATGTATTTTGAAGATTTCACCTTTTTGGGTTTTGACTCAGCCTGATTTCCCCCTTGAGGAGTTGAGATCCATTTTGCTTTTACATTTGTGTGAGTTATTTATTGGTGACTTAAACTAATCTTTCTAGCTTTCAGTAGCTAGTGGAGTGAAATTTTGGAATATTTTTGGGAGGTTGAATTTGAATGCATCATTTACCCCTTCAGAGTAGATAACAACTTCTCTAACGCTCCAACCTGTAGTCCGATCATACTCGCGTAAGCGGTTATGGTATTCTCAGAAGGACTCATCTTCTTCTAACCAAACCCACTGAGTAGACTGTTGAGAGGAACAACGTTGTCCTGAAGGATTGCCTTCATCGACTTTGTTTCCTCCTGACTACGAGTCAAAGCCTCTATGAGTTGCTTTATTTCGACCACAGCCTCTGCAAATAGAGCAATAATGGTCAGAAAAATACTTATCAAAAGACTAGTTAGCAGAACTGGTCGAAGGTAAAATTTTTCTTACCTGCTAATCAAGCATCAATCTTATCGACTTCAACTTTATGCTGCTCTAAGTTCTCCGATCACTTTGGCTTTCTCTTCAACCTTAGTGTGGAGCCTACTTGTTTCAACCTTTTCATTTGTTAAAAGAAAAGAGTTAGAGAAAGACAAGAAAGACATCTGAATAAACAGTCTTAAGTTTAGGACTTACTATTTATTTTCTCCTGAAATATGTTGATTACAAAGTTGGCCTTCAGGAGACTTATTTCTAAGTCAATGTTTTCTTTCTTGAGCTTTTGCATCTTGATCTTCTCATTGTCGAGTGCAGCGGCTAGAAATTTCTCGTGGCTCTTAGACCTGTAAAGGTTAAATCAGATATGAAAGGCTAAACAAATAGTCAAAATAGAATTCGGATACACAAGTCAGTGACTTACCATTCCTTTGCCTTCTTTGGACCTTTGAGAGAACGGCCATGGCCCCCTTTGGTCCTTGTGAAGCTTCCTTGTTGAACCGTTACACGCATGGAAGCAAAATGGAGCATGCCCCTTTGGTCCTTGTATGGAATATGTTAACCGAGTGCAATTGGATAATTTTTCACAACTGCAGTGCAAGGGATGCAAGGGCCGGTAAATCACTGGGGAAAATGTCACCCTTCTTTATTGAACACAACAAGGGCTTCCAGAGACCCAAGTAGAGATGGCAATGGGTACCCGAAAACCGATACCCGGTGCGTTTTTACTCTGTTAGGGCATGGGTCTGAGTCAATTTCCTAACCCATGGGTCTCTTAATGGGCAAAAAGCCCAACCCATCGGGTCTGCCGGGTTCGGGTACGTTCCTATAGTACCCAAACCCGTAAACCCATGGGTAATATAAACCCGATCCATATGAGTTATAAACCCAGGCTCCCAGCCTCCCAGGCAAACCAGCCCAACCCATAGCCCATTAGCCATTTAGCCCCAAGTCCCCAAATCCAATGCGGCAATGCCCCATTACCCATACGGCTAACCCTAGCTAGCACTCGCCACGGTTACTACTCACTCCTCCCCAGTCCCCATCCCGATTCAACAGCCGCCGCAGAGGCGGCGCATCTTGAGCTCCGCGCTCGGTCTCCGGCAGTCTCCACGCTCGCCCTCCCGTCCCGCAGCTCCCGCTCCTGCTCCCGCCACTCTCGCTGCACGCTCGTCCTCCCGCACGCCCTCGCCTTCCAGTTCAGCCCGCCGCCCCCACGCCGCAGCCAACGCTCATCATAGCAGTAGGCCCTTGGCCATGGCGCTGCCCTCCAGCTCCAACGAAGATGGCCGGTGAACTTCTTCCACCTTTCCATTAACCATTGTTGCAGCTCGCATTACTGACCCGACGGGCGACCCATGGGTACCCGTTAACCCAGTGGGCATGGGTCTAGGAAAAAATTTGCACCCGTCATGGGCATGGGTTTTTTAGCGGACACGTCCAACTTTCATGGGCACGAGTTTGGAATAGCAAAACCCAGCGGGTTTATGCCCATTGTCATCTCTAGACCCAAGGCACTCTCTACTTTAGCATCTTTTTACTAAGGCAAAAACAAATGCTATTCCATGTGTCCATGTGTATAAACTATGCCGAAGCTCAATCGATCTCTCAAGACATCAATCCCTACAGGGTGATGAGCGGGAGACAGAGCGAAGTTTTTTAAGCTGAGCTGGAGTCACTGTGCCAGTAACTTGGGCTGCAGAGCCAGTAGAGACCTACATTTGGGGCAAAATATGTCTGCGAAAAACTAAACCAATGCTAAGATACCAACATATGATAGATGTGCGCATGACTGCATGTGCAAGTAAGAAAGCGCATAGGAGGAATGGAGCAAAGTAATTATCAAACGCATGTAGAGTGGTTAGTCAGTAAAGCAATCAATAAGAAAAATGAAAATAAAATAAGTAATGCATGCCCAAAACGGTACTCCTGACACGTGGCGGGGGGAGAGGCGTCTCCGCTTCAGCCTCCGACATGTTCTAACAACCTTTCAATCTCGCTGCTCATTATCTGGGTCTTTCCTTATTTGTGCTCTATTTATAATAGCCATGCTCGTCTCTCCCCCGGAAGAAGGTAAGAGAGGAGAGAGGGAGGGAGAAGACCAGAGTTGACCCTGTCCCTGACCGTCCGATCCCGATCAGATGGCACGAGTTGTGTCCAGCTGTGCTGCCCTGCTGGCACAAAGGTCCGCATCTATAACGCTTGACATCACACAAACGTTTCCTCCTCCCATTTGATTTAATTTTGGCTCGAACATTACATGCGGGATGCGCGATGCAGAAGGGGACTCTCCGCCGCGGCGATAACCGTGGTGGAAGGGTCCGCGAAGAAGGTGGAGGAGAAGGCGGTGAAGCTCGGCACGGTGGCGAAGGACGTCACCACCGCGGTGGCCACCACGACCGAGGAGAGGACGGCGTTCTGGGAGCCGGACCCCGAGACGGGCTACTACCGTCCGGTGACTGGCACCAAGGAGGTGGATGCCGCCGACCTGCGCGCCGAGATGCTGAAACAGAGGATGCTGCAAGAGTGATGCACACGCTCGTTCACAGGAAATCAAACATCCACTCCTAATGCTTGTTTTGCATAGGACCGAGGCAACAACACAGACAGAGAGGAGAGTCTCTTTCCTGTGTTCCAAACGCCTCTTTCTACATTTTTCTTATGTTTTTTAATCCTCTATTTTACCATTGCATTCCTATGACTTTCCTGTGTTTTTCCCTATTTCTTTGTTTTCCATTCCCACGTTCCAAACTGGGCCTAAACCATTTCCTACTGTAAAACTTCTGCTCCAAAGTTCCTGTGTTATAAACAGACGTTTAACGTATTTGGTTTTTTTCCTTTTATACATTTAACGATTTCAGCAACTCAATTGCACGAATTATCATCTTATCTTACCAGTCGTGTACTGTAGGGCATCTTGACAAAAGTCAACAATCCGACAAGTTCGTTGCTGCACTAGACAACTGCATACTACACTCACCTTCAGAAATTAAAAAACAATTTCGCATTCTTTTTACGGGGAAACATGTAAATTTTGACCTACAATTTGCAAGGAAAAGCCGTAAACTCTTCCATTGATGTTGCCATCTGATGGGCGCATGCCACCGACAACAAAGAAAACAGCACAAGTCAATAACACTGAAGGCAGTACTCAAATGACCTTTATAACAAGTGCTTGGGCGACGTGGTTTAGAACTTGATTACTTTATTACTTGTTTATTGCTTGATTATGAATAACGTGGCTCTTCTCTTTATATAGATAAAGTTAGCCCTAACAATATGAAAACTAACACAATTTAATACAACCAATCACTAAAGATAAAATCATATCTATACTATCTAAATATAAATATATGCATATAATTATTCCTAATATAAAGATATGCATCTAACTTTCCTAATACGAAGATTTGCCTAAGATCATAGCCCAAACAACCGTTACCGTACTGCACTATAGTACCGAACGATACTGTTCACACTACAGTACCGAATGGTACTGTTCATGCTACAGTACACACGGTTGCATTGCCGAGATGTAACACTTCATCCCTCGCGGTGAGACAGCTCATCCTCAAACTGTCAGGTGACAGCCATGGACTAAGACCTTCATGATCCCATATCGAGGAAAAACTAGACCATTGATGCTGCGCCAGATGTAGAGTTAGTAGCTTTGGCCAGGAGGTGGTGACGCTGGCCGATGTGGATGAGGCCGACAGCCTGGGTGAACAGCACGGGACAATAACAATGCCCTTCTTGCCACGAGTTGTGACAAAGGTGGAAGATATGCGACGACGTCGCAATCCCCCACATGGCAACCATTGTGCTCCACACTTGCGGAAGCACGGTGTTGGCCGGCCGCATGAAGATGGTCGTTGGACGATGGCAAACTTCTTCCTCGATTTTGTTGCCGATGGAGTTATTGTTGGTGAAGGCGGCAATGTGGCCAGTGACAATACCAGCGTTGGGGAAGGTGATGGCAGTGAAGCCATTGCAATGGCACGCGACGCCTCTTCTTACACCTTTAACTTGTCCACTAATTCCATAACCTTCTCGAGTAACGCCTTCAGTTCCTTGTTGCTAGCCTGCAATAATTCCAGGGTAGATATTGCAGCACCGAGAGCTATGATGAGTGGCTTTCGTACCAAAATATTATGGTAGAAGACAGGTCTGGAAGGCTTAAGATCGTCCTCCTTGCGGAGGCTTTGATCTGGAGACCAACCGGTTTAGAACTTGACTGATTTATTGTTTGATTATAAATGATGCAGCTCCTTTCTTTATATAGATTAGGTTAGCCCTAACAATATGAAAACTACCACAATCTAATGCAACCAATCACTAAAGATAATATCATATCTATGCTATATAAATATAAATATATACATGTAATTATTCTTAATATAAAGATATGCGTCTAACTTTTTCTAATACGGAGATATGCCTAATATCATAACCCAAAACCGCTACCGTACAGTACCATTTGGTATTGTTCATGGTACAGTACACACAGTTGCATTGCCAAGTCGTAACACGACGGTTCAAGCTTCTCCCCTAAAACAACGTTTTAAGTTTACGCAAAATATGCAGTGGCAAATCTTTCGCAAATAAATCTGCCCAACTCTGAAGGATCTGACCTTCATCTCTGAATCGGTTCCAGGAAAGCCATGAGTTAGATACTGTTTCTTTTGATCTATCAACTCTGGTAGCTTAAGGAAAATTTCATGCTTGCAGAACATAGCACAAGCTGAAATGGCAAAAGAGACTTGAACCAATCTCAATAATAGTTAGGAGCATTGAGAGCCCAAGTTCACAGTTCTGGTGCAACCATGCAAATCCTAGTGTATATCTTTAACAGCATAATAAACAAATAGAACAGAAGAAAACATTAATTTTCTTGCGATAATGATGAACAAAGAACTCTCTTCATATTTGAGCGTTACTAATAAGCCTATTTTCGCGTATGAAAAGTGTAATAGTAACAAGCCGGTCATTCATCCTAGTTCTATCAGTTGTCAGACTGAAAGCTAATGATATCTCACTATATATCTTGACTAGATTTGTTAGACAAGTAGAGCTTCATAGGCATCAACCTATGTTCTATTGACATCAGTTGTTTCAGCCCAAACACATACACACCCTGTCCGATGAATTTTCACCTGTATTACATATTGTATTTTCATTTAAAACCATCGTGAAGAACAGTGCCAATTGAGTGCAGCACCTTCTTTTAGTGGTGACCAAAGGAAAACATGATCTACTGGAAAGATAGTGAATAGCAAGAATCGAAATTGAGAGTGGGATGTGGATTTTAATCTTCACTAAGATGATCTTTATTTGTGACTGGCTTAATGGCTTTTGTATTTCGATCTTTTGGGAATTTTACTAATCAAGTGCTCTGCTCTAGGTTGTAGTCCATGGTTACTGGACTTCTCTAATGTCCCAACAAGTTGGATCCTGAACTTTTCTGAAATCACTTTTTCCTGAGATAATCCTGATCAATTTTAGGAACAAAGTACTCAAATGATAATTATCTAATAACAGAATTTTCTTTGAACTCTTCAATGTCTATTGATCTGCACTGTTTGTTTCCAGATATAGAAAAACATGAGTTTCTCACAATCAAAGTGAGAAAATGATGCCATGAGAAGATGTTGCCGTAAAAACAGGGCAAATTACCAAAGATGAGCTTTCAAATAACAATCTTAGGGCCTACTTTGAAATCTCATGAAGAATGAATCTTCAAAACTGATATTCAGATCTACTGTCTGACTTGTCTGAAAGAAGATTCTGCAGGGTTAACTAGGAGAGTAGGTTCGATGACACATTAATACCTGATCACCTTTTTGGTTAATGACTTTTGAATTTTGATCATGATTCCCTTTCTCACGACAATACTCCAAATACAAAAAAAAACTGCAAAAATTAACATTAACTACAGTTTTTGAGGAGAACTCATGTTAACTGTCTTACTCCTGACTCTCATCACAAGCTGCTATACCCAACTATTTGTAAGGCATCTTGAGTACCACATCAGGTTGTTAGCACACCATTCATACATAGGATTCAAGAAACATCTTCAATCTTCGATCCAGCTTGTTAACGTGCCTGATTCATCAACATGAGGTGGAAATTTTCTTTAAAAAATGCGGCGGAAATGACAAGGTATATAACATGAATACATCAAAGGGATTTAGAAATTAAAAACCTTCATTGATCTTAATTGTTCCTCTCTAAACTGTCTGAAACAGTACACCACTCACCCATCCATACGTAATCGAGTTCTGAACTTGTCGCCCATCTAAAAGCTAGGTCCTTTCCTTTAGGGCCTGTTTGGGAGAGCTCCACCAGCTCCAGATCCACGAAAAACAGCTCCACTCCACGAAATTTTACCCAAACGCTCCAGCTCCGCGAAATCTGGATCCATCAAAATCCTGGATCTGAGGGCCAGATCCATGGATTTCATGGAGCTCCTCAAGGGGTGCTCCACCGTGGAGTTGGGTGGTAATTACCCACTAATGCCACTGGTTACACACAAAAGTGGTCATTCCCATCAAAACCTCAATTTCGTGGATCTGGAGCTGCTGTACAAGCCGAACACTCCATGGTGGGATCCCAGATCCACGGTGGAGCTGCTTCATGATGGAGCTTTCATGATGGAGCTGCTGCTCCAGATCCGCGTTTTCAGTGGTGAAGCTTTCCCAAACAGACCCTTATTGAGACATCTAACACAGCACTACTAAGTAGTAAGTACTAACCCCCTTGAACTCTTACAGCAACAAGAGCAAGATTAATCATCCAGTCTCTCCAAGAGGTGGGTGGGATTTCTAGAACGCACCTCGCAGGCGCAGGCTCGACTCTGCGGGGTCTTTCTGCTGCAGCAGGAGGCTGTCGTCGCAGTCGAAGCCGCATCCGCAGGTGGGGCACTCGAGGAAGTTGTCGATGCCGAAGTCGGCGGAGGCGATGCCGACGGAGAAGCTGAGCTGGTCGCCGTGGCGAGTGACCTCGACGATGTTGAGCCAGAAGAAGAGGACCTTGACGGCTACGCCCTCGAGGTTGCTGAGGCGGTCGACGGCGATGCGGCCGGTGATGGAGGGCTGGTAGCGGAGCGAGTAGGAGCCCCGGATGGAGAACTCGCAGGTGGAGGTGGTGTTGAAGGTCGCCGTGAAGTCGCTGGTGGAGTTGTCGAGGGTGTAGGAGACGACCCCCTTCGGGAGGATGCCCGGGGGGAAGTCGAAGGTCGCGAGCACCTCGTACGCCGTCGGCTTCGTGGAGTCGGCGGCGGCGAGGAGGGGGAGGAGGAGGAGGAGGTGGGGAAGCATGGCGGATTTGGTGTGGTTTTTGGGGGATGTTTGGGAAAGCAGGTTGCTGGATTTTTGGCGTTGGGCAGCCGCAGGACATCCCACCTTAGAACATGAAATTTTTTCGATTCCTAAAAGGTTTTATTCATCATATACCCTCCTCTTAGATAAAAATTTAGGATTTACCTTCCTAGCCCCTTCCTAAAAAAAACTATTTTATGTAAAATCCCAACATTTCATACGGGCTCAGAAGCCGTTCGCAGAGCCGAAATCCCATATAAATCCTTTAGGAATCACGATGTTTTGTATAAAATTTCTATGGCATTTCTATTATCCAAACAAATTGCAAATGGAGCATCTTTGACTCATGGTAGCTCCAAGGATTTGTGTGGGACCGGTATGTCAATAGAGTAAGGTGAATGATGTCTTTAAATTTTTTTTTTCTAAATATTCATCAACCTTTTATTCTAATAGCTATGAAAAACTATAAAAATCAAGAACCTTAAATTACAAAAACCATTATGCTAAGTAATTTAAGCCCAAGAACAGTAAATCCAGCATTATTTTTAAAATGAAAATCCATGGATGTTTTTATCCGTGATCTAAAAGACTTGAAACTTGAACAAGTCTAGATCATGAACAAGATTAAGAAAGGGAGAGGAAGAGCAAAAATCAACCAAATCAATCAACACAAGGCAGATTTATGGAGATGAATACATGAGAATGAATGTTTTACAGTCACTTCACCTGTAAGATAACAGAGCACATCACAACACTCAACTTCTCTCAAACCCTAACTCTAAAACTCATGAATACTTAGCCTCAATAGAAAACGGTTGGATGACTAACTACAAGTCTCCATCTTAACCCGTTAAATAGATAAGCTAGCCAGGCCTATCTAACCTTATATACTATTCACTTAGTATATATGGAAAAAAAACCCGATAACCCCACATAAACAGGTTTTAACTCACACACTACACTTATGCACACTATTCAAAGTGCATAAGTCCAAATTTGCTAAGTTTTTATCCTTAATCTAACTTGATCTTCTCAGTTTCTCCTTGATCTAAACTGCTCTCCTAAGCCATCTCCTTCTATTGCAAGCAATCGTCATACTTACCATATTTAGGTATATCACTGGTTTGCCATGCATTGTCAAGTCTTTCTTGTTCTAGTTCCACTGGACCACGTCTTACTTGGACTGACGCTCGAATTTTCCTGTCGCATTGTGTAACCTGTCGCTCGAATTTTCCTTTAACATTCTCCACCTTCCTTGTGCCATACGTGAGCTCATCCATCTCACCCGGCACTCATGATCGTTCTGGACCTCGGCTCCTCCATGAGCGACCCTACATATCCAAAAACAAAGAAATTATTTTCAAACATAAGTTCTTCACAACTTGACCTACAGTAGCAGTAACATATCTCATACAATTTATAATCACCAATCTAGATCACTAAATCATCCCATGACCCAAATTTTTTAAAATCATTAATTTATGCAAGCTGTCAAGAAAATCTATAAATCTATAATTTTTAATTTTTCGCTCCTCCAAAATGGTAATGATTCATCACAATAAAATTATGAATCTTCTCATATAGTCCTTTAATTTGTTTCATGAGAGGGGAAGTGCTGCATTAGCTTAAGCTACTACTAAAAATCAGAATCACATTGTCTATAGTATGTAGACGAGTGCGGTGAAAATGAGGCTACAAAGAAAAAGAATTTTAGTGAACAACAATTGGATTTTACTTCTTCTACATAGATGGCTAGAGCAACTATCCATGGGGTGGAGCATTCGTGATGCAATCATCTACTGTTGGTCCTCCAAACTTTGGCCAAAGCTTTGCCACTATAGGCAAGGTTCGAAGGCAATAGTAATAACACACTTTTTACATGTGCATGTTCCTTCAATGGATGCTACTTTTGCTTGTGCTCTTTTTAGACCATATGGATGGTCATGAGTTTAGTGATGATAAATAATTGACTTTTTGATTGCTTTAGAATTTGTGTTTCTGAAAATTTTGGTCGATCATAGTCAAAGGTTTTGAATCCGAGTGATTTCGATCAGTTCTGAGTGGCTCTGAGTGGTTTTGGTTGCTCTGAGTGACTTTGGTCTGCTCCGAGTGATTTTGGTTGGCTCTGAGTAGTTACGGACCAGTTCGAGTGGCTTTCATCAAAGTCCGAAGGTTCTCGCTCAGTCTAAAGGTAGTCAGAGGTCCGATCGGGAGGCGTCACAACCACGTCAATACGACCACAGCTGAACGTCCACGGTGTTATGACCATAGCTGAACAACTACGGCAAAACGACTAATTTCGATCACTTCCTATTTCAACCACGTCTGAATGACCACGACATTTTGACCACATCTGGCTTCGACCACGGCAACTCGACTACGGTATTCCGACCACGACAGACTTCGACTACGATAGAACAACCACTGGAGGTAATCATAGCTATAGTACTTTTTCGTGGTCATAATTACAGTACTTTTTCATGGTCGTAGCTATAGTACTCGATAGTCATAGATTTTACTAGTCGATAGTTGAAGGCTTTGCAGTCGATGGTCATAGACTTTGCACTCGATAGTCGTAGAATTTGTGGTCGATAGTCATAGACTTTGTGGTCGATAGTCATAGACTTTGCGGTCGATGGTCGTAGACTTTGCAGTCGATAGTCATAGAATTTACGATCGATAGTCGTAGACTTTGCAGTCGATGATCGTAGACTTTGTAGACTGCTTTCATAGTCATAGTCTTCACAGTTTTGTCATCATAGTCGTAGACTTTGTGGTCTACTATCGTTGTCTTCGGTTTTTTAGTCGGTTGTCATAGACCTCGCAACCGGTAGCCGAAGGCTTTTGCGATTGGTTACTGTTGGCTTCATGGTCAGTACTTGTAGACTTCATTATTGGTATGAGTGCTTCAATTCTTGCAATCTTTGAGTACTTCGAGTACTCTGTTAGACTAGCGGGATGACTGGTTGGTGCTCAGTACTTGTAGTTGGAAGGGCTCAGTACTCGATAGTCGGTGATCAATATGACATTGCATAGTTTGGCTGATATGTTGCATTAGATGCAGGAAGGTCGTAATACAAAAGTCTATTGCAACGTTTTCATACGACTGCCACAACGTTTCATAGGAACTCCTGCAATAGAGCTGTGGGAGTGTCTAGACATCACCTGGATATTTTCTTCCTAACTATCATTCAAATTTATGACTCTTGGATTAGAGATCAAGCGGTCCCTTGTTTTTAGAGGGGATTTGTTTCAAGGGGGAGGGGAGAATTCATGACCATTAGATCTCTAATTCAACAGTCCTAAATCTGGATGATAGTTAGGAAGAAAACATCCGGATAATGATTAACAAAACCCTAAATCTGCAGCAATTTCAGGAGCCACCTAAACCTCCCTATTATTCCTTGTGCAGTTTTAGATCTTCATAATTGTAACAATCAAGCTCCTGCCAGGTCTTTCATCTCAAATAGGAGAACCGGAAAGGCAAAGGTCTGCATAAAAATGGCTGCACAAATGCAGAGCTAAACCTAGAGTCGCGATTTTGCACCATCAACCGCGGCAGCCTGCAGCAGTCTCAGGAATGCATAATCAGGTGGTGCAATCGGCTTAAAATTTAGTAGAACAAGAAAAGGTGCCGTTTGACATCACAATGCTACATCAACAAAGTGAAAGAATCAAAGAAATCGTGCTCTTGATCTTACCAAAGATGCACCCTGACGAGCTCTCGCAGCTAAATATTTACAGGGTCTGAAGAACTCTCCATAATCATCCATCGACCAAGACTCCCGTCCATTGTACACGTATTCTGCGCCGAGCGAGTCGGCCCAAAACATCACTCCACCCTGGTGTAAACGAGTAGCCGCATGGAAGATTGACCAGTTAGGATAGTCGTAGGAAAGGAAAATAATGTGAATGATACAGAACAGGAGTAAGAGATTGGACCTGTAAGACGGGAAGCCCATTCCTACGATGGATGCTACGTCGAGATCAGATGCTTTCACAGCAATTCCCTGGTCAAGCACTCGGCAGGCCTCATTCACAACGGGAAAGAAGACCGTCTCCACGATGTCATTGTCTGTTAATTTCATCAGCTGACGGGAAAATAAACTGTCACGTGCTGTGCCATCCGCGCAGGGCAGAATTAAATTAGTTAGGACAAAGATAACAATAGTTAGTGGGATCCCATAGTAAATTTACTTATTAGATAGATTTATTATCTTATAGATATATTTTATTTATTAAAGATAGAGATTATTCCTATAAAAGAGACAGCAAGTATTCATTATCATTGTGTGTACCTTGCTAGTTACATGATTAGTTGCTAGTACATACAACCACAACATTGAAATCACATCTATACATATCGCATATATTTAATTTACAATAAAAGGGTCAAATACATAAGCGATGTATATCAAGTTTAAAACATAAGGGCTGATTGGCTAAATAAATATAAGTATCAAAAAGATTGCAGTGGAAGACAACTAAATAAACCAAAAGCATCCAGCAGTATGCCATCCATACCCTAGAGGCAACTAATAAAGATTAGGCCCTACAATGGCCCGTCGTTATACTCTCCAGTACCAGGTGCAAAGTATGTGTCGTCGAATATAGTTTCTTCTTTATTCTCTTAATAACAATTTTAGTAAGGTTGAATACATTGTGTACTCAGTAAGACTTGTAGTGTATTGCAACATAATATATAAATGTAAGGTTAACAAAGGATAAGGCTTTATGCTACAAGTTATTTTCAGCATTTGTAAGTTTTCATTTGTGATATCGATATGTAATAATTTGCAATGGAAATTTATAAAGAGCAATTGACATGTAATGAAATAACAAGTATATAACTTTAATACGAGTAAATCATAGCTCTCCTTGGCTGCGAACCATGAACAAATCCAAGCCATAGACATAGCACATACGTCACATCATACCATACCATCATTTCTAACAAAACCATTTTGTTAAAATTAAAAACTAGACTCATTGTGGCTGCACCTAGCATGCTCATGACCGTGAGCATAGCTATTTAAATAGTTTTACACTCTTGAGAGATTGTACCACTTTACCCACATGAGATAATCAACTATTCTATAGGCAATTGCATGCTTTCGTAGGTGTGCGACGAAGATACTATCATATAGCCTTTACATCATCTAGTCATAAACTTGCACCAGCTCGATGAACAACAAACCCTCACTTAGGCGTGTCCATCTCCCAAATGAGTATTCACCGTTGTATTGCCAATCTTTGGTCCCATTGTCTTGGTGAAGGGAGCCTCTACGAGTAAACATTCTTGGAATACCCTTACTACTATAGCCTACCAAAATGCTAGGCTAGTTCTAGATAATTTTGTCAGCTAAAGCCAGAGCTCATATAGCGCATGTGGATGTACGGTTTAGATTTAGATGTGCGACAACAGAGTTCGGTCCTTAATTGACCCAGGTAAGAATCTCCCTCTATCTACATGTGGGACCACACTCACACATTTTTTAGCTTATCATATAACTCGCCCGCATCAAAAACTAGGTTTTTCATTTTATTTTTATACCAAACCAACAGAGGTTCCTCCTCTGGTCCAACATTTCAAAATTTCCCAATTCCACGCACCGGCTTTTCTGAATATTCAAACTTAACAAAAATTAGAGCGTTGCTAAGCATTTAGACAATATATGTGAATGTATTATACCCAAGTTGACATTAGTTAATGTCTAAACTATGCTCTAAAGGTTATAATAGTAAGGATATCAATATCTCAAGTAGGATCAATGCATACGAGTGGAAATAACTACCGTACCCATAAATATAGCGATTTTAGTCAAACATACATGCATGCATAATATTCTTTACAAACAATGTACAATAGTTGAAATAATATGATCATATATATATATATATATATATATATATATATATATATATATATAGGGAAATGATTCTATACACCTAGGAGTACGTACGCCCACTTATCATATACCGCTTAAATAATACTGTTATACATCTTTATCCTTTAAGTATAGTCTAATAATGATTGTTAGATACTCTAAAGTGAATTCTGTGAAAAAATTCATCAATGTCCTTTTTTATAGAATAATTTGTGTCAGTGCTCCTTTTATATATGTAAAAGTGTATATAGCAAAAATAAAGGACATCGATGAAATTTTTTCAACCAAGTTTCATTGGAGTATCTTAGAATTAGTATTTAAATATACCAAAAGTGATAAATAAGTATAACATATTCGTTTAAATGATATATTGGAAGTGAGAGTACGTAAAAGGCTTCATGTATGTATGTACATGTACATGTACATGTGTATGTATATATGTATGTGTGTATGATACTGAAATGGGCCATCATAGTATCAAAGCACCTTGATTTTAAATGCACCGATTCAATCCAAACTTGGGTATATTTATCAAAAAAATTCAGTTTTTGGTTATATACCCATCTATAACAATTTAAATAAAATGCATACCTTTAAAAATATACTCGAATTCAAGGATCTCAAATAAATTTAGATCACATGTTTTGCTAATTTTTATATAAAATCATCACTTATCTACAATCAAACTATCATAGAAAAAAAGGCAATTACAACTCGAATTTCAGTTCAAACTTGTTTAAACTAGTTGGTAAACTTGTTAATCTTGACATAAAAAATCTAATTTTGTTTCATGTGATATATAGAAAAAAATACCTATTTTAGATCATAGTGCCCAGGCACCATGTGTACGCATACATACATACATACATACATACATACATACATACATACATACATACATACATACATACATACATACATATATTCTCAATAAATCACAAAACCAACTTTATGAATGGCTATTCTAACCAAATGCATGGCAGGAAGAGCTCGTGGGACTTGTTACAAGCCCTACTTGCCGAAAATGCCGGTCTACACTCGAGTGTAGATGCTCCCACTATCATCTTCGTACATGTGCATAAAGATTAGTGCATGTAATTTCATTTTCTGATTTTTGCTTGATTTAGGAAATAAGAGAGGAAATTTAAGCAATACTTACAAGAGGGAATAAAGTACACAGGAGCAAATACCTCTCCCCCGCCCCATTAACCTCACCATTCCCTCCATCTACCTCTAGTTGTGCTTGAATTTTGATTATATACATATACTCAAGTACTATACAAAACAAGTACACATATTATACCATAACATGTACAATTGACATACCATACCATATACAAATACATAATTTTGCAAGAGAGAACAAATATTTTTTAAACATTTGTACTATAAATCTTGTACTCAGTACTTGTACAATTATACTGTACACTTAAAAGAGAGAGATGTACAACCAGTGATGTTCTTCGACGGAGCTGTACTCAGGGCGGTGATGTACTCCAGCACACACCGGCGTAGACAAAGTACCATGGGCACATCCACGGAGGAGATGCACCAGCGTACATTCTGGGCCTGTTTGTTTTGGCTGCGGCTTATATTTTTGGTTGAAATTTTTGAATTTTGGCTGTTTACGGTACAGATTATAGAGAGACCGATACTCACTTACAATTTTGGCTGGTACAGATGTTGGGCTTTTAACGTGTACAACGTTTAACTTGTAGACCCTGTTTTGAAAAAATACTCCGTTTGAAAGTTAGATATTATAGTAAAAGTCAAAAACCGACCGACTTGTTGCTTGCCAAACAGACCCAGAGTCGGTGTACCTCAGCGAACCGAGGAAGAAAAGGGAGGCACATGGGGTAGCAAATGAAACGGAGATGGTCATGTACCTCTGTGACGACGACGGTGGAGGTGCAGGTCTCAAAATATGAAGGAACGGCTATGACTGTAGGTGCAGGTGAACCTAGGTTAATGTTCTTACCCCTGCTTGCTAGGTAGCTTAGCTGCCAGAGGACTGAAAAAACACGACACAAGAAGTGGAAAGCGTACGGTACACGGGTCGTTTTCCGCCACGTGCGCGCGAAGCCCCGCAAGCAGGCGCAAACCGGTGTGCTGCGCCGGTTGTTTCGATCCGATGGGGATCTCGCCGCGCGACACATGAAGAATCGCACGGCTGCTCTGCCGAAAAGCCGAGAAAAAATCGTCAAAAGGGTTTGGTGCAATCTCGGTGAGTTTGACGACGCATCGATCGGCGTGTGCAACTTTATTTGATTTGGCCAAGCATCGATCGTACGTCGACAGCAACTAGGGTTTTTTTTTGTCAAAGATAATTTTTTTCTTTATTTTTTGAAACTATACTGAACAATAGTGATGTCGACAATTGACAAACAAGCGTGTGTATTGAACGAGATAGAGACTACTCTAGCTATAGGCTAGTCGCTTAGTTTGAATTGTTTTGTGGTGTGTGATTGTGTGGTGTCAGTGTTTGGAATCATGGCAGCACTTGTCGTTTTCATTTGAGAGTTGAGACCAATCAGGAGAAGAACTATATACACAATGCGTGTCACGGGGTCTAGTGTTGTGCTGCGTGTTATGCAGTCTACGTAGGTTAGGTGTATTTCTTGGGTCTTATGAAAACAAAGAAAAATATCCCCACCATGATATTTCTGGTTTTAAGTAGAACATTTTACTTTACAGTTACTCGTACAATACCTTCCTCGCGGACGCACCATGAGGCGAACACGTGGAGAATCCCTATAGCACATTCTGTTGAAAATATGGATAATATTTTAATTCTAAATTTTAATAAAAGACAAATACAATGAAAGAATAGCGATACAAAATTCATAACTAACAGCAAACTACTTATTGTACTTCAAACAATACAGTATCAAAGTCGATCGAACGTGCGAACAACTTACTGTTAGGCTTGATGAATAACAGTAATCACTGCAGGCTCGATGCAATGCAAAACGTACATGAAGCAGAGCAGGAGCGGTCACGCAAAGCGCTGCCCAGAAACCTAATTGTCACCCTATGTAGGTTATGTGGCAATGGCTCGAAGATAGCCATTCCCCCTCCTTCCAATGCACGCCGAAAAGAAAGACCAGTGAGCTTCAGTTGCACAACACACCAGTATAGATCAGCAAAGAAGAAAATAGAGGAAGAATAGAGGTGGAATACTCTTGTCTTTCCCTGGATGTCTTCAAGCCCTTTTAAGGGCGCTGCAGTTACTCACTAATAACTATTGCGATTAAACAGATTTAATTCACTGGTAACTGCCTCATTAAACTACAAATTAAGCAAAATTAACCCACTGGTAACCGCCTCATCAAAATACATAATAATATTTAAGCAGTCTCATGACTAGTTAAAATGAGAGAAATGACGCACGGTTTATCAAAAGTAAGGTGGACTTGGTCTGCCAAGTGGCGGCCACATCATGGTACGGTCGTGCGTCATGAGTCACATGATTTGTGATTAGCCAAAGCTCTCCTTATGCCATCTTTATAGCAATTTTCAAAGCCGAACCAACTCAATATTTTTTCAGCATAATGAGATTGGTTCAAAGTGATCCCATCCTTGTTCTTGATCAATTTAATATTCTGAATGGCATATGCCTCCCTCAAGTCTTTCATATCAAAGCATCGAGATAAAAAAGATTTGATCTGGTCAATTACAATAGTGTTTGTTTCAAATATAAGTATATCATCCATATATAAATACAAGATCACTCCTTGACCCCCACCATAACGGTGATATACATATTTATCAACTTCATTCACAACAAAGCCAGCGGATATCAAAATTTTATCAAACTTCTCGTGTCATTGTTTAGGTGCTTGCTTTAGGCCATACAAGGATTTCAATAATTTGCATACCTTATTTTCCTATCTAGAAATCACAAAGCCATTCGATTAATCTATATAGATTTTTTCCTCCAACTCACCATTAAGGAAAGCTGCCGTTATGTCCATTTGATGGAAATATAGACCATATGAAGATGCTAACGTAAGGAGCACTCTGATGGTGGTTAGTGTGGCAACAGAAGAATAGTATCAAAGAAATTTTCTGCCCCTTTTTAGGTGTAACTCTTGGCCACAGGTCTTGCTTTGTACTTCCTCTTTTTAGGTGTAACCCTTGGCCACAGGTCTTGCCTTGTACTTGTTAGTTGTACCATCAGGCTTTAGTTTCTTTTTAAAGATCCACTTACATCCTACAGGTTTACACCAGATTGGACGATCAATAATTTACCAAGTCTCATTAGCCATGATAGAGTCCATCTCACTATGGTCTGTCTCTTTTCAATACTCAGCATCATAAGATGCATAATCCTCGAAAAGAGTCTTTGGTACACCATCCACGAGATATGCAATAAACTCATCACCAAAGATTTTCTCAACCCTTTGTCTCTTGCTCCTGCGAGGAGCCTCTATGACTGAATTGTTATCCTCCTCAGGGATATACATATTGGTTTAGAAACGGTGGGAAGTTCAGAAGTTTTACTATTCTCACTTTAAATATTTTCAGTTTGAATATTTTTAGTTTGTGAAGTACTGCATATAGTTTTCATAGGAAAAATATCCTTAAAGAATGAAGCATCTCTAGACTCCATTATTGTATTAGCAGTATTCTTAAGAGTTTATGATTTAACTACTAAAAATCTATAGACCGTGCTCTTATGAGCATACCCTTAAAAAAACAATCGGCTGTTTTAGGTCCAAACTTTCTCTTTTTCTGCAATGGTATATTGACTTTTGCCAAACACCTCCAAGTTCGCAGAAAATTGACATTAGTTTTTCTCCCCTTCCATCTCTCATATGGAGTAGTCTCACTCTTTTTAGTAATTACTCTGTTTAGGACGAAAATTGCTATCAATATAGCTTTCCTCCAATATGTCTTAGGCATACTAGCACTCTCTAACATGGCATTAACTAAGTTTGTTAGTGCTTGGTTTTTTCCTCTCAGCTACCCCGTTTGATTAGAGTGAATATGGTGGTGTCAACTCATGAATTATTCCATGCTTAGAACAGAATTGGGAGAATTCATGAGAGATGTACTCTCCTCCATGATTAGACCTCGATCTTTTTATTTTATTTTATTTTCTAGTTGGTTTTCAACCTCGGTCTTATAAGTCTTAAAGTAGTTTAGAGTTTCATCCTTAGTTTTTAGCAAATACACATAGCAGTAGTGTGTTGCCCGAGAGAGAGAGATGCCGCCCCTCTGTTGGTCCATAGACCCATCCAACTTTTTTAAGTATAAGTAATGGTTCAGCCTAGGTTTACATTATTGGGGTTGCGCAAACTACTCTTGTGACTATCTTGACCGTCGTCGGGACACGAGCAGCTATCGGCAGCCGGTAAGGACCAGTTACAGTGTGTTCCCCTACTATTTGTCTTTTAAAGTAAGCACAAACAACCTTTTCCATCTAACCGCAGTGCTCAGAAATGCTATGTGGCTATCGCAAGTGGATTGACCTAGAGATCTACCCACATGACCAGTAGGCTCTCGACTTCGAGGAGTGGGATGTCAAAAGGCCTACGAGATCCAGGAGGAACGCCGCAATGACGAGCAAACCGAGCGTATATGTCGGGTGACGAAAGCTCTTCTTTAGGCGTGCACGCACAGAGAGTGCGAGGCTCGCGAGATGAAGCGCAAGAAAAAGAGGAAAATAGCGGCCAAGGCAAAAGAGGCTGCCGAGGAGTTCAACGCCGACCTTGTAACAAAGGGAAAATAGCCCCAGTCCATGCAGTAGGTTGGGCCGTCCTACACTAACTAGTCCTTTGAAGGTCAAATTTAGTTCCATTCCAAAAAGGTGCATGTGTATCGTAGAAGTATTTCAGTTTATTGCATCGTTCATAATACTCTTTCTTATGTATGTAATCAAACTCTACGCACCGTATTACTTCTAACTTTATTATAAAGTCTATTTTAATTCGGACAAGCGTATTTCCTCATATGTTCACATTCAATTATTCGCGTAGCAATAATTGCAATAACATTAACAAGCAAGTTTTCAATCATTTACCTTCCTGGTTACATCACAATATCACTTACCTTCGTGCTTACCAAATGTTGTTATTTCAATCATTCTTAAAAAAATTTCACGAAATTCCTTGCACTACAACAACATACGACGATCGTAAACTGTTATTGCGAATCTAACAAATTATCTACTATTCATAATCTATGAAAATCACAAATGGATCAACCGACATTGCCTACCGTTTGCAGTCGTTGAACAGCTGAGCAACTATAAATGTAGTCGTTGAGCCATTAGGCGACAGACTCCTGTCGCTTAACGGCTCAGCGATTGGAACCTGTAGCCTAACAGCCCATAGACAGCTTATGCGCCGTGCGGCCGTTGGGTGATATGTTCCAGCCGCCCAACGGTTCGGTGACTGGAAATCATTTCTGTAAAAAAATATTTATGCAGATATATATTTGTTATTTTAAAAAAAAATATGGATTATTTAAAAAAATTCAGCACATGCAAGCATCAACGTCTGGAGTGCCTGTGGAGATTGCATACCCACGACAATTCTCGGTTTGTTGATGCATGGTTCCATTTACTACGTACGTTCTTTTTTGGAATTTTTGTCAGATATGATACTGTTTAAACCCGTATTTATAAAAATATCAGTATATGTGTGGTATTAGTAAAAATGACATTTTTACCATCTGATCACCGAACGGCGACACCGTGGAGACGACATGTGCCCCCGCCACCCGGCCACTGTATAGCAGGTGGCCTGCCATCCCACCACCGAACGCCAGGTAATTAAGCCGGTTGCTTTAATTATTTTTATATGTACTATTTGTTTGAATGTGTAAATATAGCAAATGAGCTAAAAAAATATAAAATTTTATGTGTAGTCTCTCGACATAACATACTTCGTTGTATAATTTTTTGACAAGTTTATCCACTCTAAATATTGCTTAAAAATTTGTATGATTATGATATCTGTAGAAATCATTACATATAGCAACCAACCTAAAAAAACAAAATTACAATATTTCTAGGAGTCATTTGTCGGGAGGCTGCACATAAATTTCGTACTTTTAGAACTCATTTGCTATATATGACAACTACAAAAATCATAATTATATGAATTTTTGAACATTCAAAATAGATAAAGTTATGAAAAGTTTGCACAATAAAGTGCGTTGTGTTGAGAGGTTGCACATAAAATTTCGTAATTTATTAAGCTTATTTGCTGAATGTAATAACTCCTAAATACCATAATCATATGAAATTTTAAACAACATTTAGCGTAGATAAATTGTGAAAAAATTACACAATGAAATACTTTATGTCTGAAAACTTCATATAAAATTTTATAATTTTTATTTATTTATTATATTTAAAAATTTTGAATAAACAATACATATAAAAAATAATTAAGATACATAATTAAATCAGCTAATTAACCAGAGACGACATACCACTGCTGGCCGAACGGTAGGAGGCACATGCCTCCTCCACGGCGTCACGCTATATTTAGTACACACGTATTTTAATATTTTTGTAAATTTAGGTTTAAACAGTGCCATAGCCATATGTGCCACTAATTCTCTTTTTCAAGGGAAATATTCTACGTAGTTGTTGCTTCCGAAGACTAGAGATCACGACCTGCTTCCATTAGTCCGTACGGTGTCATGCATTGACATGTATAGCGGACTGCTGGGAAGAACACCGTAGCTTGCTCCTAAAATACCATAATCATACGAAATTATGAAAAAATTACACAGTAAAGTACATTATATCTAAAGACTTCAAATAAAATTTTATAATTTTTTATTCATTTATTATATTTAAAATTTTAAACAAACAATATATATATAATAATTAAGATATATAATTAAATCAGTTAATTAGTCAACTTATTTAACTGCCATTTAATGATGGAACGACATACCACCTGCGGCCCGATGGCCGAACGTTAGGAGGCACATGTCTCCTCGGCGTCACGCTATTTTTAGTACACACATATTTTAATATTTTTATAAATTTAGGTTTAAACGGTGCCATAGCCATATCTGCCAATAATTCTCTTTTTTTAAGGGAAATATTCTACGTAGTTGTTGCTTCCGAAGACTAGAGATCACGACCTGCTTCCATTAGTCCGTACGGTGTCACGCATTGACACGTATAGCAGACTGCTGGGAAGAAGAACATCGTTGCTTGCTCACAGTCCAAACTCCAAAGCAAAAACTCACAGGATTTAATTTCGCCAGAACCAACTTAACTTTTTTTTTTTAACATGGAACGATAAGAAGCAAGCCACTAGTTTTTTCGACATGGATTTCTCCTATATAGGGAGGTGACGCAGATGTACTGGTACTACAATGCATCGCTTGGCTATGCCAAGTAGCTAAAGCCCAGGAGCAACTAATGGTGGATAAACTCATTAACCTGTTTATTTATCGACAAATCTATCTCGCTACTTGCATAAATAAAGGCGCCACCGCGCGCACGGGCGAACCGAGGGCAGAGCGACTCCAAAACAACAGCGAATCCCGTCGATCCAGCAATCGCGGCCGTCCGTCACGATATTACGGCTCCTCGAACATGAGATCGACGGCGTCCCAGGGATCCACGTCGTCCTCAAGGCCCAAGAACGCCTCCAGCCCGGACATGCACTCCCGCAGCTTCTCAGGGCCACCCCCGCCGGCGTCCGGCGGCGGCGACGACGACCCCGTGCTCTCCTCGGTCGCCACCCTCCGGCGCTTCTTGGCACCGGCGGTTACAGCAGGCGGCGCGCCCACCGCGGGCGGGAAGTTGAGCTTGGCCTTGGCGCCGCGGATGTCGCGCGCCGCGACGTCGTAGGCGCGCGCGGCCTCCTCCGCGGTGGCGTAGGTGCCGAGCCAGACGCGCGCGCCCTTCCTGGGGTCGCGGATCTCCGCCGCCCAGCGGCCCCAGGGCCGGCGCCGGATCCCGCGGTACGCCGTCTTCCGTCCCGGCGCCGGCAGCTTCTCCGCCACCTCCTCCCCTGAGAGAACGTACGAAGAAACACAAACCAGTTGCATACTTGCATTAGCATGCAGAGATGGCCGATCATATATGGGAGGACCGTAGCTCCGTTGCAAAACAGTCTATTTACTCTTGTCTCTGATCATGTGAACAGTAGATCATCGGAAAATCAGTAGGAAACAACACTAGATAAGTTGCATGCGACTAGCTAGAAAGTAGACATGCAACAAGTTGATTATAAAACGCCGTCAATAATAAATAGCTACCGGTGAGGCAGGAGGCGGAGATGTCGGGGGAGGAGGTGGCCGGGGGCCGGGCGCCGGCCGGGAGGAGGTCGGCGAGGATCGCTCCGCCGCACATTGTCTCAATAAATTCGCAAGACTTTTTTCTCTTGGCAACTAGCTAAGGCAGAGAGAGCACTCAAGTGAGCCGCTTTCGTCTGGCCTGGGCCTCCACTCGTACCATCCCCCCTCTTATATAGCACTTTCAGTACTGCAGCTGGTAATAGGCACAGTAATAAGTTCCTTCCAATTCTCCGGAGAAAGAGAGGGAACGAGAGTTGCCGCGTTTTGTTCTTTTTTTAATGCGGTTTATGATTTTTGATTGAAATTTTTGAATTTTAGTTATTTAAGACAAAGATTAAAGAGAAAGATATTTACTTGTGATTTTGATTGATACATATATTAAATTTTTAACGTGTACTACAATTAACTTATAGATCCTGTCTTGAGAAAATATTTCGTTTCAAAGTTAGGTACTGTAGCAAAAATAAAAAGAAGAGGGCTTCCAGGTTATTAATTTTATTTTTTTGGTATTTTAGGTTTTCAGTTTGTTCTCTTATCCCTTTATGGCCGGTGAGCGATGGTACCGGAGCTGCTGGGCGGTGGGTGCGTGCATGAGCCGCGCGCGGATCGCGAGGCGGCCTCGGCGGAAAGTGGCGCGGATCTCCGCTGCAGCCAAGGGAGACGTGGGCGGCCGCGGCGCCGTGAGTGGGGCAGACGGACGCGCGCCGTGCGTGTGCCTGTCATCATGCGTGTGACGCGGCGTTGAACGAGGTCTGCGAGCGGGCGCGGTTTTTTAGGAAAGGACCCAAGGGGTGCGTCGTGTCAGGTCTGTCTGCCGGCCTCGGTTTTGCAGGGGAAAAACGGTGGGTCGGGACCCCTGGTTTCGCTGGGACTCGCGACGTGCGCCGACGCCACCGGTGCCTTTTGTTTTTTTTTTTCTCTCTCTTGTGCCACGTCACTTTTTGTAATAGGAGTAGACGTACAGTACGTGAGAGGTGAAACATCGGTAGCTTCTCAGCGGATTTTGATCACGATTTCTCTAGATAATTATTATTTATCAAAATAATAGGTTACAATTAAATAACTTAAGATATATTTTAAAAGAACATGGGCTATGGATGCATGTGAACTGGGGTACTACTTGTTAAACGCTGATCATGGTCTTTTGCCGGACCGACTACAGTCGTTCTCCATGTAAACCCGGAAGTTTGTTTTATAGGCTAACAACCTGTCAGTTGAGTTGTTTGTTGCTTTGCTTGCCGTCCAGGCTTGCTTTACATGTATTCACCGAATTCCTTCAACGAGAATGCACAGCGCGCACTGCATGCATGAGTACATGACTCGTTGAATCCTGCTCAGCCAGTCAGTCCGTGAGTACTAGTGCATTGAACAAGCAAGTTGCATCTGTTTGTTTCACGTTGCTTGTCGATTCTGATCTATTGCAAATATTGTTTTTATTCTATTGACTGCATAAGAATTATTTTTATTTGGATGTTCTTTTGCATGAACAGTTTTTAACTATATCATAAAATTTAATTACTTTTACAGTCCGTAGTTTGATATACGCATAGGTGCAAGTTGCTCTTTGATGTGCATTATTTACTGAGTTATGTGTTCCAATTGAGCAAGTAAAAAGCCAATGAGATTAATTCTTCGCTATAGTTATCCAGTGCCACAAGAGAAACATATGGAGGAGACTAATCCAACCTTATTGATTAGCCCTATGGACTTTTAACACACAAGGATAATTGATAATGAATTATGATTTGAGAATATTTGATTTGTTTTTGGCTACATGAGGGAATTCGGTTTAAGATGAAGATTGCTTAGTTTTTTTTTGAATCTTATTCGATTTGTTTCCGTTTTCAACACGGAGTTCTATTCTTACCTAAATTCGCCCTTGTAATCATTATAAATATACCCCTGTAGATCATAAGGAAGACAAAAGTTTCATTGTAAATATTTTCTCATGCAGTAATTTTCGTCTCCGTACGACCGTGTTTTTTCACAAAGATTTTTCATGTTAAATCCGTGTCTTCCACTTCTTTGATTATCTATTTTGCCATACATATTATATTCCCTAGGCGTCATGTGTATGAGTATATGCGTATGGTGGTGTGTGCATGTATAGACGTCTATATATTATATTAGGTGTGTTCACGGAAAAAAAACTCGCTCTATTGAAACTCTCAAAAGAATACTCCTATATAATACCCCAACGGTGGATTATTACAAATTATAAATACGTACGGCCAGACGCCTCCAAAGGACAGAGGAAGTACCACATTTGTAAGCCAGATCTAGGCGCGGTGATGAGTAACGCACGTGATTACTTAACCCATACTAAAAAATGAGTGGAGGGCATCAACTTGTTCAATGCACCCCAAGCCGAATTGAACCAGCTGACAGATTTGGTCAAGCCAAAAATTATTGTCTTGACATCAATTTCTCCTTTCCATATCCCCTCTAAAAGCATTTGGTTTTGTCGATCTGACGGGATTTTTCTGCTCCGTTTCGCACACCTAGATGATGCTACTGCCTGGGTTATCGGTTGGGTTTCAGCATTTAACTTCTGGCTTATTTTTTATTATTTATAAATTTCGTCTTTTTTTGAACTTTTGGCTTTTTGTTGAGTTTTTTTTGCCGGTTCTTTTTTTCTCGTATTTGTTTGTATTATATGTAATGAGCTAACATATTTTTTTATATTTTTAATTTTTTAAATTTAATTATGTTAAATAAGCCTCTGTCAGCTACAGCGTTTTTTCAGCCAGCTACAATACTTTTCAACTATAAACCACCAAAAATAAACCCAAATGATGACCATCTAAATGTTCTTCCGTTCATCGGTAGCCGCCGCCGGCAGCGGCCGCATTGATCGCAAGATATTCAGCTCATCTAGACCGAATTAGCTTCTCTCATTCATTTTCTTCTGTACGGAGATAAAAAAATGTCACAATTAGTCCAACTGAATAAGAATATATTTGGAAAACTCTCCTAGCTAGGAGGGCTCCCGAATTAACTAGGCAGCAACACTGATTTTCTTTCCAGAAAGTAAAAACACCCAGGCCTTGCATATGATGCAAAATAAAAAGGGAATGATCACACTATTCCATATTCCATAACAGTGGTTTTATTTGACAGCACAGAAAGAGAAAGGAACACATAAGGTTCCGAGTTTTTAGTTAATAGTAAATACAAACTATAAAACACGTCCAACTTTGGACGTCGATATGTAGTACGTCCATCTCTGGACGTTCAGTCGGACAGCGTCCACCGACTCAAGTTCGGCACTAGCGAGAGGAATTTTGATAGTTCGCTAGCTAGCTCTTTCCATCATTGCAGTGTAACTTGATCGATGTACAAATCTGATGCATTTGACCTCGTAGTTCACTTTGTTTCTAATACTTCACTAACCAGGACTACTCTGTGTGTTATTTTGTACTATGTTTCCAGAGTTCATTTGTTTGTCAACTAAAATACCAAATCTCTGGGTTTCTAATAATTTGGGAGAATTATACGTGTTATATACCATCACTTTTTGAGTTGATATTAGTGGCTGATGTGCATGTCATCTTTAAATCACAGTACCATTTGTTTTTGTTGAGCTTTAGTGCAGCTCAGCCTAGAACGACACATGTAAATCAACATGAACATTTGTGGATTCTGCACAAAGCTCCACGTACTCTTCAAGTGGAGGCCAACCTGAACCATGCACAAAGACTGTACAAAAAGCTCAGGGGGAAAAAAGAAGCAAAGTTCAATTTCAGAACCAGCTGACGTCCCGTTCGCAGGAGGAAATTCAACGTACTACAGTACAAAAACAGCTCTGCCACTTCACAACTCAATTTTGTCTGCACAACATACAAGTGACACATAAATCTTAAGTCTTTTTTTAGAGGAAGCCACAAGCTTTTATGCTTTGAAACCTTGATATATGACAATCGCTCTTCAGGGCGCTACAAGAAATAGAAGGCGCATATTACGCCATCCCAGAGTTAGATCATGCAAAGTAGCAAACTTCGCACGACTGTGTAGCATTATTCGTCTAAGAGCAACTCCAATAGTAACCCTTAAAACAGGGCCTCTACTTTTCATTTGAGGGCTCCCCCTACTTTTGAGGGCCCTATTTTCTGGGCTGCACTCCAGCAGGAGCTCTCAAAACAGGGCCCCTACTTCTCAATTCCCTCTATTTCCTCACACACTATATGCGTATGTATTTGAGAACATTACATTATATAATAATTTATTTAAACTATAACTCTAAAGCACTATACTTAAAATTATGAATGAAAATACGAATATTCAAATTTAAATTCAAAGACAAATTTGGTCCGAATTTAATGATAGTCGATCACAAAATAGTTCATAACATCTCTGCAAATCAAATAACATAATCATCAAACATATAGTCCGACAAAACAATTAAACAACTAACGTGCGCCATGTCGCGCCCACAAATGCTCCACAAGATCGTTTCGGAGTTTCTCATGTCCCTCTTTATCTTCAATCTCATTGTGTATCCTGAGAAACTCGGACAACACATTTAGATTACGGCATTGGTATTCCTCCTGCCTCAGCTCCTCACCCCATCTTGATCATAGTCATATCCCCCAACATCGTCGTCATCTCTCTCGTTCTCAATTATCATATTATGCATGATCACACATGCGGTCAATATGTACCATAGCATATCCTTGCCCCAAAATCTTGCAGGACCTCTAATCATGGCAAAGCGTGACTGCAAAACACCAAATACTCTCTCAACATCCTTCCTAGCCGCTTCTTGAGCTTGTGTGAAGTGAGATTTCTTATTACCTTGTGGGTTTCTGTAGCTCTTCACAAATGTAGCCCAAGAAGGATAGATCCCATTTGCCAAATAATAACTCATGGTGTACTTGTTGCCATTCACTGTATACTCAATTGGAGGTGAAGTTCCAGAAGTTAGCCATTGAAAAAGGGGAGACCTTCGAAGAACATTGATATCATTTAGTGATCCTGGTAATCCAAAAAATGAATGCCAAATCCACAAATCCTCCAATGCAACCGCTTCAAGGATCATAGTTGGACCATCCACATGTCTCGAGTACATACCTTTCCATGCAGTCGGGCAATTCTTCCACCTCCAATGCATACAGTCAATGCATCCAAGCATACCTGGCCAACCCCTATTGTTGTTTATCTCCAGTAACCTTGCAGTATCCTCAACAGTGGGTGGCCTCAAGTATTTCTCACCAAAAACCTCAACCACTGCTTGAACAAAGTGCTTGAAGGCCTCAATCATAGTGCTCTCAGCGATTCTCACAACCTCATCCATAGAATCTGCAGGAACATCATACGCTAACATCCTAAAAGCTCCAACCACTTTCTGAAGGGCAGTGGCTCCAAGCAACCCTACTGCATTTGGCCTTTGCTTGAAATAGTCATCATGTGCCTCGACTCCTTGAACAATTCTCAAAAACAATGGTTTAGACATTCTGAATCTCCTCCTAAAAAATTTGTCATTGTAAATTGGAGGATCTGCAAAATAATCTGCAACAATGCGCAAGTTACCAGCATGCATGTCTCTTGGCACCACTTGACGACCAAGCACTGAACCACGCTTAAGCTTCTTATGATTCCTTTCTTCAGCATCAGCAATAATTAGCATGCCCGCAACCAAATCATCGTCATCCGATTCTTCTTCCTCCCACCATTGATCAAGCAAATCGTTTTCATCATCGGTAAACATCATTTGCAGTATAAACATCATCTGCAGTATCATTGTCAAATATTAATTTATAATGCAACATAGTCAAGTACAGTATAGTCATATCTCAAACAGAGCACAATCCACTTTAAAACTTTCATGTCAAATCATAATTCATCTCAGCAAATCAAAAGAAACATAGTCATAATGCAACATAATGCACAACCAAAATATGCATATCACATTGAAACATAGTCCTAAACCAAGATAAAAAAAATGCAAGTCACAATGAGACATCTATCAAATTCCTTCTCCGCCACCGTGCCCTCCACTAGCATCATGTCCTTCACTCTACCACCGAAAGTACTGTTGAAGGCCGCCATCTTTTCAGCTGCAATTTGAGCCCTCATTGCTATCACATATGTCTTCTGGGCGGGCTCCAATGTGTTGAGGTCACAAAACATAATCTTCTGTTCTTGCTCCCATATCATCTTTTTCTCCTCATTTGCAACCTTGCGCTCTTCAAGTGATACCTTGCACTCTTCAATTGATACCTTGCGCTCTTGCATCATCTTGTTCTCCTGCCACCTATCCTCTCTAATTTTCTCTTTCTTTGTAAGCAATTTCTCTAGCAACCCTGCACAATTCGTTTGTTCCCCTCCTTTCTTCAACTTCTCCTTTGCTTGCTTCCTCCCCATAGGCCATTTACCATTAAGTATGGAAGAGTCAGGGGTTTGGCTCTTTCTACTCTCATCATCTTCTACAATAAACTCATCTATTGCTGTTGGTGGTGAATTGCTTGCCCTAGGCCTTTTGTTGTTGATTGAGGGCATGAACTTCTCGCAATGTCTAATCTTCAACCAACAATGGAGGAAAGGAAACCCCTTCTTCTTTGGATCATTGTTTGCATATGCATTTTGAGCTTCTAGCAACTGAAATTGAAGACATGTGTCAGTACAAATTCTTAATCAAATGATGCAACATCTTAATAAAAAACAATCCTTACATGTTCCTGGTAGGGCACTCCACTAGGATGGCGGCGCTCAACCTCCTCAAATAATCCTTGAAACTTCTGACATTCCTTGTGAATTGTCGCCCACCTATGCTCTAGAGAATTTGCATTCCTATCAGATACAAATTTTTTGTTGGCATCAAAGTTATCATGAATTCGCTTCCAATACGCTTTGCTAGGTTGCTCATTTCCAGTGATAGGATCTAAACTTATGTTCTCCCATGATTCACATAATTGGAGATCTTCCTCCTGAGAGTAGTTGGCAGCACGGATTGGCTTCCTCTTTGGTGCACTAGGTTGACTAGGCTCGGTACCAATGGGTAAAATTGCAATGTCATCAATGTCAATGTCATCGGACATCATCCGTGACCAATTACCTCCCTGCGACATATCCCAAACTGTGCAAAAAAAAAAACAGTACATATAACGTACAATACAGTTTAACTTCCTGCATCATGCTATCCTAATCCCAATATGAAATTGTCTACTACAGTCCGAAACTATATCAAATTGAGCATCTGGGGAGCCGAGGTCAAATTGAATCACATATACATATCAAATTAACATCACATATACATCTCAAAGTAACAGCACATGAACAAATCAATTTAGCACAAAGACTATATCACATTAACAGCACATATACATATCAAATTGAATCACATATACATATCAAATTAACAGCACATATACATATACATATCAAATTGAATCACATATACATATCAAATTAACATCACATATACATCTCAAATTAACAGCACATGAACAAATGAATTTAGCACAAAGACTACAAATTAACAGCACAGCACAAAGACAACAGCAGTCGGGTAAACCTACGCTGAGGAGGAGATCGGCGATGCGGAGGTGAAACGCGCGGCCGAGGGGACCCGCAGAAGTCGCGCGACGAAGAAAGAAGTCGCGCGCAGGCTGCGGGCTTCGCGCGCGGGGAGGGATACTGGCGGCGTGCGCGGGAGGGGAAAGAGGCGGGCGGGGGAAAGGAGCGGGACTCCAACCGTGATTTGGGGGCTTGGCTTAGAGCAATTTCAGCAGGGCCCCTACTTGAGCCCTCATCCTACGTTTGAGGGCCGAGGGGGCAAAAAACTCACTCCAGCAGGGCCCCTACTTGAGCCCTCAAAAGTAGGGGGCCCTCAAATCTCCCCTTCGAGCCCTTATTCCTGGGGGTCTGGAGGGAGCCCCTACCTTTGAGGGCTCAAGTAGGGGCCCTGCTGGAGTGAGTTTTTTTGCCCCTCGGCCCTCAAAAGTAGGATGAGGATGAGGGTGGGTCCTATGTGTCATCCCCTCTAAGAATGAATTTGAGGGTCCTGTTTTGAGGGCTCCTGCTGGAGTGTAGCTCAAAAAACAGAGCCCTCAAAAGTAGGGAGAGCCCTCAAATAAAAAATAGGGGCCCTGTTTTGAGGGCTACTACTGGAGTTGCTCTTAGAGCCCACAGGAATAAGGGCTTGAGGGGGGATTTGAGGGCCCCCTCAAATTTGAGGGCTCTAGTAGGGGTTCTGCTGGACCTCTGTTTTTGTTTCAAGCCCTCAAATTTAGTTTTGAGGGCTCAAGTAGGGATTCTACTGGAGTTGCTCTAACAAAGCGAAAGTTAGATTCAAGAAAGTAGAAGAAAGCTCTTTGAGTTGAGCAAGGATGCACGCGATCACGGACCTGTCGGTAGTCCACCGCTCCCAAGCGTTTACAACTCCAGGCAATCGGTTCCATGTATAACCATGTCTCAGCGAAGTCCATCACGACGAGCCAGTGCTTCAATGCCATGAAGAGTACGTGGTCACAAACTGCTCGCAGGAACACACCTTTAAGATCACAAATCACTCTATGTTGGCAAATAAACCCAGCAATATTAACTGAACATTGGTCTGAATTCATACAAAGTTCTACAACTAGAGCTCTCAAAAGCTGCATAAACCAAAGTACATTGCTGATCTTACACCCAATCAACCTTAGCATGTTCTGCAATATTGGTTCCAAGCTAAGGCTCCTCAAATTACCCTAGCATGTCCTTGTGTAGACTTGCGGGCGGAACCCAAGTAGTGGGACCTGGTGTCACAGGACACTGGGTCCAAAAACTTTTTTAGCAGGGATTAGTACTTTTAGTCTATGTGCGAACCCTCTATGCTAAATTCAGTGTACATGGTTCTTTACTTGAAACCCAATAAAGAAAACACTAGCAGCCTAAATTACTAGTAGCTAGCAGTAGTCCATGAGAAGTCTCTAAAGGCTCGCAGCATAAGAGGGAGGACCGTAACAAACCATGACATCCATTTGATCCTGAAGCATATCACCTTGTAGCAGCCCTCAACACTTGTTCATCTCGCATGGTTGACCAGGAGATGTACACCACGTCTGCTGCACAATCGCATCCAGCTAGGCAGCGACCAGTCGCCCTCGCCTACCATCTCACTATGGCGTCGCTTGTTCCCAATTGCCTCACGCCCTCGCCGGCTAAAGGAAATTTAGGTCCACCCGATCAGTATATACTTTGCTCTAAATTTCTCTCAATTATTTCAATTTATGAGTTAGGGCTTCAATGTGATGATTGTTGATTGATTTTGGTCAAAATTGTAGGGTTAAGACTTAGGGTTTCAATTTTAATGTTTGAAATACCAGCCTAGCTTGTTGCAAATCAGAGGCAAAATTGTAGTATTTTACCGCAATGTTAAGTACGTAAACCACTGGACGTATTTTCTATTATATTATTTTTAAACTATTGAATATACTATTATTTAACTGACTTTTCAATTAATTGGTGATAATTTTATGAACGATATACTTATTTGCTATGTAGAGAAATAAGAATTGACGAAAATTACAAATGATGTTATGGTTCATCGCTTTATGAACTTGAAAAAACGTAAATACTAAAAGATAATGTATTAACTTCCAGTTGATCATTCTACAATTTTTTAACTGGAAAATTTTAAGTAATTTTTTCTCTTTTAACAGGCCATTGAGATCGAATTATGTATCGTACAATATCGATCAACTTTTTGTCTGTGATTTCGCACTTAATTTTTTAGTTTGCTGTAACTAATCACTATTATTATCAGGCTTTTTATTTTGGTAAGCATTTCGATCATTACTTCTCTATTATTATACGTTGTCATCGGTTATATTGAAGTATTGATGCTAAAAATTATCGAACACATTACTATTTAGCATGATATTATTTGAAAAATATATATTATTATATATATAGTGAAGTAGTGAACCTTGACTATTTTCTTTCTCCTTCTGCCCTTGAACTTGCCTATCTCCTGCTACACACACTGACAGTACATTTTATTCTCCTTGCAGTATTTGCCCCTGAACTTGCCTATCTCCTGCTACGCACACTGACAGTACATTTGATTCTCCTTGCAGTATTTTGATCTCATTTACGCCCTGCTCAAAAGAGCTTTTTTTGAGTGGTTTATGGCTGAAAAACACTGTAGCTGACTGAAAAAATACTGTAACTGACAAGGCTTATTTAGTATAATTAAATTTTAAAAAATTAAAATAGAAAAAGCAGGTTAGCCCATCACGTATAATGCAAACAAATGTGAGAAAAAAGAACCGGCAAAAAAGCTCAAAAAAAGCCAAAGTATAGAAAAAAATGAAATTTATGAATAATACAAAAATAAGTCAGAAGCTCAAGCCGACACGAGCGGGGCAATGCATTGGCCGGAAAATAATGAGAACCACCAAGTTCAATAATGAAGACCAAGACAATTTATGATATAAATATTCAATTGCCATGCGTAAAGAAGATACGATGTCAATGTTCTAACCAAATCTTCCAGGTGCAATCAGCCAACTGTCGTACTAGCTGCAAATCAACTAGCTCGTTATGGGTAACTGCTCTAATCAATTAGACCATGCCGCCGGAAAATAATCAGTAGCTCACAAAAAATATGAACATCTAAAAGGCCCTTCTTATCGCAAATAAATACTGAAGTCCTGGAGTCCCAAATTTCGCAACTTATTGGACATCACAGCATCCAAATAGTTCTTGCCAGCACAGGTAGATGGATGGGCCGTACTGAAATGAAGGTTTGAATTAGAGTACACAGGAGGCCTCGTTTCTGTATCCTTAGTGTACATAGTGGGAAAAAAATAATGGGTGAAGAACCACCCTGCCCAAGGCCCAAGCCTGAGCTGCCCAGCTATGCCCAACCCAACAAGGCCTGACTTATCTAATCGGCTAAGTCCGGGCCCAGCACAGGCGGCATGAATGGATTTTCATCAGCCGGCCCAAACCTAGAGCCAGTTCTTTTAAACTATAGCTTATGACTTTTAACTGTGATTTATTAGTGTAATAAATAGTGATCGCTGAAAGAAGTTAAAAAATCAAAAGCCACTAAAAAACCAAAAAAAGCACAGATAATTTGTCTTAGAATTTGCACACTTCTTAGTTAACCGCTCTAGTCACTCCCCTCACTTCCTATTTTCCTATATAAAGTTGTAAACATATTCTGTTAGACAAAATATAAATTTATGCAAAATGCAAAGACAAAAATCTAACCTAGACAAAAATAAAGTGGCCCTACGGACACATATTCAAATAGAACTTAAAAATTGCAGTAAAACTCTTCTCAAATTGCATATTACTTAGTACCACGGCTTTAGGCTAAGTATTATGCAATTTTAGGTGACAGTAAGATAAAAAAAAAATTCAGGTGACCGAAAATTAGTACAACAGTTAAAAAAATAGCATAATTACCCTTTAATTTTAAGTTGAAAAAAAATTACCATCATGATTGTTTTATCCACCTCCAGGAAAAAGGTTAAAAAGAAAGACAGCTGTAGGAGTTGGATCATTCTCCTCAGTTCATGCGTGCAGCTGTGGCAGCAATTGGTTCCGATTTGTTGTGCGTAGTTGGATCTGTGCCAAACACCTCACCCGCTCCCCTTCACCACTTTCCGGCCGGCCGGAGTTGCGGCGCGTGTATGGACAGAGGAGGTCGAAGCAGTTGTGTCTACTTTTGTTCGCGACTGTTCGGCACAACGAACTTGTGTCTTAACTGCACAACAACAGACAACAGCAAACATCTTTCACATTCAAACTTCAGAGTTCAGGGTCACGAATCTAAGGCAGTGCATTATCAGATTCTCTTGGCACAAACAGGAAAAACAATTTCGGACAAGATTTCATTAAATTTGATGAATTTCGGTTATCTTGCCTCCTAGAAAAGCTTACTTCGAGCAAAAAAATTTTGCCCGTTTTAAAATTTTCGTGATTTAACGAGATTTTGCCAAGATTTCGCTATTTTTTATATAATCGTATTTCTTGAATTCGAACTGTATGGCTAAATTTTTCGACCAAAATTTTCTAAAAATCTAATTTTTTTGAAATCTTCAAATTTCGGAATTCTCATAGAGTCCAAAAAAATTTCTAAATTGAAATTGTTTTCCGTGGTCACAAACAGGATATTATGCAATGGGAGCTGCCTAACAAGATCTAGTTAATTAATTAATCAGCTTGACAGTCTACAGCTAGTCGAGTGTGTAATATATATATATATATATATATATATATATATATATATATATATATATATATATATATATATATATATAATATTATATATATATATATGGTGCCTAGGCACCAACATCCGATATATGATTGATAATTTTTTAGTTTGGGTATGAAAATGTTTTATACCCTTGATATATTTATGGTATAGTTTTGAACTATCAAATTAGTTTGAACTACTTTTGAGTTCAATGCAACTATATATATACCATAAAAATAGTTCAAACTAACTAAATAGTTGAATTTAAATTTTTAGTTTGACATCTCAAATATACTTTTTATATATATGAAGATACCCACATCAAATATAATCTCAAGCAAATCAAGGTATGATATTGTGCTAGGCACCATGGTGCATGAAACACTCGCCTATATATATATATATATATATATATATATATATATACACGAAGTCGCCGGAAGCTAGCTGTGAACTACTGTAGGGCATGATTAAGCTAGTGTTTGACTAAACACAGGATCAGGCAATATTGACCTTCGCTGGCTGCTAATCGATCCATGTTTTCTTATTAGATGGGTGTGGCGGCCTCCCGTGGCCTACCTAGATAATTAGAGCTCTTGTATAATATATACCCATTCCGCTTCTAGACACGATTGTATGAAAAGTGGACGGTCAAACTTATCTAATTATAATTTTGACCAGTAATGTAACTACATATATTGGCCATGTAAAAATAGAGTAATTAGATTTATCAAAAAAATATTTTATAATATAATAATTATATAGTTTAAACTAATATATTCATATACGAAGTGGCGGTTAGAGTTACATGTTGGAGTCATACATATGAATGTACACTGACACACACATGCTCAGTTCGGTTGAAATAATATAGCTTATGACTTTTCTTGCACTGTAACTGGCTTATTTTGCATTATAACCGCTGATAGCTTTTTGGCGTAATTAAATTAAAATAGAAAAATAGGTTAGCCCACCACGGACAATGCAAACGAATACAGAAAAAAGAAAAGGCAAAAGGCTAAAAAGTTAGCAAAAGACAAAATTAAGAAATAGTGAACTAGAAGCTGAAACCGAAACAAGCGGGGCAAAATCTAAGAAATAGTTGATGAAATTGAACCATAAATGATTTTATTAAATGTCATACTAGGATTACTCAACCTCTTTTGTAACACCAAAATCGAGGTAGAAGGTACTTACTCTCTCCGGTCACAAAAAGTGATGTTTTAAGATACGTGCAGTCAAACTTTGTAAAATTTGGCTATCGATATCTCTATGAGTATTTAGAATGGACAAAAATAGTATTTGTAAATTTATCTTGAAAAGTGCTTTCATAATATTAAATTCTTATTACGTGTTATAAATATATTACAATTAAAACTAATAGTCAAAGTTATGTTTTGAGATCCATGGAGACGTCTAAAACGTCACCTTTTTGTGATTGGAGGGAGTATATTACATCAGCTACACTTTTGGAGTTACACTGGGAGGCAATTCCTGTGACACAGATTATACAATATACGTATCAATATTTGGAACCAGACTAAATTACATGTACATAGTGTGTAGGACTGATATGGTAATAGAGAAGGATAAATAGTGCCTTTAAATTTTTCCTTAAGTATTCTTCTAATCTTTACTCCAATATCTATAGAAGCTATGAACATCAAGAAGCCAAAAATCCAAAAATCTCAAACTTATTAAAATTTTCAGTCCGTAAATAATAATTTCAGTACTATTTCAAATTTTCAGCCAAATTTTCAGCCAAATGAGAAACATACGCTTCTAGTAGCAGGACACTAGCGCAACCAATTACTGTCCACCATGAACTTGAAATTAAGCATCACACAAAAGAGGAACTTGATACCATGCACCTCGATCACCATCCTGTCAGCTTCTGGAAAAAGTGCGCACCCACGAAGGAGAACGTCGTCGCTGGCGCTGTTCGTTAATCTTAGTTAATTAGCCACCCGATCATCACTAGCTGCTAGGCGTGTACGTCACTCTCGATAGTGCACGCCTAACTGTGCGTGCGTGCGTGCGTGCATCACGCCAAAACTGAGCCCGAAATCTCCGTCAAAACTCGCAGATGTACGCTTCACATCGGCCATGCATGCATCCTTGCTATTGCAGTGTTACATCCGTAGCACTAACTAGCCGACGTAGCAAGCAGCTGTAGCTGGTGGAAAGTACGTGTAAGTGCGCTTCTAACGGACTAACCCCGGCTCGTATGATGGAGGGATTTAGTTGCTGACTTCGTGGAATCTGGCGATGCGTGCGTTCTATTGCGGCCGGGCATGCACTCGCGCTGCTGGGTAGGATCGTGGAGGCACGAGTAGTCGCCGTCGTCGGCCGGCCGAATGCATTTGGGCAATTGTGGATCCGGCTGGCGTACGTGTATCTGCATGACACTACAATAAAGAAGTATATACTGGATGTTTTATCACAGACGATTTATCAAATCTGTTAGTATTGCAAATATCATACATGATTTTACATGCGTGACTGTCTATGTTAGTAGCGATGAAGAACCGTCTGTGATAATATATATCACAGACGATTCGTATTAAGACGGTTCGTGGTTGAAAGTGTCTGTGATACATCACATTATTAAATACCTTGCCAGGCCAGTCCCAATAGACCTGTCTGCTCTGCACTGCGGTGCTTTGAAGGATGCAGCTGCCTTTGGAAGTTTGGTGAAAGCATACCGCAGATTTGCAAGTGTGCTTGTAGATCGATTTATTTTTCGTGATTTGAGATTAGTATTTGCTTCTGATTATATACATTATAGGAAAAAGATATGATAGCTAGCTTTAGATTTAGCTTGGTAATTTACTCCAATTTAAAAATGAGTTACTACTCCCAATTTACTTCAATATATTTTTGCTTTATACATACATACATGTATGTATGCATGTATGTATGTATGTATCTTCACAAATAGTGTGTAGCTAGCTACTTTAGATGGACAATTTAAGGTGAATAATAATTATATGTTAGTATTAGGCTAGCTAGCTATAGAAGCATTAATCTAACTTGACACTAATTTGTTACATACGTAGTGTAGATGGATCGAAGTTGGATATACGTTGAGAACCGTGTGAGTAAAGAGTACATTGATGGTGTGTCTGCTTTTAAAAGAGCAGCTGAGCAGGATATGTTAAAGAAGGGGATGAGATACATGTATTGTCCATGTATTGATTACGATAATCTAAAGATGTTTACCAACTCAGTGGAGATCGAAACTTACTTGACTCGAAGGAATTTCAAAAGAGGTATACATATTAGACCAATCATGGTGAAGAGAAGATTATACAGAAAGGTAGTTATAACATCATCGAGGGTGATGACGATATACCGGATGTAGACTGTGCTTTTGATGAGGATAGGTCGCACGATAACAATCTGGATCAGATGCTACGCGATATAGAAGGAAACTATAATAAAAGAGAGTTTGGTAAATTCGAAGGCTTGATAGAGGACTCAAACAAACCTTTGTTCTTGGGCTGCAAGCCACAATATACAAGGCTATCATCCGTTCTTGAACTACTAAAATTAAAGGCAAATAATGGTTGATCCAACAATTGTTTTACAACGTTGTTAGGTCTCCAAGCAAACACCCTTATAAAGAGAAACGTGTTGCCGAGAATCACCTATCAAGTTAAGAAGGTTTTTTGTCCATTGGAAATGGAAATAGAGAGAATACATATATGTCCGAACGATTATATCCTCTACCGTAAAGAGTATGCAAACTTACATATTTATCTGATGTGCAAAGTATCCCGATACAAGTATAAGAATGACTTCGATGACGACTAGGGCGTCGAGGTGAAACAAGACCTCCTACTAAGACCTCGCACAAATCCGCTACAACCACATCTCCCTGTGTCTCTGTCTTCTCAAACCTTAGTGACCTCGGCCTCTTCTTCCCTAACCACAACAATGTCTTCACCACTGGCGTCCTTGACCTCTTCTTCCCTAATCACAATGACATCTTCACCGAATTCCTCTATTGGTATTACTCACCATTGGTATGTGAGTTAGCAGTTTGTCTATGTACTTGTGAGTTAGCCGTGAGTAGTTTGTTTATGTCCTAGGATTTGGATCTAGGGTTTGGACCAATGGAAGGAACTCCTTTTAATAGTACAACTCATTGTTGTTGATCCTCTCGGTGTGGAGCTCCTTCTGTACCTCTTCTAGTGATTTGGAGAGTATGGATGTAAACCTAGGTAGATATTGGATTTCATTGATCTAACCCACTTGGTGAACTTGCAACTATGGTCTACAAGGAAGATGAGGTGATTGTAAGTGATGCATGCATGGAAGTATAGATAGGAAATGAATTACTTACAGTGAACAGGGAGCAACGAAAGAATTGACATCCTGGGTTCCCCATGTTGTTGAATACCTGAACTTCTGTATCAAGTTAGTGCTTGCATTACGACCAAGGTTAGGGATGTGTGGGTAGTCACGTAGGGATTTCTAGGGGTGTGGGACTCCCTGATTTTGAGCGGTACATTGGAGCTTAGGGGGTCGGGGTCCAAGGACCATAGATGTGCGTGTCTTCCAAGTAAGGGTCATGACCTTGAAATCCAGTCTATGCTCGTTGTCCCCTCCCACGCCTTGAGCTATTTGGCCTATTCGCCATGTTGTGGTTGGAGGAGTATATTCGATATATGTGGGTCCTTTGTGTGGGACAATTTATAGTCACTATCAGATTTGGGTGACGGCCTTGAGGCACGTAGAGTGTGTGGGGTCAAGGTGCGGCCACTTCGATCCAAAAAGTAGGCGGCAGTGTGCTACCACCTCGGTCTAAAAAAGGGTTGATCGGAGTGGTGTCACTTCAGGCTGAAAAAGGAGGTGGCATGGTGTTTTCATTTCTAACATAAAGGCTATAGACTTGCTTTGTCGCGATGCGTGGTGTTACCATTACCCATTTGTCACGCTATTGAGAAGGGGAGGCTATCTCATAGTCATAGCACAAATCATGTAATAGAACAACTTTACAAAGGAATCAAAACAAAGAGGAGTGTAACACCACAAATATCATAGCATGTGGTAAACACATAGTAACTTATTACAAGAACCAACTAACTGTAAGGAACCTACTCGTAGTTCCTCCTATGCGCTACCTCACGAGTGGCACCAACCCTTGGCCAGCTCTGTGCATAACCTGGCTGGTAGGATAATGCACAATTGCACTTGAAAACCCATGAAGTTAAAGATCCATAGACCAATTGAACATAAAATTACCTTACCATGAACAAATTTTCTCATTGTAAGACACTTGATAAGACATTATTTGACACCAAATGCACAAAATTCATTCATACACAATATATGACCCAATATGCTCGAAAATTCATTCATACATAATTATTAAATGCTTTGGAGCTATTCCCTAGAGACATCGTGTGAAAAGAGACTTCTATGCTCTAACAAAAGCTCATAAAAGAGCCAGTATAGAGCAACTATTGTTGCCTACATTCCTTAGCAAGTTTACATTTTCTGTACTAATAGGGTAAAGAAAGATGCAAAGAATACAATTTAAACCCATGTCATTCACTCAGCAAGAAAACCTTACTAATATAAATAAAGTAAGCTATTCTGTCGTACAATTATCTATCCTTCTATTTAAAGATATAACACATCACAAATCTATAATGATGATCCCAGAGTAACAAATGTTCAATAGCGGGTCATAGATAAAGATTAGATATTTTTCATACCATCTAGAAGAGACACATAAATACATCTACATCTTGGTCAACACAAACACAATTAAAAGCTTTTTCTTATTTTTTGAGCAATCTTTAGTAAATATACAATACACATTTGTGAGTTATTCATTATGATTACCATATTGTTGGAAATGGTTTATAGTATATTTATTATTTATTCATATGTTGGCACTTTATAATATATTTACTATTCAATCATGTGATGTAACATATTTCTGGACAATATACTTGTTGCACTCCTTCGTGCATCCTATTTGATGTACTCTATTGCAAATTGTCTAGTAGCAAAATTTGGATTAAAATGGTGAAAATCATTTTTACTCTAATTCTACATTTTTAGACAATACTTACACGCTCTTATTTGGTAGCTACCCTAACAAACTCCTCTCTCTTATCTCTAATAAAGCCAACCTATGTCACTATATAATCTCTCAATAGCATACCCCAAATTAGCCATGTCCTATCCACACAACAATGAAATATCTTTTCTCGATGAAATTTTCTCAGCATGGTATGTTTATTTGTATGGAATTACTAGGGAACACTCAACTATTTTTTTGGTGATTTTAGTTAAATTCTCTACTCTTGATGTGCTTGAAGATTTGTGAGCCTCCACCTCCCTCCCTGGCGGGTGCCATCACCTCCTCCCTCTCAGGCTAGCACCTCCACTCCAACAAAGCCAGGTTCAGCTCACTACCATCAAAGAGTGCCCCCTCCACCATATGCCCTTTCTTTTTCTTGGTGTTGTCTCATGAGTCGGAGGTGGTGGTCATCATCTTTGTCTCTGATGCTGAAGACGTCGATGATGAGCCCAAAGGTGAGTGAGAGGACAGCAGCATGGTATGAGATGGTTATTGCTTAGGATTGGGGTCCACAGTGAAAGCTAGGGAGTGTGGGGAGTAGGAGACAATGTTGAGAGAGGGAGAGGAGTCACAATGGTTGGCGTCATGTTTTTAGAGGTGATGGGTAAGAGTTTGGGGGTGTTGGAACCTAAAACCAGATCCTACATGCATATTTACTTGTGGACATACACTACACGGGGAAGATGAACAAACGCAAAGACACGAAGATAATTTTTTGCCAACATGAACTCCCCTTGCATTGTTTCTCTCTCTCTCTCTCTTTTATTCGACTTGCCACATTCATTCTCTCACACGTTACATCCTTATATAACCAAATCTATGGAAGCATACCAATTGACAAGGAAACTTATCATCTACTACCATAATCTGATATTTACTACCAAAATAGATAGTGCCATATATGGCATACAATCCTAAATCAATCAAGTCAAGATTAATTTCCACCAATCTCCCACCTAATCTTGACTTGACTTACTCCGCATCTGAAAGGCCAATCTTCTGACACGTCTTTCAAGAAGTTTTGATTTCCTCTTCTTGGCACAGGATCGACTACACATGCATGGACTTGAACAAAGCCCACACATCTTTATCGATCTTCTCCTCAACGTGACACAGAGATAGTCGCCAATGCCATATTGTCCCGTTGGTTGTTGATGGCTCAGCATCGTACCACCATGGCCTTGTTGCGGCCTCACGCGCCATCATTGTTGTAGCAGCCTCGCACCACAGGCTACTGTTGTAGGCATCACACCGATGCTTCCTCACAACAGCATCACACCACCACCTCCATGAACATGGCCTCGCACCATGGTTCATGGCCTTCACTGTGAGTGTCCCATCATAGTATCCTCTCGTTGCCACATCTTCGCCACCAATGACGCAACTTGCCGGTAACTCACCACTTTTTCTCCATCTGTGATGTCGCTCGACGGTGATGGAGACTTGGGCCTAGACACATGAGGCAGAAACTTGCACATGGGTGAGCATAGGGTAATGCAGCCACACCATGAAACTCTCCTTGATCAATGCACCTGACATCATCACGTCGATGTTCACTTTGCTGCCTCCACTACCCCAGTGATTACACACGCACCAAGCTCCAATACCAAATATTTGAACCTAACACCAGGATCCTACATGCACATTTATCCATGGATGCACACTACATGGGGACGATGTACAGACACAAAGACATGGAGAGAATTTTTGCCAACACGAATTCCACTTGTGTTGCTTTTCTCTTTCTCTTCTATTCGACTCGCCTCATCCAGTCTCTCGCACGTTACATTCTTATATAACCAAATACATGGAAGCATACAAACTAACAAGGAAACTTATCATCTGCTACCATAATCTAGTATTTACAACCAAAATAGATAGTGCCATATATGTCATACGATCCTAAATCAATCAAGTCAATATTAATGTCCAACAATCTCCCCCGACTTGACTTACTCCGCATCTGAAAGGCTGATCTTCTGATGCATCTTCAAGAAGTTCTATCTTCCTCTTCTTGGCACGAGATCGATAACATTTGTTAGATCGGACCCTAGTCACATGCCTAGTCCAACCGAGTTTACTCCCCGAACTATAGGTCCAACGGGCTGCCACATGCAAGCCTATAAAGCAATGGCCTTATAAGCGATATTAGGCCTTCTCCCTCCAAAATACTAATCCAATGAGTGAGCTCTCCCTCACACTTATAAGTCGTGTTTTTCCCTTCTCACAACCGATGTGGGACTATTTCCAATATTCTCCCCTCACACATCGGCTGTGCACTTTCGCAACCATGAAGTCCAAGGAGATGTTAGGCGCTTGGGCTCTGATACCAATTGTTAGATTGAACGCTAGCCGCATACCTAGATTCGACTAGGTTTACTCCCCGGGGCACAGATCCAAATGGGCTGAACACAATTAAGCCCACGGGTTGTCACATGGAAGGCTATAAAGCAACAGCCTTATAAGTGGTATCAGACATTCTCCTCTCAAAATACTAGTCCAATGGGTAAGATTTCTCTCACACTTATAAGTTGTACTTTTTTCTTTTCACAACTGATGTGGGACTATTCCCAATAGAGAGGCAATAAAGAAGGTGGGTGTGAATAAAAATTAGGAAAAATAATGGTGCGGAGTGTGTAGAGGCAATTAAATTAAGTTAAGAGACGTGGATTGAAGATGTTGATGCACATATCTAGATGGTGTAGATGGTTATAGAGACATCATAAAACATAGTGTTGAAGATGACTTATTCAAACTCTTTTTTCTAGATTATTCATGAAACTCTTGCTAGAATTGAAAATAGCACTCCTGGGAGCGTTGCTAGACTTTAATGCCACCAAATATATATGTAGGTTGTCTTAGGTAACTGCCTAGTCAATAGTATGTTACTTTGAATAATACAGATCATTGATCATTATTTTTTTCTAACTATATGTTACTGAAAAATATGTAAATTCTAATGGTATGGAAGTATTTCTTATGGCAAATCTCTTGTTGTAATTTCCATGCGACATATCTAAATACTTTAGTAGTGAAAGTAAACTTTAACCGCACACATTCTAAAATACTATCTGTTGATAAATGGAAGGAGCACAACATATACTAAGCACAATTTTCAGGCGATCAACCAATCTATGAAGCAGTCTATACAGAAAGACAGGTCAACCCAAGCCCTTTTACTTTGACCGGAAGCTCGAAAGAACAAAACAAAAGGACCCCAATTTGAATCCGACCAAACCAACCCAAACGATCGACCAATGCTGGCTCCATCCAAACATGTGCGTCCATGATCCACACAGCCTCTCCAGCGCGAGTGCCTGGCCTACACTTGCACTGTTTCTTCTTCCACGCGCCTTTTCGAGACACAGAAAGCTTCACTCCACTCAACACAAATCAATCCTTATCACTTGTCAGATTCTTGACCCTTGTTCTCCTCGCAATTACCATGAAGCCCCATCTCCTCTTCACCTATAAAATGGCCACTTCACTCTCCTGTCGATCACCATCTCAAACACACACAGTACAATACAACACATTAGACACACAGCTTAATTAGCTAGCTAGCTAGCTACCATGGCTGTCTGCTATGACACCGCCCTCTCCGCTCTCCTCTTGCTCTCGTTGTTGGCTCTCTCATTTTCCGACGCGCCACCGTCCACGCCGGTGTCGCCGTCCGCCGCGTGCAACGCCACGACGGACCCGACGTTCTGCCGGACCGTGTTGCCGCCGCATGGCACGAGCGACCTCTACACCTACGGCCGCTTCTCGGTCGCCAAGTCCCTCGCCAGCGCCAACAAGTTCGTCGGCCTCGTCGACCGCTACCTCGCCCGCCACCGCGGGCTCTCCCGCAGCGCCGTCGGCGCGCTGCAGGACTGCCAGCTCCTCTCGGAGCTCAACGTCGACTTCCTCTCCGCCGCCGGCACCGCGCTCAAGGGCACCGACACGCTGCTCGACCCGCAGGCCGACGACGTGCAGACGCTGCTCTCGGCCATCCTGACCAACCAGCAGACGTGCCTCGACGGCTTGCAGGCCGCGTCGGCGGCGTGGTCCGAGCGCGACGGTCTCGCCGTGCCGATCGCGAACGGCACCAAGCTGTACAGCCTCTCGCTGTCGCTCTTCACCAGGGCTTGGGTGCCCACGGCGAAGGCGCCCAAGGGCGGCAAGAAGCCGCACCACGGTCACGGCGGCGGCAAGGCGCCCAAGAAGCCGTCGGTTGCCGCGGCAGCCCACGCGAGGAGGGGCCTGTTCGACGCGACCGACGAGGAGATGGTCCGGCGGATGGCGATTGAGGGGCCCGAGAACACGGTGACCGTGAACGGGGTGGTGACCGTGGACCAGAGCGGCGCCGGGAACTACACGACAGTCTCGGACGCCGTGGCGGCGGCGCCGACAAACCTCAACGGCACCGGCGGGTACTACGTGATATACGTGCTCGGCGGCGTGTACGAGGAGAACGTGGTGGTGCCCAAGAACAAGAAGTACATCATGATGGTCGGCGATGGCATCGGCCAGACGGTGATCACCGGCAACCGGAGCGTTGCCGACAACTATACGACCTTCAACTCGGCCACCTTTGGTAAAGTGCACATACAACACATTACTTTCTAAGAAAAAGTACTCCTCTGGCCACAAAAGAGCCACGACCTACAATACGTACAGTCAAAAAGAAATGACTTTGATCAAACATATTATCTCGATATATATATATATATATATATATATATATATATATATATATATATATATATATATATATATATATATATATATATATATATATATATATATATATATATATATATATATAATATGAGCTTCCTTAAATAAAATGAGTGGATTTTTCATGAAAAATAAGTTCATAATATTAAATTTTATGACTTTTATGAATATATGATAATAAAACAGAGTGGTCAAAATTGCTTTTTATTGACTTTGATAAGGTTAAAAAAAATTCACATTTTTATCACCGGAGAGAGTACAACCATTGACAACACTTGTGACACTTTGACCTTTCGTTGTCAAACCATTTAATTTGGAAGTTTACCGACAATATAATTAATTCAGAAACAGGCATACGATTCTATAGTATAATGAAACTATTCTTTACGATGAACCCAACTGACAGTCCCTCCGTTGTTTTTAAATGACGGTTTACAATTCATTATCAATCTTTTTAAAATTTGACAATAAGCATATTCAAAATTATCTAGATATTGGTAATACGAAAATATACCACTAGATTTCTTGATCAAAGCACTTTCATAATATTATAATTTATAATAATACAAAAGCTTATAATGGTAATCATTAAATCACTTATCAGAGATAGCAAAAAATCAATAATGTAATTTAGAAAGGAACAAATGGAGGACAATATCTATTTAGCTGCATGGATACTTATTTTGTGTATAGTGGCAGTTAAAACCACGACAAATATTCCTGAACTGAGGTGAGAACGGGTGGTAAATAGCTGTGTTCAAATAATTCTCATTTAAGCGTTTCATAACAAATAATTTGTTAAAAATGATGATTTAGGACATGGACCAAACAAGGGACTAGCTAGAAACTAGTGGCCATTTGTGAGTTTGCACTTCCATTTAAAAAGGAAATCAAATGGGAGTATGACACTAGGTGTGCTTTTGCTGGCAAATGGATAGGGAAGATGAAACCTAAAAAACGTCGCTTTTATTTGGTCCCATGCCACAAGGGTTTGCAAGGGAATGAGTAGCTCTATCTCCAATATCTCAATGTTGTGGTCTCGTCATGTACATCATCATGCATGATCTGACGCAGATATGATTTTGCTAGTTGGTACCAAGATTGTAAAAGAGCATACATGCACGCTATATGTAGTTCGACTTCCATATACGCGTATGCTATTCTATAGGTCAAGAAAATCAAGTTAGAGCTAGCAAACCTGACAATGCAACTTATACATCATTAACATGGTAATAAAATCTAGAAAAAAACATGGGAAGAAACTGTATCGAATCGGAGGTACTTGAACTTGTCACGAATGAAATTTGACGTCGAAGATTAATCTTTTGCTTGCACATATACGCATGCAGCTGTGGTCGGGCCAGGTTTCGTGGCTATGAACATGACATTCCGCAACACGGCCGGGCCGTCGAAGCACCAGGCGGTGGCGCTCCGGTCCGGCGCCGACCTGTCGACGTTCTACAGCTGCAGCTTCGAGGCGTACCAGGACACGCTCTACACGCACTCCCTCCGGCAGTTCTACCGCGACTGCGACGTGTACGGCACTGTCGACTACGTGTTCGGCAACGCCGCCGTGGTGTTCCAGGACTGCACCTTCTACTCCCGCCTCCCCATGCAGGGACAGAGCAACACCGTCACGGCGCAGGGCCGCATCGACCCCAACCAGAACACCGGCACCTCCATCCAGGGCTGCGCGCTCGTCGCCGCCCCCGAGCTCGCCGCCAACACCGCCTTCACGACGCTCACCTACCTTGGCCGGCCCTGGAAGAACTACTCGCGCACGGTGGTCATGGAGTCGTACGTCGGCGCGCTCGTCGACCCCGTCGGGTGGATGCCGTGGGTCGGGGATTTCGCGCTCGACACGCTCTACTACGCCGAGTACAACAACTCCGGGCCCGGCGCCGACACCAGCCGCCGCGTCAGCTGGCCGGGCTACCACGTGCTCGGCAACGGCACCGACGCCGGCAACTTCACCGTCGCAAATATGGTGTTCGGGGACAACTGGCTGCCGCAGACCGGCGTGCCCTTCACCAGCGGACTGAAGTACTGAATCGATCAAACTTGTTAACTATATATTGAATCGTATATGGACACACTACATCGGTATAATTACTTAGTTGAGACTTGAGATTAATTATGATTATTAATGGAATTGTGACATGTAGAAAGAGACATATGCAAGAATAAGTGGAGGTATAATAGTGTGTATATGGCTACTTTTGCCATATCTTGCTGTAAGTGGTAACAGATGAGATGAAGTTGTACTACATGCATGGAAAGCTAATTAGGGGTGGCAATTTTCTCCGCCGAAGCGGCCCCGTGGGGAATTTTCCCATCGAGGGTGGGGGGCACTCTTCCCCCATGGGGTAAGGGGGTGGGCCCGCTAGGCTAGCGGAACGGGGATGGGGTCGTCCTCCCCCATGAGGCCTCATGGGACTTGATAAAAATAAAATATATTTTGAATAATATATTATAGTTTTTAAATATAGAAGATTGTATTATTTTTTATATATTTAAATTAAAATTTGAATCCTATGTTAGAATTTTGTAAAAAAAGTATGCCTAAATAATTATAAATTAATAAGCAAAGTCATATTATTATTTTTAAAAATATTTTAACTTGTTTGTTAATCCCTCGTGAGGATCCTCGTGGGGGTTGGATCCCCACCGGGACGGAGGCAGGGGGTGTGTCCCCCTGTGAAGGCTAACGGGGGTGGGGGGCTTCCCCCGAGACCCTCTGGCCCTATTGCCACCCTTAAAGCTAATTGAGTAGTTGTGGTGTGGTTCACAGCCTAACTTTGTCGTGCTTTTATTGTTGTTTTGCCCAGAAAACAATTTTGGTTTTAAAAAATTGGACCATCCAAGAAATCTGAAATTTAGAAAATGTAAAAATTTCACCCAAAAATCAAACATGCATTTCAAATTTAAGAAATACAATTATATAAAAATAGCAAAATCTTGGCAAAAGCTCAGAAATCTCAATCAAATCTTGAAAATTTAAAATGGGCTGAATTTTTTTGGTCGAAGTGGGCTTTCCTCGAAGGGACCAAGATAACCGAAATTCATGAAATTTCGTCCGAAATTGTTTTCCCTAGTTTTGCCTTTGTTTTTCATCTCCATCGACCGTGACTCTGTAGGATCGAATGGCAACAAAGGGGGTGAATGTTGTCTTCCAAAATTATTCCCAAATATTATTCATCATCTTCTCAAATAATTACAAAGTTACCGATGAGAATAGAATCTATAACCAAAATCCTAAATCAATACAACCAAGGAATCAAAATATGGAAAAAGCAAACCTTGGAGGTCTGACCAACTATACACCGATCTAACCAGAAATTTGAGCAGTCTGACCACTATGAACAATGTTTTCAGACAAATGAATAGGAAAATTAAAACCATTGTGAATCCAAACACACACGTATCTTTTGATTCGATAATCCAAAAGTTGTGAAACTTCGTACACACCTTGCTCAAGGTCTCAGAAAACTATTATATCTATGAATCATAGAAATCTATATCAAAGTTCAGAACTTTTTTAGATTGAAGCAATATTACACCAAAACTAGCAAAAATATGAAAAATGGTGAATAGAACTTAGTCGTGAGTAAGAGATGGCTTTAGATGTATTTCCACATATCACAAGAAGTAAGAACATTGAAAAAATTAAGCCAAAAACTCTCAGATCACGAAATCACTTGGTGAGGTGAAAAACAAGCAAAATCAGGTTTCTTCATGAACTTGCTATCAAAGTGTTTAGATCGATGGAGATCGATTTTCAGAGGTTATCTTCATCTCTTATACGTCCTTGGCACAGCAAAATCAAAAGAAGAGAAGAGAAGAGGAAAAACCAACTAAAACAAGTGCAAATCAATCAACACAAGAGATATTCACGGAGGTGATCAAAGATTAATATTTTGCTACTTGAGAAGGAAAGTTTTACAGCCACTCCACCTTGGAGGACAAAGAGCGCACCACATCACTCTTCTCTCTAACCGTAACCCTAACACTTGTGAAGACTTGGTCTCAAGAGAGCAAGCTTGGATGGTTAACTACAAATCTCCACTTAGCACAATGAAGAAAATCCGATAACCCCACACACAGATTTTAACTCACATAATTTACTTATGCATGTTTTTCAAAGTGTATAAACCCGAATCCACTAAATCCTAAGATTTGATCCAACTTGCTCATACCAACTTCTCTATGATTTAAATTGCCTTACCAAGCACCGCTTGCGCATCGCGGTTTTCTTCTAAAGCTGTTTCGATATTTTGGTCAAACTACCAAATTCCTTTCCATTGATCCAATCTTCTCCTTCCATTGCAAGCAATTGCCATACTTACCACGTGTATGTGCACTACTGACTTAGGACACATTAGCAAGTCTCTCTTGTTCCATTAGACCATGCCTCACTTAACCGACCAAGTCATATAGTGCAACCCGCCGTTTGAACTTTCCTTCAATATTTCTCGCTTTTCTCGTGCCATGCTTGAGCTCACCACCTCACCCAGCATTCCCGATCGTTCTGGGCTTCGGTTTCTCAATGTTCGTAGCTCCGATCCTCGCCGTTAACTGTTGTTAACTCCAAGTGATTCTGCATATCCAAAGACAAAGAATTATTTTGAAGGCACAAGTTCTTCACAACTAAACCTACATTAGCAATAGTATATCTCATACAACATATATCCATTGATCTTGATCATCAAAACTCATTCCGCAGCTCGAAAACTGTAGAAATCAAGACTTGTCCGATCGAAACCCTGTAGTCCCACCGGTCTGACTGTATGGTGTCAGCACGACCCCTGCTGCTGCCCGGTCAAACCGGAAATCTTTTCCGGTTGAACTGCGCTGGAAACAACTTGAGCAACAATCACTCTCTGCTGACTATTTAGAGACTAATTAATGCAGACGTGCAAGTTGACCTCATCAACGTGACTCAAAGCCGCGAGACATCCTGTGCATGCATGAGAGCGAACTGTGCTTCACAACCTAATTTCCAGTGCTTTTTTGTTGTTGTCATTATTTTTTTTTCGGCGATCGGTAAAACGACCTTCTCTCGTAAGGATATGCTGTTTTGAGGTGTAGGGACGTGGACTCGTTATCACGCGAGCAAATCAAATCAGAAATACATGCTGGGTTGTTTTGAGTTTTAACTTATTGTTTTTTGCTATATTAATTAACTTCTAAACGGTGTGTTTTTTTAAGACTGAGTTTATAGATAAATTATAATAGATATTGTACTGAGTTCAGTTATACCTAATCACTTGTAGCTATTTTTCTCTACTAACTGTCTCTCACGAATAACCAGAATTCAAAAACCATAAATTGAAAGACAAAATCACAACTCAAAAAACACACTCACAAAATAAGAAGTCAGAAGACAGAGCAATTTTACCCAGCTTCATGCCTCCGCCCTTTCGCACGAAAAGGCAGGAGCTGATCTGCCGATGAACCAAGACCCACTTCACATTGGATTGGAGTGAACTTTAATTTGTGTACAAGCCAAGTGATCTCTAGATTATCCTTGCTTGAATTCGCTTCCATTAATCCTTTGTTCTTCCTTTTATAGCGTCCACCATCCCAACTGCTTAGGGCGCCAAAAGACATCTCTTCATGTGCCAGGCACGTCGATCAGCCGGTCAGGAGACTTTGTGTCGCTGACCTGTTTGTTGCCTGACCAGGTAGCATTGACTGATTGTGATTTTTGACAAGGATGGTAGGTTATTCGTCTCCATTAACAGTTACTTAGCTCTTCGTACGGGAAAATAAGCCTTGAGACACCAAGAGGTACAATTTATGTGTGTCGAATCGCGCATTGGCCCACACAGTCCGCCTACAGTGGCCAGATAACATAATGTTGTTGGCTATATGCACGTGAAGACTTTTTGGAACGAAAGAATCTCATAATAAATAATTTAATTTTGCACAGAAAATGTGAGAAAATCCCGTGTTCCAAATTAGCGAGGCATTTGTGGGTAGGTAGTTAACGAGAATTGAATAATATACTAAATATAGCTTTATTATATAATTAAGGCTTCATACCAGTGTTATCGTAGATTATGTGACAACATGACCCGAGTACCCCCAAGTCGGAGGGTTACTATTTATTTACCTCATTAGAGCAACTCCAGCAGGGCCCCTACTTGAGCCTTCATCCTACTTTTGAGGGCCGAGGGGTAAAAAACTCACTCCAGCAGGGTCCCTACTTGAGCCCTCAAAAGTAGGGGGCCCTCAAATCTCCCCCTCGAGCCCTCATTCCTGGAGGTCTAGAGGGAGCCCCTACTTTTGAGGGCTCAAGTAGGGGCCCTGCTGGAATGAGTTTTTTTTCCCCTCGGCCCTCAAAAGTAGGATAAGAGCTCAAGTAGGGGCCCTGCTGGAGTGAGTTTTTTTGCCTCTCGGCCCTCAAAAGTAGGATGAGGGCTCAAGTAGGGGCCCTGTTTTGAGGGCTCCTGCTGGAGTGCAGCCCAAAAAACAAAGCCCTCAAAAGTAGGGGAAGTCCTCAAATAAAAAGTAGGGGCCTTGTTTTGAGGGCTACTGCTGGAGTTGCTCTTAGTTACCACTTGAAGGCCCTATAATCCAATATATGGGTTTGTCTTTGGGCAACCCCTTGTGCAATGAAGAAATAGAGCACGTGTGCTTCTATCCCCTTCAGCCACACCACATTGTCTCTGACGGCAACCGTCTCGCAGTTATCTCTACGACTCTCTCCTATTGACAATGACTGATAAACAGTTATTATTAGGCTTCTCTCATCGACAGTAACCGTTTGCTCGACCAGGTTTGAGGAATTGACAAGACACCTGTTCGCATGGGCAACCGACATCTCTTCAACACTATTTAAACCTTACGGGATAAGAAAAAAGGCACATGAACATAGACGACGGAGGCAAAGAATAGCGAAGTCATTCCGTATTAGGGCTAATAACCCTTTGTAATCGCTCATCAAGAGCAAACTGTAATTCTATTATAGAAATAAAGATAATCTCTTTTCTCATCTTTAATCCTTCTGTGAGGCTCAGATATTTTTATAATTCATAATATCGATGATTTGATCATCGACAGTAGTAATCTAGTAGGCCCAAGGCTGGTAGGCTATTGTTTGCTTGCTTCAAAATTTTGCACTATATTCTTAGATTATGTTGGGCCATAGTTCATTGGTACTTCTTTCATTCTCTTACTTGCCATACTAGATAATGTATCTTTGACCATATGGGTATATCGAGAATTTTTTATTTGGCTCGTTGTGCCACGAAATTGCAAAAGTAGCCCCCGTGCATTGAAAATTGGAGTTTTGGTCCCCTATCCAACCGCAGAAGCACCGGAGGCCAACACCTGGCACATACCATGGCCGGGAAGCGCAGCACACTCCGACCACCGCGGCACCCCGGTGCAACGCAGCACAAGGTGGCCGGGCGTGGAAGGTGGTGGGGCCTGCCTTACTCTTGCGCTCCTTAGCCACAGCAGTAGTTCCTACGCTGCCTAGGTGCGGCAGCAAAGCAATCACCACCCCTACTAGCTGTAGCTCATTGAAATTGCAATAGTAGCTACTAGTACTATTAAATTTTTTGTATAGATTTGTTAGCAAAAGCCCCTATAAAAATATTTGTGAGTAATACGTAACTTGATATATTTGTAATTAATGAATGATCCAATCCTGTCAATCAAAAAATGATCTACTTGAGATCACGATTGTAACAATCTTGGTTGTATTTTACACTTAGTCTTCCTAGAGCGTACGTCCTTAATTTTGCATCATGACAAATAAGTTCATTGTAGTGACCACTAGGCATGTTGGCAGACACTTACAAAGGAACACTGGAAGAAGAAAAAACAAAAATTTGTAAAACTACAGATGGTTCGAAATGCCATCACTTATTTTATTGATTACGATCTTGTTGTAGCAAGGATAAAATCCAATTTTGCTGAGGAGCTTGGAGATTGCAAATGCACTCAAAGGTAGCAATGTGATGAAATCTTCATATCAAAGTTAAGTTGTGAGGCACGAAACCTAGAATATACTAGAGTCCCAGAACAGAGCATATTACACGTGGTTATGGGCCATGGTGGTTTCGCTAATTGCTTTTGTTAACCTCGCTGGTAATATGGTACGTTGTGACACAAGCATCCAGACCATGTAAGAACACAAGCATCTCACTCCTCGCAGGCAAGACACCACTGATCATGTGGGTGGATCACTTGGTCGATCCATTTGCGACGCACATAGGAGATTTGGATACTACAGGTAGACGGAAGAGGTTTTCAGTGGGTGCTTTCAAAGAGAAATGCTAAGGGAATATACTGTAATCGATCCTTACTGGCTGTTGGTAGCGCTCCATGTCCCAACACCAGTTGGAATAGTCCAAGCGTAGTTCACACAACCCCAATAACACATGCCCAGCCTCAACCACTCCTTAGACTTGAAGAACTTACATGTGTCCCCACACCAATAGAGGGGCAGCGTCTCCCCCTCGAGTGGGTCTTGCGGCGAATGCCCAGTGGGAATGTTGAGGTAGGGGTTTGAGCTACGGAGGGCGTCCTTGTGGGGTGGTGGCCTCTTGGCATGCTTCCTTTGTTCATCTTGGGTTGCAGTAGCCCTTGCAAGTTAGGTGATCTCCATATGAGCAAGCTAGTGTTGTAGTCTTGATGTAGTGTTGTAGTCTCACTTGTATTAGCCTAAAGTTTCTTATAATGTAAATACCTTTCTGAATTTGTAACCGTGAAGCTTATATTTATAAAATTGTAGGTGTCATCCTGTGTATGCAGTGATAACCTACTTGTTATGTTGTGATGTTGTAATGGTGGATTCTAATCTTAACGGAAATAGAATATGTTGTTGTATTTACTTGTTTTCAGATGGTATAGTTAACATTTCCTGAGGCTAGCCAAAAAATAGAAAAAATTTAGGTATAGAATGAAATATCGTAGACAATTCTGTGGTATAAACTGTCTATTAAGAATTATCACAGACAATTCAAACCAAAAATCATCTGTGATACTCACACATCACAGACGATTGGAACCGTCTATGATGAGCGAGTATCATAGACGGTTAATACATAGAACCATCTGTGATGTGCGAGTATCACAAATGGTTTTTGGTTTAAGCTATCTGTAATAGTGTTCTTCACAGATGGTTCTAATTACAAACCGTTTGTGTTGTATTTATCACAAACAGCTCACAAACCGTCTATCATTATCTCCGATTATCACTGACCCATAAATTTAGACTGTTCAAAGCATCATCTGTGATGACAATTTTGAATCGTCTGTGATGACTATTTTTGTAGTAGTGCTAACACGGGTTTTCCAAAATTCTAACTTTCCAACTCACACGTGTCGAAGCCTCCAGGACCACATCTTCCGTAGCTTCTCCATGCTTCATCTACCACGTGTCGTAGCCTCTGAACTGCACCTCTATAGCTCTAACACATATCATCCATCTTTGATCTCCATATGCCCCAAGCATGAGCCCGACCATCTCATGACATCCTTGACTGTTTGAATATCGGATCTCCCCATCCTAGTCCTGGTGCATCTTGTCATCGACCATGATCACCTTTATGCTCAACTTGAACATGCAAAGACCGAAAAATATTTTTCCGGTACAAGTTTGTCCCAACTTGACCAAAATCAGTCCACACACACTCGACACACCTCAAGTAACAGTAAGCAACATCATCAATTATTCATTATAAATTAATCATTGTCAATTATTCATCATCAAAATATCCTAAATTTAGCCACATGATCTAACAATCTTGTTGGATTGTAAGGGCTTTCTCACCCCAAAAGCTAGCCTTTCCGGTACAAGTTTGTTCCAACTTGACCAACATTAGTCCATATACACGTGACACACCTCAAGTAACAGTAAGCAATATCATCAATTATTAATCATAAATTAATCATTGTCAATTATGTATCACCAAACTATCCTAGACTTAACCACATGGTCTAATAATCTTGTTGGATTATAAAGGCTTTCTCATCCCAAAAACTAGCCAATGAGATTTCCCCACTTTTAAGTTAAGTCTCTTACCTTTCCACAACCAATGTGTGACTATTCCAACAATCTCTCCCTTTACACATTAGTGTCCCTTAGCCCTTCACTGCCCCTTCACTGTATACCAACGGTCCCTCAGGGTCCCCTCACCGTACACCAGCGGTCCCTCAGGTTTACAGTTTATTAGACGTTCATACACTAGTGCCCATTGGGCCAAAGATGTTAGAACCAGACTCTGATACCACTTGTTATATCGTAAGAGCTTTCTCACTTTAAAATCTAACCAATGAATTGAGAGACTCCCACTTTTAAATTAGGTTCATTGCTCTTCCACAACTAATATAGAATTATTCTAACAATAATTCAGATCATTCACTCGCGACATCTCGAGCTTATCAGTTTGGTTCTTCAATTAATAACTGGCGTGATGTACAGCACCCATGCAGTGAGAAGTTAGCAACCCTTTTTCAATTCAGGCTACTGAACACGGACACGCCGAATCATGCATGTCGATAGGTTGGGAGATACACTTGGATTTGTTTTTAGTGTGATTGGAGCAACCTGACGATGGCAATGGCGACACTGCAGAGGCGGTCGACGCCGCGGTTGCGCGCGGTGAGCACGTTGCGGTGCTCACGCTGCCGCACGGCCTGGCACCCCCTCTGGCACAGCTTTACCTCCGCCTGCCCGGCGCCCACCAGCACGGCCGCCTCGTCGAACGCACCGGCGTCCAGCGCCGCTGCCGCGTCGCCCAGCTGGTCTACCGCAGCCTCGTACCGCTCCTCGCAGTCCTCCAGGCACTGCTGCAGCTCCACGGTCTTGTTCTCGAGGCCCTCGAAGTCGTAGATGCGGGACAGGTGCGCCGCCGTCTCCGTCGCGTTCTCCTTCGCCAGCAGCACGGCCGCGCGCGCCAGCCCGCGAGTGTTCACCGGCGTCGCCCGGGCCGCCGGGTCGGACGACAGCGCATCCACGCACAGCTCCTCCTGCGCGCCCGCACTCTTGCACGTCTCCTCGAGGCTGGCCAGCGGGGACGACGACGGCGATGGCGCCGCCGCGGGGGCGGATGACGCTGGCACGACGGCGACGAGGCAGAGGATGGTGGTGATCAGATAGGAGGGAGCCATTGGTCCGTATGTATATACGCCGATGTGGTGATGGTATTATTGCTAGCGTTGCTGTGAACGATGGGTTGCTCAATCTTGGAGAGGAGGCATGCATGGCTGCTTTATGCTGCGAGCTTTCGCTAATTTTAGGCTCGCGGTGGTGGACTGGTGGTTGGGCAATTGCGAGCGTGTGAGCGTTTGGTGGTTGTGGTTGTTCCGTGGGGAGAGAAAGGATCGTCGTCGTCTTTTTTTTTGATGTGTATAGATATTATTCAGATGTTTTCTTCTCAACAATCATCCAAATTTCGGACCGTTGGATTAGAGATCCAACGGTCTCATTTTTTGGAGGGGGAGAATTTTTTTTGGAGGGGGTGGGGAGAATTTGTGGCTCTTGGATCTCTAATCCAATGGTCACAAATCTAGATGATAGTTAGAAAGAAAACATCCAGATGATGTTTATCAATACTTTTTTTTACTCGGCAACGTTAACTAGAAAAAAATACGGTGACAGAAAAGGTAAGAATAAAAACACTGTGATAGGAAAAGGTATTAAAAACTTGTAAGAATGCAAGTGGAAAAGTTGATGTCTTCGTATTATGCGCTGTTATTCATACTCAACAGGTAATGGGGCTAAACTTTATTCACCAACTAAGCTATCTCAAAAGCTCTTATGTTTTCTGCTAGTACATATTATGTATTTGTTATTTTATTAAAGCGGTAGGAAAAGAAGCTACCGTGTTTGTTTTTAAAGACTAAAAATTATCACGTTGATCAAAGTAAAAAAGAGAGTTATCTATATAGTTAATTCTGGTAAATCTAAATTATAACGGTCCATATTACAAGGAGGCTGCTGTCGCTGAGCAAAAGGGTGGCCGTGGCGTCGGTTGTGGGAGGCAGATCGAGGCCGAGGTCGCTCGCCGCCAGCAGGACGCACGAAAGAAGGACGTACGGTGGTGCCAAGCAGGATCCGGCTGTAGAACACGAAGACGGTGGCCGGAGAAGATATCGCGGCGGCGGCAGCCGGCGATGATCAAGGGAAGGCGCCGGATAGCACAAATCACGACGTATGAGGTAGGCGTCGGCGATGGCGGTGGCCAGAACAAGGGAAGCCCGCTTTCGTCATGTATGAGTTTAATTAATTAGCAGTTGCTTCCAACCCGAACAAGTGATCAATTGCGACGTTGAGTAGTATCATATCGATTAAAATTGTTGGTCTCGTTTTTCCGGCGTTAGAATTTACAAGATTTTATGATCATGGAAATTTACCATAAGTGATCAATATTCCTTGAAAAAGGTGGAAACCTGCAAGCACTCAAGAGTCAAGGATTTTAACTCAAAGTCAATAGAAACTACATGGTCAGAGAAGAGCAGGATCCTCATGCTAGAATTGCCATGTATGCTTGACATATGCTAAACCAATTGGGTTTTGTTAAACATCAACCGGATATTTTCTTTCAAACTATCATCCAGATTTTGGACTGTTGGATTAGAGATCCAATGGCCATAAATTCTCTCTCTCTCCTTTGAATTCTACTCCATCCCTCTTGAAAAAATCTCCTCTTAAAAACAAGGGCCTCCTTGATCTCTATTCCAAGGATCATAAATTTAGATAATAGTTAAGAAAAAATATCCGGATAATGTCTAGACACTCTCAAAACAGTTTGTACCGCGGGTCGTAGAAAGAGGAGCACGCAATTTTTGGGACGTGATCTCCATCGGAATCCTACCATCCCAGTAACGGTGAGAGTGCAATTGTTTATCGCTGAAACCGTGATTCTGCTTGCTTAAAAACCATGTTTGTACTTCGCTAAAATAATCCACACAACTACACGAATATATGGGTGTTTGGAGGAAAACACAAGCACTTATGGAGTCGATAGATGAATTCAACTTTGGGTGCATGCTTCCATGTTCGTGGCTGAAGATTAGGTCGATGCCAACACAGATCGGCAGAAAATCGAACAGAGCCCACAGGTGCTCTCTCATGTGCATACTACTGATCTTCGCGAGGGAAACAAAAAGGAGACCTGAGACGTAATAGGCGATGAAACTTTGAATGAATTTCAAACGTGGGTGTTTGTTTGAAGTAGATTAAATTTTGAGTGTGTTCGTGCGGGTTATTTATGATGGTCTTTTATTTTTCATCTCAAAATTTTAATTTCAATCTATTTCGATTCACACCCCGTGTGAAACGCTATGGATCTATACATATTATTATTGAACATCGGGTAAAAGCGCGAGAATTAGATTAGGAGGAATTTGATTGGGCTGTTTGATTTGCTTCATGTGCTAGCATGCTGCGCAAGAGGACTGTCGTTGTTGGGCTCGTGCACAATAAAAGGCTTGATTGAAGCGTGTACATGGAGCAGTGGACCGCATGGATCCAAGATCTTCGTTAGTATACGCACTTAATAACACTGTAAATCTCTGTGAATTCTAGATGTTGACCACCTCCTAAGTTATTTTGTTCACACCTTTTGTAGCATCAGGCCCATATAGTAAAGTAATTATTTTCAGATTTTGTTTCCAATCAGAAATTAAACCACTGATTAATTAAACGGAAATGCTAATCGGCAGTCGGTTGTTTTTTATACCCAAAAGCAGTCGGTTTTGGAGCCGTCCGTTTCTGTGTTGAGATTCGTGTCTCAGGGAGTGCTTTCCGGGTTGCGAAATTCGCACCCGTTTTGTTTCCAGACCCGGCATCGTGAAGGTTCTGTCCGAACGGTGATATTTGAATAGTTTTTTCCTCGTTTCTCGCGCCTGTCCTATTCCACTTTGCTGGAGAGAGCCGAGGGTGCGCAGCACTCGGGGGGAGAGAGGATACCTCAGATTTGAGTGGATATCTCATCGCCGGAGCGGAGATCTCGTCGTGTTCTCAGTTTTTTTACGGAGATCTATTCGCCGGAGCTTAGATCCGTCGCTCTGGAGAGTGAGCAGAGGTTCGGAGCACTCGGGGGAGAGAGGATACCTGAGTTTTGAGTGGTTATATCGTCGCCGGAGCGGAGTTCTCGTCGTCTTCTTAGTTTTGTACCGAGATATCGTCCGTGTTTCTCGGTGAGTTGTACATCGTCGCGCGTGGTATATTCTCCGGTGAGCTCGCCTCTCTCGCTTTTTTTACATCTATGTATGTTCTTTTTAACGCATCGTCTTTTTAACGAGAGATCCCATCCTGCAGTTCTTCTCCGTTGTGTTCTCCGTGGACGAGGTTATCGTCAAGTTGGAGTGAGACCTCATCGTGCGGTGTTTTTATATGTTGAGGTATGTCTCTCTCCCCTCTCTCTACGTATATTTCCTGATTGTACTTGTACGTTTACTGTTTGTTTCATGCGCCTTTTTTTATCTCTATATCATATGTTGGTATGCCCAGATCCGTAGTATAGATGAAGTCTAGGGGAGGTAGAAGGGAAGAGAGGGGAGGGTTTTTAGGATCCTTTTTTATGATGTTTGATCCTTTTTGTGGGTTGTGATTTTAGGGGTTTTGGTAGGTGAATTGAGCATGGTTGGTAGCCTTCACTTTGGGTTCTTTTCTTGCGAATATTAGCTTTTGCATGCCGGAGGATATGGAGTCTCACACGACATCATGTGCTTTCAGAATATGATTCCTTTGGATTGTAAACGAAGGAGCGACTAGGATGCTTTCTATATTGTTACCATCTTGTATGAGGCTGATTACACCTACAAAGTAGTTTTCCGCAATACCAGTGATCTCCGGTCAGTAAAGCTTATGGAGACCGATAGATGCTGGTCAATTATGTGTGCAAACACAATTAGTGCTTACTCGTTAATGTTTTGCTCTATGCAGTACCATTTGTAGTCACAACTTGCTTCGCAAAAACAAGAGGCGGTTGTGCTATTACCTTCGAATTTTAGTAGCTCTTGTACTGGTGCTTTTCCATCTTGGAAGAAATATCGTGGTGGGTAATGTTGTTCTCATCTCTAATTCAACTTACTAGAAATTGTTGTGTTTGGGGATGCCCATTAGTTGCAATGGACCTCAAAACACAACACAAATAACATTGTTGCATGTGTCTACGCTTGCTTCTTCATTGTGACATTGCCATAGATGCTCTACCATTTATGCACATTGAAGCCGTGCAATGTTGTCCCGCACTCAATATTTTGTCCGATGTTGCTTTCTAATTTGTATTAGAGCTACCACATGTAACATTGATTCATTCCTTTTGGGGTTTTGTAGGGTTATCATTGTACACAACAGAGGAAGAACTTAAAAACATCTTTTCACCATTTGGCGCCTTAGAGGAAGGTACATTGATTCATGTTGCTGCTGTTTTGTCAGTATGTATTCTCTAGTGTTTGGTGTGTTTTATGGAACTAAAATAATGGAGATGATATCGGCAGTTACCGTGTTGTAGTGCAGCTGGCCCATTTTCATATCTTTTTTGGGGTCATATTGATTTGTTGTTTACCTTGTTAAGTTATTTGAAGGGGTTTTGAATAGGTTTTTTTTGGCAGGCATAGGTGGTCTTTTGGTTAGCTTTTTTGTAGGACTATATGAAAAAGAAGATTATAAATGTTTTTAAGTTCGTTTCATTATAAAGGTTAAGAGTCAGGTCAGTGTTTAATTAGCTTATAGGACTGTATGGACGAAGAATAGAGCAGTTTACTTTGTTATGTTAGAACTTTTTAACTTCGAAGAATCATATGTGGTGTTTTGGTTAGTTTTCAGGACTGTTGATTTTTTGGTATATAAATTCTCCCTTTAAGATGAACTCAAGATTGATAGGATTAACTGTGTTATTCATATGTTCTGAACGAAGTCTAGAGAATGCGCATGCCGAGGATGGATCCATCTATATCTGTTGATTATGCAGTTTTTGTTCAAACTTGTACTGATGATTTTTTTTGCTATTGCTGTTTGTAATTTTTTTTACACTGATGTGTTCTTTTGTTTGCTGCTATTTTGTAATCTTTTTTTTGGTTGCGTTTGTTGGCTTTTATATATCTGTATGTTCTTTTTACTTTTACTGTCTTTTTAACCTAGAGATCCCAGCGCAGAGATCTTCTCCGTGTTGTTCTCCGACAGTCGAGGTCATCGCCCATTTGGAGTTGAGACCTCGTCGCGCGGCGTCTTTTATATGTTGAGGTATGCCTCTCCCTCTCTACGTATATTTCCGACTGTACTTGCACGTTTACTGTTTCTTTCATGCGCTGTTTTATATCTATATCATATGTTGGTATGTCCAGATCCGTAGTATAGATGAAGTCTAGGGGGAGGTAGAAGGGGAAGAGGGGGGAAGGGTTTTTTTAGGATCTTTTTTGATACTGATGTTATGATGTGTGTTTTTTTGTACCGATGATATTGATGCTACTGTTGTAATTGTTTATTTTCTGATAATGATGCTTTTTTTGTTGCTGCTGTTTGTCAGTATGTATTCTCTAGTGTTTTTATGGAACTAAAATAATGGAGTTGATATCGGCAAATTACAGTGTTGTAGTGCATCTGGCCCATTTTTATATCTCTATGCGACATATCGATTGTTTTTTACCTTGTTATGTTATTTGAAGGGGTTTTGAATAGGTTTTTCTGGCAGGCATAGGTGGTGTTTTGGTTAGTTTTTTGTAGGACTCTTTGAAAAGAAGATTATAAATGTTTTTAAGTTCGTTTCATTATAAAGGTTACGAGTCAGGTCAGTGTTTAATTAGTTTATAGGACTGTCTGGAAGAAGAATAGAGCAGTTTACTTTTGTTATGTTAGAATTTTAAACTTCGAAGAATCATATGTGGTGTTTGGTTAGTTTCCAGGACTGTTGTTTTTGGTATATAAATTCTCCCCTCAAGATGAACTCAAGATTGATAGGTTTAACTGTGTTATTCATCTGTTCTAAACGAAGTCTAGAGAAACTGTGTTATGCGGTTTTTTGTTCTAAGTTGCACTGATGTTTTTTTTGCTATTGCTGTTGTAATGTGTTTTTTATAATGATGTTTCTTTGGTTGCTGCTGTTTGTAATCTTTTTATTTTCTTTTTTTTTGGTTAAGTTTGTTGGCTTTTATATATATGTATGTTCTTTTACTTTTACTGTCTTTTTTGTATGCACATTTTTTCCTGCACACTTCTTTTTTGTATGCACATTTTTTTCTGAAACCAACATATATTATTCTGCACATAGGCTTTTTAAAATTGAAACCTCTGCATACCTTTTTTTTTGTTCAACCTGGTAACTCTGCATAGATTTTGAAATCGTAATCAACAGCGTTTGCAATCATATATCACAAACAAGTATGCAACACCTAGAGAATACAATATTTTCTGAAATTGGTTTTTTAAGTTAGTTATTTGTTTTATGTTTTTTTGTAGGTGTTTTTTGTGACCTTCATAAAAATGTCTGATAAAATGAAATCAAAGTTCAAATCCATTTTGGATCACCATGTTGTAAACCCGCAATTTGACGAGGTAATTATTTAATAGTTTTGTTTTTTGCTCTGGTGTGCAGTAATCAATAGTGTACCTTATTTTGTCATGTGGTATTCAATGTTTTGTAGGTTAAGGAGGCACTATCGTCAATGCTTGAACGTTTTGAGCATGAACAAAAAACAAGGTTACAACATGGGTTAGAATGTTTGGCTGTTGGTATAGCCAATGTTCTGTGTTGCGACACCAGGGACTATCGTGTGGGAGTAAATGATACAAATATTGAGGGTAACAGGTCTACACCTAATATGGTACACATGGATATTGATATGGACGGTGTAGATTCCAAAGGACTCAATGTTAAAGGGTGCTGTGCTGAGATTTGTTCAAGAGATAACTGCACTGCTGGGCCAGCAGGGCCTTCTCCAACGCGTGTGTGTGATGAGGCTGATTGTGATCATGAGGAAACTCAAAAGCTACACAATTCTGTCTCAGAAACAACTCCAGGGAAGTGTGATGATCAACCGACACAGAAGTTATCTAGCTCAACAGGTCTGCAATGTTTGTTTTTTCCCTCTTAACATTGTGTTTTGTTTTATATCAACCCTTTTTGATCTGTGTTTTTGTTGTTGTTCATAAATTTTTTTGTTTGTATATTTGTCTTGGTATAACACAGAGTCAATCCAAGTGTCTAGTTGCAATCAAGAGGAGACTTAGAAGATACTTAATTCTGGATCAGAAACACCCCCAGCACAATTTGATGATCAACCAACACAGAAATTATCTAGTTCAACAGGTCAGCAATGTCTTCTTTTTGATCCTCATAAGCTTTTTTTTCTCGCATACCAACACTTTTTGTACATGTTTTTTATTTTTTTGTTCATACTCATTTTTAATTTTTTTATATCTTTCATGTATTTAACGCAGAGTCAATCCAAGAGGGTAATTGCGATCAAGAGGAAACTCAAAAGCTACACAATTCTGGGTCAGAAACTTCTCAAGGACAATGTGATGACCAACCGACACAAAAGTTATCTAGCTCAATTGGTGAGAAATGTCTTCTTTTATTCATCTTTGAGATATTGTTTGCTTTGCATACCAACCATTTTATATTTGTTTTTATATTTGTTCATACTCCTTTTTTTGCTATTTTTCATTTTTAGATCTTTCATGTAATAATAAGAGAAAGAGGACATCTACCAGCGAAGATTATATTAGCAGCAGGCATGCAGGTTTGTTTTCATCATCGCTGCGTTTTGTGTTTTGAAACCCAAACTTGAAGTTTGAATGGAAGCCATATTTTTTTTGCTAAAGTGCACTAACTTGTTGTTGATGGTGGGTCTGATTTTTTTTAAGGAATTTGTCCTGCCGATCAAGTTCCTATTCCACATGGCAAGGTATATACATGCTCGGAATTTCTTTTTTTTGTTTTTTGATTGGTTTTTTATATGCAAAGGAAGCACGCTTTTTTGATGCACTAGATGAGGACTTTTTGGGATTTTTGCATATAGTCGCATTTCAAGTGATAGAATCTTTCCCCTCCATTAAAGGTAGCACAATGATTTGCTTATTGTTTGTTCACTTTTTTAATTTGTTGTGTTTTAGGGAGCTGGTGTGTGTGGGTGGAGGGGGGATGTTTTTTTAGTTTAATCATGTTTTTTAGTTTAATCATGGTTTAGTTTAATCATGTTTTTCTCTCAATGTATGCTGGCTTAATTATAGGGTTTTTTTTTATTTGCTAAGAAAGTTGACTGGTCATGTTCATATCATATATATTGTGTTTTCAATTTTTTTTCAAGAGTTTCAACATTAGTAAAGGGTTTGCTAATCAGAGTCATGCTGGCGACTGTCATGGTAAACCAAAAACTCTTTTTTTATTTTTGTCCTTATGGAGCATATCTTAATACATAGCACCTTTTTTCGTAACCATTGTCCATATGAAGCATATCTTAATTCATAGTACTTACACAGCTACAAAGATGTTTTGTTTGAATTATATTCTTAACATAGAGTACTATCACCGCAAAGATTTTTCAGGCAGCTTTTTGTACATTTGCATCATAGCTCAATGCAGGGTACTACCATTAGCTCAATGCATAGCACATATATAAATGCATTGATAGAGTTTGCATAATGACAATCCCACAAAGTAATGTATCTCTGTGTTTTTTTTTTGTTATTTTGTAGGGTGACTTCCGACACATTGGACATCAATTTTAGCTGTTTCGGGCATTTCCAATGGTTCATACGACAACAAGTTCAATAGTTAGCAGGCATATTCATTAGCAATATAGTATATGGACTACACATTTTTTTTTGCTTTTTCAGATACACTATACGAACGATGTACTGCTCTTAAAATGTTTCTATTAACAATATATGTGTTAGTTAGCCTCATTAGGCTGTGTGGTTTAATTTTCGCAAGATGTCCCTGTTTGATTAAACTTCTGAATTTTTTTTTGGTAAATCATTCCTTGAAGATTTGTTTTGTTTGTTCAGTTTTCTAAAGCCCTATAGTATCATTAAAACTTCCCAATCTGTTTTTTATTTGCTTTTTTGATGTTTTATCTTTGTATTTTTAATGTTTTTTCCTTTAGAAGGTTAGATTGTGTTTTCTTTGGTGAGATATCTGTACATTTTTGTTTTCTGTTAAATTTCACATTTTTTTCTAAGAGGTTGTAGTGTGATTTTTTGTGTTATTCTGGCTGCATACTAGTTTTTTGGGCTATGTTTGATTAAACTTCCTGAGCTGTTAGTTTTGTTTGTGCCTGTCCTCATCCACTTTGCTGGTTTTGAATATTGTTTGTTTGGTTAAACATTCCAACATGTTTTGTGTGGTGTTTAATTCCGATTCTCTGATCGTTTCAAATTTGTTTTGTATGGTGTAGTGACATCCTAATTATTGTTTTGTTTGTATCACTAAAACTGCCTCTTAGTACCATCATTTGAAATTGTTATGTCAGTTTACTTGGTGAACTGGTTTTGTTATGCCGTATTAGATCTTTTGTTTTGTGAAATTTCGCAAGTTGTTTTGTTTGTTTACTTGGTTTGAATTGTGTTTTTTTTACTTATGTACTGTGTTTGTTTTTCAGTATTAGATGTTTTGTCAAGTTAAATTTTGCAAGATGTTTTTGTTAGTTTACTTGGTGTACTGGTTTTGTTATGCAGTATTAGATGTTTTGTTTTGTTAAATTTCGCAAGATGTACTGCTTGTTTGTTAGCCTCATTATGTTTGTTGTTAAATTTCCCAAACATATTGTTATCTTTTTTGAAGTTTGTTAGTATATCAAGGTGTTTTGTTTGGTTGGTATATCAATATGTTTTGTTTGGTGAAACATCCCAATATGTTTTGTTATGGAAGTTTGAATGCTATGTTTTGATAAACCTCAGTATATCAATATGTTTTGTTTGGTTTGGTTTTGTATAACCAAATAACTGACATGTCATTGGTTTTATGGGGACAGCGCAATCGTGTGCCTTTGCCTATTTTTCGATTACTTCAAGTGATTTCGAATATCACTGCACAGTGAGTGTCATTTCTTTTTTTCTCTTTTTCTTTGATCCGCAGTGGAAGAGATGCTAGTGGGCCTGTCATATGCTCGATGAGGATAATTGTGGTCTAATACTGAAATTGAATGTTCAATTTTTGAGCTCTGGATATTTGAATTGCTGTTATTTGTCTCCCAGTCATACAGTTAGATTTTTGATTGAGAGTATGTATATGTTGTGATCACTAGTTTTGTGTTGTCTGCATCTTGATTAGTCAGTTCAGATTTGTTGCATAACTTTTGCTAAAATTATATGCGATCACTTTTTTGGCACTGATTCCTCTGCTAGCCAAGAGTATATATTTTTTTGGTGATAGTCAGTAGTTGAGATTGGTCAAATTGTTGTTTTTTTAGAGCTCAAAATTTGAATCTAACTTGTCATATTCAATTTATGAAGAGTATAGACCAAAGTAGCGGGACGGCCAAGATTGAAATCTTGTGTAACCCTACATCTGAGAGCAATAACACAATACATGTTGTTGAACACATGATAGATCTAATCATTTTTTTTGCTAAGGCTTCAACCATTTTCGGAAGTGCTATACTGTAAGTAGTCACACTGCTAACCTGTTATGTTTTAGGGTTCACAGTGAGTGTCATTTCTTTGAAAGTTATGTTTTATTATACTTGCCAACCTGTTAGTTTTGGTTTTCATTGTATAAATGTAAACTAACATGAAAAAGAAAACATCAAAATTACTTATAGGAAAGGCACAATTTGTAAATGTTGATATTACAATAGTCTTTCTTACAAATGTAGCTGTAAGAAATTGTAGGAGCTAGATGATTGCAAGAGAATAATTGTGCTATTCCATCCTGCAATAGGCTTTTCTTACAAATGTCATTCCAGTAGTGTCCTTATATAACATACTTATAAAAAACAAATGTCATATTTTTTTCCTATTATGTCAGTCAAGTATTCTTTTTAATCTTCTCCTGGCTGCATTGTAGGCTTCTGTTTCTTCAGTGTGCTCTAAATCTCCTTGAGTGTTGCATGCTCTCTGGCCTTCTTTTTTGACTGCCCTCCTAAAGGAAATTCAAAATACAAACATTAGTTTTTAAACATTTGCATATGTTTTTTTAAAAAAATATTTTTTTTGCAAATTTACCTTGTTTGTTTGCTTTATTCATGTTTTGCCTCTTCTTTTTGGGTAGTTCAATTTCAATGTGCTTCAATTTGCATGTTGCAAAGTTGTGATCAGTACCTCCACAGTGACTACAGTGGTATATTCTTTCTCTTTAATCCTATCAATTAAACTTTTAAATCTTGTTGACGGTCTCCCTTTAGTTTGGGCAACATCTGGATCTACAAGATTGTTTTGTGCACATGCCGAACTTTCATCTCTTGCAACATCATTTGCAATATTGTCAGTGTTGCTTTGTCCATGTGACTGTTCATGCAATTCTTTGTCGGCTTCAACTATGTTTAGATGGGTTTCAATCCTTGATATCACTTCCATGAGGTAATTATATGTTGCACCTGACTTCGAACCTTTTGATGCCAAATCAGCAAACCTTCTAGAAAGGACATTAAACCTTAAGGTCGAATTTTCTGCATCTGTATTCATTGCATTAATTCTGACAACTTTATTGGTTTTTTTTCCTCCATCTATCAATAATGTATCTATCTGGGATTTTTGTGAGGTCTAGGTAAAGAATCACTCTCAGTATATGTGAACACAATATACCATCTTTATGAAATTTGGCACATATGCAGCTAAGATCCTCTCTGGGTAAGTCTACTAGTACAATGTATTTCCTGTGTCTCCGTTCCTTTTTCCTGTAATTTAATGCTTGGAAAACCTCATAAACCTTGGATGGTTCTAGTTCTATCAACTGAAGTCTCGTGGTATCTTTGAGTTGTTTTTGGAACTTTTTGAATATATTCCTATTATAAAGCTGCATAGCTTGCTCCTCAATGTAGTATTCAGACCATAATTGTTTTGGTTGCCTGGATCTGCATTCATGGGTGTCTTTTTCCTCAGTGGTGAAAACTGTATCTATCAATCTATCATACTCTTTGAGGAAACTTGTAACACTGTACTGTGGACCAACATTCCTTTTGAATCTTGCATTTGTGCCTTCGCTGAGCGCGGTGCTTTCTATGAAAGGACAGAAGTTTTGTTTAAAGTACACTGGAACAAACCTCTCTCTAGTTTGCCACATCTGCTGGAAATACTTGATGTTTTGTATTTGATATTTTTCAATCATTTCTTGCCAAAGCTTCTCAAATTCATCAATTGTTAGACAATTGTGTATAATGTCTTGAAAATCCTCAAACAATTCATGGTTCCTAGAAAAGCATTTCCCACCCTTCTCAACTGCTTTCTTCAGGATGTGAAACAGACAATTTCTATGTGTTGTGTTTGGAAATATTTGAGATATCGCTGATCTCATCGCTCCATCCTGGTCAGTTATTATTGTCAATGGCTCTTGCCCTCCCATGGCTGTTAAAAATGTTGTGAACAACCACTTAAATGTGTCCACAGTTTCATCTAGTATGAATGCACAGCCAAATATACATGTGTTTCCATGCCCTGTGATTCCAACGAATGGTGCGAATGGTAGATTATATCTATTGGTTTGATAGGTTGTGTCAAAGCTAACACAATCCCCATATTGAGCATAATACTCTCTTGATCTACCATTTGTCCAAAATATATTTCTGACCTTTTTGTTCTCATCCAGATCAAAAGCATAATAAAACCTAGGATCATCTTTTTGTTTCATGCTAAAATATTCTAGAACTTGCGCCATGTCATTAGTTGTTGTCTCTCTGTTAATTGATGTTCGAAGATTGCTGACATCCTTTTTTGTGTAAGGCAATGCTGTCAAGCCTCCACGCAGGAATGATAGAATCGAGATCATGCTTCTTGTCGGTATGTTACACTCTTTTAATGTCCTTATCAATCTCTTCTCCTTTGGTGTCATGTACTTGTGCGATCTCATGAATCTTGTTTCTGAATTTGGACTCAGGTCATGGTTGTGGTCCAAATCAAGTCTTGTTATGTACCATATCCCATTTGTTTTTGTCACAACCATCACACACTCACAATTGGTCTTTATCAGGACATTTGTGTCTCTTTCTGTTGTTACTTCCTCCTGTTGTTGCTTTTTTGTAACTCCATACCTATTGCACTTGAATGTGACTCTTGTGACCCCATTATCCTTCTTTTTGCCTGTGCTGTGATAGGTATGTGTAAGGACCACTGAGAAACCTGATAGAAAAGCATAAAAATTGAAAAAGTGGTGTGCTTCTTCTGCTGTTCTGAATTGCATCCCCATTGCAGGAGTGTACTTGCTATCTATTTGCACATTATTGCCCTGTTTTGATGCTTGTTCTTCAAGAATCAAGAAATTTTCAATGTCATCTTCGCTAAGCAGTCCGTCATGTTCTGTTTGATTTATGTCTCCCAACTGGCATGCTTCATTGGTCATATCAAATGTTTGTTCATATGTAATATCATCATTATCATCTGGTCCTGCAAAGCAATGTTTCATCCAAGGATTAATAGGGTTGTTACATATGTTTTTCAGTATGCACAGAAGATAAAATTTTCTATATGAATAGCATACCTTTCCATTTTGCATTGTCTTTAACGTATCCAAAGACCAATAATGGGGAGTTTCATCTTCACTGTCTACATGCATGTCCTGACAATTTTTTGTCTGCCCTATTTGTGCAACTGTGTAGTCATCATTTATCCTGCTACTTGTCATTATCATTGAATTCTGGATACATACATGATTCAAGTCAGTAATGACATGGAGAACATAAATGTTTTGTTCTTTGTGTCAAATTTTGTCTCTGTAAGAATACATTTTTAGTACCTGAAAACCGATAGGGGCATTCAAAAAAGGATTGCAAGTCCCTAATCCATCCTGCAAAAGCACAATAGGAATGCAGGTCAGTTTGTTGTGTCATTGTTACTGGTTACTCAAAGTACATTTATATTTTTTAGGATGTTTTTTCTCACCTGGGGATTTGAGTAATTTGATTGAGTGCTATTAATCATTTGCTGCATCAGAGTCGTAAATGGTACATGCACTCCCTTCGACAAGCAAATAATAGTTAAAAGCATACTCAGGGAATTTTTGAGCTCATATACTTACTTACTGTTCTCATATACTTACTGTTCCCGAAGTATAATTCAAGAGTTGCAATTCATCAAATGTTAGATATGTGTCTTCAATTTTGTCTTATGTCGTCAGTACTTGATCCAACGTGTCGTCAGTTTGAATCCCTGTGTGGACAGAAGTTTTGATTAGAGCATATGGTTGAAAGGTACATTAGTTACTTATTCAACTAAAGAGGGGGGGTTTGTTTTGAGCATATGCCATTTGTTTTTGTTTATGGTCTCAGCTATTTTTGTGGAACATTGGATATTTTCATGCAGATTTTATACATTTTCACTGTGATTATTTTTTTTGCATGGCAGATTTTTATTGCATGTAGAATTTAGATGACCACTAACTTTTTTCCGCTGGTTTTGTATTGCAGGTCTTAATATAACCTAGAGCATATAAAGGAGCTAGTAAAGATTGACATCAAAAAAAAATTATAGGAAGTACAGTTGTAGTTCTGTTTGGCCTGGTTTGATTAAACTTCCCAAGATTTTTTGTTTGGTGATTATTGATTTGTTTTTTGTTTTTGTTAATCTGTGATCTGCGATAGGAAGAGATGCTAGTGGGCTTTTGTCATATGCTCGATGAGGATAATTGTGGTCTATACTGAAATTGGATATTCAATTTTTGAGCTCTAGATTTTTCGCTTATTGCTGTCATTTGTCCCATTGTCCAACAGTAAGATTTTTTGAGAGTTTGTATATGATGTGATCACTAGTTTTGTGATGTCTGCACCTTGATTAGTCAGTTCGGCTTTGTTGCATAACTTGTTAAAATTATATTCCAAAATTCTAGAAGCTTGTCAAGTTAATTCGTCTGATTTTTAATTGTTGTATATGTTATCACTTGGCTCTTATTCATCTGCAAACCGAGAGTATATTTTTTTTTGTGACAGTCAATAGTTGAGATTGACAAATTGTTTGTTTAGAGCTCAAAATTTTGAAACTCACTTTTTATCATACTCAATTTATGATGAGTATATACCAAAGTAGCGGGACGGCCAAGAGTTTTGGAATCTTGAGCAACCCTACATCTGAGAGCAATAACGAAATACATGTTGTTGAAACTATATACTAGTATATATGTTTTTTATTGCTGTATATAATATCTAGGTTATCTACTTTTTTTCATGGAAACAGTTGTTCATAATAATTTTTACAATGGAAGTTTTGGTAGTACCACCAATCTTTTTTTTGTATGTTGAGGTATGTCTATCTCCCTCTATACATCTTTTTTGTAGGTTCACTGTGTATTTACTGCATCTCTATATATATGTCACATTTTTTCGTGGTCAGAATCTTCAGATCTGTAGTTTAGTTGACTAATTGACTACTATCTTCAGATGTTCAGTGCATGTGGAATTTTTAGATGACTAATTGACTACTAACTTTTTTTGCTGGGTTTTTTTTGCAGGCGTTAATTGAAAGTAAATGTTGCAGCCAGTACAGTAGACAATTGGGACTGTAGTCCTTTTTTTTCCAAGTTTGAATGATGATACACAGGGGGGGAATCTGTGCCACCTCCATGTAAACGAAACTGAAGCAAATTGAAGCAAAAAATCAAGGTTGGTTCACGAATGTACCTTGCATTTGTTCTTGGCCCCCCTTTTCTGCTTTTAATTTCTCTCGGTTTCCTCGATCGTCCTGCTGTTGCTCCGTTTCAGACAGCGTCTCCACATCGTCTTGATGCATGCTGAGCCCTCCTGATGTGTTGATTTTTCTTCAATCAGCTGGTCTCTGCATCTGGGGGAGAACCCTCTGTTTTGTTCTCTCCTTTTTGTTCTTCTAGTTTGCCTTTTTCCCCCCTTTCACTGGATCACGTCCTCGACGAGTCTTTATATATTACTTGGGTGTCAAGTTGATTGTTCTGTGAGAAGTCTACAATCGTGGGCTTTGTATTGATTTTGTACATTTATGTAAACGTTTTCTTGTATAAAGGTTTGTTTTTGTGGGCCTCTGTACAACTTTAGACCGTGATCTAAACTTTTGTAATCGTGGGCTTTGTACAGAGATCTAAACTTTTATTTTTGCGTTCAACGTGAATACAAAACGGGGCACAAAGCCCAGTTCGGAGTCTGACCAAAGCCATGAATAAAACCCACAAATGAAGCAGACCCGTTTTTCCTTTTGAGGGCCCGTTAAGCTGTCTTATACAGCTTTTTGTAGTGGATAATCTTGTACGTTAAAAATCTAACTGTGCGGTTGGGATTTTGACTGTTTTGACGATAAAAAATAGTCAAATTCTGTATAGACAGTCCCTTAATTAAAACAGCATGACATTTAGACTATCCCACATACCCTAAGACCTCGCTACACGGCTACTTCAGAAACAGAAAGCACCACCAAGGTGAGGTCGTGAAGGTTACGACTAGATCAGGCAAAACCATCGAGACCGCTTATAATCATTGCTATGTAGCTTTATGCTTTGGTGCTTAACTTTCCAATTTATGTTTTGATGTTGGTATAAAGGTACTAATTATATATTACTCAAATTAGACATGATGAAGACAATGGATTCTAATTTCATTCATTTGTGTGTATTTCAGTAGTTCAGTCGTCAAGAAGAAAACAATAGTAACTCAATAGCCATGTCTACCATGAATATAACAACACAATTGTACAAAACATGGCTAAATTGTTCCGCAAGTAGTTTTCTTCTATAGTTTGGATGGTCCCCTTATGTTCAATTCCTTGCTCCGCCCTTGGTGGCAGGGTGGGAGAACCAACTATTTCAAATACTACTACTAATAAGGAGAACAACAATACCATAAGGAAACTAGCAGCACAATTGTGTAGGCTAGCACCATGTTCACTTTCAAGGATTAGAAATTTCCACACTAATCGATGGAAAAAGAAAAAAATTTACATAGTCGATTATGGTGGGTCTAGATTAAAAGAAAAGGTTCTACCAATGACAACATTGTCATGAGTGAGCTTATTATAGATAATCTTTACTCGAGGTTGAAGACGCATGGCATTCGCTTCATCTCGCGTCTTCCTAAGAAAGAATCGATGGCTCTTATGGTTGACCCTTCTCAGAGTAGCTCTTTAGACTTCTTGGACTTTGGCTGTTCTAGATTTTCATTGTCCGTCTTGTACTTTTTCAGCGATGAGCAGCTAGAGAGGCCCTCTGAAGATAACTTAGCCCTTTTATCTATAGAATTCACAAGAACTTATAACAAAGTGAAGAACAAAAAGAGAAGTGGTCCTGTTATTTACTTTGAGTGTGGTGAGCCAAACCACATTCGAGCCAAGTGTCTCATACTAAAGGGCAAGGAGGAAAAGGACTTCCGGAGGCGCTCTCAATCTCGAGACGTGAAGGTTAAGAAGTCAAACTACCGCAGGTTTGTCAACCAGGTCCTTATCGCTCTTGAGAACGTCGACATGAGCGCTGTGGAATCGGGGATGGAGGACAACAAGGATGACTTCCATGTCAAGAAGAAGACCCAGGACATTATTATTGATAACTTAAACCTAGAAGCTATTAGGCTCAAATCCATTAATCCTAATGATAATTGTGAATCTTTCTTGTGCTTGTATGATGAAATAGCTAATCTAAAAATTGCTCACTCCTCTGTTGCTAGTCAGCTTAAAGATACTCTATATAAACTAGAATCTCTCAAATCATACCCTAAACAAAGCCGGGGACTCTCGCCACGAGCCGCTCCACGCCACCCCTACGCTCGGTCTTGCGTGGCGTGCATGGATTCGATGACGGTCGGAGACCTTTTGCGAAAAAGCCCCGCATTTTTCAGAAATTACGTAGAGGTCCTTGGTTCTCGCGAAAAGGTCCCTGCCAGTTTTGTTTTTTTAAAACACCCCTTCACTTCACCGAAATTATGTATCCTTCGCAGGATAGCGCCCGCGGTTTTCTAAATTACGTACAGGTCCTCGAATTTTTACGAAAAAATCCTTTGGCTTTTCCGAAAATACGCATGTATCCTCGATTTTTTTTAAAAGCTTCTCACGAATTATCGTCTCTTCTGTTTCAGTCAACACGGTGGCTGGCGTGGCGTGGCGCCACGCCTACGTGGCTAGTTTAGTCATGATTATGATTGCTTGGATGCTATTGATTTAGATGTGATTCCTGTATATGTTATTTATTCATCTTACTCAAATTGTGCTTTGCTTAAATTGAAATTGGATAGTGTTACTAAGGAATTGTTAAAATTTAATCATGATCATACTTGTTCTCATCAAGAGGATAAGAACATTAAAACGAAAGAGTTGATTGAAATTGTTCTTCATTCTAAGAATGAATTTTGTGTAAAATGTTCTAGGCTCACAATTGAGATTGATGCTCTTAATAAGACACTAGATGATAAATGTAAAATTAAAAAAATCTATGTCCATGTGTGCATCTAGGAAAGTTATTTATTGTATCTCTTGTAAATTTTATGCTAAAATTGAGACTGATTTAGATGAGATGCATAAAGCTTTCAAAGTCGAGCATATGGAGCAATTGGATAGGGTTAGAAATTTCCCTTATGTGTATCGTGAGGCTTTTAAGCTGAGGTAGCTATCTGCCTATCCATAAAGAAAGATATGCCAGGGCAATCAAGACAAATAACTGTGCCACATGTGACAACCTAGCTTAAGAAACAGACCCTTAAGAGATTCTTTAGTGGGAAGAAGAACCTCAAAATGATTCTTGACCAATCTAAGATGAGTGTGAAGAAGAGAGACTTAGAATTTAATTCTCTAGAGTATTTCAAGAACCGCCTACCTAAGGTTATGAGAGTTATTGAGAGTAGCAAGTTTGAGGTAAAACCTCCTGAGCCAAGAAAGGCTATCTTTGCCAAGTGGTCTCGCGCCACTTGAAGGCGTATAGGACAAAAGGCAGAAGAAGCAATGGAACAAGATAATGAAGCAATGGGAGGAGACCCGCGACCTAGCACGGTCAGCTGCCACCCCGCGATGAGAAATAAGGGCTGCTGCGGCCCAGACAGAATAAGCCCAGCGTGCTACGGGGTCAGCTCCCCGCAATGACTCGCCCCGTAGCAACAACTCCATCCCAAACGTTCCTACCGAGCGTTCGCCGCAACTCCCACCCGAGGGGACACACCCGCCTTTGTTGGTGCGTGGACACGTGCAAGTTCTTCAAGTCTAATCACCGCCTCAGCCTTGGTATGCGTTACAGGGGTTGCGCAAACTACTCCAGTAACTACCCCGACTACCGTCTAGACACCGCAACCTATCGCCAGCCAATAAAGACTAGGTGCATTGTTTTCCCCTACCTTTTCTCCTTCACAGCATGCACCAACAACCTCTCCCCTATATTTACAATCCTCGGAACTCCTATGTGGCTACCGCAAATGAATCGATCTTGAGATCCACCTAGAGGATCAATGGGCTCTCGACTTTGAGGAGTGGAATGTCGCAAGGTCATCGGAGATCCGGAAGGAGGAGCACCACAAGAACGAGCAATCCCTACAGATACAACACGAGACGAAAGCTCATCTCGAGGTGTGCATACGTAGGGAGCAGGAGGCTCGCGAGAGGAAGCGCGAGAGAAAGAGGGAAATGACGACCAAGGCAAAAGAGACCGCCAAGGAGTTCAACGCCGAGCTGGCAAAAAAGGGAAAATGGCCCCGGTCCACACAGTAGGTCGTACAAGTAATTGGGTGGGTTAATCGCACATGATGCTATATGTTATGCATGTAATCAAAAAGTACGTGGCATATTACTCCCAACTGTATTATGAAGTCTATTTAAATTTAGACAAGCTTATTATCTCGTCTTTTCATATTCAATTATTCACATAGCAAGTCATCTAACAATATTAACATACCGGTTTTCTCTGTATATGAATTCCCAGTAACATCATAATATCACTTACCATTGTATTTACCGATCGTTCTAAGGTCAATCGTTCTTAAAAAAATTCCCAAATTTTGTTACGCACCTACAACATACAATGACCATAAACTCTTATTACAAATCCAGCAAATTATTTTCCAATTATAATCTACAAAATTGACAAAATGTACAAAATTCACGGGGGACTGAAATCAGTCACCCTCTGGGTGGGCGGCTGCAAAGCTAGTCACCCTTGGTCGGGCGATCGAGCTCTGTCGCTCGCCGCACCGGCGACCAGGCCCGGCGACCTGGGCCGCTGCCCGGCTCATCTTTGTCTAGGTGATCATCGAGCCCGAGTTCGGTGCGCCTTCTCATACACCCGTGCTGGTCGATAAGCAAATCGGAGGGTAGTAGTTCTTGGACGATTGAACCGGGACATATAGCATCTTGTATACACTAGCTCCATCGCATGGGAAAAATTCTTCGAAAGTATCGTAGGTAGATCAAAATCTCGACACATTCCATATACGAATGTACGAAATGAACATTGTAATTTGCCACTCACTCTCTCTACGCGTAATTAATTGATGACTCGCAGTTCGTGAAAGCTTCCTCAAGAGTTAGTTGTAATTAATATTGTCCTAATTAACATGCCTAGGTGTGTCTTTTTGGCGGCAAATTAATTAAATAGCCAAATTATTACTATGCCTAAGTATCTTTTGGGCTCGGCGCGCGCGCGCCAATCCTCATAACTCTGTTCTTCGCCTGTGCTCATTAAATTCTCGGGTCCGCATCGCTCGTTGGCATGATGGGTCCAGTCACCCCATTGGGTGACTAGAGCCTATTTGTGCAAAAAAATGTTGCCGCGGGTATATTTCTGTAATTGCAAATAAAAAAATAGATTATTTGTACAAAAAATTTGAGCCTCATTCCACAAAACCAACTCCTCTATAAAAAAAACCAAAATCTCATTTTTCTCATAATCTCTTTCTACTAATTAAGCACAAATCCTTGGAAAGATATTTTTTAGAATATTACAAAAGTATAAAATTAGCGAATACTTAAAAAAAATTTGAGACACCATACATCCTTCTATGTTACCATACAGTCCTAACTGCAAAATTTCCCCCACTCCAATGTTTGGAAGCGACATTTGGCGCAATGCTAAAGCTTATGCAACCAATCATGTCAGTAACATCACCCCAGAAACTAATTAAAGATTTTGCATCTCGTGACTAACCCGAATTACACTGTACACCAACTAATTAATACATCCAGATGCATGCTGCTGTGCCGTACCTGATCGTGCAATCACAGGACAAATTAGGACAAAAAATAGACCCGTAAATGTGCATGGCATGGTGGCACTAGTCCCCGTCAAATTCAGCAGCTGTGAAGCAGACTATACGGCCGTAGCTTTCGTGCCTCCGCGCGCGGCCGGTCGATATTCTTGTCTTGTTGCCATGTCGTCCTCGATCGGTTAGAAAAAATGGAGCTAGGCAAATACCCGGATCGTTTCTTTCTTTGTTTTTTCTTCTTTTCCTTTCTGATCATGTCGCCGTCGATGTACGAAATGGTACGATCTGAGGAAGGTACAACTGACATGACGACAACTTAAAATAAATGTATTTATAAGTAACTCTCTCACAGAAAAGACCTGTCATGGAAGCGTGCCAAGGGCGGTAGTGACCTGTCCGAAGTTGTGTATGGTAGGTAAGTGAACCCGTAAACCCTAAACAAATCGGCGGTACAATATACATAGAACGGTTCGTAAGGGATATGGCCATACTTGGATTTGGCCACGGTGTTCACCGGGCGGATGCTGCTGGTGGTTGGTAGGCAGATTGGGGGCTCGGGCGGACCTTCGACGGCCACAGATGGCGGGCGCGTACGCGCATACGCGGTGACACGGTAGGTTGCGACCTTGGGAGCTCCCATCGTCGGAGGAGCCGACGAAAGCAGATCCCGTCGCGGGTATCCCCTGGCACAGATCTGGGATTAATGGAAGGCGAGGCCGCCGCGCACAGGCACAAGGATGTAGCTCCGCCGGCTGGGGGAATGGCCGAACTAGCCGCTGCAGATGCGGTTGCCATGGCAGGCGGCGAGGGGCGGAGAGGCGACAATCACAGCGGCTCACTTACGGACTGGAGCATTCGAGAGTGGGGAACAATGAGGCAGCGCGGGTGGTTGGGCTGAGGTTAAGACGGCTTCGGCTCCACGACACGACTCCAGCTTAATTTACTGTAGCAGCTCCATAACAGTGACACCCTGCAGCCGCAGCTACTCCGAGCGGGACCTAAATCTAACTCCATAGACTCATTCTACAAAACCAACTCCCCTCTAAAAAACCAAACATATCATTTTCTCATAATCTCTTTCACGAGTCCTTGGGAGGGTACTTTTGGGATATTACAAGAGTATAAAATTAGTAATACTTCAAAAAAATTTGAGACAACATTTATCTTCCTCTATTACCCTACGGTCCAACCTGCAAAATTTCCCCACTCCAACGTTTGGAAGCGACATTTGGCGCCGACATTTTGGCGCATTGTGGATGCTAGCTTATGCAACCAATCATGTCAGCAACATCACCCCAGAAATTAATTAAAGATTTTGCATCTCGTGACTAACCCGAATTACACTGTACACCAGCTAATTCATACATCCAGATGCATGCTGCTGTGCTGTACCTGATCGTCCAATCACAGGACAAATTAGGACAAGAAGGCGGTTGTTTTGGCATATTTTCCCTTGGATATTACTGCCATATACGCTCAAGACGTAGGCTTTATTATTTTCAGTTTTTAGTTGATTTGTATTTTAATTTTTAGTAATCATCTCTACCCCTAAAATCCACCAGTTCATTTCTTTCCACCGACCACCCCAAATTGTGCCCCCAGCAGTCATGAGTTTTCCTATGTCCACACCAATTCATCCTGCGTCCACACCAATTCAACGATCAAGGATCAACTCCCACCTTTCTCTCTCCTTACCCACTCATATCCAACGATCCAAATTCATCCAATCCAAATTCAACGGGGACGCCCACCTCCCACGCGCGACTCGCGATCACAGGCGGACCCACCGCGCGCGATCGGGTCACAGCCACCGCCCTGGCGGCGACGCCCGACTCGCGAACCCTCACGGACTCCAGCCGCCGCCGCCGTCCCAGCGTCTCGCGCGCCGCCACGCACACGGCCGCCGGCCTCGCGCGACTCCGCGACGCCGCGCCGCCACGACCACGGCCGCCGCCCCAGCGCCGCCGCCACGCACACGGCCGCCGCCCCAGCGCCGCCACCGCCACGCACACGGCCGCCGCCTCGGCGACTCGCGACGCCGCGCCGCCACGAACACGGCCGCCGCCCCGCGCGACTTCGGGACGCCGCGCCACCACGACCACGGCCGCTGTTCCGTCGGCCGAGCAACACGCTGTCGTCGGGCGTTTCCTGGGGACGCCGGCGCCGCCACGAAGACGAAGCCGCCATTGCCGTCGGCCGAGCAACACGCGGTCGCCGGGCGTCGGTGGCTACTGGCGGCTCCTCTTCGAGCGGATCGCATACGCATACGATAACCGTGGCACGGACAGCGCGACTCCTCTTGGCATCTCGGTTTCTTTTCTCGCCTTATCATTTTGTTATTGAAATTTGTGAATCTATGCTGCGTGATCTACAAACGAAATCGTAGTTAAACCCATGTAAATAGATGCAATTATTGGTTCTGCTTAGAATCAAATGATTTGCTTGTTCAATTCAATGGTTTTTCTTTTAGGAGAAGAAATTCTTTCACTTTGGTCTTGGCTAAGAGAGCAACAAGCTTCCAGGTAATCTATCCTTATTGGATTCCCAATTGCAAACTGAATGCCTTTTATTCAGATTACATGATCCGTCTCACCGTTCTTTTGATTCATATGTATGCAGATATCTGGTTGTTTGATTCCATAATTTGATTCCATAAGTACCTGCTTATGCGTTAGGTTTGTAATCCTTCTCACCAATCATCGTCCTTGTGTGATTACTGTTGGAAATATGCGTCAAGTGTAATAATTTGTACAGGATGGGAATGCACCGAGGACCAAATTCTTGGTAGAGATGTTGAAGTACAAGGACAATGAATCTAAAGACAACATTCCTGAAGATATACAAGAACTTATTAGGCGTGTGAGGATTTAGGTGGCTTCAAAAGATGTAATAGCTGTGATGTTATTTATTTGCAATGTTGCTCTTTAAGCATAATTGCTATGGACTCAACAATATGATAACTCATCATGAATCTCTTTTGGCATGAGTCTTAATCTATCTCACTATTTACTTCATTTTTAAGAAACATAGTCTTTTTGTTTTTTACTGTAGCGTTAGCACGGGCAAGGAAAAAATATCGTCATTTGGTTGTTTTCATGTGCATCTCTCAAATACCACCGTAGCGTTAGCACGAGCACTGTACTAGTTATTTATTAAACTAGTCAGTTATAACTAAAATCTATTATGGGACTATTCTTTTCCTCCAAATGGCTTTTGGCTTTAACTTTTTTATTATCAAGCGGGATCTCAAGTTAAACGATAACTTTCAAACGAAATATATTATCAAGACGGGATCTACAAGTTAAACGATATACATGTTAAAAGCCCAACATTTGTACCAGTCAAAATCGCACGTGATTATCTCTCTTTGTAATCTGTACCATAAACAGCCAAAATTCAAAAATTTCAGCCAAAAACCATAAGCCGCAGCAGCTGCTGTTACCAAACAAACTCTTAGCGTGTAGCTCAAAAAATAGACCAGTAAATATACATGGCATGGATGGCACTAGTCCCCAACAAATTCAGCAGCTGCCAAGCAGACTATTACGGCGGTAGCTTTCGTGCCTCCGCGCGAGGCCGGTCGATATTCTTGTCCTGTCGCCATGTCGCGCTCGATCGATTAGAAAATATGGAGCTAGGCAAATACCCAGATCGTTTCTTTCTTCGTTTCTTCTTCTTCTTTTCCTTTCTGATCATGTCGCCGTCGACGTACGAAGTGGTACGATCTGAGGAAGGTACAACTGACACGACGACGACGACGTAAATGGAAGCGTGCAGGACTTGCCCTGGAATCTTGGGACCTTCTGCTGCAAGCTAGCTAGCTTGCTTGCTGTGTCTGTGTGCATGCCTTATCTGTGAGCTGTTCTTTGGAAGGTATACATGAGCTGTGCAGAAAAGACAGCAGCACTGCAAAATATATTGCAAAATTGTTTTAAGCATGCAGCTTGCTGGGTTCATTGCCTATTGGATGCAAAAGCCAGTTCCTCTGAATCTCAAAGGCAAAAGTCCACTTTTTAACTCTAGATTTTACGGCCATCAGTTTAATTTTCAACTATAAAATCTGAAATCATGCATCTTATTCGAGAACTCAGATAGTGAAACTGTCCATTTTACTCTTTTTACCTAAACCACTTCAGAGTTCAGAATTAGAAAGTGCACCTTTTTTCCAACCTCAAATCAGAATGTACGAGTGAGATCTTCGATTGACGTGAATATATGACTATGAGTGATTGTCATATATTAAGTGTTTTCAGTATTCTCTCCATTTCAAAATACAAGGCATATAGTGGTTGCAAATTTGTTTCAAAATATAAGCATACGAATTTATTAACGTTTTTATTGTCAAACCTTATTTGTCACATCTTCTCTCCTGTATTTATAAGTAACTCTCTCATATTTCTAATGCATTTATAGCATGGATAGTGTGGCCATTTCCTCGTCTTTCTCTTGGTTTTACAAACCATTTAATTGTTGTGTCTTGCCAAAATACAGCTTGTAAAAAGATAGTAAGGTGTATTAAGAATTAGTAAGGAAGATTACCAATGGAATTAGGTATGTTAGTAGCTCTGAATACATTTTTTAAACAAAACATCTCGTCTCAATCAATTCCAAAAGAGCATTTCATCTCAATCTGCCTGATCTCATGCAACCAAACAACCCCTAGCTATGTGCATCACTCATCATGCCCCAACCAAACAAACAAGCCTCGTCCAGCTAGGTTGTAGACATGCAGATGATGGACATCCGATCGATCACCACTAAAGAAACTTTTTTAAAAAAATAGAAATCCTTCAAGAGAAACACCAAAGAACCTGAGGAAGAGCTGACCCAAAAAGAAATGCATCATCGATGCGTGTAATACTCCATGAAATTAACAGTAGTCCAAATAACATGTCATTGTTGCATGAAGTGCCTGATCAACATCCATGGAGTTAGCTAGCTGTATGGGAATCGGGAACAGGTGATGTCCACTGCTGCACTTGGAACTGTGGAAAGCTACAAGAACTGTGTTTGGCTCACTGATGTAGGACGTAGTTTCACCAGAATTTTATAGACAATAGTATAAATCCTTCACAACATTCCGAACAAGAGACAACGCTCTATTATGTTTTGGCTTTCATAATGAATTATAAGCCTTGTAAGCCTCTCTTTGGAACATAGGAATTAGATAAGAATTTTGAATCTACAAAATTCATGTTGACTTTGATAAAAGTTTTAGTATGTTAGAGGATTTACATGCCCTAACTATTGTATTTCTCATATGTACTTCATCGCACAATCCACAGCATAGAAAAGCAAAGCCTTCACCTTGATACTAAGATGAATGTTTTAGACATGGATATATGATATTCATACACGGTGAAAGTACTATTATTCTAGTCAAACAACATAGTATAATTCAAAATTAATGCTGTGAAAGGTGAAAAACAATAGTGTCCTATATATATTTTTTTACCTTGAAGGAGCTAGGGCGAAATTCGGATCAAGTCGGTAACAAAGTATAGCAGAGTTTTGATTTGGCAGGTTGAGTTGCAGTTACCACGAGAAGATCATGTAAATCATGTTCCGTCAGCCAGTATGTGTTTAGGTGCTTATCATGGAACAAAAAAAACTTACGTGTTATACTTAATTGCTATCATATGCTGCATGTTAATTCTCCCTTAATTCCGATCATTTGCGCACCACCCACACACGCTGGCATACCTCAATTGGACTTGATCTGCACGAGTAGAGAACCCCAATTCTCATCTTCTTCCTTTTTCAAAAGAAAAAAAAATCTTTTCGTTCCATATCATTCTTTTGCGTTTCTAAAACGAGATTAGAAGAAGCACATAATTAGTTGCCGCTCGTTTATTTTGCCAGATAATGTTTCTCTGTTTTCCCAGCTAATAATTTTTCAGCTAATAATTTTTCTGCCACTATATGGTAGCCAGATTCTCGCGTTCTGCCGACCACGACTGCTTTTCACCATCGACCAGTGATCTGATGCAGGTGCATGCATCCAGTTTACGATGACAGACGTGACATCTACAGGCTTCATCTGGATGAATTCAGAGTGGATGGGATTCTAGTCCAATCGACGTGGAAAGCGAGATTCTTGTGATAATTATGCTGGAATTAAGCATGCATCCCATTCAAAATCCCATCCAAACAAAGCCCAACGAAAAAATATGTTTTCAAGCTCGAACGATTTACATTAGGTCATTTCCTGTCCACCAAGAAAATATACAAGATTCAGAAACTCGACAAAGAAAAGTTCCAAGCTTTTCACACACAACTTCACAGCTAATACACACACATGCTACTGTCTTACAATTTCCAATCATGCACGATCGTATAGACGACGACTCTAATCTAGATATTTGTGGCACTAATCCCCAAAACTGAAGAGATGGGCTACTAGTGTAACAAGAAGACAACAGAAGAGGACGAAGCGACCGTACGTACCTCGCCTCGCCGACCTGCAGGAGTCGGCTAAGGGACAAGGACGCCAACGCCGAAAGATGCTTTGTCGCCTTCCGTCGTTACGTGCTCCTCCGACCTTGCTTGCGAGCGCGCCGGCGCGCGGGCTCGTCTGCTCGGTCCTGCCTCACACCGGGCACTCCTCGGCGCCGTCGTCTTTGGAGTCGTTCATGGGCTCGGGGGCGGGGGCTACGACGCTTGCGCGGCAGAGCGGGCATGTGGCCTGGTGCTGCAGCCACTCGTCCACGCACGCGGCGTGGAACCGGTGGCCGCACCGCGGGAGGAGGCGCGCCCGGTCGCCGTCGCGGAACTCCACGATGCACACAGCGCACTCCGCCGCCTTCCCCCGGGGGCCGTCGCTGCTGATGGAGTACACGGACACGGGCAGGGACGACGCGATGTCCGGCTGGTCGGGGCCGCGCAGGCGCCTGGACACTCTCAGGGAGGTCTCCGGCGACGTGTCGGCCGAGGACCCCACCTCGTCGGCGCCGGCGGGGGAGGACGGCCCTGGCTTCCCGGAGAAGAACCGCCAGAAGTAGAAGAGGATGAGGAGGATCATGAGCACGTTGAGGCCGACGAGGCAGGCCGTCAGCAGCGGGCCGTGCGGTGCCCAGTGGTTGCTCGCCTCCACCGCCGCCGCCGCCGGGCTCGGGCTGCCGCTCTGGGCCGTGGACATGGTTTCTGATCCAAGATGGCTCTCGACAAGAGAAACGCCAGATGGTAGTCGCCAATGGTGTGCATAAACCACAGAAAACTAAAACTTTTTCAGAAATTAAGACGTCGTCCGAATTAAGGAGATGATCAAGTTTGGAAATCGATCTCAAGAGAAGAAACACGAGATTGGAAGGGTTCTTGAAAATAAAGAATGCAAAGGACACGCAAAGAACAGGAAAAGATGGCAAATAAGAAACAAAATGGGATGGTGGTGTGGTAAAGTGGTATTATTGTGGTGTGACGGTAGAAGAATCAAGACAGGGCTAGGTGCATTTGTTTTTCTCATGCACCAAAGGAGAAATGGTATCCCTTCTCATTGGGCCGCGGTTCGTCACCTCGCGTATTTCGGTTTAAGCTTCTGGCTTATTTTTTTATTATTTACAAATTTTGTTTTTTCTGAATTTTTTTATCTTTTTTTTGAGTTTTTTACCCGTTTTTTCCGTATTTGTTTACATTTGTCCATGATGAGCTAACATTTTTATTACGTTTTCCGTATTTTACGTTGTCTGTGAGAGAACCGGCAAAAAAGTTCAAAAGGCCAAAAAAAACTAGAAAAAGACAAAATTTAAAAATAGTGAAAAATAAGCTAGAAGCCAGAAACTCAAGCCGAAATGAGCAGGCTTATGAATTATCAATTTGTAGAAGTAGCCCTTAACTAAACCAGAGACATGCAATTTACTTAATTTTATTCTTATGGAACTAAGTAGGCAAAACAATCTTATGAGGTAGCAGTAGCACCACTGGTTCTCTCACAGAGAAGAAAGCATTCAGATTAGTTGGGAAATGCTGCATCACAATCACTTACACTATAAACAACAGCCACGTTAGATCTTATTAATTTTTTTAAAGGACGTTATATCTTATTTTAGTAGACTTCATTTTGATCTCATTTAAATTTTATTAACTAAAGAATAATTAAACAGTTGTACGACCTGTTAAAGATGGAATCTTCCAACTTAGGACAACTAAAACAAGTCTTAACCGTCCTTAAAACAATTTATCTAGTTTGCTTTGAGTAGCCTGGCCTGTCAGATGACATTGCTGATGTGTCAATGGTTTAGTGGTTGACATAAGGTCTGACCAGTTTGAACAATCCAACTCATCACATGTACTGCTGATGTGTCAATATATTAGTTGCTGGGCAAGGTAGCTTCCAATAGGATTTGAGAATTAGATATTGATTTAATAATTTGTCATGTTTTTTGTTTGGTTCAGAGAAAAATATTCACAAGATCCCTCATGGTCCCCTTTCAATAATGCTGACGGCATAACATTAGACTTGTATGGGGAAAACATTAAAAACATTAGACTCTGTATATTAATAATGCAATACTGTTGTACTGTCATTAAGTAGGCATGTGACCAAACAAATCTAAATTAAGCAACTAGCTTATTCACCAGTCTATTGGCAGAACTCTCCACCCGATTTTCCACCTCATCACTTTTTAAATTAATGTATGAACACCTCTCTGAATAGAGATTAATGTTAGAGTTGCATGCGTATATTAATTGTTACAACACATAGGAAGAGTGAATAAAAATGTAGTTTCCACTTTCCACCAAAATAAAACAAGAGAAAAAATCTATAATAAAAAAGAGGACTCCAAATTGCGACTCCAAAATAAGGCAGATAAAAGACTCGCTTAATTATGAGCATTTTGATTTTAGTAGTAGCCTAGTGCATGCCGCTACAATTACAACTATCGGTTGCTAATTACTTCTGTGGTAAATAATAAAACTATACGTATTCGAGATAAAATGAGAGATAGGAGGATCTGCATGTATTATCGGCAATTATAACACTACTACAGAAAGAGTTACTATAGATGGTTCAAAACCGTCACCACAGACGGTTTCTAAACCATCTGAATTTATGTGTCTGTAATAAGTTATAATACAGATGGTTTTTTCAATGAAACTGTCTGTGATATATTAGATATCAGAGACGGTTATTAAACATAGCCATCTGTGATATGTCAGATATATCAAATGGTTAATACTAAAAACCATCTATATTATAACAGATATCATAGACGGTTCTTAAACATAGTCGTCTGTGATATCTCACATATCACAGACGGCTAATACTGAAAACCGTCTGTTATATATCACATATATCATAGATGGTTCTTTAAAATAGTCGTCTGTGATATTTGACATATCATAAATGGTTCTTTAAAATAGTCATCTATGATATTTGACATATCATAGATGGCTAATACCAAAAACTATATGTGATATGTCACATATCACAAACGGTCTGTAGTTATAAACCATCTATGATAGCTATTTCAATACCTAATTATTTCCTATTTTTCGGTCAGCCTCAGGAAATGCTAGTTATGCCCTCTGAAAATAAGCAAACAGATCACATATATAACACACGACAATCATTATACAGATATCATGAATGAATTAAACAACCGAAGGAAATACAACCGAATGAATTGTTTGATTAAGCACAACTGAGTGATTACGATTGTATCAAATATTTGAACATATCTAGTGCTAACAGGCTTTTTAGTGCTAACATGCTAAAACTTCTCCAGAGCCATCCGATCTGCTCCGTACGGCTCAAATCCAGGAAGGTGGAATGTCCCAACTCACTTATACAATTTAGTGAAAACCCCCTACAGGTTCCAATCTTCTCTCCGCCCGGATGTTTAATCAGCCCCTCGATCTCTCATTCTCTCCCAATCCGCTCCCCTCCCCCGGCTCCCCCCCGGCGGCTCCCTCCTCGGCCCCGTTTTGCAATCCAATTCGGCCTCTGGAGACAGCGCTGACTGCAATCCAATTCTAAATTATTTCCAAACCTAGGCCCAGGCTTGTATCAATTATTTCCACTTTCCACCAAAATAAAACAAGAAAAAATCTATAATAAAAAAGAGGACTCCAAATTGCGACACCAAAATAAGGCAGATAAAAGACTCGCTTAATTATGAGCATTTTGATTTTAGTAGTAGCCTAGTGCATGCCGCTACAATTACAACTATCGGTTGCTAATTACTTCTGTGGTAAATAATAAAACTATACGTATTCAAGATAAAATAAGAGATAGGAGACTCTGCGTGTATTATCGGCAATTATAACACTACTAAAGAAAGAGTTATTATAGACAGTTCAAAACCGTCATCTCAGATGGTTTTTGAACCATCTGAATTTATGTGTCTATAATAAGTTACAACACAGACGGTTGTTTCAATAAAACCGTTTGTGATATATCAGATATCACAGACGGTTTTTAAACATAGCCGTCTGTAATATGTCAAATATCACAGATGGTTAATGCTAAAAACTGTCTATAATATAACAGATACCACAGATGATTCTTAAACATAGTCATCTAGGATATCTCACATATCACAGACGACTAATACTAAAAATCATCTGTGATATATCACAGCTATCACAAACGGTTCTTTAATATGGTTGTTTGTGATATCTAACATATCATATATGGCTAATACAAAAACCATCTGTGATATGTCATATATCACAGATGGTCTGTTGTTATAAACCATCTGTGATAGCTATTTTAATAGAACCATCTGTGATAGCTATTTTAATAGCTAAATTATTTCCTATTTTTCGGCTAGCCTCAAGAAATGATAGCCATACCATTTGAAAACAAGCAAACAAATCACATATATAACACACGACAATCATTATATAGATCTCATAAATGAATTAAACAACTGAAGAAAATACAACCGAATGAATTGTTTGATTAAGCACAACTGAGTGATTACAATTGTATCAAATGTTTGAACATTTAATCATCATCGTCGTGCGTGGAACACTTCATTTTTGTGTATGGCCTCCCCCATCAAGAATTCGGAGAGCTGTCCTCGAACTTCAGCAAGTTTGTCAAAATCGAATGTACTATCGTCGAATTCCACGCGCTGTCATTAGCAGCATTTAAGTCGTCATATATATATATATATATATATATATATATATAATCACGAATGACAAACCTCTGGATCATTCGTCTTAGCGTCCATGATTTCCTACATATGACGACAAATGTAGAATCCACACACGTTGCCCTGTAGCTGCTAGTGGCACTGCAAAAATAGAATTACATACGTACGTATTGTCAGTTCTAGAGGCATTATTACGAAGTGTGATATAGCAGGATTATTGTGTTGTAGCGGATATCGAAAACAGCATCCTATGTCGCATGTGGCGCTGGATTCCTTGTATCTCCCTCCCTAGGCAACGTAAGCGCTGAATGATCTATGTGATTCCAAAAGGTTAGCCTCGGCCATTGCAAACGAAAGGAAGACTACAATAGAGTTATGTATGGAGGAAATAAGTTTGCTTGTTAATTGTTTGTTGCACATGGGTGAAGTTGTGTTTGCTCCTAAGTAGGGAATCAAGATATATTATTTTGCTCTACTTTGGTACAATCAAAATCCAGTGAGACCTAATCATGTGTGTTGCCACAGTGATTAATCTTAAGTTCATTTCGCGTATAAAGTACAAATAAAAATTGTATGGCAACTAGTGAAACACTTACCCTTGGTTGAAGGATACCAGGATGTACTCCTTATCAGTATGAGCAAGCTATCCAGTCGACAGTCGTTATGTATTCTTTGACGAAGGCTGCATTTCATTGATAGATTACTCAGAGACCAAGTGTGGGTCGAGGAAACCCACTGGTTGTCGTCGTTGCCGGACTCGTTGCATCATGGATCTATACATAAACAATGAGTTATGATATTTATCGGTATTACATGAATGCATAATTTCATTGTACAGTACACTTACAGTGTCCAACATCGTAGAAGTGAGGCATTGAGTTTATCGAGGTTGAATAGTAAAAATAAGTCTTTAAAGGTCACGATAATGTAGCTCGAGTCGTGGAGAAAATGCGTCTCCGTGTATCTCACGGTGAATCCACTTTGCCGATTTGGCTTCCTATTGAACATCTGCATGTACCACGTATATAAAGACCTGCAAGCCAGTCTAAGGCTGGGTAATTATGACTTGGGGACCAACAACAGTCTGAGCTGGTACTTCCAAGATTCGAAAGAAGTCTTAGTCTTCTTTGGCTAGGCCTTAGTGCATCGCTTGTAATACATCTTCGATGTTATCTCCACGGGAGTCGATACGATGGACTTGTGAAGCGAAACTTGAGGTCAAGTCATAGAGGGTTCTGTTTGACAAGCATGATCATGTAGAGATCACGGCATGGATAGGTCTAGGGTGATGTCCCTCTTGGGCCATTGAATGAATGTGTGGACGGCATTCCCTAGTGTCATGATTTCTCTGTTTGAGAGGGGGGCCTCTCCAGTGGGACGGTTATAAAAACATCATTAATCCTATCTACCTAGACCTTCGTGAAACCGATCCCTAATTGGGCACTGTGCACCAATGTCCTTGACAGGCATGGATACGCCAACCCCCACCCAGCGTCAATGGGAATGGAGCCAACAACACTGATTCTGAGGAGGCACGGTGTGGCCTCCTACATAACGATATACGATGAGCTAATGTGTCCACTAATTCTATCTATGTAACATTATAGAGATGTACATTACCTAGATGTTGCCGATAGCTAAGTGGGTGTTGTTATATTCAGAAAATGGTGCGGACGCACAGCTATTCCGATGTTGAGGGGGACTAGGTATAGCAATAACGGGGGTGGCTTACGACTAGTTGTGGACTTTTCTTAGTTCTTCGCTCAATGCATCTATCTCTCCTCGAAGTGAGGTAGCTATGTTATCAAGTTTTGCATCAAAGTCCCATTTTATACATTCCTCGCGCTCGGCCTTATATCTCTTCCTACTCCTATACGGCTCAGAGTCATTTGGGAATCTGTACCTCCAAGATACATAAACCCCTAGGCCTCGCATGTGTCATGGGTGCTCCTTTGTTTCCTAAGGCCGTGGACAGTATATCCCTCCTTCTGACTGCTTGGAAGAAGCCTTCAAAAAAATTAGTAGTCAATGTTTGCTACAAGGGACAATCATGTTATTTTAGACCCTATGAAATTATGGACTTATTAACAACTAGGTAATTTAACATATCTTACTAAACGTTAGGACACTTCCTTGTCTATGGGTTTTTTAGAAGAGGTGACGCCCGAAGACGTGGTTGGTGATCTCACTCTTAACCAGTTTCGAGCGCGCTCGTTTGTGACCCCGCAAATGGTGGGGAGGCCTCCAATCGAATTGCGACCTTGTCATCTATTCTCTATTGTGGGATTTTACCCGTGTACCCAGCAGTCCCGAGTCAATAGGGGTGAGTGTTTTATGCCTAGAGAGTCTTGTGCGCCGCACTTTTCTGTTGAAATTTGGTCGCTGTCTTCATCCACACAAAGGCCTCCCTTGTTTCCAGCAACATGAAAGCATACCTCGTGAAGGGCGTGTGATTCTTGGTCATGTACTTTGTGACAAATGTACTCTTGAAGGTCTTCCACGCTTTTTTCTATCACGAGGAGCGCCTGCTATTGCACGAATCCTTGGACTTCTACTGGGACCTCGAATATGTTTGAAATTTCCATCTGCAGCGCACCTTTCTTGTCTATTGTCAAACCTTTCCAGTTTACTACAGTGATGAGGACCCATTCCCTTCCAATTATCCCACAGGTAGTCCAAAATGCTGCCACCGCTTTCTTTGATTGCAGATAGACCCCATTCGGAGAGACCTCCGTGATGGTCATTCGAGTTGCTAGCATTTTCGATACTCCTCTGCCATGCTTAGTTCCCTAGTTCTTCGGAGCGTCAAACACATTCGGTGACGTTGATGGCAATGATGATATCATCTTTTTTACAAGAAAAAACTAATTACAGTGAGCTATGAGCATAAACATTGACACATGGTTGATCTTATAAGAAATAAGAATATTCAGTGACGTATATTGTTGCTACAAGTATATAGTGTTGCTATGTTCCTCTTGTACAACTACTACTCTGACTGACAGTGTTTCATGCCATTTTTTTTACTTGAACTAGCATCCCACTGATAGAAGTAAGATGAACATTAAAGCAACGTACACTTGTACTTGAAAAATTCTAGTGTATGTTTATGATAAACAATTGACAACTTACTTAAGTTGAATTTGATTTTTGCAAAAGTTTCAAAAAAATCATATTTCAATTTGTGCAGTCAAGTGTCCAGCGATCTGACCAGTCGATGTCGGTGGTCAGACCAACTTCTCAAGGGTAGATATGTCTGGAGGGATACCCCAGATACGTCTAGGGTGTTCAGAGAGTTTCTGTAGAGGACAGACATGAGGTATTGATGAAATTGGATTTTGAGTTGGTTTGAGTGTGTGCAAAGTATGGGTGTTGTTTGTTGGTTGTGTTGTGTTGTGTTGCATGATGTGTGGTTTTGACTAAGTGAGTCAAGTGCATGGAACTTGTATTCGAGATGATTGCTTGGTCTTTGGATGTGTAAGTGGTTTAGAAAACATTAGCTATCAACGGCAATGGACTGGGACTAGATGGGATAGCTCAGGTCTGAGTGGTCATATAAATCTAAGTGAGGCTATGTGGCTCAGGCAGAAAGCACAGAGAAGACAAGGATCATGAGAAGACAAGTTGGTGCACGTGTTACACCAAGTGACGAGGTAGATCCACATAGATGAATACATAATGGCTAGTCATTGGGCACTATGGATTGTGTGTCATAGCATGTGGAGATATTTTGAGGTGAAGGTGAAGATAGAGTCAAGGGATGGTGCTTGGAAGTTTTGTTGAGGGTGTTTTAGTAGTTGGTCAAATATCATATTGGCACCTTGATCAAAACCATGACACAGGAGGCACAAAGGAGAAGTCGTTTAGGTCAAAGAGAGCTGGAATTGATAAGTAAATCAATCCCTAAAGGGTTAGCAGATTGAGTTTTGTGATTGCTTTTGAGAAGCGTGCGTGATTGTGTAAAACACATGTTAGTGGGGTTGACAGGTTTTCTTGACAGGCTTAATGGGTTGGACCCATTAGAGTTGTTGCTGGTTATTAAATGGAAGGAGGGGATGTGGTAGAGGGTAAGGATCCTAGGGTTTAGGTTTTGTTCTACCATCTTGTTCCTTCCATAGTTGTGAGAGAGGAAAGAGTAGTGCTTTGGCTGCACCTTGTAATCATTTGAGTATGTAAACTTCATCCTCCATTAGAAATAGATCAAACCTTTATCTCAACCATGTTCTTATTTGCATTGTTACTTAGTTTTGCTTATTCTTGAGCTAGATTTGTAATTTCGTGTTTGTGAATGTTCAAGCTCGAACACTTGCTTAAATTACCTTATTAGAACGTATGGGACTAGATCTGAAAGATATTGTGCCTTAGATCCTCACAAGCAATAAGTAACTTGTGATCTAGATTCGATTCTCTTCAATTTAGTGAACCCGAATCCAAAAACCTTGTGATTCTTGATTTTTCAGGTTCCTAATGCCTTGAATAAGTCTCATGTAAAATTTAAAAGTGTTTGGATGAGAATTTAGTAAGTTCTTGATATTTGAGTTTTGTCCCAAGAGGTTTTCAAGTCTGGAAACAAGGAATCAGTTAGATCGGTCCCACTGGTTCGACCGACCTTATGCTGCGGTCTGATCGACCTTAGCCTGAAGAGTGTTGATTTTATTGGTTTAAGTCTCGTGCCTTGCTTTATAAAGCATTGTTAATGAAATTTGAACTTATGAACTCTCATAGTCACTTGAGTGATGATTTTAGATACCATTGAAAATGTTGAAATAATTATTTAACCCCCCTCTAATTATCGACATCAGTCCTACACAACGATTCAATTCCTGACAACTATATGGTGTACAACAGAGCAACAGTTCATGTCTTTCTTTTTGTGAGAGCAACGAGGGGTACTGCATATGGACGACGTGATGTGAGTTAAAGGCACTATTTCAAATAGCTGTGGTTGCTGGCTTTTTATTGAAATGGTAGTGTAGCGGCTGCTAACTTTTTATAAGGTATTCGATTAAAAAATAAAGAAAAAATATAAAATATGAAAAATATTGTTATATCTCTACAGATAATGCAAAGAAAAAATGAAAGAAAAAAAAAGAAAAAGGGAAAAATATTATTATATCTCTACAGATAAATGACTTTTAGCTTTTAAAAGCCAAAAGCTATGTTATTTAAATGGAGCCGAAGTTTCTAGTTTGTTTCGGCGGAGGATGCTAGAGAAATCCATGGGCTGGCTGGTGGCGGAAGCCTAAGAGACCGGCCAGCTGCGGCAGCGGTCTAGATCCAGCCATTTCGGCTTTGGCTTGGCAACGCAAACCAACCCAAAACAAATGCGTGCCGCACGCAGGGTTTGAATTTCCTGAGTTTGGGAGCGAAAGAAACTTCCCAGTCGGCCACTCAACTGATTTGATTTGTAGAGGATCACTATACACTTGGCCTCTTTTTTCTTCACATGACACGTAGAAGAGTGGAGAGTGCAATGATTCTGCACGGTATAGGTGTTACGAAACCTAGAAAGTTACGTTGTAGATAAATATCGAAACTTCCTCTGATGGGTTTTAATTATAAATACAGGCCTGAGATTAATAAAGATTCCAATTCTCTAATATCCTTTCTCAATTATTCTTTATCAATTCTCTGTTGATTGATTACGTGGATCGCATTGGAGCTTATTGTCATTACTGTTTGGATACGCTTATCTCGAGAATCGATTTTAATTTGACGATAAGTCGCGTCTGAAGAATCTGGATCAAGAATCATCGCGGTACGCCCCTTGGGCTGTACAGAATTTTGGATTCCCAGTGCAAATGCCGATCGTTTCCACCGCGGCGGTTGAAAGAATCGAAAAATAATCAAAGCGTTTGGGTGGGATTCTCGTTTAATTCTACCAGAATCGAATTTTAAGCGTATCCAAACATGACCCTTAACAACATGCACCTCGTTTTCTTTCAAAAATACACGTACACCTCATGGCGCATGAGAATGGCATCGCAAATAAAGGTACAAACGTTTAAAATGTGCAATGGTCTCTTTTTATGTATACATTTTCCTAATACTATATGTTGCAATTTACAAATCGCGTTAGGAGTTTCATTTATCGTTAGCAGGCGTTACGGAATTTTGCAAGAATTTCATTGATACGCATTGTCATGCAGCCGAAGAAAGTTTGACGACAAACTCTCACTGTTCAACTAGAGCTGGCAACTTGTCATAATTAGAATAATAACAGGTCAAATCATCCCTCTTGTCTCCTCCTACAAGTGTTCTCTCTCTCTCTCTACACATAAACTACAGGCCACTTGACTGCCACTTTGCATATACAATTACCCATTGCGCCATGCACCGCCGATGTGGCATCCAACTCATCAGATCCGGTTGCTGACGTGTCTATACATCACTGGACGGCGAAATCTGTAGCAAATGGGGATTAGGAAGAGATCGCGTTCACATTTGTTTACGCACTAATATATCTGCTCCTCCAGGATAAAAAAATTCCACAAGGTTCTGCATGTGATGATGCATCTTTGCTAATGACATGCTATTAGTAAACCATCAGTAGAAGGGTGGAGAAAGCACTAGACCATTCTCGAAGAAATGTTCAAGATTTGTTGGGTGAGATCACTAGCATTCTATCAGCCAAAATTAACAAAGTATCAATAAAAACATATTCCAACCACATCAGGAAAGTATAAATAAAAACATATTCCAACCACATCAGGCTAGACTCCTCTCGTTCTCCACCCCCTCTTTGTCTACACCTCACATCTTCCTCATTTAGATCTGGCCCCCTCCCCTGTTGAACTCATCGCTAGCGACACTACTACAGAAAGCCTCATAGGAGACGCCTCATCACAGACAGTTTTGTGAAACCGTCTGTGATGAACACTATTACAGCGGTTGTAATTAGGAGGCCGTCTGTGGTATTTGTGGCGGAAAATGGATTATCACAAGCGTGTTATTATTAAGTATCACGACAGTGCGTATTAAAAACCGTCGTGATAATCCAGATTATCACGAGCGGTTTTAATAAACAACCGTCGTGATAAGTTAGTTATCACGACGGTTTATTATTAAAACCGTCGTGATAATTCCTGACGGTTTTAGTTAAAACCGCTCGTGATAATGGCTAAGGCATTTATTGCTGCTCGCATCGCATCGTCTTCATTTCGATCCACGATCTAGTGGTTGCTTTACTCTTTCGCTCAAGGCAAGCTTGGCGATTTGAGCCACTTAATTTGGTGGGAGGAGGCGATATTGAGCTTTGAAGCTACTTATATTTTCCGGTTGCTCTAGATATGGTTAGTAATGAATTTCATTTTTTCTTTGCATGCATTACAAATTTGCTCTAGATTTGGTTAGTAATGAATTTCATGCTCTAGATATAAGTAATTGGTGAGTGTTATTAATTGAAGATAGTTTGCAATAATAGTTGTTGTGTGAAGAAATATATTGTGTTGTATGTTGGCATTTAAGCTGGTTGGTGTTGTAATGCAGCTGGTAGGTGCGGGTGTAAATGATTATCACAGACGGTTCCACACTTTAGAACCGTCGTGATATTATTATCTGACGGTTCCACATTTAGAACCGTCTGTGATAATAATTTCGCTGCAGTTCTAAATGTGGAACCGCTCGTGATAATCCCGCTATATATTCCTCGGCTAGGGTTTTCCGCTGCGTGATATACATCTAATTAAACTCGCGCTCTCCCTCCTCCTCCTCCGTCGCCGCCTGTAGGCCTCCTCCTCCGCCGCCGTCGGCCTCATCCTCGAGCCCCGAGCCCGCCGACGCCGCCATCCCGAGCCCGCCGACGCCGCCATCCCCGAGCCCGCCGACGCCGCCATCCCCGAAGCCCGCCGACGCCGCCATCCCCGAGCCCGCCGACGCCGCCATCCATCGTGAGTGCATTCAATCCTCCGCCGCCTCCTCCCGCTCTGTGATGATAATATCGAAAACAGAAATAATCTGGTTGAGTTAGATTTGAGCTCCTTGGTATTTCGGCTATACTGTTAGACCTTATTTCGACTGGGCATATAAGTTTACATCTTTTGAGATCTGTTTGTGATGCAGTATTATATTAATCTTGTGATGCAAGATTAATCTTGTGTAGAACAGATCCTTTTATTCAATTGATCTATTTGTGATGCAGTATTAATCTTGTCTAGACATGTATTTTTGTGAGCTCAAATCTTTAATAATCGGATTATTGATGATGAGTGTCGATATTAGCATGAGATGGCCAAGATTTTCAATCTTGCGCAACTCTGTACTGAGAGCAAATCTAAAACAATTAATTTGTGTAATGCTGGATTTAATTGTTTATTTGCTTAGAAGACAGATTGTCATGTTATTTCAGCATGTTGGTGTTTATATTCATTGAATATTTACATGGTTATGAATGGCAAGATAGAATTATATGTTTACATGCAATTTATGTCATTCATGTTATGTTGGAAATATAAATTGAATTTAGTTGGAATTAAATATGGAACTAAGATAGGCACATCACCCCTCCCTTCTCCCCTCCCTTCTCCCCTCCTCTACTCCTCTCCTCTCTTCATATCATTGAGCATCATGTTTCCTCATCCTGTCCTAATAGACGCACAAATTGAGCAACATGTCTTCCACTCATTCTTCACCATCTTCGCGGAGGAGTCCGCTCCAAAAGCAAAACGCCAAGGAAGAGGGCTATCGAAGAAGCTCGAGGGCCGATTTATCATCACACGAGTCAATGTATCCGGGTGCCTCTCATTCCTAAGAAAACAAGAAGCGCATGGAGAAGAATGATCGGCATAGTTGCACGAGAACAATTGAGATCACATTCAATTCGTGGAAGGACGTGCCTCCGACTTTCGGAAAAGCGAGTGTGGGACGAAATGTTGGCGTCGTTTGAGATCCCGTAAGAACATCAAGACGCCGTGCAACGACAAACCTTACTAGCGGCGTGCAAAGCATGGAAGAACTTCAAGAGCACGCTTGTCAAGAAATATGTGGAGACAGACAAACGCCTTATCATAAATACCCATTCTTGGAATCACAATGGGAGCAGTTCAAGGCGATGAAGATTACCGACGAGTTCAAAAGTACAAGTGCGGCGCACAAGGCCCTCCAGCAAAAACACCCACCCCACGACTTGGCACACTGGGTATGCGGGTAAAATCTGCAGTGGACGAGGGAGGATGAATCGGCAGCCAAACAGACATCGCCCGCCATTTTCAAATATCCGGATGACCGCGCTCGAATTGGGTTAGAGCAAGGTCATCTACAACGTTATCGAGGATGTCTCCTTTCGAAACCCCGGACCAGCAAGTGTCCCAAATACCGTAAGATATCGAACGAACTACGTAGCTTGTAATTACTCCACAACCTCCTACGAAGTAAAATGACATGTCGTGTTCTTGCAGGAAGAGCTGAGTTTTGAATCTACGCTGGGATCATTCCGGGGACGAAGGGAGAATGATATGCTCTCCGCTGCCCTGGGAAACAAGGAGCACCCAGGCCGCACGAGAGGCCTTGGCTTTATGTTCCTTGGAAACATGGTTTCCAAGATGACTCTGACCAGATCGGCGTAGGAAGAGAAGCAAAGCCGATCGCGAGGCACAGCTACGAGAAGAGATCAAGGCATCTCTTAGAGAGGAGCTTGCTGATTATGTTAGAGATGAGGTGCGGAGAATTACAGAAAATCAGCAGGCCGCCGCCGCCGCTACTGGTCTAGCTAGCCCGCGCAACCATCCGAGTAGTTGTGCGTCCAATCCGGCGCAAAGCGAGGGCCGATTTCCGGTGGACGACATCCTGGTAATAATTATTATCTCTCGAATGCTTGCTCCATGGATATGCCTATTAGTTGAGTAGCTAATTTTGTATCGTTATGTAGGAGCCTACGAAGTGCACGCTCCAAGTAAGATATGCCTCCGTTGCGTTGAGCGCTGCGTGGGGCATGGCATATCCGTCTGGTATCGAGGCCGTGGTGCATGATCAACCTTAGCAACAAAGCCGCAAAAGTGTCGAGATGGGGTAAACACCAATTTTGAGGTCGTCCCACTACCGAAGCCCACCAACGACGAGCTCGTGACTTTAGGGCAAGCCATTGGATCCTTCATCCAGTGGCCCAAAAGTGATATCTGCCTGGAGGCTTATTCACGGTGGCGGATCGAGCAACGTGCACCGGTGCCTTCTCCACAAGGGCAACCGAACCGGACCGCTACGAACAAGTGCAACCTCCACCACCGGTGCTACTCGTAAAGTCGACCTACGATCGGGGCAGCAAGGGCAGCAAGGGCGAAAGCAAAGCAAAGACCAATGATGAAATCTCGTACAAGCCATTAGCTCGCAAATTCGTGCTTGGCGAGCCGTTGCTCGAGGAAAAGGCCCTCCAACGCCTAGCATATAGTTGCGTGCAATTGCACATGTGGTACATGCAACGATCCAATAAACCGAGCAAGAGCGGATCTCAAGTATCTCTATCAAATTCTTGCCGAGTGATTTACATCACAATATGCAAAACGGTGTCTTCGTAGTCACCTTTGATGATTTATTCGATCTTTACACGCTCAACACTCTGGACGTCTCTCTCATGCGATCTTTGACGACGTAAGTGTGTACAATCACGATCTCGATTCATGTCATACCGATAAATTTCGTATAATTTGTTGATTTCTTGTGTATATATGTAGCCACATGCTGAGTAAAGCTAGGGCATCCAAAGCATCGGTTGGTTTATTGGACCCACACATGGTCGCCAAGTATACCATCGACGAGGATAGACCCTTCGTCAGAGGTACATTGCGGTTGGATGCTGGATTACCGCACCGATGAATACGTGCTTATGCCCTACAACCAGAGCTATCATTGGATTTTAATAGTGATTGTACCAAAATGGAACATGGTATATTACCTTGATTCCTAAGTAAGAATAAAATGGATTTCACACTTATCACCAAGTAATCGATGCGTAAGTACATTTTCTCCATACATACCTATATTGTACTCTTTCTTTCCTTCCGAATGACTAAGGTTAATCTTTTGAATCACGTAGGGCGCTCGAGATGTACGTTGCAAAGGGAGGTGACTCAAGCCAGGGCCAAAGGCCCGACACATGCTCGAGATTTTAAAGTATTCACTATTACACATTAATTAATCCTATGCAACAGTTTGTAGTAATTAATGCCTCTTGAATTGACACATTCTATTTTTTGCAGTGCCACCAACAGCCGCCGGGCAACACATGTGGCTACTACGTTTGCCACCATATGGAACTACTCCTCGATTCCTCGAGGATTACCAATCCCAAGGTTTGTCAATCTTCCCATAATTACTTCATACTTATCATGTTATATATACGCACATTGATATTCCTATCGACAGTTGCATTTATCCGTCATCCGCATTGAAACAACTCGACCTTGCCCGAATCGATCGAGTTAGCGTATTTTTTTTTGTCTCAAGTTATAAAGCCGAAGGACGGTTCCATGCGCACCATGAGTTTTTATTGCTCTTATCACTCCGGATTTGTAATTGTATATTTCTAAATGGATATTTTATTTCATTTCAATTATTTGCTTTGTGAAATGGATGTTTTATGTTTGTCAAATGAGTGAGAGTGCATGTTTTATGTTTGTGAAATGAATTGAGATGTGAATTGGATGTTTTATGTATGTGAAATGATTTCCCATGTGAATTGTATGTATATATCTGCTTGTTTGAGGGCATGGCTAGCATTTCCGAGGCTAGCTATAAGCGAAATATATTCTTGGGGAGGAGTATCACGACGGTTTTTAGAAAAACCGTCAGGATTATCGATATCACAGACGGTTTTGTACTAAAACCGCTCGCGATTATCGATATCACGACGGTTTTTTAGAAAAAACGTCGTGATATTGATAATCACGCATGCTTTTAGTACAAAACCGTCGTGATATCGATAATCGCGCACGGTTTTTAGTACAAAACCGTCGTGATATCGATAATCACTGACACGTTTTTTCTAAAAACCGCTCGTGATATCGCATAATCCGATGTTCAAAACCGTCTATGATAAGATTATCATCGACCAGAGGCGAGTAAAACCGGCTGCGTGATGACAACCAGTAGTTTTAGTAGCTTCGACCTTTTAGCAGAGTAGTTGTTAGTAGCTTCTCTTTTTAGCTTCTTGTACAGCTTTGGAGCCCCACTTAGCACTGTCCTCGCCATTAACGGTGAGGTTCTTCCTCAGCGCTAGTGAGATTAGTGCTCCCCTTTCTTGCTTTATACTTTGTTTGTGTAGGCGATATGCCATCGGAGTCCTGCTGATGCACTGCCATTGCGGTTTCCCCTTTCTTCTTCCCTACTTTTGAGGCTTATCCCTTCAATCCCTTGACAAAATATTTGGAGCTACCAATCTGATCTAGCCGTCTTAGGGCCTATGAAGCAAAGGTAAAGAACTAGCGACTTGTTGGTCTCAAGAAGTCCAACGTCGACATTACCGGCAATGTTTACCTCCTCAAGAGACGACATCTACAGAAGAGGTGGTCTTACACATGCAGATGCAATGCGGTCTCCTTGTGAGCTACGCCTCCTACCCCTTTTCACTAAAAGGTCTGCACCGGTCGTCTTCCACATCTTCAGAGACATCATCAAAAGGTTCATACCGGCCATCCTCCACATCTCCATCAAAGAAGCTTCGTCAAAGCCAGCCATGTTCCCATCTCCAATGTGGCTTGTTCCTTGTTTGTACAAGGAAAAGGACTAGGTTGTAATTTTTGTTTTCTTTTGTCCTTCCATGTAATATCAGGGATGTTGCCTCATAATAAAGCATAGTTCGGTCCTAAGGGGCCATATTTCCTTAAAAAAAAGATTTGTTAGGTGAATTAACAATGTGGTTGGAAGGATTATAATTAAGCGATGAGTTAAGTAGCGAATCAATCCATTAACGCCACACGCCAATAAGCTACCATCAATTTTTTTTTATTTTGGACGTCCATATCCTTGGAAACTAGTGCATGGTTTTCTTGTAGAGCGACACCATGCTCGGGCCGGACCAATTGTACCAGGCTGGAGATCGGCACGGTTAAACCCGACTCGGTGGCCACCTCTATGGCTCTATCATCCCTAGTTGCATGAGAGAGCGCAACCTCCAGCCGGTCGGCCGGTCGTAATGCGACTCGGTGGCCGGTCTACAGCTTTGCATGGGCCACGAGCTGGAGCGTTCCCTAGCCGTGGATCGCGGGATCAGCAGACGAGCGGTCTGTGGTGATCGGTTGGGCTGTGGCTTATGGCTTATTTCACTGAATGGCTGAAATTACACTGTAGCTGAAGGTGGCTTATTTGGTATAATTAAATTTAAAAATTTTAAAATAGAAAAAATAGGTTAGCCCATCACGTGTAATGCAAACGAATATAGGGAAAAAAGAACCAGTAAAAAAACTCAAAAAATCTAAAAAAATGGAAAAAAGACAAAATTTAAGAATAGTGAAAAATGAGTCAGAAGTCAGAAGCTGAAACCGAAACGATCAGGTAGATCGGCTGAGAGCTGCCCACTCCCCCGAAACCCAAGGGCCAAGACCAACTCGAGCCCCACGCCGCACGTTGCACCAGCCGCCTCCTCTTCCTCCCTCACCCTGGCGCCTCCGCTCGCCCTCGCCTGCTCCACTTCGCCGCCAGCATCGCTCGTGCCGCCCCCAACCGAGCCGTCCCCTCGGTAGGGGCTATGGCAGTCGGTGATAGAGCCGCTCCCAACCGAGCCGTCTCAGGTGTTCTATGTTTAAGATCCATCAACATGTGTTTAGAGAGGGGCGGGATCTTCGGCTCCAGTATTCCTCTCGGTATCAACAAGACCGTTTGTCTAGCCTTTTGATCATCACCATGTCCAGCCAATGTAGTCTGCTAGTGATTGAAGATATTTTTTGGTGATTGCTTTATACCTTTAGCTTCTCTACTGAATTGTTTAAGTTTGGGGGTGCATGGTGTTGATGTTTAACGGTGCCCGTTCATGGTGAGTATTTTCCCCCATTATGCTGCACTGCTTCTTAGTATCTTCATCCCATGCCCACGTCGTTTGCTGTTAGCTATACACAGTGTGGTGTGGTTAGTCTATTATTTATTCATCTAATGTGCCTTGATGCATTTACAACAATGCTAGCATTTGCTATTGTTAGCTGAGCAAAGGGAAAGACTAGATAATGCCAGTTGAGTTTTTCCCCCAGCATTTGCTATTTTCTTGCTACTTCTGGTCAACATGTATTACTGCAGATTTAACTGCTCTTAGTATGTAGAATATGTTGACATGGTTGTGTAGCAAACAATTTATAGAGTCCATTTATTTGTCAGCTTTAGTCAGAAAAACAATTTTGTAAATGACTAAACCACTCATTTTTTGGGGTAGGATTGTTTTACTTATAGAACACACTACTACAGAAAAGCTCATCACAGACGGTTCGAAAACGTCATCACAGACGGTTTTGTGAGCCGTCTGTATTTATGGGTCAGTGATAATCGAAGATCATCACAGACGGTTTTCGAACCGTCTGTGATTATGGGCTATCACAGACGGTTTTTGAGTAAAAACCGTCTGTGACAGCTAATAATCACAGACGGTTTTTATTTAAAAACCGTCTGTGATACTAATTATCACAGACGATTTTTGAGTAAAAACCGTCTGTGATTATCAGCTATCATAGACGGTTTTTGAGTAAAAACCGTCTGTGATTATCAGCTATCACAGACGGCTTTTGAGTAAAAACCGTCTGTGATTATCAGCTATCACAGAAGGTTTTTGAGTAAAAACCGTCTGTGATATTCCCGTCGACCCATACATATATTTCTCTTATTGGCTAGCCTCAGGAATGCTAGCCATGCCCTCTGAAACAAGCAGATAATCATAGACAAAAAACATACAATTCACACATCTCATTTGCTTTCAGATATATTTCACAGACATAAAATATCCAATTGACATGACACTTCATTTCACAAACATAAAGCATGCATCCATTTCGCAAATCGATTAATTGAATTGAAATGAAATATGCATTAACAAATGCACAGTTACAAAATATCTACACTGCATTTACACTTAGTGATAAGACCAATAAGAAATCATGGTGCGCAGTGGAACCGTCCTCCTAGCTTTATGACTTGAGTTAGCAAAAAGTACGCCAACTCTCCTTGAATCCCTCCAAAATCAGACTGTTTCAATGCAGTTGACGGGATGGACACAGCCTGTCGATAGGTGTTGGACCGAAATGGCGACAGAGGGGGGGTGAATGTCGATATTTAAAAATCGCCCCCAACAAATATCTTCTTCTTCAGTAGCTATGGGAGCTATGAAGGAGAAAATAAGCCCTCACTGGAAATCACAGAGACACTGAAAAGCTAGACCCAGAAGGAAGCAATCAAGAAAAACAAATTCAGCGCAAATCTGACCTCAAGCGGTAGTACCGCTTGGTCGAGAGGTAGTACCGCTGAGCGGTAGTACCGCTGGTCAGAGCGGTAGTACCTTTGAGCAGTAGTACCGCTCCCCAAGCGGTAGTACCTCTCGAGAAAAACAGCAAACAGGAATTTCAGAAAATTGAGAGATTCGCAACGATTCTTGGATTCTTGGCTTGGGAAACTTTGAGGACAGCTAGGGAACACTCCCAGAAGACTAAGCCAAAAGTCAATAACAAGAAATCCACTCCAAGAATCAAGAATTTCAGATTTGGGTAAAAATCTGAAATCTTGCAAGAACCGAGCCAAAAAACCAAATAACTCCCCAACCGTTGATCCTTTGGCTATGAAATTTTAAGGGAAGCTAAATAATAGCCTCTGGACTCTTCATATCAAATTTCAAGCCATCTTAACAAGGGAGTCAAAATCTGGACCAAAACCAAGAAACGAAGAACATGAACACAGAGAGCTCAAAAGAGAAATCTGAGGATTAAACGAAGTTAGCTCTTTGAGAGATCGATCAAATGATCTTGAAGAACTATCCCATCATAGAGCAACCCATTTTGGCATTCTCCAGCAGCAAACAACAGGAAATCAAGAAATCCATAGATAGAGCAAATGAAGAACAGAAGCTACGATACAGGAGACAAACTCAGATTTCATTTCTTGGACCAATAGGACTACAGATACATCCCGATACGCATGGACATTCAAACACAAGGATGATTACAAGACTCTCCACTCAATCCCTCTCCTCTCCAAGCCAAGAATCCAACCCATACATGCTTGGAAGGGATGAACACCACTAGGACACACACCTAGAAACCATCGATGAAGCTACAGAGGGAGCACACTCTGCCTCCACCAACTCACACCAACTAAAGAGCTAAATGAAACAACCTTCCCAAAGCCTCTTTTGACTCTAAAACCCTAATTCTCACCCTAGTGCTCAAGGGGGCATGCAGCCCCTCCTCTCCTTTTATAGCCTTGGCTAACGGGTCTCGCCCGCTACGCTGCTAAATCAACGGCGCCGCTCCGCTTGTGCAGCCTCGCGAATTTCCCGATTCGCCTCCCGCACCTTCCGGGAAGCTTCGCGCCCTTGCCTCGCACGCCCGCAACCACCTCGAGTCCACGTCGTCTTCGACACATCCCGACCGTTCGACCTCGGCGCCACCGCGCCTAGTCGGTCCACCGTGTCTCGCCACGACTCCACTCGACGTCCTGCAGCCACACATACAAGAAAACACGCCAAATAGCACCGCTCGACATATGAAAGCGTAATTACCATCACACTTACCACGGATGAAGTCCAACTGTCAAAACATTAGAATATGCATCCTAAGCCCAAATGATCGAGTTTGACCAAAAGTCCGACCGAGCCCGTTGCCCCACGCAACGACATGGTCCGACCACTCAAACCAAACTCGACTGACCTAAACCCCTGTCAATTACTCATCACTCTCATGGGATCACGACCACATGGTCTCTCAATCTCCCCCTTGATGAGTATATTGACAAACTCAGAAAAAGCTTTAAGAAGAGTTTGGGTTTGAAGAATCCAACATGGTCCAAAGAATGAAATGAAGCTAATGACCATGTCGAAAGAAGGAACACTAGAGCAACAACTGAAAGAGCAAATTGTTCTCCAAAGCTCTAAAACTGTTCCCAACAGACTTTTCTTCTCTATTCTCCCCTTTTGGCAATAAACGCATCAAGAATGCAAACGAGAGAATATGACATGTCAAATGGATGAAATGATCAAGTTTGTTTATTTAAGCATTTAGAGCCATGAGAATTATCCATAATGACCAAAATGTAATACACCAAGCCATAACTCAATAAAGGCTATCTAAATCATGACAACATGTATATGAGCTAGCTAGAGCACATAGATGACAAACTGAATTGTAATGCATTTTATGAGCAAGTCAAGTCATCAATGATCAAAGTCTAACTAGAGATATCCAAGGATGATGCAGGTCATGTCAATAAGCTAAGCGCAACAAGAAAGCTAATATTAAGTCCAATAGAGTGCTATAAGCTCAAGATTGAAACATTGGTTAAGTACTTGATTCTTTTGAAACTTAAGCAAGTTGAGCACAAATGATATATTTTCTTTTGAAATTCAAGGTTGTTGACAACCAGATTTTTGTTTTATCATGTGCTAGACCTCCAGCCTTATGCGACTACTTCAAGCGAGAAGCTTAAGAAGATAGTCTAGGTCATCCAAAACTCTCCCTAAGTTCATGCCAAGTGCAATGGCAAGCCATCTCATAGGAGAGAATTGGTGAAGTCAGTTTTTTTCGCACAAAAGAGATCTTTTTGCATTTTAACATGTTGTACTAACTTATGCATCATCAAGAGACTAAAACAGCTCAATTTAAGGCTCAATATAGATTCAACGCTCTACTCAGCCTATTTGACATGGCATGAATCATACAGGGATAGCTCAAGAAAGACTAATCTCGAATGCTAACATGACACGTTTTAGTTTAAGTTGAGCAATTTTAATGAACTTATCATGACAAAAGCTAATCCATACATATGAAGTCATGATAAATCTAGCAAGCTAAGCACAAGTCATGGCAAGGTGTAAAGCATTAAAGCATGTCATAACAGGATAATAATCAAGGCTCAATGCAATTTGATTATAATGCTAGAATGATGAAAATGCATGAAAGTCCAGCTCCCCCTCAACATTAGATGCAACTTTTAGTTCAAGTTGAGTTATGTCAAAATTAAGCTCCAGAAGCTCCCAAATGAACTCCCCCTGAACCAAAGCAATAAGATCGAGAAGTGGGAAAGCAAGCAGAAAACAGTGATCCTTAAAGCATAGAAAAGATATAGAAGCAACTATGGCTCAGATCGACTCTCATCTACCCCATATGACACTAGGACTATTAGACCGGTAATCTACCTCACTAGGAGCAAACACGCACTGTCTACCCAAAGGCGGCCCGGCCCTTGCTAGAACCTGAAAGCAGTGAGTGGGCTCAACCTAGTAAGAGAAGAGAAGCGGCTAATAGAGCAGAATCCTAGGTCACAAGATAAGAGCAAGGAGTCTAAACAGCTAGACGAGAAGACCACTCCAACCTATGCTGGAAGGACTAAACCCAGAGCACCCGCAAATGCAATGCAACAGAAATGAGACAGAAGCATAATCAAATTAGTAAAGCAGTAAATCACAAAGCTCCCCCTCACTATAGTCCATAAGGACAAACCACCCCAAGCTCTCCCCGCAGAGTTGAAAACCTTGAACTATCCAAAGGCTTGGTGAAGATGTCAGCCAACTGGTGGTCACTCTCCACAAACTGGAGCACTATGTCACCCTTCTCTACATGGTCTCTAAGGAAGTGGAAACGAATATCAATATACTTGGTCCGAGAGTGTCTTGATGGGTTCTTAGCGATGTTGATCGCGAAGTGTTATCATAAAAGAGTGGAACACCGTCTGTCTAAGGCTAACCCAAAGTCCCGTAGGGTCGAAACCATCCAAAGTACTGCTACAAGAATCGCTGCAGCAACGCACTCGGCCTCGCGATGGGTGTGTAACACCGATCGGTTCCTCAAGACCAGAAACGAGAAGTCCCAATGAATTGGCAGTGCGGAAGTGCTCTTCCTATCTATCCTACAACCAATAAGTTCGCATCCGAAAAGGCTCTCAAGGAAAGACGGGATGAGGAAGAGTACGGATGCCATAATCAATGGTAGCTCGAAGGTACCGAAGATGCGCTTCACGCTTTGGCGGTGAGATACGCGAGGAGAAGTTTAAAACGAGCACACAAACACACGGAGAAGTGTATGTCCGGTCTCGAGGCGTTGAGGTAAAGAAGGAGCCGATCATACTTCGTACTCTTTTCGATCGATCGCTCGCCATCCTCATCAGGTCAAGATGGGTGTAGAAGCCATCGGAGTTGACACCGCTACCATCACTCATATCGCGCGCCAGAGGTCACGAGTGTACTTTCCTTGATGAAGAAATGTACCCTCCCGAGTGCGCTTGATTTGGAAGCCAAGGAAGAAAGTCAACTCACCCATCATACTCATCTCAAACTCGGTGCTCATGACATCCGAGAACTGTGAAACCCGAGTATGAGAAGAGCCGCCAAAGATGATGTCATCGACATAGATCTGGACGAGCAGAAGGTCAGTGTCATGCCGGCGGATGAACAAGGTCTTGTCAACTTTACCCATCTCAAAACCATGACTTAACAAGTAGGACTTAAGCCTCTCATACCAAGCTCTAGGGGCTTGCTTAAGTCCATACAAAACTTTGGAAAGCTTGAAGACATGGTTTGGGTATTTGGGGTTTTCGAAACCAGGAGGCTGGCGGACGTAGACCTCTTCCTCAATAAGGCCATTGAGAAAGGCACTCTTGACGTCCATCTGGTAAAGCTTGAAACCCTTAGAAGCTGCAAAGGCAAGCAGGATTCTAATGGCTTCAAGTCTAGCTACAGGGGCAAAGGTCTCCTCAAAATCTAGACCCTCAACTTGGGAGAACCCCGAGCTACCAGTCTAGCCTTGTTTGAATAACCACTCCATCCTCGCTCTGCTTGTTCTTGAACACCCACTTAGTCCCAATAATATTGTGACTCGCGGGGCTCGACAAGCGACGCACCTTGTTTCTCTCGAAATTCGCTAGCTCCTCATGCATGGCATTGAACCAAGACTCATCGGAAAGAGCATGAGAAACATCATTGGGCTCAAAGGAGGCAATGAAAGCAGAATGGAGACAGAATTGAGATAAGCGATTTTGAGCGGGTAACACGCTCGAAAAGGTCTCCAATGATCCGCTCGGAAGGATGAGCTTTCAATATGTCTAGGAGGTCTGGATGAGATGAAGAAGTGGCCTCTACCTCGTGAGCGTAAGAGGTAGGAACAGAGCCACTAGCTCCGGAGGAAGCGAAGAGGCAAGGGCTGATCACCTCGAGGTGCTGTGGAAGAAGGCATCTCAAGGGAGGATGAGGAGCTGGATCGTAAGCAACCATCGTCTCCATCGTCCTCATCATCCACAAAGATGGTCTCGGATCGCTCTAAAGAACTCGAGATATCGGCCTAGTCCGGACCGCCTCATCAAAGGTCACCTCACAGGTCTCTACCATTTTGCTAGACTCGCAGTTCCAAACCCGATAAGCCCGCGAAGAAGGCGAGTAACCTAGAAAGATGCCATCACAAGAACGTGACTCGAACTTGTCTAGGTTCCCGGACTTCAAAATAAAGCACTTGCAACCAAACACACGAAAATGAGAGACGCTGGGCTTTCGCCCGTATCTCAGCTCATAAGAAGTGCGGTGCAAGTGTGCCCGAAGAAAAACTCGGTTTGAGACATGGCACGCGGTGGCTATAGCCTCAGCCCAAAACTTCCGCGGTGTAGAGTACTCATCAAGCATCGTCCTGGCCATCTCGACCAAGGTACGGTTCTTCCTCTCCACAACGCCATTCTGGCGAGGACGTATGGAGAAGAGGCGGTGCTCTACACTGTCTCACCACAGAAACTCTCAAAGTAGGAATTCTTGAACTCTGTGCCATTGTCACTGCGGATCGCTCGTAAGGCACCGGGAGCTCTACAGAAAGCCTACTGAAAAGACCCCGGAAATGAGTAAACGTCTCATCCTTCGAGGCTAAGAAAAACACCCAAGAATACCTCGAGAAGTCATCGACCACAACAAGAACATACCACTTCCCTCCTGCTGACTGCACTCGAGTTGGTCCAACTGTGTCCATATGGAGCAGCTGTCCTGGTGCATCGGTCATAGTAACTGTGACTGGAGGGTGAGAAGCGGCAACCATCTTGCCGTGCCGGCATGGAGCACAAACCAGATCTTTGACCATCTTGAGTTTCGGCAGACCACGAATGAGATCGTGGCCGCTAACTCGGGTCAAATGGTCAAATCCAATATGACCAAGTCTCCTATGCCAGAAGGACAGGTCACGGGACTCAGAAGCAACTAAACACCTGAGAGGATCGCCAGAAGACTCAGAAAAATCAGCACGAAAGATCCTCCCATAACGAGAAATCCCGCAAACCAGACTACCCGAAGAATCAAGAATTTTACAAGCATTTTTCTTAAAGCTCACCTCGAAACCGTCATCGGTAAGCTGAGAGACTGAAAGCAAATTGTACTGCAGCTTACTAACCAAGGCAACATCCTTAAGAATAAAAGAAGCATTAACATGCACAGTACCTTTGGCGATGACGCGCCTAGATGAAGCATCTCCGAATGTGATCGTCTCATCACCTGGTGCACGGGCAAGGGAAGAAAACCAACGGGAATCTCCGGTCATGTGTCGTGAACACCCGGAGTCTACGAGCCAAACCTTTCCTTCCTCGCCGGTGAACTCGAGTCAAACAGAGTAAAGTCTCGATCATGGGGTAAATCAGAAGTGATTTTGGCACCCAATACTGAACAACACGTCGAGTAGCAAAAGTAGCCACATACGACTGACCTCTAGCTACCCTACGCTCTCTGTTACTCACAGCAGAAGGTCTGTGAGCAGACCTGAAGCTGTTGCGGGGTCCGACTGCTACAGGCGAGCGAGTCGGAGCACCGGCAACATGCTGATCACGCCGCGGGTAGCTATCTCGATGGATGAAACGAGATCTACCCTCAGGACGGCGGAAGACATGACCAGGAGCAGCATGAGGACGAAAAACAGAAGACTCAGAAAAACCAAGTCCTCGATGCTGCCCAAACCCATCAACAGCAGTAAACCCAAACCTCGTGCTGGTCCTAGGTGCACTCAGGGTCTAGAGCTGACCCTGAATGCGCCTAAGTGCCTCAGCATGGTCTCTACGCGCAGTCCTGGCGCGCCTGAAGCATCGATCAACCGTGTGTCCATCCTTCTGACAGAAGGTGCAGTGATACTTCATCTTCTGAGAGGTAGAAGTAGTACGGTCAAGGCGCGCCGAGAGGCCGGCGGCAGTGCAATCACCTTGCTGCCGAAATCTCGGACATAGCCCGCCGACTTAAATTGGAATTTCTCGGTCTGGGCTCGGTCTCGATCACACACGTGCTATGGGTCTGAGCACGGCAGGTGGATGCTTCCTCATGTCCTCATAATAATCATATCCTAGACCCTGATTAAATCTGCAAATCTTGGACTGGTCTAGAATAAGATTAAGCTTCTTCTTGCCGCCTACAAATCTCTCGAGAGTGTTCATAAGATACTGACACTCCCGAAAGAGAGAGGTGCAAGAAGAGCAGGGGAAAAGGGAACAGCAGGAGGTAAGGAAGCAGATGAAGAACCAATAGCAGAGGAACGAATGGCTTGTGCACGCACAGCCAACTCAGAATGGATAGTCCTACTGCTAGCAGGTTGGTTCACGTCGCTAAGCGCCTCAACCTTACCCCGGGCTTCTCCCCTTCTCAAAGATAGACAATACAAGCAGATGGTGGCTTCTCTAATAGGTCCTTAGTTAGCTTCACACATTTCTCATCCAATGCAACCAAGTCAGATTTTAGTTTGTTACAATTAATGCATGGTGAGCTAACAGGGTCCTTAGAAGCATACTGAGCCAACTTCCTATCATGATCAATCATTTCTTGAAACTGTTTGGAGACAGCTTCAAGTTCAGCAGTTAACTTAGGACAGTTCAAGCATGAATCAATCGGCTCAAGTAAAGAAGCTTGTAGTTCAGCAATTTTATGATCCGCCGCTTTAGATTCATCTTCAAGTTATTGCAATTTTCACAAGACTCGGGTAGATCAAGGAGCATGGCATAAGATACTCTAGCAGCAATGTCCTTAACCTCACATGAGGTGGGAGAAGTAGTCTCATCAGTAGTAAGTAGGGTAATGACCATCCTACTCAACTCTAACTCAGAAGCGGACTAACATTCTTCACCTTAACAATATCAAGCTCGGAGGACACACTATCATGCGAGGTCCTTAGTTTCTCCATGTCACCCAACAGAGCACAGCAAGTATCACAATCATCACGGGAGGGAGCAGATGTAAGTGAAGTAAGCTCCGTGATAGTCTATCTACTTCCTTCTCTAACTCGGTACACCTAGCCCTAGCTCTAGCATGAAAACCACCTAGCTTAAGAAAAGCATGATTGAGCTGGTCGTAGGTGGGGCATACTCGTCCGAGTCGGAGTCTGACTCATTGTCGCTCAATTCGCCCTCGAGGGCCATGAAGCACATGCCGAGAAGTCGTCGCCGCCATCCTTGGGCTCTTGGTCACCCGTCCGTCGTCGTCGCTCCATCCCTCCACCTCGCGAGGTCGAGGTCGTCGAAGCGGTGAGGACGCGGTGGAAGAGCTTCTTGGCCTTCCCGGTTGCGGAACTTCTTCTTTCCCGGCGTCTGAGCTGGAGGCTTCTTGTTGCGGTTCTTGTCGGTGTAGTCGATCTTGCCCGAACCGCCGTAGTCGTTCTTGTCTTTCTCCAACTTGGGGCAGTTTGCCCGAATGTGGTTGGGGCCACCACACTCGAAGCAAATCACGGGTCCTCCCTCTCTTTCTGTCCCTCCTCCCCTTGTAAGCATGGGAGAATCTTCGAGCAAGGAGGGCCAGCTGATCATCCACAAGCTGCTCTAACTGATCATCAGTTATGTCACAGAGAGCAGCAAAGGAGAAACCGCAAAGAGAACAAGAAGAAGAGGAACCAGAAGCCAACGTGGGATCAGTGACCAAAGCCATCGACTGTGACTTCGACCTACGAGAGACAACGTCAATCTCGTGAGTCTTGAGGCGCGAGTACAGCGCATCAAGAGTCAAGGTCGAGAGGTCTGTCGTGTCCTTGATGGTGGTCACTTTCATCTCCCAAACACGCAGATCAAGTGCCGCAAGCATCTGACGAGCGTTGTCCGAGTCGGGGTATGTGAGACCGACCGCTCGAAGGTTGCTCAAGATCTTATGGAAACGCGCGAAGCACTCATCGAGGGACTCACCAGCAAGCATCTCGAATTTGTTGTATTCTCGCTGAATCGGTCTGCCGAACCGTCTTGATCCGGTGGTGCCCTCATGGTATGCGTCGAGGGTCACCCGGATATCATAGGCGGACGACGGTGGGAGATGCGATCGAACTCGCCACGACTCGTGCCCCGGATAATGATGTTCCTTGCCTTAGCGTTTGCCTCAACATAATGCATATTTCCAGCATTGATGTTCTCATCGGCAGAACAACAAACCGGACCTTGACCTTGCGCGGATAGCGCACTTCGAGCCCGGATGTATGTCTCCATTCGGCTCTTCCAGAAGGGGTAATTGATGCCATCGAAAACGGGCGGCTTGGTCGAGTACTTGTCCGTCGCCATGGCTCTTGAGACCGGTTAAGATCTATTGAAAAGAGCTAACCGGCTCTGATACCAATTGTTGGACCGAAATGGCGACAAAGGGGGGGTGAATGTCGATCTTTAAAAATCGCCCCCAACAAATATCTTCTTCTTCAGTAGCTATGGGAGCTATGAAGGAGAAAATAAGCCCTCACCGAAATCACGAGACACGAAAAGCTAGACCCAGAAGGAAGCAATCAAGAAAAACAAATTCAGCGCAAATCTGACCTCAAGCGGTAGTACCGCTTGGTCGAGCGGTAGTACCGCTGGTCAGAGCGGTAGTACCTTTGAGCAGTAGTACCGCTCCCCAAGCGGTAGTACCTCTCGAGAAAAACAGCAAACAGGAATTTCAGAAAATTGAGAGATTCGCAACGATTCTTGGATTCTTGGCTTGGGAAACTTTGAGGACAGCTAGGGAACACTCCCAGAAGACTAAGCCAAAAGTCAATAACAAGAAATCCACTCCAAGAATCAAGAATTTCAGATTTGGGTAAAAATCTGAAATCTTGCAAGAACCGAGCCAAAAAACCAAATAACTCCCCAACCGTTGATCCTTTGGCTATGAAATTTTGAGGGAAGCTAAATAATAGCCTCTGGACTCTTCATACCAAATTTCAAGCCATCTTAACAAGGGAGTCAAAATCTGGACCAAAACCAAGAAACGAAGAACATGAACACAGAGAGCTCAAAAGAGAAATCTGAGGATTAAACGAAGTTAGCTCTTTGAGAGATCGATCAAATGATCTTGAAGAACTATCCCATCATAGAGCAACCCATTTTGGCATTCTCCAGCAGCAAACAACAGGAAATCAAGAAAATCAAGAAATCCACAGATAGAGCAAATGAAGAACAGAAGCTACGATACAGGAGACAAACTCAGATTTCATTTCTTGGACCAATAGGACTACAGATACATCCCGATACGCATGGACATTCAAACACAAGGATGATTACAAGACTCTCCACTCAATCCTCTCCTCTCCAAGCCAAGAATCCAACCCATACATGCTTGGAAGGGATGAACACCACTAGGACACACACCTAGAAACCATCGATGAAGCTACAGAGGAGCACACTCGCCTCCACCAACTCACACCAACTAAAGAGCTAAATGAAACAACCTTCCCAAAGCCTCTTTTGACTCTAAAACCCTAATTCTCACCCTAGTGCTCAAGGGGGCATGCAGCCTCTCCTCTCCTTTTATAGCCTTGGCTAACGGGTCTCCGCCCCGTTACGCCTGCTAAATCCAACGGCGCTCGCTCCCGTGCAGTGCCTCGCGAATTTCCGATTCGCCTCCCGCACCTTCCGGGAAGCTTCGCGCTCCTTGCCTCGCACGCCCGCAACCACCTCGAGTCCACGTCGTCTTCGACACATCGACCGTTCGACCTCGGCGCCACATGCGCCTAGTCCGTCCACCGTGTCTCGCCACGACTCCACTCGACATCCTGCAGCCACACGCACAAGAAAACACGCCAAATAGCACCGCCGACACATGAAAGCGTAATTACCATCACACTTACCACGGATGAAGTCCAACTGTCAAAACATTAGAATATGCATCCTAAGCCCAAATGACCAGGTTTGACCAAAAGTCCGACCGAGCCGTTGTTCCCACGCAACGACATGGTCCGACCACTCAAACCAAACTCGATCGACCTAAACCCTCACAATTACTCATCACTCTCATGGGATCACGACCACATGGTCTCTCAATAGGAATATCAATGTGCATATATATGTAACGTGATAAGTATGAAGTAATTATGGAAAGAGTGACAAACCTTGCGATTGGTGAGCCTCGAGGAATCGAGGAGTAGTTCCATATGTTGGCAAACGTAGTATCCACATGTGTTGCCATTTCTTCTTGGTGGCACTTGCAAAAATGGAATGTGTTAGTTCAAGAGGCATTAGTACCAACTGTTGCATAGGATTAATTAATGTGAAATAGCGAATACCTTAAAATCTCGAACACATGTCAGCAGGCCTTTGGCCCCGCGCTTCGAGTCACCTCCCTTTTCAATGTACATCGCGAATGCCCTACGTAATTCGAAAAAGTTAACCTTAGTCATTCGGAAGGAAAGAAAGAGTACAATGTAGATATGTATGGGGAATATGTGCTTACCTATCGATTACTTGGCTGACAACTGTCAAGTCCATTTTATTCTTACTTTCAATGTACATCGCGAACGCCCTACGTAATTCGAAAAAGTTAACCTTAGTCATTCGGAAGGAAAGAAAGAGTACAATGTAGATATGTATGGGGAATATGTGCTTACCTATCGATTACTTGGTCGATAAATCGTGAAGTCCATTTTATTCTTACTTAGGGAATCAAGGTAATATATCTTGTTCCATTTTGGTACAATTACTATTAAAATCCAATGAAAGTTTCGATTGAAGGGCATAAGTACATAGTCCTTATTGCGGCAACCCAAAGATCTGATGCAATGTACCTCTCGACGAGGGTGTCTCTGGTCGATGGTATCCATGGCGACCAATTGTGGGTCCAAGAAACCAGGTGATGAGTTGGATAATCTAGCTTTAATCAGCATGTGTCTATATATATACACACGAAAGCAAAAATTAGATATGGCATTTATCGGTATGACATTAACGGAGATCGTGATTGTACACACTTACGGCGTCAAAGATCGAATGATTGAGACATCAAGAGTGTTGAGCGTGAACAGATCGAATAAATCCTCAAAGGCGACCACGAACATACACTCTTGAAGATTGCGGTGTAAATCTTCCTCGGTGAATTTGACAGTGATACTTGAAGTCCGTTCTCCCTCTAGCTTATTGGACTGCTGCATATACCACGTGTGCAATTGCTTGCAACTATGTGGTAGCTTTTGGAGGTCTTTTTGCTCGAGCAACGGCTCGCCAAGCACGAATTTGCAGGCCAAAGGGTGGTACGGAATATCATCATTGGTCTTGTTTGCTTTGCCCTTGCCGCCTTGCTGCCTCGGCTATAGGTCAACTTCACGAAGTCGACTTTGAAGGTAGCGGTGCAAGTTGCTCGCGAGAATAGGGCCCGTGGAGATAGCACGGTGTAGTATCCGGTGGTGGAACCGATGGTCTTGTAATGGAGATGGCACGGTGCAAGTTGCTCGTCCCGCCACCGATGAAGAAGCCTCCAGGAGATGTCGCTTTTGGGCCTTTGGATGAATGTTCCAATGGCTCATCCTAGAGTCACGATCTCGTCGTTGGGGGCTTCGTAGCGGGACCGCTTGCACGCCGCTTTGTAGGTTTGTTGTTGCACAGCGTCGTGTGTTCTTCTAGGAACTCAAACGATACCAAAATTTGGTCCACACTCACGTTTTGAGTGTCGCACGTTCTTCCACGAATTGTATGTGATCTCAATTGTTCTCGTGCAACTACTCCGACCATGGTTCGAATCGTTCATCGCTTTTGAGGAAGGATAGGGACCCGGATGCATTCACCATTGTGATGGTGCATCGGCTCTCGAGCTTCTTTGATAGCCCTCTTCCTTGGCGTCTTGATGTTGGAGCGGACGCCCGCGATGATGTTGAAGAATGTGCGGGTGACATGTTGCTCATTTTGTGGGTCTATTAAGATAAGATGAGAAATTGATCATATTGAATTGCAAGACAAGAGAGGAGTAGAGGGAGGGAGAAGGGAGGGGTGATATGGACATAGAGAGGGGTGATGTGCCTATCTTACCAATGTACCAATGTATCAAGTCCTTCTTTTTCTCATAAAATTCAAGGCAATTGTATTACAAAGTGCAAAAAGACATTCCAGATTCTTGGTGAGCAGTGACATAGCGACTTCTTGGTGAGCAACTATCCATCTGCTTCTTCTCACTCCTTCTCTTCATCTCTGGTCTCTAGGTCACGTACGCCAGTAGCGATGATTCATCTAACTGAAGAGAAGGAGTGGGAAGAAGCAGATAGATAGTTGCTCACCGAAGAAGTCGGCTATGTCGGCTGCTCACCGAAGAATCTGGGAATTTCTTTTTTTTTTGAACTTTTATACTAAAATTGCCTTGCATTTTGTAATACTATTACTACAAGGTCTCTAAACAAAGTTCTATTAGGATAAGATGAGAAAGTTATCACATAGAGAGGGGGTGATGTGCCTATCCTAGCACCTACTTTAGTTGCTAATACTATAAACCAAATAGCAAAGTCCCTAAACAAAGGTCTATGAAGCAAATGACACAAACTAGTGTATCCGGTTCATTGAACGGGAACACTAGAGTATGTCACTTGCTTCATTTGCTGTTTTTTGGCTAGATACATGGAGCATTTGGGTGAAAAGATTAATTATTTCACAAAGCGCATGACTGCCAATTCGAAGCATAGCATAGCATCCGAGGCACATACGAGGCCTGCTGTTGTGTCTTGAGGAATGCCAAGAACTGGCCTTTAGATGGGTTATGAGAATAAGATTCATAATTTATAGTTTGAGGAATGCCACATCTGATGACCAGCTCTTGGCATTCTTCAAGACACAGCTGCAGGCCTCGGATGTGTCTCGGATGCTATGCTATGCTTCGAATTGGCAGTCTGAGCCTGACGACACAATGTATTTCTTTCCACCCAAATGGTCAATGTATCTTTTGCAATAATCACAAGATTTCTTTATCCGGGTAACTAGAATGTGTTATTTGCTTCATGCCCTTTGATGATATACTCTTCCTTGATTGGTTAATTTGTGCTCTCAAATTATAGAGTTGCACATGATAAGATGAGGAAGCAAGAAAAGTGAGGGGGAGAAGGGAAGAGAGGAGAAGCAAGCTCTCAAATTTGTGCTCTCAATGTTAGGAAGAGAGGAGAGGAGTAGAGGGAAGGGGGAGAAGGGAGGGGGTGATGTGGACAGAGAGGGGTTATGTGCCTATACTATATACTATATACTAACACAACAAGCAATGTAATATGTACCAATGTAAACTAAGCAACTGCAGTAAATAATGTACCAATGTAGTATGTACCAAATAGCAAATTAAACTAAGCTACTGCAGTAAACAATGTACCAATGTAATATGTACCAAGCATCAGCCCTAAACACTAACAGTAAGCATGAAGCATCAACCCTAAATATGTACTAAGCAACTAACCATAACAGTATGAAGCATCAAGCATCAACCCTAAACACTAACAGTAAGCATGAAGCATCAACCCTAAATATGTAATAAGCAACTAACCATAACAAGATGAAGCATCAAGCATCAACCCTAAACACTAACAAGAAGCATGAAGCTCGGGAGGATTTGATGACCTTAGGGTTTTGATGACCTTAGGAGGGACGGAGGAGGAGGAGGAGGCGGCGGAGGAGGAGGCGGCGGCGCGACGGAGGAGGAGGAGGCGGCGGCGGCGGAGGAGGCGGCGGCGGCAACGGGAGGAGGAGGCGGCGGGCTCGAGGAAGATTTGGCGACGTCTTCGTCCGGGAGGCGGCGGCGATCTAAGGCGGCGGCGGCGCGGGCTCGAATAATCTAATCGAATAAGCTGCAGCGCACACGGAAAACCCTAGCGAGAGGGTATATGTAGGGAGATTATCACAGACGGTTCTAAACCTAGAACCGTCTGTGATAAGCCTTTGCCGGCTGTTGCAATTAAGACAACACCAATAACTACACAGCTGCATTCATATCAACCACCAAACAGCTGTATTCATATACAACACCAACCAGCTACAATATACATTTTCACATATACATCTCAAAATTGACTACATCACACATTTTCATATATACATCTCAAAATTGACTACATCACACATTTTCACATATACATCTCAAAATTGACTACATCACACATTTTCACATATACATCTCAAAATTGTCACACATTTTCACATATACATTCTTATTGTACTTGCTTATTTCCTTTAAAAATTAGCCCTTCATCATGATCAATGCGCACGTAACTAGTTTCACACGTTGTTCATCGTCGACCTTATGCCATTTCCAAAAGGAGGTAACTCGTCAAATTGATTGTATTCCTCCTCGCCCACTACATTCTCCACTCCGACAATTCTCCTTTTTCCATAAAGAACTACATGTCGTTTCTTATTTGCCGGGTCGGTTACATAGAAAACTTGAACAACTTGATTGAAGAGTACAAATGGTTCATCTTTGTACCGACACGTTGGAAGTCCACGGTCGTGACACCGTGCTTGTCAACCTTCACTGTGGGAGATGCACCCAACGGCAAATAAATAAGAGGATCTTGAAAACCACATAGTCGAGCTCCCAAATCTCTTCTATGAAGCCATAGTACGAGTTTCTCGACCCATCGGTACTGAATGCATCTATACGGACACCGCTGTTCTGGTTAGTGCTCTTGACATCCTGAGATTGCGTATAGAATGTGTACCCATTTATGTCATATCCTTGCCATGTCACAACTGTAAATGTCGGCTCTTTTGCCAACCATGTCAGCGTCTCACTCGGTGAGCTCCTAGCGATTTGCTCCTTCAACCATTGGTTGAACCGACGGTTGTGTTGCTTCATGATCCAAACATCCGGCCGCTCCGGATTCTGTTGCCGAAGCACACCCTTGTGCTGATCCACATAAGGCGCCACTTCAGTCATGTGTTGCAACACCGTGAAATTGGCTTGAGTATACGTGTCCATATCTGGAGTGATTGCTTTCCTTCCGATAGTTCGAGACCCTTCAACCTCCCTCATGACGAGATTGAGGGACACCTATCGGTTGAATCGAGCCATATAATCGACACAAAACTCAATGACCTCTTCAATTGCATAACCTTCGACGATGCTGCCTCTCGCCGAGAACGATTCCGTCGTAGGACTTGAGAATTCCATGAACGTCTCAAATGGGTACATGCTACGAGGAATACGGCCCGCACATTTTTATCTCCCACACAACGTGAACAATGAGATGGACCATGATATCGAAAAACGAAGGAGGGAAATACATTTCAAGGTGACATAGAGTCATCACCATCTCGTCCTGTAGAGCATCTAGTCCTTCGGGATCGATGACCTTCTGAGCAATTGTGTTAAAGAAATAACATAGCCTCATGATTGTCTCTCGGACTTTGATCGGAAAAATATTTCTAATTGCAATAAGGAGCATCTATGTCATCAGCACATGACAATCATGAGACTTCATGCCATTTAACTTCAAATCTTGCATCGAAACAAGTTTCTTCACGTTGCCGGAGTAACCAGACGGAACTTTGACACCATGCAAGCACCGCACGATTCTGTTTCTCACCTTGACAGAGTGTAACACGCGTGGGGAAGGTACGTTCGTCCATTATCGGTGCTTGTCGGTGCTAACTCCGCCGATGTCCATGTCACCAAGTCAAGCGTGCGTTGACACCGTCCTTTGTTTTATCACGGATGTTCAAGAAGAGATCAATCTGTCGTCGCACACATTCTTTTCTACGTGCATGGCGTCGATTCAAGGTTGCCGAACATCTAGGTACTCCCAATAAGGTAAGTCCCAAAATATTGATCTCTTCTTCCGGTGTTCTTCTCATGAGCTCTCAATTTACGTCCCTTTCGAGGACAACATCTAAATCCTTAACCATATCATAAACCTCGTGTCCCCTTAAATGCCTTGGAGCTGAACCGTCTTCTTCTCTCCGTCAAATTGTTTCTTCATCTTGCGGTATGGGTGAGCCCTCCGAAGAACCGGCGGTGACGCATGTAGACGGTTTTGCGTGAGTGTCTCAGCCACACACTCGGTACCATCTAAACAGTGAGTACAAGTTTTGGCACCTTTTGTACTATGGCCCGATAGGTTACCAAGGGCGGGATAATCATTTATGGTGCGAGAACAATAAGGAGCGCAGAGTGAAGTTCTCTCGTTTGTATGCATCTCATACTGTACCCCTTCGCTCCATAGTACTTTTAGATCTTCCACCAATTGCTAGGAACACATCGATATCATTCCCTGTGTTGTTTTGGCCTTTGGATAAGTATCGACTGACAAAATGTACTTTCGCTTCATACACAACCAAGGAGGAAGGTTATAGATGCAGAGAGTCACGGGCCATGTGCTATGTCATTTGCTCATGCTCTTGAAAGGATTCATTCCATCTGTACTCACCCAAACCTTATATTCCTTGGTTCACTGCACGAACTTTACAAAACTCCTATCGATGTTTCTCTACTGCGTGGAATCAGCAAGGTGTCTTATCATTCCATCCTTCTTGCGCTCCTCCGAGTGCCAACACAGCAGTTTTGCCTCCTTTGGATTTGTAAAAAAAACCTTTTCAAACGGGAATTATAGGAAAATACCATGTCACCTTAGCAGGAGGTCCTTTCTTCATCTCTGTTCCCTCGCCATCATCTAATTGATTGTTACGTTTGTATTGGGATGCGTTGCACACCGGACATACATGCATGTTTGCATACTCTTTACGGTAGAGGATACAGTCGTTCGGGCATGCATGTATTCTTTCTACTTCCATTCTCAACGGACAAAGAACCTTTTTGGCTTTATACGTGGTTTTGGGCAACTCATTTCCCTCCGGAAGCATGTCCGCTAAAAGACCTAGCAGCGCCGTGAAACTCTTGTCGAACCAACCGTTGCTTGCCTTCAATTTCAACAGTTCAAGCACGGCCGACAACCTCGTGTACTTGCAGCCCGTGTACAAAGGTTTCTCTGAGTCCTCCATCAAGCTATGGAATTTAACATACTCTCTCTCATCATAGTTCTCTTCTACATCGTGAAGCATCCGATCCAGATTATCATCGTGCAACCTATCCAAATCGAGCCACAATCGACATCACCGCAAGACATGTCATTCATTCACCGCGATGTCATCCGGGGCATATCATTCACTTCACCGGCGATGTCATCCGCGCATATGATCATTCACTTCACCATGACTGGTCCAACACGTATAATCCTTTTTGAAACCCTCCGAATCAAGTGCGATTCAATTTGCCCTCGGTTCTTAAACATCTTCAAATTCTCGCGATCGGTGCATGGACAACACATATATTCCACCCCTTATTCAACATATCCTCCTCGCGGCTCTTATAAAAGCGAACGCCATTAATGTACTCTTCACTCACACGGCTTGCGGCATACATCCAGCTTTGGTCCACGTTACGTACATATATAACAACTTAGTATTAAAATCTAGATTAACTAATTATAACTACATATATACTGCCACATTTATTATATTGAGACTTAATTTGCTAGCTCAATTCATATTAGAAACACAATAGCTATTATATAACCAACAATTTTGCAAATTAACCATCTTCAATAACCACTCATGGATTACTTAGACCTAAATTGTAATGCAATTAAAGAAAAATAAATTTCATTACTAACCATATCTACAACAACCAGAAAGTCGAATCTTAATTCAAAGCTCAATCTCGCCTCTTCCCACCAAATTAATCGGCACGAAATCGCCTAGCTTCCTCCCGAGTGAAAAAGTGCGCAGCAGATGGCTAGATCTCGGATCGAAATGAAGACAGATGCGATGCGAGCGGCGCAATAAATGCCTTAGTCATTATCACGAGCGGTTTTTAATTAAAACCGTCGTGATAATCGCTTATCACTGACGGTTTTTATTAAAACCGCTCGTGATAAATATTATCGCGCACGGTTTTTATAAAAACCGCTCGTCATAAGCTTCATACCAGAACGCTTCGCGCGTGTTTCGATGCCAGAATGCTTCGTGTTTCGATCGTCTAATTAACGTCTCTCGATCGTTATACGAAGCATCTATATCATTAATGTTTGAGTATACGAACCGTCTGTGCTAAAGGATAAATATGCGCTCCTAATCCAGGTCTCTTCTACGTACGTACAATACAATATACAATACAACATGGCTTCTACTGTTCTTGTGATCATCTCCTTCCTCTCATCTGTTCATCAAGAATTGTTCGGCCGGAACCTTACACAGGCGGCCAGCAATTTGCATCTGGAGCAGCTTCTCCGCACCCGCCCTGCTCTCCTTCCCCGACTTTCTTGCATCCGTCAGCTTGACCTGATCCTCCGCCGTCGACGGAGGCGTCTCGCTGCCGCTCAAGAAAGGGAAACAGCCCTCACCCTGGTTCTTCTCCACAATGTGCGCAAAGCGGAAGAAGCTCTGCACGCATTACAGAGACTGATGGATAGCCTTGCCGATCAAGCAAATACGGCAGATTCTGAGGAATCTTTTCATGCTATCCTCTACGACATTATGGATGTCACGATCATTTGCCCAGTGGAGGAGGAAGTGCTGAGGACAAGGGCAATCTTAACGGCGTTCGAGAATTTAGCGGCTGATCCTCCAAGTCCCCAAGTCGAAGAAGAAGCGTACGAAGCCCAAAAGAATACAATCTGGGAAACTCTTTACCTGTGCGACTTTTGTAATAAATTTGCCTCTAATTGAAATTAATAAATTTGCCTTTAATTTGTGATCTCTTGTCTCAGTAGTTCTGTAGTTAAGTTATTAGAAGCAATGTGTACTTATATATTAACCTCTGATCTAGAATATGACAGACAAAGAGACATCACAGCCGGTTCTTGTGAAAAACCGTCTGTGAACATTCCCAGACGGTTCTTAACAACAACCAGCTGTGATAGTCGACACAACACAGACGGTTTTTAATAAAAAACCGTCTGTGATAATCCCAAATTATCACAGACGGTTTTTAATAAAATCATCTGTGATATTCCAGTATCACAGACGGTTCAGCGGTAAGAACCGTCTGTGATACTCCTTTTTCCCGCCACAAATACCACAGATGGCCTTCAAATTAAAACCGTCTGTAATAGTTTACATTACAGACGGTTTCACAAAACCGTCTGTGATTTGTCGTCTACTATTAGCCTTTCTGTAGTAGTGACATATACTGTAGCCTTTTTACAAGTGATGTTGCTTCCTTTGATTGAAGGTGGCCGAGCCATTGCCCATGCTAGCCTGATAACCGCTTGGTAACTGCTGATCTTCGTGATTGGAAGGTGTGTGCTGCCCCCTCTGACCATCTTTACAATATTTGCATGTATGGTTGATTATGTTATTTGATTTCTTTTGTGGTGAGAGGTTTTTTTTGTAATTACGTGTTCTTGCTAGAGCTCCAGCCTACCGGATATAGTGGTGTCTGAGAATTGTAGTGCAGATCATTTAGCTTTAGATTGATTGGTTGCATCTCAGCATTTGAATTCTCCAATATTCCTGCAGCAGTTTTTTCTACAGGGTCAAGGTACACGCATTACAAGCGCCTCTCAGATTTGATTTAATTCAAATGGGCTCTAGCGTATTGCTTCCATCATATTAGTAGTGCATGTTTTGAATTATAGCCAATTTATGCCTTAATTTGGGTAAATTATTTTGTGCTTTCCTATTTTAAATCAAAAGATATTATTCGGAAAACGGTTTAAAAAAGAGAAGCTAGGGGATTGACTTAGTATTCTTATCGGCATAGAAAGGTAATATTGTTCTTTTTCTATTTATCTTTTCTCGCGGTTTTGTAGGTTTTCATGGTTTTGCACCAGCATCTCTGATTTACTTTTAGGATCACGCCTTTGGCTACTTATAGATAGCAAGAGTAAAAATGATGCAAATGGCACCTTTTCACCCTTTTGTAAAAAAAAAAAAGACACATGCTATCACATTGCGAATTATCTGTATCCATGTCATTGTAACTCACATTCCTAAATTGGTTTGACACTTTTCCTTTTTAGGGTGTGGATATGCATAAGAGCAGGATTAGAAAGAAGTTGTCAAACTGCCGCTTTCTATTGCACATCAAAGGTAAGGTTCCCTTTTTTTAATATTTCCTCATTATTTGTGTTAGTTTCATTACTGGTGGTTTCAATTTGTTGTTTTATGAATGCTTGCCGTCGTGTGACTGCTGGCTTGCACCGGCCTTTCTGTTAATGTTGTGATAAACATGTATGTATAGTGATACGATCGGTGGCTCTTTTGTTACACTTTCTATCCATAGTATATGCAATGGTATGATGTGCATTTATACAGCCTCAAAGCATATTATTTTGTATGTCTAAATGACGAGTATTTATTCAAGTTCAGAGCAGATGCTTTATGTACTATGACAACGGGTATTTGATATCTACAAGAAATGATCAAGGTGTAGGTAAATAATTTTAGAGCTACAGACCTTTGGTCTCCATCTTTTCCCTGTGATATGCTCGCCAAATTATATGAGGTTAGCTTTCCTTTTGCAGTATATTAGCTATGGTAGATCACAGGTAGACTTTATTATGTAATTTATTTATCCATGTTCTTCCTTTCAAGATGTCATAAAAAAATTGATGGTTATCAATGTGATAGTGTCTATCTATCTGATAGGGATTAGGATTCCTACTTCTCTTTGAAGAAGAACTAGGGGTTTCCGCTCGTTTCGGCTTCAGCTTTTCGGCTTATTTTTCACTATTCATAAATTTCGTCTTTTTCTGAACTTTTGGCTTTTTTAGCTTTTTTGCCGGTTCTTTTTTCCCGTATTTGTTTGCATTATACGTGATGGGCTAATATATTTTTTCTATTTTTAAATTTAATTATGCTAAATAAGCCTCTGTTAGCTACAGTGTTTTTTCAGCTAACTACAATGCTTTTCAGCCATAAGCCACTAAAAATAAAGCCATGAGGAGATGGCCATAAGGAACTCAAATCACAAACTAACTCATCCAAAGCAAGAGGCAAGATTATTCTTTAGAAATAGATTCTTGTATAGGTCAAGAATCTAAGAGTCCTAAAAGATTTGAGAGAGCGATAATCCTTTATGCTCTTTTGAGATTGTACTTAAGTAATTTACGATCAGTTTCACCAAATCTTTCTTTCCCGTTATGATTATTTTGTTGCCATTATTTTAGTTCTCGTCTACAATATTCATCTACTTCATTCTTTATACCGTGCTCATTTGTGTTGTATCTCGCAACTCTAATCCGATCTTAAACCAAATATTTGCAAATAAAAATTTTGGTTTAAGATGCAGAAAAGTCAATGTGTACTGCAGGTAACTAGTATGAACCAGAGAACACATAGAATCTCTTGTTTCAATTTTTCTTTTAAGAGGGAAATTAATTCTTGTTTGAAATGGGCATTTATTATAGTATAGCGTAGTTACTTCTTGGAAGATCTTCCAATTTTATACTAATTAATAAACACTTTTGCACGGTAGAATATACATGGGAGGACAACCTCTCATCATCAAATCTTCTGAGCTGACGAGTGCGCTCGACTTCTTTATTCTTACCGAAGACTCTAAAATCGAAGTTATTGTGGACCACCTATTGGTCTGTCTGTGCCTTGGTGGAGACGTGGAGAACAAATCTACCTCCACAGTTGGGATCTGGAAACCTATCTACCTTTACACAAGTAAGTGCACCTTAGTGGAAAATCACGCAGCTTAAAACTGCAGAATTATCGATAGGGTTACTTACGAAAGCACGGCTGCGGCATTACCGCCGGCCCAACATAGGAAGGGAAGGAAGAGTATTCCCAGGCTTGCCCAACAGCCGGTTGCTTATAATAGCTTGTGAGTGGTCCGGCCGGATTGAACTACAGTCCACGAACCAGCCCAGCTCAGTGTCAGAGAAAAGAAGGTGAATCCAGCCCAGCACAACCTTGCCAAGCCTGTAGCCCATCAGCACGACTCACGACGCCCAGCCCTCCGCAGAATTGAGTCTCGAAATATCACTCTAGCTTTTTTCCCCTTCAAATTTGGTCCCAAACATCCTTTCTTTTTTCAAAGTAGCTCCCTCCGTGTACTTGCCACGTGCGACAGGCACTTGCCGAGTTGGGGATCTCAATAGGTGACTCACCGAGCTAGGGCGACGCAGCAGACTGTAGCTACAGTAGCCTCTATCGAACTACTGTAGCTCGGATGATAAGACTTTTGGCACTGTTCCAACGTGTTGTGACTTTTGTCTTTTAGCTGAAATGGCAATGTATCGGTTGTTATCTTTTTCGGAGGTATTCAATTAAAGGAAAATAGAAATCTTCACAAAATGCAAAAGAAAAAAGGAAAAGAGAGAAAAAGAAAACAAAGCCACGTTAAAAAGTTAATGTGTTTCAAATAAATTTTATCTTTTGAAAGTCAGAAGTTAGAGACCATCACTATTTGGAATAGGATATTTAGATTTAGGATGCGACTACATACCAGCCGGGCATCGTTTAGTGTCTCCGCACGTACATCCCAAAAATAGCTCACATACAAAACTTAGGAGCCGCTTTATGGCGTCCTTACGCAAAGTTCATCCAACACACGAACGCGTTGCACCGCCCCCACCCGACCAAAACCCACTTTCACAACAAAAAGCAAGAAATAAATATGCTGTGGATGTAAGCAAGCTGAGGGTAATTTGCAAGCAAAATCGGTATAAATTTCAAAACAAATCAGGTGTGAATGTGATGCAAAACATGATAAAAATGGGAAAACATATCAACAAAATTTAAAACCAAATTATTATAAATTTAGAAGGAAGATAGTATAAACTTGTAAGCAAGTCAATACAAATTTAGAAACAAATCGGGATAAATTAGTGAGCAAATTGAGGATAACTTAAAAGCAATTCTATACAAAATCCAAACTAGATGTGTAGATGTGAAGCAAATCATGATAAATTTGAAAACAAATTATCAAACTTCGAAAAGCAAACTAGGATAAATTCGAGAGCAAAGTCAATATCAACTTGGAATCAAGTCGGGATACTATCCATAGCAAACCTAGAATTGTTTAGGCACAAATATGTACAAATGTCGTCGCTAGAGCTCTCTTGTGTCGGTGGCTGGCTTGGACTCTTGATGTCGCCCAACTTGCGCCTCCACTCGCGCAGGCGCCAGGCACCTGATGGTCGATGCTCCAGTCGCTATCTCCCGGCCCTATTTAAGCGACCGAACCCCTCCATCTGAAGCCATCGGCTCCCAGAGCCTACCAAGCACCCCCCAAAGCTCCGATCATCCTCCCCACTGCTGGTAATTGCCGGAAACCCCAAATGTAAGCCCTAATCGTGAACAACAAAAAAATCATAAACTGTATTCATAAACTGCAGTAAAAAAGAACAGACCGATTATCACACATCCTTGTACTCATTGCCCTCGGCTGAGTCTTTGGCTGAAATGGCAAATTTGAAAATGTGATTAGCAAAAATGGCACCCTCTAGCCGCCATTGCAAAATTGACGCTCTCCACCGCACGGTCACCATGCGGCATTAGCTACGGGTCGACACGTGGTGGAGCGCGCACACGGTCATGTGCGGCATTAACCGGGAGTGACATGTGGCGGAGTGCCGCACGGTGACTGTGTGTCATTAGTTATGGCTCGACACGTGGCGGGGTTTATGTAGGCTAAGCCGCACGGTCACGGTGCCACGTGTCGGGCGGTGGCTAATACTACACAGTGATCGTGTAGTGCTCTGCCTGCACGGTGACCGTATGGTGCTCTACCACATATCGGTCTGTGGCTAATGACAATCCACGTGTCGCTTCATGGTTAATGCCATACGATGACTATATAGTGTAGAGCGTTATTTTTGCAATTACGATTACAAAAAAATATTATTTTGCTAATTTTGCTTCATTTTGCACGAAAATCTCGACCTCGGCCACTCCTTTCTTGCCGTCATTCTCAGTGCCATGCACGCCCACGGTAGTGGGCTCACGGGTGTTGATGTGGAATCATGTCATCTTGGCTTTTCCTTCGGGCGAGAGGCTACTACCTAATTATGGGTGCCTGACCGGCTCTGTACGTTTAGCATTCTAGATTCAATGCTCCAAGTACCACATTGGTTATGAAATCAATGGTTTTTAGAAAATTACCGCCAAATCGATCTCATCTCACAACTTGGGTCGGAGACAATGAAATGAGATCTATCGCATGCGCTAACCTTACGAGGCCCCAATGTGTATCTCTAGGTTTGTTTGGCTAGCTTCGCTGGATGACATCTCTGCATGTTTCTCGCTATGCAGAGTATATAATTTGGATGTAAGAATGGACGATTAATTAAGATACAAAATGAAAAAAGAAGGCGCTCTTTTTCGATGTATGAAAAGATTGACCATGATACCCACAACCACGACTAGTAGCACATATGAGAAGCTATATTTATTTTGGATTTTGATTTTGAATTTATCTAAAAATCAAAATAAATAGAATAATTTTTTGAAACAAATTTTTTAAACGGTTTCTCGAGCCTAAATGTGTTCCTATCAGCTGCAGCCCGTCCGAAAGAACCATATGCAATTAATACGAATCTGTTCTGCCTTTTGATTGGTTAGGCCGGTGAGGTTTCTTCCTCTCGTGCTGTGGGCTGTGGAAAAGCTGTAAGCTGTTTGGTTCAAACAAGTATAAAACTTACCTCCTATCTCTATTTTCCTTGAAACAACTGTGAAACAACTCTCTATTTTCACCATTTCAAAAGCAAAGCTAAAAGCCAAAAGCAGGGTCAAGGTGCTTTCAAACTATACTATCCAAAAGTATCCGCTTCAAAAAAGCGAACACAGTTTCACCCATTTGGTTGGCTTTTGGCTTTTTGGAAGTAAAAGCAGCTCCCAAAAGCTCAACCAAAGGCACCCTTATTTCGCTCCACAATTCGTTGGTACCACAGCGTCTGTTGCCGGACCACACGTACGTACGGTTGGACCCAACCACTCATGCCGACCCAGGACAAGCCGTGCCCTCATGTCATGCATGACCTACAAAGCTAGATGATGACACAGTGCAACACGAGATGCATGCACAGGTAATGGTTTCCTCGTGTACCTGCGCCGTGGTACTCGATTTCTCGATTCGCCACTGGTTCATGTATGAGTCACGAAGCACAGCACCTAATCGTAGCATGTGCTACAAACTCGCCCTTTTTTTCGTTGTTAGTACTGGCGAATTGAAGTAGCGTTCGTAGCAATGTTTCTTTCTTAGTCTTTAAAGATGATCTCCCAAAAAAATTTGGATGAAAATTTTCATATGCACACCATACATAATCTAGATAGAAATTTTAGTTTTTAAAGATGATTTCTCCCTAATTTCATAGGCAGATTTGCATGAAAGTTCATATATATTGGTCATCAACTTGTGCACCGCCACGGGCTAAATTTTAGTATTTCGTATTTATTTCCAAATATATATACTATAATATTTTTAATATTTTACACTCTGAATTCATTTTAGTGTTCAACCAATTTTTTCCTTTTTCAACTCTTCTTTACTTTTTTTTTTTAAAATATAGTTCCAACTTTTAAATTTTCTTATGTTAACCATGTACATGTTGCATTAGTAAAGCTTACATGGTTTTATTTCTTTTTTTTTCTTTGATGGAATATGCTTTCTTATCTTATCTACTATTTTTTTCAGCTATACTTCAACTTAGGACCTATTTTGATAGTGGGATTTAGGTCCAAATCTTTGGGATTTAGTTCAAATCTCCATAATTTCCAACGGAATCACGTTCGTCCAAAGACCCCAGCCTTTCTCCTATAAACATCAATCCATGCAGGACTTCTATTTGTATTACAAATGGACTTGCTTTTTTACCTATCAACAACTCATCATATATATCTTCCATTATATATATACACTACTACAGATCAAGCTATATTGGACACCTCATCACATGCAGTTTACGAGAACCATCAGTGTTATAATTATCACAAACGATTTTACAAGCGTGGCCATCTATGTTTGTAACGATGACTAGAACCGTTTGTGATATATAACTATTACAGACGGTTCCTGGTAAAAACCGTCTATAAAACTATCATAGGCGGTTAGATTTAAAAGCCGTCTGTAATGTCTCCCATTATCACAGATAGCTTTTAATTAGAACCGTCTATGAAATATCACAGATAGTTTTTATTTACAACCGTCTGTATTTTGTTGTTGTCCTTTGTCATATGAACTACATAAGCTGTTGAGCTGGAATAGATAAGTAGGAATTTGACATACATACAACGTAGCTTTATGCAATATTTTTTATTTATATTGGCCAAATAGTATGATCAGTCACTTTTACAAAAGACAAATTTGAGTAAAAAAATATATTCCCATATCTTAGTATTCTGGGCTTCGTATGCTTCCTCTTATAGTTTTGGAGTTGGAGGATCAACGGTTGCGTCCTCAAATGCCGTGAAGATTGTCCTTACCCTCTCCACTTCCTCTTCTAGCCTGGGCAATTCATTAGCATGGCCCATAATCTCAAAGAGGGTGCTATGATAAGCTTCCTCAAAATTAGCTGCTTCTGCTTGATCGGCAAGGTTATCCATGTGTCTCTCCACTTCCACAAGAGCTTCTTCTACTTTGCACACATTGAAGAGAAGGACGAGGCTGAGGGTGGTTTCCCTTTCCTGAGCGGCAAAGAGACACCTCTGTTGACAGCGGATGATGAGGTCCAACTGATGAATGAAAGCGACTTGAGGAAGGAAAGTAGGGCGTGAGCAGAGGAGCTACTCCAGACATAAGTTGTTGGTCGTCTGTGTAAGGTTGCCGCCAAACAACTCATGATGGACAGATGAGAGGAAGGAGATCAAAAGAATAGTAAATGTCATTATTGAGAAATCTGATGAAGAAGATGAAGGAGATGACTGTTTAGAAGAGATTGAGTTTGTGGTATCAAGGAATTATATACCGCACTACATATAAAGCCCGAACCGTGTGGAAGTATGCATCGAAATATTAACAGGCGGGGGTAGAACATGCATTTTTAAGCATTATCACAGACGATTCATATACCAAACTATCTCTGATATGTGCCATTACCACAGACGGTTTATGTACCAAACTGTCTCTGATATGTACCATTATCACAGACAGTTATCTCCTCCAGGATTTCGATCTCACCCGTCCATTCTCTCCTCATTGAACGGTAGGCACCGGTTCCTCTCACCTCTCGCCCCTTATTTACCCCCCCCCCCCTCTTCCTTTCCGCCAATCACTTCAAGAACGTGTGAGCGGAGGAGCTGCTCCTAGTTCATCCACTCCTTATTCCTACTTCCTCCCATTGACGATGCCAACTACCACCGTGAGCACCTCCACCTCCGATTGTGACGCCACGGTTCACTACACAAGACACTTTTGTCGTAAGTGTTGTAAGAATATCTTATGTAGTGTCACTGTTGTGACACAAATATGACGCTACCGCCGCCTCTCCTTCATTGCCGATAATATCCCCCATCCGATTCCTCCATTCTCTTTCTTGATGCTTGGATCTGAAATTACGAAATTCATGGATGGCTAGCTAGGGTTTCAGGTTCGTGTAGATCTTTGCCATACCCTTTGTACAAATGATTTGTTTTGTCATTGATAGTTGTCCTCTGTGATTCACTTTGTTCACTAGGCTGTTTAATGTTGTTCACTCGGATTCACTTGTGCAACGGATGTTCTTGTTTCTAAAATAAATGTGAATTGGATATATACATTTCTGCTTGTTTCAGATGTCATGGCTTGTATTTCCTGATTCTAACCAACAAATAGAAATATATTTAGCAATACAAAGGAATATCACAGACGGTTATTAACTTATAACTGTCTGTGATAGTTGATTTTCACATACGGTTTGTATTAGAAACCGTCTGTGGTATCTCATATATCACAGACGGTTTCAACTACAAACTGTCTGTGATAGTTTAATATGGGCGATAGATATCTATCATCCCCATCTTATTACATTTTAACAAACACTCCTTAGTTCTTAATCCTTTTGTTAGACAATCGACTATTTGTTCTTCGAAGGTTACATAACTCAACTTCAAGGTACCCTCATCAAGTCTCTCCTTGATGAAGAACCGATCTATCTCTATATGTTTCATTCAGTCGTGCTAAACTAGATTATTTACAATGTTGATTGCTGACTTGTTGTCACACCAAAGCTTTAATGGTCCTCCTGTTAGTAATCTCAACTCCAATAGAAGACTTCTCACCCACAATAGTTCACATACGCACATTGCCATGGATCTATATTCTGCCTTGGCTGTTGATTGGGATGCCACTAATTGCTTCTTGCTCCTCCAAGACACCAAATTCCCCCCCCCCCCCCACAAAGACCCAATACCTCAATGTTGATCTCCTATCATCAAGGTAGTTGGCCTAATCAGCATCACAGTAGCCATCAACATCCAGGTGATCATTTCTTTTGAACTATGGACCCTTTCTATGACTTCCCTTTAAATATCGTAGGATTCGATGAGCTGCTTCCAGATGTCCACTCCTAGGATCATGCATATAGCGGCTCACAACACTCACTACATAGGAAATGTCGAGTCTTGTGAGACACAAGTAAATAACACGACCAACAAGCCTCTGGTAGGAAATGTCGGGTCTTGTGTGACACAAGTAAATAACACGACCAACAAGCCTCTAGTTGCTCTCCTTGTCAACTGGATCTCCTGACTGAGCACACAACTTATGGTCTTGATCAATTGGGGTCATAGCAGCTCAGCATCCAAGCATTCCTGTATCACTAAGAAGATCTAAGACATACTTCCTCTGTGAGAGAACTATCCCTTTGGGAGATCTCACGATCTCAATTCCCAGGATGTAACTCAGTTGGCCTAGATCCTTAACCTCCAACTCCTTGCTCAGTCTCTGCTTCAGTTGCGACATCTCAACAGCATCATCTCCTATAATGATGATGTCATCCACATATACTGCAAGGATTGTGGTGTGACGGCCTGAGTGATGTTAGAACACAGTGTGATCCCTGTTACATTGCCTGTAGCCCATACTACACATAGCACAACAGAATTGATCAATAGATTAACATGAGTTTTCCTAAGGAGCCTTCGATTGATATAGATGTAGATATAGATAGAAAGATGCACACCTTAGGTAATTTTTGACGTATAGCTTGCAGCTGTAGCTAATTAATGCCCAATGACGAAGTAAGCAAATTCCACTTTTGCCGATAGCTAGTACTGATGGGGACTTTGCAACGTAATCGATCGATCGAATAAAACTATCAAACACAAAACCATGTGCTCTCTATATACATTAGGAGCAAGAGAAACAAACAAGTTTATTCGATGACGAAATTTTATTTTGGACCATGTGGACCAACTTGCTGCTGCAAGTCAGGCTAGTTCCAAGTAGTGACAGTAGCGTCTGTCTTTTTACCTCGATATGAGCTAGCTAGTGCAGGACAGTTCGTTCTTCTAACACTAATTGGCTCCAATCCTTATATATTGATATGTAATAGGGACGGTTCATAGTGACGTCCAATATTGCAGATCCCTAGTGGATGATATACTCCACTCCATTTACAAGTGGTTGGTTCCAGTTCATATACACAGGAGGTTCAGTGCGCCCATTGGCTGTAAAAATCTTCATATATAACTGTGCATTTGGAAGATTCTAGAGTCCGAGACAACCTGCTAACTCCAACATGGAATCCAAAAAATATTATAGACATAACTGTTAAAAGCAAATTACGGGCTTGATTTACAATTACCCAATACCGCACTTTTTAAAAACAAGTGCAATTTAGTTTTAATAACATAGGTGCATTACTCGCATGTTACAAATAACTAATATGTACTAATTGGTATTATAAAGAGAAAATGACAGGGAAAATAAACTTTTGATGCGAACAATTAATGCAAGAGTGCAAAAGAATACAAACCCTTATCTTTGCAGGACACACACACACACACACACACACACACACAGAGAGAGAGAGAGATGATATATATTCAGATATGAAAAGGGCCAATTGGGCTGGGGGCCATGACCCTGAAGAACACAAAGGACAGATGCAACGTCACGAAGGTGAAGAATGTTGGCGTCGTCTGAGCAGAAAGTGCGGTGAGCGAGTGAATATCTGCTGGTGGAGTGGTCTGGTAGATAGAAGCACCCTTGTTGCTTCACTCATTTCTTCAGTAGTGGACACATATACCATTTGTATCCTACTGCAAATTGCGTGTTAAAATATGCTTTTGGAATTTTCAATTGGTATATTCAGTGAATTCGGAGTTCATACTTGTACTGGACCCGACACTGCAACCGAAAGTGTCAATCGTAAATCCCTTGTTAGGTTTTCACGGTACTGGATCTACTGCTGGTAAGATACTGGATCAATATAAACACTTGGATTGGCCGCTAAGAAAAAAACATGACGAGGCAGGGTTTTCCTTACATATCTTGCTTGATATGAAGCATCGTTGTATGATGATCTAGACAACTCAACATGTGCATTCCTGAAGAACTACTTATGAGCTGCAATCAGGAAGGGGAGAATTGCAATTATTCTATCAAGAATTAGATCAATATAGTTCAACAAGAAGGAATAAAGCCAAGAAATGTTATTCTCCCAACCATCAAATCATCTGCCATTGGATACCTCGATTGATCTCATAACAAACCGTCCATAATTTATACCCTGACCCGGCTCCAAATCCATCAATCTCTCTGCTGTGCGCCAATTTTTTTTTTTAACCAAGAAAGTGCCTTGCAAATTGCAATCATTCGAGTCTGCGTACAGACGAAGAGCTGACGGGGCCACACACACACCGCCATCGGAGGGATGGATGGATCTTGGACGACGCATCAGTCCAACTCGAGGCAGACAACTTACAACAACAGCAGGGCAGAGAGCACAGAAAGATGGATAAATAGATAGGTCACAACTCACAAGAGACTGACTACCAAGACAACTGCTTTATCTCCTGACTGATGCGTCCATCGTGCACTCATGCGTGCATCCATTTCATTCAGCATGCTGGTGATGGACTGATGGTTGTTGGCGATGATCACTTGCTGCCATTGCCAATGGGAGAGGCAGCAACCTGCTGCCTGCTTTGGTCGACAGTGCCCATCTTTGTGACTCACACCAGTGTCATTCGCCACACATACTTCCCTAGTAGTTGTTGAATATATAAGCACATGTAGGTTTAATTTATTCCATAAATAAATCATGACATCATGCACGCAAAATAACAGAACCATCACAGGCATAAAAGATCTAGACATGTAAACCAGAAAGCGTATATGAACAGATCTAATACGGAGAACATGATTGTTACGCATCGATGGTTACGCTCGATCGGCTTGCCGATGTAGACGCCGCAGCACGGTGAGGATGACACGAAGTCGATGACGATTCGCCGGCCGAACGACGAGGAAGACGAGCGAGCTACAGCGGCGATCGCGCGAGCGCTTCCCAAAACCTTATTCGCTCTCTCCGGTGCAGACTTGGCGGCGGTTGCCCGAGACCGCTCTCGAACAGCGGTGCACGCCGCGGACGGGGACGGAGTAGACTACGTGGGACGGCGCAGACAATGGATGGAGGAGGCAAAACCTAGATTGATTTTCGCGTAATGTCGTATGGAGGCGGCGACTCCATATTTATAGAAAACCGGGACGCGTGATCAAGACGCCGCACGTTCTCCATAACTCGAATCAACCGGATTAGTCGCAGAACCGATCCGGATTCACCGCCACACAAAACAAAGAAAAGATAAAGCGCAAAAGGAAGCCGCGTCTGCGCAAGCACTGAGCGGATTTTGGCGGACCATTCACGCAGTGCCGTGCGCGCGCCAAATTTCAAACCGACCAAATGGCCGGAGGCGAGGCGAGGCGGCGAGCGCGCGCGTGTTATCCTCTAGTTCTCTCCCACACATGCCTCAAGTGACTAGGAGTGCACCATCCCTTTTAAGGTGGTCTTCTCTCCTAGAACTAGCAATATGGTACTAAAGGTCACATGCATGCCTCCTTTGCATGAGTGGGCCTTTGAGATTTAATAGGAATTATTCTTATTATATGGGCTTGGCCCACATAATCCAATAATCCCCACCGATCTCAAAGTCCCAGAGATTTGCTCAATTCCAATGTCTTGTTTATATATCGATATTTCGATGGAGACCGATTAAGGTTGAACATCCACCTAGAACTCAAGCTACACTTACTCACAACTTGAACAATGGACTATGCCTTGAATTGCAAGTTTGGTGCAAGCAAGCTTCACTTAAAGACTTAATCGATACTAGGCCGCGGTGAGGCTACCCCTCGGTTGGAGCGTATAAGTCATACTCCTTGGTCTCTTCATGAGCTTAGTAGGAGATTACCCAAGATCTCCATAGATCGCGACTAATGATCGGACTCATATAGGTGTGTTCTTTCAAGAACGCTCTGCAGATAGCGTCTTCGCTTCTAAAAGCCAATGGAACACATTAAGACCTTAGTCAACCTGCCTTGCGTTTCGAGAGTATTGCATCTTCACATAGAGAGGTTGAAATTACTCTCCTCTGATTAACTAATGGCTTGTTTTTCCCAGATCCTAATTCACGGGATCTCCGATCACATAGGTTGAGTTACTACCATAGATAACTCACATGGGTCTCATACCCATCTCCTTCGATGCACTATCTATCACATTCCGTGATAGTCCCTTTGTAAAGGGATCGCGAGTTTTTATCTGCTTGGATGTAATCCAAGGTTATAACTCCGAGTTTCTCAATTTCTGATGGACTTCAATCGTCTCTTAACATGCCGACGATTTCATATTATCCTTAGAAGCTGTTCACTTTAGCGATAACGGTTTGATTATCACGATTCATAAGGATAGCCGCGCGGCTTTTCCACCGTAGGTAGATCCATCAATAGATCTCGTAGCCATTTCGCCTCAACAATAGCGATGTCTAGTGCCGCAAGCTCGCTTCCATGGTTGACCTCGTCAAAATGGTCCATTTGCAAGACCTCCATGAAACAAAGCACCACCACCAATAGTGAAAACATATCCACTAGTGGCTTTGATCTCATCAAGATCGAGATCCGATTGGAATCACTATAACCCTCCAAAGACCGACGGTACCCAAGATAATGAAGTTCAAAGTTCGAGGTACCTTTCGGATAGCGCAACACTCGCTCAAGCGCCTTCCAGTGATCATCTCACGGGTTAGATGTAAACCGACTCAATTTGCTCACAGCAAAGGAGATGTCCGCCTTGTTGCACTAGCTAGGTACATTAGTGAGCCAATTATCGGGAGTATTCCAGTGATTCCTAGCAATTTTCTTATTCTTACGAAGTAACACGCTAGGATCATAAGGTGTTGGAGAAGGCTTGTCGTCGAAAAGCCAAAACGGCTCAAGACCTTTTCCACATAATGAGATTGCAAAAGTGTAATCCCATCCTCACCTCTAACCAATTTAATGTTTAGAATAACATCAGTCACTCCCAGATCTTTCATATCAAAGTTTTGAGACAAGTATGATTTGACCTCATTTATCACACTAATGTTTGTCCCAAAAATCAAGATGTCATCCACATACAAACATAGAATAACTCCTCACCCCCACCATAACGATAGTATACACATTTATCTGCCTCATTGATAAGCAAAGCTGCGGATGTCGTTGTTCTATCGAACTTCTCATGCCAACGCTTAGGGCTTGTTTGAGACCATACAAAGATTTCAACAGCTTTAACACCTTGCCTTTTTGACCTTCTACTACAAATCCATCAGTTTGTTCCATGTAAATTTCCTCATCCACTCTCCGTTAAGAAAAGCTGTCTTAACGTCCATTTGATGAACGAGAAGACCATGTGAGGCAGCCAAAGCAAGTAGTACTCGAATTGTGGTCGGTCTAGCAACAGTGAGTAAGTGTCAAAGAAATCTTCGCCTTCTTTCGAGTATAGCCCTTGGCAACAAGCCGAGCCTTATATTTTTCAATAGTACCATCGGCCTAAGCTTCTTTTTGAACACCCACTTGCACCCTACTGTGTTTGCACCCATAAGGTTTATCTGTCGGCTCCTGTGTTCCATTAGCGATAATGGAATCCATTTGCACCATAAGGTTTATGATGACCGTGTTCCATTAGCGATAATGGAATCCATTTCACTACTGACACCTCCTTCCAGTGAGTCCGCATCGGGGATGCATACGCTCGAAATAGACTTGGGAGTGTCGTCCACAAGGTACAGTGAAATCATCACCAAAGGATTTGAATATCCTTTGTCTCTTGCTCCTTCTAGGAGCTCCACCGTCATCCTCCTCATTGACAAGTTCATGTGTATGTTCAAAAGGTTCGGGTGATGTGATTGAACTGGGAATTATTTGAAGGTTGACTAGTAGTGTTATGTGTATCCTTCATAGGAAAAATATTCTCAAAGAATGTTGCATCTCGAGACTCCATAATTGTACCAACATGCATGTCGGTACCTCGGTTTTAATTATCAAAATCTATAGGCAATGCTATGATTAGCATATCCCGTAAAAACGCATCCACGCTTTAGGTCCAAGCTTGCGTTTCTTAGTTATTGGCACATTAACTTTCGCCAAGCACCCCAGTGCACGCAAGTAAGAAAGTGATGGTTTTCTCCCAATCCATACCTCGTATGGTGTTTTGTCCTTATTTCTGTTAGGAACTCTATTTAATACGTGATTAGACGTTAGCAAAGCCTCCCCACCATGCCTTAGGTAATCCCGAGATCTAACATGGCATTCACCAAGTCGATCAACGTGCGGTTTTCCTTTCGGCAATCCCATTTGACTCGGGGAATAAGGAGACGTCCTCTCATGTATAATGCCATGTTCCTCACAAAATAAGTCAAATTCGTTGAGAAATACTCTCACCACGATCCGACCTAAGTCTTTTATCTTTCTATTTAACCGGTTTTCAACTTCGCCTTATAGATTTTAAAATAGTCTAAAGCCTCATCTTTCGTTTTCAATAAATACACATAACAGAACCTAGTTGTATCATCAATCAATGTCATGAAATATCGTTTTCCACCCTTCGTCAACACGCCATTCATCTCGTAAAGATCGAATGCAGGAGTTCTAGTGGTGCCAAGTTTCTCTCCTCGCACCTTGTGAGGCTTACGAGGTTGCTTTGATTGCACACACTATGGCATTTAGAACCTTTGGTGATGGAAACGTTTGGAATTAAATTCATATCGAAAGCCGAGACATCAAACCAAAATTAATATGACATAGACGTGAGTGCCAAACATTAGCCTCATCATCCACACCGCCACAAATATGGTTTACTGATCTTATTGCAGAAATCGATAGGAAAAGCGGAACAAGCCTCCGCACTCATAGCCTTTACCAATAAAATATCCATGTTTAGACACGACTACTTTATTAGACTCAAATACCAACTTAAGCCCGTCTCTACATAAACGGAGCCACTAACGAGATTCTTGTCTATAGAAGGGACATGCGCACGTTCTTGGTGCACGATCTTTCCCAAGTAAACTTCAGATCTACCGTGCCAACACCATGAACAAGTAGCATGTGACCCATTCCCCATTAGGACGGAGGAATCTCGGGCGACTGATAAGAAGAAAACAACGAAATATCGGCACACACATGTACATTAGCTCTGTATCAATCCACCAATTGGTAGATTGACTAAGCGAAAGAACAAGAGGTAAATTACCATACCAGTCTCATCTCCGGTCTTGCCAATGGTCACGTTGATGGACTTAGAAGTCCATCTGCAGTGCCTTCTTTCCTTTGCGTTGTGGGCACTTCTTGGCCATGTGACCGGGCTCACCGCACACAAAGCAAGTTCTATCATCCCGATTGTTGTTGTTCTTCTTCTTCTTGAAGTTGGTTGTCTGTTGGGCTTTAACAAATTTCCCTTTGTTCTTGCTTGAGGGTTTCGTACCACATTGGCACTAGATCGCCCTCCATCACCCTTAGACACAGCGTCCTTTTCCGAGCTTTCTCCTCAATTTCAAGAGACCCAATCGATTCTCAACAGAGTATTCTTGTCTCTTGTGTTTGAGTCTTGTTCAAATTCCTCCATGAAGAAGGTAATTTCGCAATAATACATCCACCACAAACTTGTCGGGTAAGGCACACTTCAGAGTTCGAGTTCCTTGGCAATGGCACGTATCTCATGAGCCCGATCTACTACTGAACGGTTATCAACCATCTTGTAGTCATGAAATTGCTCCATGACATACATGTCATTCTTGGCATTAGTAGCACCGTATTTGGAATTCGATGCATCCCATAACTCCTTCGCGTCTGTCATGTGCATATACACCTCGCGCAGACGGTCAAGAAGAACACTAAGAATGCATCCAACAAAGAGAGTAGTGGCGGTCTCGAATTCTTTTCGCTTTCAAAGCATCAAGAACACCTTCAGCTTGCCATTACTAACCCGAATACATTCATAGCAATAAGCCACGAGTGACCCCGATCGCCATCTCTTAAAGTGCACACCGGAGAATTTATCCGGCCTCAGTGCATCGGCAAATCTAGCCATAGTAAAACCACAATGCCTACAATAAGGTTTTTGGATTGTTGAATATATAAGCACATGTAGGTTTAATTTATTCCATAAATAAATCATGATATCATGCACGCAAAATAACAGAACCATCACAGGCATAAAAGATCTAGACATGTAAACCAGGAAATTGTACATGAACAGATCTAATACGGAGAACATGATCGTTACGCATCGATGGTTACGCTCGACGGCTTCTTCGATGTAGACGCCGCAGCATGGTGAGGATGACACGGTCGATGACGATTCGCCGGCCGAACGACGAGGAAGACGAGCGAGCTACAGCGGCGAGCGCGCGAGCGCTTCCCAAAACCTTATTCGCCTCTCGGTGCGGGACTTGGCGGCGGCCCGAGACCGCTCTCCCGAACGGCGGTGCACGCCGCGGGACGGACGGAGTAGACTACGTGGGACGGCGCAGACAATGGATGGAGGAGGCAAAACCTAGATTGATTTTCGCGTAATGTCTGTATGGAGGCGGCGACTCGTATTTATAGAAAACCGGGACGCGTAATCAAGACGCTGCACGTTCTCCATAACTAGTAACCAACCGGATTAGTCGCAGAACCGATCCGGATTCACCGCCACACAAAACAAAGCAAAGATAAAGCGCAAAGGAAGCGCGTGCGCAAGCACTGGAGCGGATTTTGGCGCACCATTCACGCAGCCGCGGCGCCGGCCAGCCTGGCCGCCCGGCCCGGCGAGGCGCGGCGCGCGCGCGTGTTATCCTCTAGTTCTCTCCCACACATGCCTCAAGTGACTAGGAGTGCACCATCCCTTTTAAGGTGGTCTTCCTCTCCTAGAACTAGCAATATGGTACTAAAGGTCACATGCATGCCTCCTTTGCATGAGTGGGACTTTGAGATTTAATAGGAATTATTCTTATTATATGGGCTTGGCCCACATAATCCAACAGTAGTCACATGTTGTTGGCATTTGTGTCACGCCGTGTGGTGGCGCTGAGAGGGGGATCATGGCCGGTGTCCTTCGGATGGGAAGCAATTTGCAAGGCCGGCACACCGATCCCTGCATTGGATTAATTGCATCTGCATGCTCACTTTCCTCCCGGAGGAGTCAGATCTGAATCGTGTAGTTTTGCAGGGTGGTGGTGCATGTACAGGTCCTTGGAGGTTAAATCTCTCATGCAACCAAGTTTGTCTAACCAGATGGATCTTGGTGAATGAGTGGCCTTAATTTGGATGATATGTTTCGACCTGGTGTTGTTCCATTCAGATAGCTGAAGTGTAAGTGCCATTGAGTACAAATCAATACAAGAGATGGAGGTGATCGAGCTAGAATTTCAGGCGTTGGCATTTCTCATAAACATGTCTTGATACCGACCGATTGATTTTCGGCACCGTAGGTCAAACACTGGAAAAATGTGTTTGAACTATAGGTAAAGGATTACCATATCCGTAGTAAAGATGAGTCTGTATGAAGAAACTTAAGCACTACCAGAAACAGGAGTTTTCCTTACGGAAAAATATACTCCTGCCGGCCGGCCCCGAGCCATCCGCCGGCCGACGAGCTCCCAGTCCCAGGTACTGCATTAATGAACAGCCGTTAGGAAAATGGTTCCTAACCAATGGCTATCCGTTGTGAAAAAGGGCTTTTTTCCTGGTAGCCTATCCCTGGCGATGGTCGATTCCTAATGTTCACCGTCAGTCAAGGTTTTCCTGACGGTTTTGGTCCTTTTCTTGACGTCTCATGAGGACCGAGTTTCTGGCCTCCTCTACCGCTGGCCGGCCGTGTGTACCTCTCTCATCCCCTACAGCTCCACGTTATCCATATAAATGACCGTCAGGTTTAAAAAGCTTTTACATGATGAAGAAAATTGTATTTGTAGTGGTGATTACAAGCCACAACGACATCTTGCCTCTTAGCGTGAAGTCTCTCTCCCTCTCGTGTCTACAAATCTATCGTAAGTCGGCAATTTGGTATTCAATAAACTGGTCAGTAAATTTTATTAGTCCCCTTAAATTTTAATCTTGGTCCGTCACTGATAGCTAGCGAAGATGGAGATTTGAGATATTAGGTGCATGTATTTGATATGGTGCAGGAACCTGACACCAAAGCTGGTTGCCGTGCAATACAATGGTCCACACACTCCACTTGAGCAGTATCCTCAAATCGATATGGCGTAGTTAATACTAGCTGCATAAGCACGGCGCACACCGCGCTAGCTACCGTGTGGACCGAAGTAAAAGAGCCGATAATTCGCAGGAAGTTTCATAAAAAAAATCGGGGGCACATGCGTAATTTCGGGAAAACCGAAGGATTTTTTTGTAAAAAACTGAGGACTTGTAAGGACCTGTACGTAAGTAAATAAGGACCTATACGTAATTTTAGAAACCCGCGGGGCGCTATCCAGCAATTTCCGTGAAGTGCAGGACAATTTCGGTGAAGTGTAGGGGTTTCGCAAAAAAAAACCCTGGCAGGGACCTTTTCGCGAGGATTAAAGACCTTTACGTAATTTCAGAAAAATGCAGGGACTTTTTTGCAAAAACGGTCTCCCGACCGTACGGGAATTCCCCCGCCACGCACCGGCCGGAGCGCGCGGGCGGGGCGACGTGGGCGCTCCTCCTGCGGGGAATCCCGCGGGGTGTAATAGCTGATGATATGCTGCATCTAATCGATTGCAGGTTGCTGTCAAACTCAACTTTCACTACTACATGGAACAGAATATGTGATCTAGAGCTTATGCGGTACATACTAGATTACCCAAAAATCAATGTAATAAGAAAGTGACACAATTAGTTGTTAAGGCTGGTTGTTCAACTCTGGATAGCGCTGTGAGCCGCCCATGCACTGCTAGCCACGAACAAGATGCGTAGATATATTTAGTGGTTAATGCACAAGAATTATTATATATATCGTTCTTTGTTTTGATGGCTGTCAATTCCAATATGTGGAAAAACTGGCCACCTTTTCCTCAACCACTTCTTGTGAAAGGGATATCTACCATGCATGCATGTGTTTTACTTGCCTTGACCTAGCAATTAGGTAAACCATATTGTTGTTTATTAGATGGTCATTATTGATTGATTAGGGTATCTGTTATTCAAGTGTGTTTTTTAATTTTGGAAGGAACAAGTCAGTCAAGCTTAACCTAGCTTGTGGACAAGATTGAATGGGCTTCCTGTCACATACATGCTCCATAATTAAATTTGACTACGTCTAGAATGAGCGATAGATGTGAAAGTGAGTTATATGTATTGTTGTGAGATATTTTAAGTAAGTTTCGTTGTTATAATTAGTGCGCTCTGAATAAAGGGCTGCCCATCCAATTCCCTATTTATGCAACTTTTTCTTAAGAGTGGAGCAGCTAATACAAGAGGTCAATTTATCAAATCCTGATAAATCAATAAATTTGCTGGAATTTTTTTTTATTTTTGTTATGGCCAATGACGCACAGATGCAATGCAACAAACACAGAGGGGTGTACTATCTAGATACTATGGGCCTGTTTGTTTCAGCTTCCGCAGCGTGCATTACTACTCCAGAATCTGCGGCTCCCCAAGCGATCAGATTTTCATCCAGATTCTAAGTAGCCAGAAGCTACAGAATCCAGAAAATGAACTAGTAGCCAGAAGCTGGGGTTATCCAGCTTCTCCAGATTCTGACTAGCTGGATACTCATCAGCTACTTCTTATAATCTACAGCTAAAACAAACATGCACTATATATGTCTGTGAATTAAATTGTGAAGCTCCATATGAAGCCGTTCTAGCGAGTGATGCGAAGCTTTGGTGCGTATCCCCTCCAGAAGATATAGGGCCTATTTAGAACGTAGAAAATTCTCAGAAATTTCATAGGAAACTGAAACAAACCAAATTTGCAGAAAATTGAAAATTTCCATTTGAGCTTAATTCCTTGAGTTTCCTAGTCAAATTCTCCTCCTAATTCATGCCCAATTAGCCCAAAAACCCTTGCCAAATCACTGCAATAGCTCACTTTGTGCAATCACTGTTCACGGTCAAATTTTTCACCGCCATCCGGATATTTGCCGCTGCCGTTGCTTCCTTCGCCGCCAAGTTGCTCGATCTCTCTCGCGCCTCCTCGCCACCTTCTCTCAAGAACTCCCGACCTCTCTCAAGACCACGGACCGACGTCGCCGAGGCCAAGTCCAATTTTGCAACCGCAGGTGATATTTTGGCCGGCGCCTCCTGTGTTGTCTCTCAGTAGACCGACCCGCCCCAGAACTTTTGATCGCCAGAACTCATCCCCAAGACACCACTCACCCTACCGACCTTCCCGCCACCCTGGACGCCCTCCTGAAGTATCCCGAGCCAACCCTAAAAATCTTCCCTCCTCGAACCGCCTTAGGCATGCTATAAAAAGCCCCAAGCATTCTTCTCTGAGACTCAATTCACGCCCAGGAAGCCACCACCGCCCCCAATTGATCCCTCATCACTCCCATCGCCGGCGACCGCAAAAATTTCCCACGGTGAGCCCTAAACCGAATTCTTCAATATACCCAATAGAATTCCAATTGCTTCTGTTCATAGACTCCCTAAACCCCAGAACTTGTCTAAGCCATCCCCTTTAGCTCCCGAACCTTCCCTTCCCACCTCCGAGCTCCTTCACGGTCATGGCGCTCCACCGTGGCCAGCTTGTTAGAAGCATCCCCGGTGCAAACCGCCACTAACAAGAGTCCCTGGATCAACCCTAGATGGTTAAACACCCACCAAATTTAGAAATAATAGTCCCTGTAGCTCCCAAGCCATTAAAAACCGAACCGAGTTCCCGAGCTCGCCGCCGGCGATCGCCGCCTCTCCGGCCGCCGCCGACCCCAAAAATGGGTTCCCGGCATCCCCCTGAGTCCATCCATGGTCTCCGTTGGCGCCGCAGGCCACAGTAGCGCCGTCAGTCGCCGTCGCAAATCTTCCCTGTTTCGGCTGCTACAGTGCACGCGCGGGAGGAAGAAGATGAATAGTGGCCGCCCGGTACTGTAGCATCTGCCCGCGATGAACAGTGATTATCCGCAATGAATAGTAAACAGACCCGTTAAGCCATTTTAAATCCAAAAATGCAAGTTTATACTCTTTTGAACCGCTTTGAGCCCACCAATCCATATTTCAACTCCATTTCACCATTCCAAGCCTCCTAAAATCCTAAACCCATTTTATTTGGTTTTCTCAATTTTATTTATTTATTTGTTTTATTTATTTATTCCTAGCTCATATCCTTCGAGCGTGGAATTAAATATTGTCTTTTGCTTTGCGCTAGCACGCGACATCGTGAGTCAACCAAGTCAAGGAGAAGCCCTGGATCAAGCTCAAGATCAAGAAATTGAAGAATACGAAATAATTGAAATCGTAAATCCGCAAGGCAAGTCACATGTTTTTGATCATGTTGATCCTACTTTCCGTTAGTTACTATTTATTCGTATTTTCATTATGCTATTTGTGCACTGTTATTTTATGTACAAATATTGTTCAGAATGACATGCTATTAGTTAATGTCCTACCACTAAAAAGCCCCGCTTTATTTGATGGTCATATTCACCTTGATAAAACTTAGTAAATAATAAAAGTATTATTAATGTAATCATGTAGTTCAGGGATTCAAAGATACTTTTACTATTAAAAGTCTTGACGAGATGTGATATAAAAGACATGAGTTGGTGAGCGAATGGGAGTTGAAAACAAACGGGATGTGAATTTGTATATGAAAAATTAAATTAAAAATGCCAAATAAAGAACTAGCGTTGACTTGTCAAACCCGGTTTAGTGTCAAATCGATTGAATCTCTTAAATTGGTGAAGTAAAACCATCCAACGTTAGATCCTTCCAGACGGGTAAAGATTCCCGGGTTTGAGTTGAGATCTAAGCACGGAAAGTCGTTAAAACCATATTGGACAACGATAAATTCCTCGAGTGCAAAATATCTAGCCATATCGGTAGAAGCACACCGGGTTTGTGTTGGAGTTTATCGGGTAGAGGTTTTCTTAACTCGTCGCGGGAGTTGAGAAACCTTGTGGGTAAAGTTCCTCCAGAGTCAATCATTTACAAAGTATTTGAATACATAATACTATGTTTATGGGTGATTCCAATAAGCATGGCGTAAGTAGATTTGGAAAGATGTTGGAAAGAAATTGGAGTTGTGTTGAAAATGTGATTGTGTGAGTTAAGTATAACCCCAAATACCCTAAGTTTATGAATTAATTCTCAGAAATTTCATAAAATAATAACCTACCCCACTTCATGGCAATCTCGCATGTAGTTAAATAGTATTTCACATGTGACTTGTTGAGTACGGTTGTTTGTACTCACGCTTGCTAAAATCATTAAAAAGAAAGTGCTTGTCAAGATAATGAAGGAGTTTCAAGACGATCTTACGAAATAGACGACGCCGAGTGTTATGGTACACTCTACCCGTGGAGTTTCTTTTGGTAATGTATCTTTGGGTTGTACGCCTTTTATGTAAAACTTGGCTGCTAAGCTTTACTTTTGTAATAAATTTTGCTTTTATGTTTAAATACTTGGCAATGGTGCTATAGTAGCAAATTGAATTTTGAAACAATTCTATTCCTATAAGAATCTGAAAAATTATCGTATTCTAAACAGGGCCTTATTTTGTTTTGCTCCAGAAAACGCACTTTTGTACTGTAGCAATATCGGCACTGTTGTAATATACTGTGGCCGTGAATCTGGACCATACGCTCTGAAAATGGACGGTTCAGATTGTGTGCAGTTGCAATCTTTGTGCCTGAGAATGGCCAGAACTGTAGCCGTATCCATCGATAACCAGAACGTGCTGCTGTGTGCTAACAAAGGCGAATGAGCGTGAGGCTACCTTGCCGACAAACAGTGGTGTCCTTGAACAGATATGAATTATGATGTTAATATTTCTCCTGCAAATTAAGAAGAATTCAATGGACGTGTGCGTAGATCGTGACTATACACAGCTTCACGATTATGCAAGAAATTAGCATTGGTGTCGATGTCGATGGGCTGTCGAAGGATATGTGCAAGCACAGTGGAGTGTAGTGTTATACATGCGTGCAGTGTTAATCTCTCGACAGATCAACGGGATGCCTGATGGTCACTCGTCAGCTGCTGTGATCTGAATCGATCGTCACCAAAAATCTGATGAAGGCTACAGAAGAATGCCATGATCCATGGATTGCATTGCTCTACTTGTGGCTCGTCCTGCCCAGACGGTGCGGTGGGCCGTGTCTGCTCCGAATCATGGCGATAACCGGCCACTTACCGGAAATCTCGGCGGGTTTCCGAGATTTACAATGCCGGCCGGTCGTCGTGAATGCGATTGACTATAATTGGTACGTAATGCTTAGGTTTAGCTACCCTCGTTCATCCATAGTCCATCATCGGATGGGACGTGTATACCTGCTCTGATACAATTAATTAATTCAGCTAAGCGGTTTGATTTGCCATTTTGTGTAGGATTAATGTGTCAGCGACATTAGTTGAGTTCACGCATCGATCCCCTGCGCGATTAATCGCTAACTATTTTCGTTAATCGATTATGAAAATTAGCTGACAATATGTTGTTGTGACGGCTGCATTGCAGAGATGATTGCGCATGACCATTTTTTATATGCGAGTTTCCTGTTTCATGCATATATACCAATCTCATTTTTTAAGGTGATTCGTTTGGTTTTCCCTTAATATGGCCTTTAGCTTATTATTGTATGTAAAAAATCATTAGCACCGTAATGCTGTTGATTTGATGCGCATAAAGTATGTATCAACCACACAAAATCTCTGGGGAATATTTTTATTTGCTCTACCAAATTAATCTACATATCATACGAGTGTTGGAGGATTCGATCTGTTTGTTGATTTTTTGGTAAATGTGAAGTCACGAGTAGTAGTGCTTGTAATGATTGGAATAACATGTGCTAGGAGAAAAATAAATTATTAAGCGAGCATATTACAGTTCCGTGGGAGGGTACCATAGATGAGGGATTGGATCATATACCCTCCCTTTAGTTGGAAAATTTAAGATTTATCCTCCTCATCTCAATGACACGTGGGGTCATCATAAGTTACTGATACGTGGGTCAGGAGGGTAAATCCTGAATTTCCATCTAAATAGAGGGTATATGATTAATAAATCCCACCATAGATATGTCCTTACCAAACACCTTACAGTGAGGTGGTGAAGTTTTAGGTGCTTGACTCTATCTATCAGTGTTTAAATTATAATACGTATTTTTTACATATACACGAGTATATCTTGGCACAAATTTTGTTAGATACGGATTTATCCTCATTCTCTATATTTCTATAAGTGTGCTAAGCGGACACACTCGTATGTGTAACGCGTGTGTGGTGAAGTGTGTGTATATACGCCTACCTTGTAATCACAAAAGAAAAATAGATATGCCCACAAAGCGAAGAATAGAACTCTAATCTCAACCACTAATTAGCTAGATGATCTGAATGGATAGTTTCTTACATACTTCTTAAATAATTACAAATGAACCATCTCAAAAAAAAATTATAAGGAACAATGAGTATGAAGTGGAAAACCACAATGAAAGAAAAATATGTGATATTTCAGAGCATAAGATCAGAAGAAAAGCAAGTGCTTGATGAATAAATCCAGCCTATCATGTGTACTCATCCAACGCTTTTCCGTGACTCGGATAAAAACAGATTGAATTAGAAGCTAACCATAAACTTCATGTCTTTAGAAGCTAACCATAAACTTCATGTCTTTAACAACTTTCCAAGATAAAGTTATCTGGCTTCAGGTGAAACCAACTTAACACATTAAATAAGCACCCAGATGCGAACTAAATCGCAGTTATCCGTACGGTCAAACATTTCAATAAGCTTAATTTTGGAATTGATTGATGAGCACATTTGTTAATCGAAATGACTTTATCTGTTGGCATATCAATGAGCTACATATTCTTCTCTTTCTTTTTATTTTTCTTTTTCGTTAGGTTCAAGAGCTAGTGGAGAAGACGATTAGATATACATATCTTCTCAAGAACCACTATAACATTCCAAGAAAAAGGCAACAGTAACGAGTGGTTAGAAATACTGATGCTAACGCCTTCTTTTTTTTATTTTTTCTTTTTTGACTAACACTAAAAGAGATTTCTTAGATACGGGAGCACTAGGCTATGTATAATTGTGGGGGCTAGCATGTACTCTAGCTCAATAGTAAAAACTATTGTTTGTTGTGTTAGAAAAATCACATGTATGAATCCTCCTGGGGATGTGTTAGATTAGATCAACCTTTCAAAGAGAGAAATTATAGGTGTGGTTTACTATCCTTTTTCTGACAAATTGTAGAGTTATCATGTCAGCTGCGGACTCTGAACTTTCAGAATGATGGCTATTTGTTCGGAGTGTTGTTCAGAAGGATCATAGGAATGGTTTCGACACAACGGTGATATTAGTTTTTTTTGGACAATTTGGAAAAAAAGAAATACAAAAATATTCAATAATAAGTTTCGCTCCTTGTAAGATATTCTGTAGGTTATTCGGCAAGAATGATTGTTATGGAGTTCGGCGAGAGCTTCTTGCTTTTGCAGTTTGATATTATAACTATGTTACTTTTGTTGATGTTATTTTAGTCTCTTATGTTTTTCTTTTTCCGGTTCCGGATTTGGAAAGAGGCCTGAGCAAGCCCTACTGTACTTTCTCACCTAACCAATTTGGTTAGGTGATTAGCTTTACATTTTCTTCTTCTATTAAGGAAATGACATGCAAGTCTTTTATGTGTTCTCGAAAAAACTAGGTCAAAGCAAAAGAAAAGTACTCAATCAGTTAGTAAACAAGTACCAGTATTCCAGCTAGAATATTTGCAGTCAGACTTTACCAGTAGCATACACAAAGTATTAGATTGATTTGACTGCATAAAAATAACATGTGTATACAGATTTTTCAGATTTTTCATGAGAAGAACTTAATTTCATGATATTATATATTTTTATAATTTACTATTGACATATTACTCCCTATCACCCTATGTCCCTGTAATCCCAAACAGTTGTTATGAATATTTTTAATAACTAAAGTTACTAGATATAGATCTATATTTGGTTCATATTTTCATGCTTATTAAGTACACTGGAGTTAAATATACACCAAAAATTCAGAATCCAAATCGAAAGAGCATTCTAAACAGGGGAAAAGGAGAACACCATACCACTGAAGGAAACCACATTTGCAACCCTTATCTTTGGACCGTCTCACTCTTAGTTATGCACCTTCCTCCGCTTAGCACCAAACCAGAATCATCCTTTCTTGAAAAGATTAAAAAAAAACATGTGCATAAACAGTGACCGGTTTAGACAATCTAGCTCCAAATCAGAAGTCACTAGTAAGAAACATGTGCATGCAAGCTACACGCGGCGAAGAAGAAGCACTAGTCACATCAGAAATCAAAGCTAAGTAATCACAAAAAATCAACTTAAGTGGTCAAACATCACAGCTCATTTTAGTCGTGGTGCCTTGCCAACCCACCACAGAGAATCTCCCCACAGTGACAAATGTCCGCGTAGCCCCTGTTTCCCTCCACCACGTGTCACAAAGTCAGTGAGTGGGGAGAACCACTTGTTCCAAGAAAATCTAGATCCTTGTGCCATGTAAAAATTGCTAAAAAAACAAAACCTTTATATCCAGTCCTGTGAATCACAATCTTCACGGTGCAGTCTCTCATTGGTGATGCAAGTTGGCGTGCTCATTTGAGGTCAAGTTTTTAGCTTTTTAATTTTAATTTTTTGGTTTTTTCTTTTTATTCTTTTATATTATTTGTAATGATATTATCTTTTTTAATTTTTAAAAATTAATTATGCTGAAAAAGTTACCAGCAATATAGTGCAAAAAAGCTACTACAATATTAAGCTAGAAGTTTGAGCTTCAAAAGCCTAAAGGAGCACATACTTATTATTATAAGAAATCTAACCTATTAAATAATATTATCTCTTGCTCGTTCTGATATGTTGGAATTGGATAAACAAACATATCAACGGTTTATGGATAGCCTTTTAGTATTTCTACTGCTGACCGATATACAGATTTATTTATTTATTATGTATTGCAAGTTGGAAGTAACTACTGTATGACTTGATTTGGCAAGAGAGAGGGGGAACAAATATCATAAATAAAATTTTGAATCATGCCATAATCTGGCCATACGAAAAAATAATTGGAATCGATTGTTGGACAAAATTCTAAAAATTTAAAATAAAAACAATATTATTATAATGCAATCCAGTTTTTTTTCAAGGATACTATAGTCTGATTGATATATGCGGAAAGAATATTGCACCACCATTTTACCAATAGATAGAAGCGAAAAGAAATGGTAAAGGTAGTTTGAGAAAAGTAATACATTGACGGATTGACCCGTGAAACTCAATGGGCAAAGGAGAAGCTAAAAACTAATTTAAATTTCTAAAATATATTTCTAACAAGTTTGAAAAATCACAGTTCTGCCACAGGCTGTCGCCGTCCAATCAAATCTCAATCTAGAAAGCTCGAGTAAATAAACAGTGCAAAAATTCCGAGCCGTATAAAGATCGCAAAACATTTGGGAAAAAATATGTTTCCCAAGTTTCATGTTCTTTCCGTTTTTAGAGAGAGAAGGGCTTTTGTTGTTTTTTGCAAGGCAGAGAGAAGGTTTATGTTCCTTTTAAGTTAGCACTAAACTGTCCCAAAGCTAGAAAGATCCATAAATTAATCCATTTCATTTATTGCCCATACGGCCGCAGGTCCAAGACTAGAAGGCTACAACCAACGCCGATATCCCCTGCACGGCTGCACTTTCCAGAACGGGGATACAATAATCAATTCAGAGGTCCTCCGCATCAGAAAAAGGTCTCATTATTGTTTGATTATGATTTTCTTCTCTACCCCTAAAATACACCAGTTCAATTCTTTCCTACGCCCACCCTAAATTGTGCCCCCAACAGTCATGAGTTTTCCTGCATCCACACCAATTCGTGTCCCAGGAAAACCAACCAGTGAAATCAACGATCAAGAATCAATTCCCACCTTTCTCTCTCTTACCCACTCATATCCAACGATCCAAATCCAGCGGACTCGCGATCCCCACCTCCCGCGCGACTCGCGATCCCAAGCCCAAATCCCGGCCGATCCCACCCCAAACCCCTCAATCCCTCCGATCCGCGCGGCCCGACCCTCCGCCCCAAACCCTAGGAATCCGGATCCCCAGCGTCGCGGCGGCGCGCCGCCCCTCCTCCTATCATCCATCAGTGGGTCTGCAAACCCTAGCCCCCTTCCCCGCCTCGGCCGCCCGCCGGAGGGCATCCTCGACGCCTTCCCGGCGCCGCGCCTCCTCGCGCCTCCATCTTCGTCGTCCACCTCGTCGTCATCCGCTTCCCCGGCGGCGGCTCCTCGGTGCATGATCCCCGCCATCCCCGCCTACGAGGAGGCGCGACGCATATACCTCGATCTGCGCGGTGAATGTGCGGCGACGCGTGCGGCGTAAGCTGGTGAGTGAAGCGGTGATGGGTGAAGCGGAGGACGGCGGCGATGAGGACATGCCGCCGCGCGAAATGGTGGTGCGAGCGCGGCGCGGAGTGCCGATGACCACGTTCGGTCTTTGGAGGCGCGCCGCGGACTCTCAAGGAGGAGCTCCACAGTGCGCAATGCCGTGTGGCGGAAGACCGGCTTTTCGATTGATCCGTTCTCTTTGCATTCGGCATTTGCATTGATTAGATTCGGTGATTGGGCTTGTATGTTTGAATTTGTTTGTGTACATTATGATGGATGATCGGGTGTTAATTTTAGTCGCTTTGTAAAACTTGTCTGTTCTATTATGCATTATTACTTGTAAAAACTGTTGATTTGAGCTGTCAAGTTTTTAGCATTCAACTATTATTGGATATGGAATTAAAATGAATTGTGTTGTCATGGATGCTTCTGTGTTAATTTACTGTGTGAGATAGGAAGGTTCTCTTTTACTGATCCTTATTGTGGGTTCCAACACGAAGTAGTTTTAGATTAAATGTGGTAAATTTGGGTGTTTCTAAGAATCTGTCGTGAGTTGCTCATTTTGTGCAGATAATTTTGCAACCCTTTTGGCCAATGTGATTCTGCAAATTATGGATAGTTTTTGCCTCATCTTGAGAAGTTATTCCTCTATTGATCATTAGTTATAAACCCCTTTCATCATACCTGCTCTGCGAATAATATGAAAGGTTCCCCTTACTCCCTGAGGTTGTGGAATATATTTTTTATGAATAAATAGTTGGTGTTTTATAGGAAGGAGGGGCACTATCTAGGCTGCCTCTCATTTTAATTTTTGCTGCCGTTGATTGTGCTATTCAGAGTTTGAGACGGACATTTTGTGCTTACTGCGTGGCTAAGGGTGAGTGCTCAAATTTTTATTTTGATGTTTACACGGATGTTAAGTTATGTTGGGAAGTTTACAGTTTAATCATAACTGTGTTTTCTTGTGCACTTCAAGAGTACTAACGATACCAGATTTGGTCAGATAAGCGATCAGTGATGACTCATTGAATCAAATAACCCAAAAAATGCACCAACTGACTTAACATGGCTCTAAAGTTGTCCAGAATGTAGTCAAATACTTCCTTTTGTATTTGCCAGATTGTTAGGTCTACGTATCTGAGATTCTGAATTCACAAAAAAAATTTGAATTGGTCGATGAAAACAGAATACCTTAATGGAGCCTTATGACTTCCCACATGGTTGGAAGAATAATAGCAATACTTGTTACCTCTTCCCAGCTGTATGATCGAGGAATTGATTAAGAGTATATTTCGATAGAAAAATAGCATTATATGTGTGAGGATTAGTTTCCTGCTGTCCAGGAGTTGTCCTTCCGTTTGAGTGTATTTGTCAAATTTTTTTATTCAAATCATCTGATAGCTCTCCCACTAGGCAACGAGGAAATTTTTATGTTCAGCTCTGCGGAGTGGGGTATGATCATCGGGACCAATTACGAGCCTAGATCGTCGTATCCCCTCATCGCTCCCACTCCACATCGCCGCGGCGATGCATTTATTCTTCTGCGACGTGGAATCGCGCGGGTTTAGTGGTGTCGGGCGGGTTTGGGATTCCGCTGATTGAAACGAGTAACGCTATACCGATGAGGAATCGGGCATCTTATTTGCATCATAGTAGGCTTGGGATTTTTGGTTGGTTGGGTTAGGTAATACGGTGCGATTGCCGATTTGGAAAGGAAGGATGTAAACTTGCACACAATACTAAGACTATTTTTATTGTGACTTGCTCAAGCGGTAATTCGACCATCCATTGTATATGGAATAGTCTGAATTTGAAAATTGGGTTAGATGTTGGAAATGCTCTTTCGATTTATTTCTTACATGGAAGGAAACAAATGAATTATGACATTACTGGACATGCAAGTTTTATGGCTACCCCGCTTATGCCTCTAATGCTTGTAGGATTTGCATCAAAGCGCAATATATCAGGTTGACAAAATGATGTTGGTGATGCACCTCTTCTCTATACTCTCAGGCGAGTAATCTTAAACTATAAGCATCATGTTTATTTTCAACTAATTTGCTTATTTCTTGTATCATTGCCATTTTTGTAAATTTATTGTCTAACTTTGCATCTTATTAAGAAAGCTTAGTCCTATGCACCTACTATTGTCAAGCTTATCTTATTCAAACATCCATGTTTCAACCGACCTCTTAATATGATCGATTAGATATTATGTTTCAATTTTACTGATTGGCTTTGTTTGCTTTGCACAAGCCCAATGATCTGCATGTGGTCCTCAATTGTGAAAGGTCATACTCTTACGCTCTGCGTTTATTATGACTATGATATGTCGGACTTTGTGTTTCATCATGCAATTGCTTTCTTTTCTATTTACTCATTGTTGGTGTTACTTAAATCAATGATTGTTCACGATACTTGGAAAGTGTTTTTCAAGGCAACATTACGATTGCCCAGATTGAGCAATTTGTTCGATCAATCCATACAATCAATTACTTGGTAAGAACTTTTATGCGGCTTGGTGAAATACAATTTAGTATAATCATGTAAACTCCCACCAAGGATAGTCCTTCAATCATGTTTTCACTACACCGGTTTACATAAGCCGTGTGTTACCACAAAATGATAAAAAATCATGACGCTTGATCGAACTTATGTAAATGTTCAATAGGGTGTTGATATGCTATTGACCTTACAGAGAGTATGTTCATTCTTCTATGCTTGCATCTTTGATTGCATAGATATTTGTACAATTTTAGATAGATGACACTCTTGAGGAAGCCTTAGACTGTTATACATGGTTGATGTTTTCAATTGTGAGTAAATAATCTTTTGTGTACTTGGTAAAAACATTTTACAATTAATTGTTATTTTATGACATTCAAGTGTAATAATTCGTACAGGATGGGAATGCACTGAGGACCAAATTCTTGGTAGAGATGTTGAAGTACAAGGACAACGAATCTAAAGACAACATTCCTGAAGATATATAAGAACTTATTAGGCGTGTGAGGATTTAGGTGGCTTCAAAAGATGTAATAGCTGTGATATTATTTATTGGCAATGTTGCTCTTTAAGCATAATAATTGCTATGGACTCAACAATATGATAACTCATCATGAATCTCTTTTGGCATGAGTCTTAATCTATCTCACTATTTACTTCATTTTTAAGAAACATAGTCTTAATAAGTGTGACTTGAGGTAGTCTTCCGCTGCTGAGCAACTAGAGGTAGTCTTCACTGCAAGGTTGTCATTTGGTTGTTTTTATGTGCATCCCTCAAATGCCGCCGTAGCGTTAGCACGGGCACTCTACTAGTCTTTGAACAAATAAGAGCAAGTTTAATAAGGCTGACTATGCTAGCTACAAGGGAATCTATGTCAGCATAGTCCTACATGGAGGGGAGAGAAAAGGAGAGAGAGAGCCAAGCCGACTCCTATGCAAGAGTCAGACTATAGCACAGAAAAAGAGGCGTTATCCATGCATGTACCCATAGGACTAGCTGCTATACCCATGCATGTATTAAATGATCACACTAAACTGCTATACTCATGCATGTATTAAATGATTGAGAGCTCTTGTGGAGACAACTTATACCCAGTTTATTGTATGAGTTGGCTGCATCATTATTTTTTGATGACATTGAAATGTATTAGAGGTAGCAGCTATCTATACTATTAAACTTGCTCTAAATAGTATAATTTTTTCATTACTTTTAAAAAATGATTTATCAAGACAGTTTTTTAAATGACTTGTCAACTTATCGATATTCAACTCATTGGTACAAACATTCACTTAAGAGAAAAAAATCATTAGTCATAGACATAAGCTATCAATGAAGAATAGGCCCTAAGGAATATGCAGTCCCCCAAGGCTTATTCTATTCTCTCTTGGTCTGTTCCTAGGGAAAGAAGAATGTTGCTATACAAGCGTGGTCTCACCAGGGTTCACATTCACATTACCGTTTTTTATTTTTACCCAAGGGGGCTGGTAAGTCTAGTTTGACCATTTTCAGTTTTTTCAGAAAAATTTGATCTGAAAAAATCAAACAAAATTTGAAATTTAAATTCATACCGGCCGATTATTGCCAATAACCGATCGAAAATCTGTTGAAAATATCGGCCGAAAATTTTGAAACAAATTTTGGTAAATTTTTATTCTAAATTTAATAAAATTTTATGTAAAACGAATTTTTTAGAGTTACCGGTTATGCCAGTAAAGCCGGTTACCGGAGAGGGAAAAAAACTGCACCCGACCCGCGCATGGCTAACTGCTGACCCATCCACTCGATCGGCATTCTGCCTGTAGCTTCCCTTGCAGCCACGGCTCTTACTCCCACCTCTTCTTCTTCTTCCTCGCCTCCTCTCCTTTAAAAGCCTCTCTCGTCTACGCTTTCACTTCACGCCACGCCACAATTCACACCTCCCTTCCCTTCCCTTTCTTCTCCTCTGACTTTCTTTTTTTTGCCGCTTGTTGAAGAGCTTGCTTTGATTAATTGTTCAAGGAGGAGCTGTCTGCTGATCGATCCATCCTGTGTGGGTCTGTGTTTCTTGGTTCTTGCCCATGGGAGCATAGATTTTTGTTTCTTTGCTCCTGCTCCCCTTTTGAGTTGATCCAATCCTATCCGTATCCAATCGAAGCTAGTTTCTTCCATCCAGGGACGCCCTGAAACAAGAAAGATCCAGGTGAAACGTCGGAGACATCGCCAGCAAGCCACCAGGCCCGGCCCTGGAGGGGGGCGAGCGGGGCGGTCGCCCCGGGCCCCCAAAATCCAGGGCCCCCATATACTGATATACATAGTATATGTACTATGAAGAGTAGAGTATACTAACTATCGGTCTATGAGTCATTGAGTCTATCCCCGGGCGGCCGACTTGGTGACTTCTCATCTTCAGATCTTACGTTCCATCACGCCGCGCGGCCGAGCCGCCGAGGGTCGGAGGGTGGCCGTCTCAGCGTCTCTCCGCCGCGGCCCGCCGCCCGCACTACGTCCCCCCACCGGTAAGCCGTAAGCGACCAAGCCGCGCTGCCTACATCCCCCCGCCCTGCTAGTGCGCTACGTGTTTCCGCTAATCCGATCCGCTTTGCATGCTGCATGCAGGCGGCCAGGCGCGTACAAGGCGACTGGCGACGGAGGCACGGAGCTGCACTGCTGCACGAGTACTGAGTCTGAGTACACGACAGGAAATTCTGTTGGTAAAGTTACAAGCCGAAGTTGTACTACGAATCTCTTCGTTCTCCAGAAGTTGAACAGTTTTGGAGGCACCCTGTATTCATTTTCGGTTCCCCTTGAGCTTGTGCCTTTTGAGGTTAGTTTGGTTGGGAAATATAGCTGATTTTTGTGTTGTAGAGTTCTATTCATTGTAGAATTGTTGGTGTTGAGCTATTGATTTTGAGCTGGTGCAAGAATTGTTGGTGTTTAAAATCCAATTGCCTCTAGAGTTCTAGTAGATTTCCATTATTCAGGAACTGTTCATATATTGCATTAGCCATTTTCAGGACTCAAGTATAGACAAGACGTCGGATAAGTAGCCATTTCCTGCACATTATCTATATTTATCGGGTTGAAGACAGTATAAGAATTGTGCATGATTAGGGCCTACATGGATAACGCAACTAGCATTCAGAAAACAACACTTTTGGAAGATAAGACAACAGTTTTCAGATGACAGCTCATACTATGGTGTTCCATAATACACTATTTTTACAATTTTATAGCATGTACATTGAGCTGTTTTACGTAGAATTAGTGCTTTGTAGTTACTAATTGTACTATTGTTCTTTAAATTTTCAGTACCATATCATCTAGAAAATATGTATCCGGCAGTGAAAAAAGAAAAAAGAGGAAACGAATAGATGAGTTGATAGAATCACGAGTATGATCATTGCCAAAGATATTGCAGCTCAAATGAATGTTAGAAGAAAATTTTAAGGTAATATCTGTAAACTCTTTGATATGAATTTTTCTTTAATACATAACGCATTTTAAGTGTTTGTTGGTAAAATTAGATATATATATATATATATATATATATATATATATATATATATATATATGTGTGTGTGTGTGTGTGTGTGTGTGTGTGTGTAGATTTATATTTAGGTATTTATACTAGGGCCTCTATTTCTAGTTTCGCCCCGGGCCCTTAAAATCCCAGGACCGGCCCTGCAAGCCACCATGCTTCCCATCCATCACCATGGACGGTTGGTGCTCTGTTCTTGTCCATGAACACCGCCCGTACCATTCATTCATTCATTCATTCAATTACCTAAGGAAGAAACAAAATCCTCCTCTGTTCGTGGTAGCTGAGCTCTGCCAGCATCTGTATCAATCACCAAGGAACTGAGAGAGGATCGGGAGGAGAAAGAAGATCCTGTGGGTTTTCTTGGGTAGCGAGAATGCCGCACATCTCGTCGCTGCTGCAGGGGCTGGCCCGGTCGCTGTCGGTGGGGAAGGAGAGGAAGGACGCCGGGGACGGCAAGGCGGCGGCGGTGCTGCGGACGTCTGGGACGCTGTGGGGCGAGGGATCGGAGACCTTCGCAGCCGTGTGCTCCCGCCGCGGTGAGAAGGGCACCAACCAGGACTGCTCCATCGTCTGGGAGGTCAGTTTCTTGCTCTGTTTCTTTGCTTGCTTAATTCTGTGCCTACCTTTTAATGTTTATTGTTTACTCTCTCTCAGTTCCATGTGAAACTTTAAGCTGGATACAATTATTGGTGGCACACAGATGACAGTAGTAGCAACGGCACATGATTCATACATGAAAGAATTCGAACTTCCAATTTCCAAATTATTTTTTCTTCGACAATTTTTCGATCTAGATTACTAGATGAGCCAGTTTTCTAGACAAGTAACTAAACCCAACTGACCGTAATAAGAAGTTGAATATATGTCATGGTGCCCCAGGAGACCATACTAGATGGTTTTCATTGCTGAGCTATCATACAGTCCTCAGAATTCACACGAGGTTCTAGTTATACTCGTCAAACGGCATGTTTTAATTATGGAGGAGATATTGTACATGGTTTCATGGTTCATTAGCCTTGTTCCTCTGTCCTACAGAAGATTAAAAAAAGTCAGTGATAGTAGAAGAAATCAAACAGCTTCTCTGTAAATGTGTACTGAATATTGACTACTCCTTCCGTTGTTCACCTAATCAATTGTCTGGTATTTTTGTGAGGTGTTCTAGTTCGTCTTGTGCTCTTCAGTACGAGGCCATTAACTAGATTACTGTTATTGGCTTAAGCAGATTCACTGATAGTGTCAATTGCAAAGGTCAATTACCTATGCATAGGTTTTGGAGCATGTTGTTCTCAAGGTTCTTGGGTCTGGTGTTTGCTTTTGGTTTCTGGGGGTTTCTCTGCCAAAAAGATGTGATACGTGGCTTGATTTGCTGAAGAAACAAGGTGTTTGCTTTCTTGGTGTCACCTTTTTTCAGTTCTTGGTATCTGAATCCAAGGTAGCTTTGGTTTAGTTACACATAGCAGTATAGCACTGTGGATTATTTTTCTCCGCATTCTCGAGTGCTCTTCGTGGACCACATATCTGTTCTCGTGCGAGGGATAGGGCCTTGAATTAGAACATTATATTGTTTGTGTTAGGTTTACAGGTATAATAATTATTTTTGATGCCATCATCCGAATGTTTTTTCCTAACAATCATCCAGATTTAAAACCGTTCGATTAGAGATCCAACGGCCCTTGTTTTTTAAGGGGGGAGATTTTTTTGAAGGGGGTAGGGGAGAATTTATGGCCGTTGGATCTCTAATCCAATGGCCATAAATCTAGATAATAGTTAGAAAAAGCATCCGAATGATATTTATTAATACCCATTTTGAAAGGCAGGCTTCAACTGAAAAAAAATATTCGGCTTCTCATTTTTGCGAGCCAGACCAACCAGAAGATTAAGGACAACTATGACCTACCAGCTCAAAAAAGCTGGTTGGTTCAGTTGGCTTGGCTATGTATGATGTCACACTGGAGTCTTAAATTTTCAATTATCATGTACACTAGTTCTACACTAGAACATTAAAAGAAGTCCTAAAAGCTGAAACCCATACACATAATACTACCAAATTAGTAGAAAAAAAAGGGGGGAACACACCACCAATACAAAATATCATGTAATGATTTGGTTCGATTGTTCACTCATTTCAATTTTCACATTAAAACCACATAGGGCATATTTTAAACATATGAATTTAACTTGAATTTTGCAGAGTGGTGTAAATCCCTGTATTTCCCATAAGATTTCCGTGTTCCAAGCAAAACCGTGAACTAAAATGAGTTCCAAGCTTAAGCTAGACTTGTGCTCATGGCTTTCTCCTTGTCTATTATCTCAGGGATTTGGGTGCCAGGAGGACAGCATCTTCTGCGGCATCTTCGACGGGCACGGGCAGTGGGGCCACTACGTCGCCAAGGCCGTCCGGGAGTCGCTGCCGCTGTCGCTGCTGTGCCACTGGCAGGAGGCCGTCGCGCTGGCGTCGCTCATCGACGGCGAGAAGAAGCTCTCCGACTGCCAGTTCGACCTCTGGAGGCAGTCCTACCTGGCCGCCTGCGCCGCCGTCGATGACGAGCTCCGCTGCAGCCGCCGCCTCGACGCCGTCCACAGCGGCTGCACCGCGCTGTCCGTCGTCAAGCAGGGCGACCTGATGGTCGTCGCGAATGTCGGCGACTCCCGGGCCGTCCTGGGGACCACGTCCGACGGCGGCGGCATCGCCGCCGTGCAGCTCACCGTCGACTTCAAGCCCAACTTGCCTCGTAAGTCGTGTGACAGACACGCACTAATACATGCATTGTTGTTTGGCCATTGCTCACATGGATTGTGTTGCTCACATGGATGGTGTGGAATCTGGTTTGCAGAGGAGGAGGAGCGGATCAGGCAGTGCAACGGCCGCGTGCACTGCCTCGCCGACGAGCCCGGCGTGCACCGGGTGTGGCTGCCAGACCGGGAGGCGCCGGGGCTCGCCATGTCGCGCGCCTTCGGCGATTACTGCGTCAAGGACTACGGCGTCATCTCGGCGCCGGAGGTGACGCAGAGGAGGATCAGCAGCCGGGATCAGTTCGTCATCCTGGCGACTGATGGGGTAAGCGACCAATCCTTCTTCATACACTTTCTTCCTTCCTTATTTCGCAAAATTCTGCTCTCTTTTTTCTGTACAGCATCTGATGGTTGTGGACAAATGGTAACTTTTCCGGCAGGTCTGGGACGTGATATCCAACGAGGAGGCCGTGCGGATCGTGGCCACGACGCCGGACAGGGAGAAGGCGGCGAAGCGGCTCGTCGAGTGCGCTGTCCGCGCGTGGAGGCGCAAGCGGCGGGGCATCGCCGTCGACGACTGCTCGGCGGTCTGCCTCTTCTTCCACCCGCCGCCATCCTAAACGTGCAGCTCCACGCCTACATCGACGTCAAGATAACAAAACGCACATTGATGGGAGGAGACCACCATTCCCATCCATTTCTTGGTACAGAGTGCGATGTCGCAGTCGAAGCCTCGAAAGGCAGATCATTACAAATCAAAACGCGCAGTTTTGTCTCATGATTGGGACGCTGCACGATTGACCTGGACGGACGGTGAACTGCTGCTAGTGGATGACCGGAAACCTCCGGCTTTCACACCGTCCTCGTCAAAAATGTTCGAGAATCAACACCAGCCACCAGCAAAGGCAGCAAGGAAAAACAAAGATGCATTTTTGTCCTCGTTCTCTGCGTGTATGGCTCGGAGTTCCTGTTATGATGGCAAATAGTCACAATTGCTGTTGTGCATCAATCACAATAGGGTCGTCAATCAGATCTTTGGCACCATATGTGCCAAGAAATCGGAATCTTATGTCTTCTGCACTGATGCATCGTGCATTATTTAGCGCATCCCGGTTAGCAGCAACCGCCGATTTGATAGATGGCAAGCAAATGAAAAGTTCAATCTGTGGCGGCTGCGAGAGCCGTCGTCGAGTTAGCCACCATAGCGGCTTTTCAACGACTCGGGACTCGGGAGGCTCCTCTTCCATGATGCCAGCTCCGGTAGTGGCCAAGTTTTCCCTTAACTGAGGTTTTCCGATCACCCAGATAGGTGTGGTAAAGTTGCTGTATGCTGGTAAGATTTTTCGCAGCGAGAACACTGCAAAGCAATCAGAAACATGAAAGGTGCTTGTAATATCAAAAGGATCAAGCTTCTAGAGTAGTGATTGATAGTGACAGTAACCGAAGGACTGACCATATGAGACGATTCAAGTTTTTTATTGTGATGAATCATTGTCATATTAGAGATTTTGAGATTTGAACTTTGCAAAACAATTCAGTTTTCAGCTGCTATACTAGAAAAAAAAAAGAGAGATTTGAGGCGGCTAGGCCAGGCCAAAGTATTGCCAACCTAGCCCATGCCACCCCCTTATGAAGGCAAGCAAGCCAAGCCAAGGGAGGAGGTCATCCCGATTCACTCCTCTCCCGTGCCAAACGCTGTCGCCGCTCCCTTTCTTCTTTCGGCTGATGAAGCACCTGCTTCGCTCTCCACACACGCGTCCCTGCGGCTGCGAGCTGCCGCTGCCATTGACCCCAGCCACCGGTGCCGCTACCCGCCGCCGTCCTCCTGCCGCGCCTCTGCACGTGTCGTGATGTGGATACAGACATTCTTAGCACTTTTCAATTAAATATATTATTTAACTAGAAAGAATTATCAAGACGTATTAAATATTGCCAGGTGAGCTCTAATATAATTAGGTCATTAATTGTTATATTTAGAGATACAGAGTTACTACTACTTTATTTAATTATATGTAGGCTCAGACTCGATCTATATAAGCCTAAAATAAATATGCGTTTAGAATGACTTTTAGTTGATCTAGCCAAAAGCCCAGCATTGTATTTATGAACACAATCTATCGATATGGAGTATTTAAACTCTGATATATAATGTAAGTGTTTGGTATATGGTCCATGCGATGTATAAGATGAATCAGCATTATATTTGTGAGCATAATCTATCGATCCAAAGAATAGTACAGTAAAATCAAATATGGCTCCAAATTATAAATTCGGGCCGACAAATTCGTTCTCTACTGGAGATGGCCCCTTCTCTATTTGGGCTTAAGCTCTACCGCTGACTTGGCTGATCAGTCATCACATCTTATGCCTCGTAACCATAAATGCTAATAGAACAAGGTCATCCGAGTTAAAAAAAAAACATAGAATGACCTTTCGATGGAGCACCGCATCGTATGATGTTTAACTTGCACTAACACGATGGTTAGCTACTAACTCACGTTCTCTTCGTGATCCACCATCTTTTAGTTCCTTGTGGCCAGCTACCTATAGGCGATGGTATCATCGTCTCCTCGCCAGTGGAGGACACACGATTTGTAGGATGAATGTTCACAGTCAACAAAATACTCCATCCATTAATTTTTATAAGATACGATTTGACTTCGCACAGTCTCCACAATTGAATTGTGACCATTAATTTCTTTTACACTACATTGTTAGCAGCTATAAAATCATGCTTATGTGAAAGTTCCTTCAAACATGAATCTAATGATATTGTTTTTTGTGCAACTGAACCTATATATTGTTTGTCAAACATTACAAAGTTTGAATCTCAAAAACATGGGCGCCTTATCAGCAAAGAAAGTATTATTTAATGGAAAAGGTCAAGGTATATAATAGCAAAAATCAAAGTATAAATTGTTTACACTAGAGACAACATCAAATTTTCAAAATGATATGTACAGGCTATTCGAGTCGTATTAAACAACAAAAACAATATCTCAATAGTTCACAACAATCAAATTAGCCCTATTCATATTGGCTTCTAAAAGCTACTTTTGTATAGTAAATAGCTTTTCTAGAGTACCTAGCTTTCAAACAGAATGTCTTTTTAAGATGAAATCTACTAGTCAATTGCAGTACACGTTGCAACTATTTTATTTATATTGGAAAAAATCGCACACGAGTGTCTCTCTATAAGATATTACTATTCATAAATCAAAGCCAAAAGCATATATGAACGAAAACAGAAAAAACTCTCACAGCAGTGTGAAACTAGAGAGACTGGGAAAACAGAAAAAAAACCATGAGGACACTGGGAACCGAACTCAGGATCCTGAGTGAGAGAAAAGACCACTATCCAAATATGCTAATGATTGTGATAAATATTCTCATGAACCAGCGTAGATCTGTTGGAAATCTAGTCAATTTTGGCATATTTTAATCCAGAAATTCAGCATATAAAACATGACATAAACATGCATGAGTGATCTATCAACGATGTATTCATATTCGCTAACGAACAAGCTAACAGAAACATCTATTAACATATTCATAGCGCACAGAAACAAATACATTAGAAAAGTTTTCAATTTATACCCTCGGGCGGGGCCAGTGCTGGAGACACCGGAGGCGCCGTTACTATTAGTCGACATGATGGCCTATTCGATGTAGTTGATCAAGGCGTGATGCAGGACGAAGCTTGATGCAGGAAGATGTTCACAGTGCAGTCCCGCGAACGGTTCACCACCGTGAAGTAGACGTCGCAGATTGAGTAGTCACGCCGATGCACTCCCCAAAACATGATCGCCCGCCTACGTGCGGTACACAAGCGGACGGTTCCGGAGGCCTACTTGCTCGAAACTTGTGCGCGCAAGGTTCTGGACCGGAGATTGCAGAGAGAAGCAACAAAACAGAGACCGAGTACTGTTCTTTCGTATCCCTTTGGTATGGAGAGAGAGCCTTCTTTTGTAGCAGCAAAAACGAAGAGACCGATGAATCGCAGCCATTAGTCACTAGTAACAGCGACCATTACTCGAAAGTAACGCAGCCATAATACACTAGTAACTACACCAATTCACGCCGAGTCGATCGCGTTTCGATTTTCGAATAGATAAAGAAAAACACGCGACATGCATGCTGCGCGCGCGCGCGACGCGCGCGCGCACACGCATCGCGCACGCATCGCACCACACCGCACACCGCGGCTCGGCTCGGCGTGGCGTGGTGGCGAGCGAGCAGCGGCGAGCGCGCGTGTATTGGCTCTCTCCAATTCCACAAGGGGGCTACCACGTTCCACCTTTTAAAGTGGTGTAACTCCCATTCAATTCTCCATATGGGACTAAACAGTTTTTACACCTAGCATTAATAGTGGGCCTAGGAATTTCATTTGATTAATTGCTAAATTAAAATGGACCAAGCCCAATTAATCCAACAATCCCCACCAAATTTCAAGGCACACGAGAAATGCTCTCAGTTCTATTGTTGTTTGATATACCAGTGTTTCGATGGAGACTGTTAAGTTGAACATCCACCTAGGAAAGGAGTTATACTCATCCACAACTGAACAATGGACTATGCCTTGAATTGGCAGTTTTGTGCGAACAAGCTTTACCCAATTCCTTTACTAGTACTAGGCTGTCTAAAGCATCCCCTCTAGTTGGAGCGTATAAGTCATACTCCATGCCTATTCATAAGTATCTAGAGATCACCCAAATCTCATAGACTGTGACCAGCAGTCGAACTCATATAGGTGTGTTCCTTCTAAGATGTCTTGTAGGCCGACATCTCTGCTCAAAATAAGCCACTCGGATCATATTAAGGTAAAAACCAACCTGCCATACAGAATAGGAGAGAAGTGCATCATTGAAGAAATGAGCCTTGTAAAGGTCTCTCCTCCCAGTCAACCAACAGCTTGTTTCGTCATCCTACTTCACGGGATCTCCGATCACGTAGAACAGGTTACCACTGTGGTATGACTCATGTGGGTCTCAGGTCCATCTCACTTGATGCACTATCTATCACATTACGTGATAAACCCTTTGTAAATTGGTCAGCCAGATTATTAGCTGTCTGGACATAGTCCAACGCTACCACTCGGAGTTTTTCACTTTCGGCGGACTTCAATCGCCTCTTAACATGCCTAGATAACTTCATGTTGTCCTTAGAACTGTTCACCTTTATAATTACTGATCGATTATCACGGTTCATCGAATAGCGGTATCGGTTTTCAACATCGGCAAATCCATAAGGAGTTCACGGCCACTCGGCCTCAACGAGAGCGGTATCTAATGTTGTGAGTTCGCTTCCATTGTTGACGTCGTTAAGATGGTGCGCTTGCGGACTTCTAGGAAACGACACCACCTCCAAGTGTGAACACATATCCACTCGTGGCTTTTATCTCATCAACATCAGAGATCCAGTTTGAATCATTGTAGCCCTCCAGTACCTTTGGGTACCCAGCATAGTGAATTCCATAGCTCACGGTTGCCTTTAGATAACGCATTACTCTCTCAAGAGCACGCCAATGATCATCTCCCGGATTTGAAACAAACCGGCTTAGCTTGCTCACGACAAGCGAGATGTCAGCCTCGTAGCACTAGCTAAATACATCAATGAGCCAATGATCTGAGAGTATCTCAATTGATCCTTTGTTATTCTTCGATTTTTCCTCAACAACATACTAGGATCATAAGGAGTAGAAGCAGGCTTGTAGTCACTATAACCAAAGCGACTCAAGACCTTCTCCACATAGTGGGATTGCACGAGTGTAACCCCACCATCACCTCCTCTCAGTAGCTTAATGTTAAGAATCACATCAGCCACTCCCAAATCTTTCATCTCAAAGCTCTTGGACAGAAAATCCTTGACCTCCTCAATCATATTGAGGTTTGTCCCAAAAATCAGTATGTCATCAATATACAAGCACAAGATCACTCCTTTTCCCCCACCATAGCGATAGTACACACATCTATCGGCTTCATTCACAACAAAGCCAGCAGATGTCAAAGTTCTGTTGAACTTCTCATGCCATTGCTTAGGTGCTTGCTTTAGGCCATACAAAGACTTTAATAACTTGCACACCTTTCCTTCTTGGCCTTCTACCACAAACCCGTCTGGCTGATCCATATAAATCTCCTCCTCCAACTCTCCATTTAGGAAAGCTGTCTTAACGTCCATTTGATGAGCAGCGGACCATGAGAGTATCAAAGAAGCGACGGGGCAAGTAGTACTCTAATTGTGATCAATCTGGTGTACACCCACAGGTGAATAAGTATCAAAGAAGTCCTCACGGTCTTTATCAGGTATAACTCTTGGCCACAAGCCTTGCCTTGTACTTTTCAATTGTACCATCTTTTGAAGAAAGGCCTAAGCTTTTTCTTGAAAACCCATTTACATCCTCTTTGTTTACACCCATAAACAAAGAATTTGGGTTATTTGGTCTACGGTCAACGACCTCCCAAGTTCCATTAGACATAATAGAATCCATCTCACTCGTGTTCGGTTCTCGGTTTAAAGTGCTTCCTTCCTTCCAATAGTCGACGGGAGAAGAATATGCCTCTTCCATGGTTTTTGGAGTGTCATCCACGAGGTATACAATGAAATCATCACCAAAAGACTTTGCAATCCTCTGTCTCTTACTCTTACGAGTAATTTCATTGTTATCCTCCTCAGGATTTTCCATAGACGTTTCCTCAACATGTTCTATCGGCACAAAAGAATCAAGGGAAATTATAGGTTCTTGACTAGATGAGCTAGATACATCACATTTCATAGGAAATTCATTCTCAAAAAATGTAGCATCTCTGGACTCTATGATTGTACCAACACGCATGTCAGGTACTCCAGTTTTTATAATTAAGAACCTATAACCCACGCTGTGCATAGCATAACCAAGAAATACACAATCTACAGTTTTTGGTCCAAGTTTGCGCTTCTTGACAATTGGCACGTTAACTTTGGCCAAACATCCCCAGGTGCGCAAGTATGAGAGAGTCAACTTCTTCTTTTTCCCATTCCTCGAATGGTGTTACTTCTTTGTTCTTTGTCGGAACTCTATTCAGGACATGACACACGGTCAATATAGCCTCACCCCACCATTCCTTAGAAAGTCCCGCAGTGTCTAACATGGCGTTAACTAAATCAGTTAGAGTGCGGTTCTTTCTTTCGGCAACCCCGTTAGATTCGGGAGAATAGGGAGGCGTCCTCTCATGAATAATTCCATGTTTCTCGCAGAATAAAGTAAACTCATTTGAAAAATACTCTCCCCCACGATCAGACCTTACCCGCTTGATTTTCCTCTCAAGTTGGTTTTCTACCTCAGCTTTATAGATCTTAAAGTAATTCAACGCTTCATCTTTTGTTTTCAATAAGTACACATAGCAAAATCTAGTGCAATCATCTATAAGCGTCATGAAATATTTCTTCCCACCTTTAGTCAACACGCCATTCATCTCGCACAAATCGGAATGAATGAGTTCTAACGGTGCCAAATTCCTCGCCTCTTTCGCTGCCTTGTGAGGCTTGCGAGGTTGTTTCGATTGAACACAAGCATGGCACTTAGAACCTTTGACCAAAGTGAATTTCGGGATTAAACTCATATTAGCTAAGCGCGTCATACACCCAAAATTAACATGACAAAGTCGTGAATGCCAAACATTAGATTCATCATCATCGTTACACACATGGTTCACAAATTTATTATAGGAATCCATCAAAGAAAAGCGGAACAAGCCTCCGCTCTCATAGCCTTTACTAACAAATGTTCCATACTTAGACACGACACATTTATTGGACTCAAATGCAAGCCTAAAACCATCTCTACGGTAGAGATCCGCGACAGATTCTTCTTTATGGAGGACATGCTGCACGTTCTTCACCGCACGGTCTTTCCGAAGTAAACTTCAGATCGACCGTACCAACACCATGAACAGCTGCATGCGATCCGTTTCCCATCAATAAGGAGGAACCTCGACGGACTGATAAGATAAAAACAAGAAAATATCAACACACACATGAATATTAGCACCGGTGTCAACCCACCACCCGGTGATTGACAAGCGAAAGAAGCGTAGGTAAATAATTACCGTACTCGATGTTCCTCCAGCATCACTAATAACCATGTTGGCGGACTTCTTTCGCTTATCCTTGCGGTGCGGACAATCCATAGCCCAATGGCTAGAATCACCGCACACAAAACAATTGCTCTTTCCTTTGCCTTTCTTCTTAAACTCGTGAGTAGCCTTGAGCTTGACAAAAGGCTTATTTTTCTTCTTATTGTGGAAAGCCTGAAGATTCTTCTTCTGCACCAAATTGGCGCTAGAACCTCCCTCAGCAGCAACTTTCTTGCCACGAGTATCTTTTGCCCTCGCCTTCTCTTCAACACCAAGAATGCCAATGAGATCGGTAACATCGAACTCCCGCCTCTTGTGCTTTAGAGAGGTAGCAAAATCCGACCAAGAAGGTGGTAACTTGGCAATAATACCGCCAGCCACAAACTTGTCCGGTAACAGCACTTATTGTTCTTAAGCTCCTTTGCCAGCGCCTGAATCTCATGAGCTTGCTCTACTACAGAACGGTCATCGACCATCTTGTAGTCATAGAACTGCTCCATGACATACAGCTCACTACTAGCATCGGAAACTCCGAACTTGGCCTCAAGTGCATTCCACATCTCTTTGCCCGTAGGCAAATGCATGTACACATCCACAATGTTGTCCGCCAGTATGTTGACAAGTGCACCTCGAAACAAGTTATCCGCTGCATTGAATTTGCGTTCATCCTCATCAGACAGAGGCTCAACGGGCTTGACTTGTGCAACATGAAAACATTCTATGGCAGTAAACCACAGGATTGCGCATGCACGCCATCTCTTAAAATTTGAACCATCAAACGGAGGGTGTGGCTTAAGCGACGCAGCAAAGCCAACTACCGAAAAAGACCTATCAAGTTTTTGGATTGTTGAAAATCTAGTCAATTTTTGGCATATTTTAATCCAAAAATTCAGCATATAAAACATGACATAAACATGCATGAGTGATCTATCAACAATGTATTCATATTCGCTAACGAACAAGCTAACAGAAACATCTATTAACATATTCATAGCGCACAGAAACAAATACATTAGAAAAGTTTTCAATTTATACCCTCGGGCGGGGCCAGTGCCGGAGACACCGGAGGCGCCGTTACCATCAGTCGACATGATGGCCTATTCGATGTAGTCGATCAAGGCGTGATGCAGGACGAAGCTTGATGCAGGAAGATGTTCGCGATGCGATCCGCGAACGGTTCACCACCGAAGAAGTAGACGTCGCAGATTGAGTAGTTGCGCCGTCGCCCCAAAACTTGATCGCCCGCGCTACGTGCGGTACACAAGCGGACGAAGTTCGGAGGCCTACTCGCCGAAACTTGTGCGCGCAAGGTTCTGGACCGGAGATTGCAGAGAGCAGCAACAAAAACAGAGACCGGGTATTGTTCTTTCGTATCCCTTTGGTATGGAGAGGAGAACCTTCTTTTGTAACAGCAAAAACGAAGAGACCAGTAACTGCAGCCATTAGTCACTACTAACAGCAGCCATAATACACTAGTAACTACACAATTCTCGCCAGAGTCGATGCGTTTGATTTTCGAATAGATAAAGAAAAACACGCCCGCACCCGACATGCCTGCGCGCACGCACGGCACGGCACGGCTCGGCTCCACTCGGCGTGGTGAGGCGAGCGAGCGAGCGAGCGCACGCGTGTATTGGCTCTCTCCAATTCCACAAGGGGGCTACCACGTTCCACCTTTTAAAGTGGTGTAACTCCCATTCAATTCTCTATATGGGACTAAATAGTTTTTACACCTAGCATTAATAGTGGGCCTAGGAATTTCATTTGATTAATTGCTAAATTAAAATGGACCAAGCCCAATTAATCCAACAAGATCCACCCCTGCCTCACCTCTCATCCTTGTTGAACTTGTACCAAGCCTCCCTCCAATCACAAAAGATCTATGCCCTAGAATGTGTGCAGTATAATTTTTTACCAAATATATTATTTAAAACATAGAGTTTGAATATATAAAAATGGTATGAATGTATTTATCATAAAAATATTTTATAATATTACACTTTATACTTTTTTTTCAAATATATGGAAAAAGAATCAGGTGCTCAAAGGAGCATCTTGTTGACTTTAAAAAGTCAAAATGTGAGTGATCGGAGGGGAGTAATTGCTATTCAGCCCTAGAGTGCTAACACTACCCAAGTTTTCTCATGAGTTGACGAAAATTCATCTAGTAGTAAAAGATGGTATATCTAATACATCCCACACTTAAAAGTACTAGCTGCATAAGCGCGGCGCACGCCGCGCTAGCTACCGTGTGGACCAAAGTAAAAGAGACGATAATTCGCAGAGAGTTTCATAAAAAAAATCAAGAACAAATGCGTAATTTCGGAAAAATCAAAGGGTTTTTTTGGAAAAAAATCGAGGACTTGTAAGGACTTGCACGTAAGTAAATAAGGACCTATACGTAATTTTGGAAACCCGCGGGGCGCCATCCAAAATTTTTTTCTAAAGAAAAAACTTGCAGGACCTTTCGCGAGGAAAAAGGACCTTTGCGTAATTTTTGAAAAGTATGAGGAAAGTGCCTCAGTAGTTGTACATAAACCGTCGCCACGCCTTGCCACGGTAGAGCTTTGGGGCGACGTGTGCGTGGGGCGGAATCCCGGTATATGGTCATTATGATTTCCGTGCATCCACCCAAATAACTATACAAATGGTTATGGAAAAAAATTAGACAAAATTGACACATAAACCATGATAGAAAATTACTCGAAACATGGGAATGTGGTTTTACCACATATGCATGAGGTTAGTTGCACTATCCTCACAATTGAAGTGCTCCAAGATTCATGCCTTCAAACTCACCCATTTTTTTTAAAAAAAGAAATTCCATTTCTCTTTCTTCCCCTCTCCTCCCCCTCTCACTTCCCCTCTCCCCTCGGTTTCCTTCGCCACCATCAGATCTAAGCTAGCTGGTGCCGGATCTGAGCTGGGTGGTCATGGCTCTGTCGGATTTGAGCTCACCGCCACTAGATCTAGGCTCCGCGTGGATGACAACGTGCGCCCGATGCCGTAGTAAGGGGTAGCAACGTCATGGTCACCGGGGTCACGGCCGCGGGATATGTACTCGATCGGATCCGGTGGGCTCCACCGTCTTCCTTCCCTCAGACGGATGGTTATGGGTGGTGGTGCTCCCCTTGAGTGAACGGTGAATGGCTATGGCCGTAGGAGGCAACACGGCTCTGGCATCGACGCAGTCGAGGGTAGAGGTGGGGGAGAGAGATCCGATGATTGGGGGGTGGCGGCGGGATCCAGTGGGGAGAGAGGTGAGAGAGAGAGAGAGGAGAGAGGGTGCTGAAGAGATAGGGTTTTTGTAATCGAAAAATGTAGGAGGGTTTTGCAAAAATCATGGTGGGAGGAAAGGTACAAATCTCGAAGCACAGTGGGCACCCACGATAGTTAATGCAGGTGTATGTACATGTGATGTTGATTTTTCTGAAACATGGAGGAAAAAAGACACATTGTGCTAAAAACGAAATGTGAAAATAAAAGAAAAAAGAAATGTTACCATTCACAAAAAAAATTCCCTTTTTCTATACACATCAAATTTTTAGTTGGAATTTTGCGCATGGTTCATTGGACGAGCTCGGCCGATACCAAATTTACAGGTGGGCTGGGCTGGGCTGGACATCAAAGCTAAGACTTGTCTTAGCGGTGAGTATACCTGAGAAAGAAACAAAGGCCGCCCATAACCTGATTTGCCCCAGCCCGATAACAGTCCTGGCCTAGGCAGCGACAATAATTAGGGATTTTCTTTGGCCCACCCGGAGAAATGCTCGGTTCTACGGGCAGGTTCATTTTTTCCCTATGACCCACGGCCCGCCCCAAGCCCGACCTGAGCCCTACTATCTTGCGCTGAAAGGAAAGCCTTCTTTTTCTTCACTAAATCCAAGGGGAGCGAAAGAGTTGGGCTGGCCCGGAAGGCGTCGTCTAATGTGTAGAAATCGATCTCCGGCCCATCTAAGCTGCGCTGGTGCCAACTTTTGGCGGCAGCCGCCTCTTCTTCCCGCCAAATCTCTCTCTCTCTCTCTCCCTCTCGCTCTGCCCTAAAACTCCACCCCCCCTCTCTTCCCGCCCGCCCGCCCGCCGCGCCCAGCGCAGATTCAGGTACAGATCTCCTCAATCTTCTCCTATTTCTTGTCTCCCTGTATCTTTTATCGAATCCGTGGAGACTACCGGATTTGCCGCGTTTAATGCACTCAATCCCCTGCAATTTGGCCAATTCAAGATATCCGCGGAATCTGTACATATCTTCGTACGGTCATGTTGTTTCGCTTTTGCTTCGCACAGGTAGTTCTTGATCTGCTAGGAATATAGGATGGCTAGGGAGGACGAGAGGGCTGATGCCATGGAGATCGATGGGCGGCAACAGCAGCAAGAAGCTCCCGCTGCTGTGCCCGACGGGTTCAACGCTGACTACCTCCGAATCTACTACGGTAAAGTAATTTCTTCCCTTCTAATGCGTGGAATTGATAAGAAGAGGTTGAAACGGGAAGCCTGTCTCGAGTTGTTGTTAGCGTGTAGTAGTCGTTTCTCTGATCTAATTTCCTCATTTGTTATACATGCCACACAAAATTGTAATATTGCAGCAATTGTAATCTTGCAGCAATGTGGCAGCAGTTTGTTAATTTATGCTTGTTTTCAAGATTTTTTACTAGAGTACCAATTTCTGGCAAACTTAAGGACAAATCACGGTTTCTTATTGATCTGGTGCAGTTAAAAATGCTCTTTAAACTCAAATGCTCTATGATATTATGACCCAATTTAGGATTTGTTATTTGCTACTGCTAGTGCTAATGACGATAGTACAATTGCAGGAAAGCTTTTCCCTTATGGTGATTTCTTCAAGTGGCTTTCCTATGGAAATGGTCGGTGCTCACACTTTACTTCTTTGTTCTAGAGCTAATTGTCTTACTCTGTATTAACTTAACCTCTTTTTTCTATAGATGGGAAGCACCCAGGATGTGATCAGTCATACATTGGGCGTCGGGAGTTTTCATTTACACTGGAGAATGACATCTACCTGCGTTTCCAGTCCTTTGACAGTGCGGCTGAAATGGAGAGTTCTATCAAGGAGAAGTGCCCTTTCAAAATTGATATTGGACCTGTCTACAGCGTAGATGTATGATTTAGCATCATTAAACATGTCAATTATTACTCTGCTTAATTTTAATTTTCTACATTATGCTCTCTGGTCTGATGAAGAGTATTTTTGTAGCCTGCAAAGCGACACGCCTATGCCCAATCTGGCAATAATGTCTTTGTACCGGTTGAGAGGGAACTTATTTTTGATATCGTAAGAAACATGACGCTTCTTTTCTTCATTTGTGCATGCGCATTCTGTTTTATTTGTGCATCTGTTGCAAGCTGCAAATATTTTCAATCTTCCCAGGATATATCCGATTATGATGATGTTCGCTACTGCTGCTCTGGAGCCGATGTCTGCTTGGACTGCTGGCCCTTAATGACAATTGCTATCAAAATCCTCGACACTTCACTTAGAGGCATGTTGTTTCGTTGTGCAATTAATTTAAGCATTTGTGACACTCTCATGTTTACTGATTAATTAACTTAAATCATAGATTTGCAGTCAATTACTTTCTTGTTCTGCTTTACTTGTAATAATTGAACATATGTGTTTGCAGATGATTTTGGTTTCAGTCACATACTGTGGGTGTATAGTGGCCGTCGTGGTGTCCATTGCTGGGTCTGTGATAGCAGAGCAAGAAAGTATGTACAAAAGAACTTTTTTTTGTTTCCCTAGTTTAGTGATCGTGAAAATGCATCTTTGTTCCCCTACTAGGCTCAGCAATGAACAAAGGGCTGCAATTGCAGACTACTTTCGCGTCTATAAGGTGGTACTTATTCATTCATGACTCTAGATGCTGTTTGACTGTTTCCCCTCTGAAATCTTTTTAACTGTATGAATCTTTTTCAGGGTGGTGAAAATACATTGAAGAAAGTGTCATTGACTGGACCTGTCCTCCATCCTTTCCTTGCGTATGTCTTAATTATCTAGCTTATTTGTATGTTGTGTCAGCACAAACTAAAATAGCCAAATAGGTTATAATGAAACTCTATGCTCCTGCAGACGGTCATACATTGATGTTCTGAAATGCTTCTTTGAAGATAAGCTGTTACTTAGCCAACAACTCTTTGCGTCTGAGGAGAGATGCCAGAAGATACTTGACCTTATCCCTGATGAAAGTAAGAAAGAAGCCTTAATAAAAAAAATTCTTAAATATTACTGCTATTCACCATTCCTCGTTCATCAAGTCTTGAATGTGTTGAACATCATCCTAGTCTTGAATGTATTGAACATCAACCTAAAGTGGTGACATTTATAGATGTTGCTACTGAGCTCCGTGACAAATGGCAAGGAAATAGACGATCTTCTATTTCAAAGGAAGATGTAAATGCGGCCAGATGGGAGCAATTAAAGGTGACCTTGCAGTCAGGAAAACACAAGGTTAATGTTTAATCTCCCGCAGTCCCATTTGCTTTTATTTGTCAGTTTGTCAACTTAAACTGCAATAGGTATTATATACATCTTTACATTAGATCAGAATATTTTGTGAGGTATTCCAGCTTCTGAATTACAATTGCATCTGGTAATCCATTTTATTATGTAAAATTAATAATAATGGCAATTAATTGTAAATGTCTCAGGCACAGGGGCTTCGCAGATGTGTAGAAGAGATTGTCTTCTCGTACACATATCCTAGACTCGACATGGAGGTAAAAGCAAAATTATATGTTTGCAGTAAGTGAATATCATCGTTTGTTCTGTTTCCTAACCAATTTAACATTAAATATCAGGTGTCGAAGCACATGAATCACTTACTAAAAGCCCCCTTTTGCATACACCCAAAGACAGGTATAATTGAATAGAGTTCTTATTTTAGTTTCCAGTGTAATAAGACAGCACAGTTGTATGCACCAAAAAACAACTGGTTATAGATATTAGATACACTGGGCATATCCATTGGAAACTTTTATGAATGTTCCTTGAGTGTCACACACTTTTCACATGTATGCATTCACTTAATGCTTACACTTATTCTTCTAGTTTGCTCTGACCTTCTGACCAGTCAACTGTGTTATTCTTACAACTGCCTGAAGGAAAAGTCTGTTGTGCATTAGTTCTAACAGTTGTTTTTATGTTTTTCTAGGTCGTGTTTGTGTTCCAATTGATCCCAATAACTGCGATGATTTTGATCCTACGGCTGTTCCGACTCTATCACAGGTATGTTCCATAGCGCCAAGCGTAAGAATATTATGTGCTAAAATTTCATGTGTTTCTTTCGAAGCGTCATGATGCAATCCAGACTTGCTAACACTAACATACTTCTCCAGCTTTTAGGAGAGCTCAATGCTGCTGGTCTTCAGACTGATTCTGAAAATGGCAAGTGACTAAAAACCTGCACCTTCGGGATTTGTGTTAAACTGTATCATTTTAAAACTTGCAAAACGGCATTTTAGTACCATACAACATTGTCTTCAGTATTGCTTTTCACAATACTGCTATGAATTACAGATTGGGAAAGAACATCCCTTGAGAAATCCATCAGATACTTCAGAACATCCTTTCTGCAACCAATGCTGAAAGCTTGCAAGGTATGTGGTCTTTGCCGCTATGTCTATGGTCATGTAGAGATCCATGGGCATTGGTATTAACAATTTGAACCCTGTGAAATTTCTTCTGCTTGATCAGTATGATACCCTAAGGCAATACAGCAGAAGCTTACCCAAACATGACTACATGAGATGATCTTTCCCATACTGTAATGGTTGGAAGCATCCATCATGCGATTCCATTTGTCTCCTGAAAAGTGGGCATGTGTGTTTAGTTTCAGTCAAGTTATCTTCGACTTCTTAAACTGAAAGGATTGATTTCACTGTCATTTCGTAGTGTTATACTCGAAGCTATTCACTCTTGCTGTGGTGCATTTGCTCACTAGAAATTACTTATTTTTTCTCTCGTGGTTATATCATTTTCAAAAGTGCAACTCAGTTTTTTACCATGTAATTTCGCAGGAGGAATTGGAAAGTGCATACAGTGCAAAGCTCCAACAGCCCAAGAATTCCTTGAGTTGGTAAAGTCTACATACACAAAGGCGTGCCATGTTGCACGCCTCTCACTCACATCAACAGCATTCTTTTCCAACGGTGGCACCTTTGACAGCCTCTGTGACGTCAATGGGCACCTCTTCCCAGAGTTTCAAATGGGGCACTAACCTCCCTTTTTCCTGCTGCTCCTACTACTCCTCCAAGCATTGCTCCATGGATGAATATGGAACTATTCAGTTATGGCTGTATTAACTGATCAACCGCTATGCTCCTAAGCTTCAGGTGGAAATACTCTAGGGATGCGGCCGATGTAATGTTTTCCTGTCCTTGGGTGCTGGCCATCATGTTAGTTCCAAGTAGTAACTACGGGTTTAACGAACAAATCACAAGTGGTCCTGTACTTTCGTACAGGTTGCTGTAAGCGTATTAGAGCTTAGTGCTAGCTTGACCATTGATGTTGTGTTGTTTTTTTAGTTACCACTGGTCTGTTGGTAGTACTGTGATTCCTTTCCACTTGATGTTCTCTATTTTTTTACCGTCTTTGAGATATGATTTTAACATAGCTATTTTTTATAACTTTACATTAATATATACTAATAAAATTATAATATTACTAATTGAATACCTGTGCGTTGTTATGGTGCTAAAAGTTTTTAGAATATATATACAAACATGTTCTAAAAATTTTTAAATTCGTAACAACACACGGGTATTTAGCTATAAACAATAAAAAAAATTAGCCCAACCGAGCTTAGATAATGTAGCTCGCTGTCGTAGTATCTGATCTGTACCGCTTTTTTTTTTTTATATTCAATGACTTATAATCTTTTAAAATCACGATCACTGTTCTCCTCCGACTCTGTCTCGCAAAATTACAGGTTCTGGGTCCCTCCGTCCACACCAGCAGAGCCCCAGTACGGTGGTGCGGTACAGATCATCCCGCATGCACTAGCCGTCAGCCCAATCCCATCTCGACCGACGTGATTGGGGTTAGCGCCACGTACTGTGGGGCAGGGCCACGAACGAAGGAACGCAGTGCGCATTGATTTGGTGGCGGTGAGTCGATGCGGTGCCGGATTGAGACCGGATGTCGTGCCAGGATCCAACGCCCGTCCTTTGCTTGCTTGCCACTGCTTCTAGTACCACTTTATGCCTACTTCCAGGCACATTGAATGACCAGAGGATACCTTCCAGAACTTTTGTTACTTCGTGCATGAACGAATACGAAGATATTTATAAAATACACCAAAAATTACAAATTTTCTTATAATTATTTATATGTATCATATTAGAGTATTTTATAATTAATATATAAGTGTATCTAAAGTGATAAAGGAGCAATTTTAATTTATTTAGACGGTATATCAGAGATAGAAGTAACTACAACTGAGAATAGAATATGTGTGTGTATATATAATGCCTTCTTTAGAAAACATACCGCTACAAAGTTCCACCATCCAGAAATGGCACCCTCCTACTAATTTGTGGCACTCAATCGATCACGTTAGTACAAACTTATTCAATTCTTAGAAGAAGTAATACCCTCTCCGTCTAATTTTGTAGGACATTATTTTTTGTTATATAGATCAAGTAGATAGTGAAAATAGCTAGATTACACATAATTATTATCTCTAACCAATATATTCAATACATACATATAGAGAATAACGAATAAATCATCATATTTATTAGAGATATAAAGAGAATATTACACTAATTTTGCATTGGAGCATGAAATACACTATATTTATGGACAATGTCATTTAAAAAATTCATCCTATAAACTTAGGGCGTGTTTGGGACTGCTACACAAACTCTGCTCCACGAATTCTACCGTGGAGCAGCTCCACAAAAAACCTAGAGTTTGTGGAGCACCCCTTTAGGTGCTCTCACAACTCCACCTTTTTTCCTCGAACAGAGTGCGTGGAGCTGAACCTGTTGGGCTAAAAAACATAGAGCGGAGCTGAAAAACGTGGAATAGAGCGGTCCCAAACAGGCCCTTAGACGGAGGGAGTAGTAACTAGTAAGTGTGGCATTTTAGTCTTTAAATACTCTACAGTAAAAGTATAAGGTTATGCTCCAAACAACTTTAGCTTCTAGGTTCTTAATTTTTTTGTTGGTTTTTGAGCTTTTTTTTCTTTTCTTTTCGCTTTATACTTTTGTATTGTATGTGATAATATAATTTTTTAATTTTTAAATTTAATTATTTAGAAAAACTAACCACTGCTATAATTTATTTTTAGCCGTTATAATAAAAAAATGTCATAGGCCGTAAACATTGAGCTGGGCCTAAGTGACGTTCTTTGATCGTGGACAGTCAAACTACTTTATATTTAAGTCAACAATATATTTATAAATATATTTATCTTAAAAAACTTTCAAACTACTACAAAATTAGAAGACAAAGAAGAGCTAAGCGCGCAACAAATACACGGTAAAATATAGGTAAAACATGTGGTACCACAGAATTACCCAATCTTAACATATCAGCAGAAAACTGGATATATAGCGGTGCCATGTACGACGTCTTAACAAGATAAGTGGGCTAATAATGATGAACACGACCACCATTATAGGCCATTTAGGATAGTCAAACAGCATGGTCCATGGTCCCTACATCATAGGATGACCAAAGCACAGATTCAATAGATTTTAACTTTGAGGCTTGTTTGGTACACATAAATTTCACAAAAACTGTTTAATTTTAGTAGAAATTTATTTGGGCTTAAGCAGCTAAAAATTCTCCTCACTATGAAGAAGGCTACTAAATGATTTTCAGCAAGCTTAGGCGGTGTTTGGTTCAAAGTATTGTTAGCGCAAACGTAAAGGGAATTGGATTGCAGGGGGTACTTGATTTGTTTGGTTTCACCAGAGAACTGGTATTGATCACCATTACAGTGTTTGGTTAAGGTTCTCGGCTTCTCGCAGTGCTGCTACTCGATTAAGGACAGCAAGGTGGAGGTGGACGAATAGGAGTAGATGGGCATCTCGACGACCAGCGAAACAGGCCGCCCTCCAGTGCCGCAGCTCACACCACGACGTACGGCGTTGTGGTGCCGGCAAGGAGGAGGAGGTGGCCGCCAGATTTGGAACATTCCGGCGGCCGCCGGCCACCTGTACGTGGACAAAGACCCCGGCAAGGCATTTGGAGAAGACGACAGGCTCGCAGAATTCATCCTCAAATTGCGAGGTGTCCAGTGATGTTGATAATCGACAAATTGCTTGGAGCACCATCATACCGAGTGCATAATCTGTTTTTGAAAGTCAATTATGTCGTATGAAATTCTGAATGATCTGCAGACTTCTCTTCACAAAAACTAGCTTTATAAAAATTAATCTTGCCACGCTCTTCATAATTGCTCACATCCGTTACCACGATCAATTCCGCACCGGACCTACATCATTCAATTAGACATTTTAAAATGCCCCGTTTAAAACATGTTCACTTGTGGCAATTATACTGTTTCCAGCGACATTTATGAAGAATTTCTGTGGAATTCCAATATTCCAGACAAGCTACGAAACACATAGTACATATAACATCGAGTAAATTTTCTTTGGAATAAAAGGAAAAAAACAGATGTAAACTAGTTTAAGGAAGATAGAATAGTACAGAACAGAATAATTGTATTGGATTGCTTGAGCTTGGAAAGGCACACATATAGAGTTCAGGTGGCCTGGACCACAAGTCAATCTACTAGAAATATGGAAGAAACTGTTAATTTTGATGCTTGTTAGTAGGGAGTTAGTTGTTTAGTGGCTACATGTGTTCGAGTAGCACTCGTGTGTTGATAGAAGTCGAAAATGTAGTCGAGAGTAAATAAGTGGTTGAATTAACGTGGTCGTGGCGCCATGGTCGAAGAGACATGGTCCTGGCGCTATGTACTTGTAAGTACTATAGCAGTCTTAAGTTGAAGTATTGTAGTAATCTTAAAGCATTGTAGCAGTCATGAGTACTGTAGCAAAGATATGGTCGGAGGTTGTAAAAAGAGTCGAAGTCACAGGAACAAGTAGTCTTCGGTTAGCGTAGTATGCATAGGTCGTGGAAGGTGAGGCTGGTAAAACCGGATTACAGGTAGTGTCCGAGTCATGTGGGTGTAATGGGTGAGTGGCCTGCATGTGTGGCCCGGTTGTATCTATTTAAGCCATGTAATCTGTTGAGTAAATTGAGGGGGTTGTGCAGAAGAAAAAAAGAGAAAAGGAGACCTAACTGAGTTCGGTCTCACCAAACAAGTATTTTTTGTATTTTCTTCCAGTGTTCATGTCATTCCCCGTGAAAGCGTCTGTCCACGCGAAGATTGAGTGTGCAATGCTGGTGTTGAGTTGCAACATTTGGTATCAGAGCGAGATGTAAAATGTGGAGATACTTCCCGGTGATGGCTCACTAATCGATAGCATGTCAACGCAGCTCCATGTGGGGAGTAGCAGTGGCTTGGAGTGACACAGGTAGGCGGCAAGGTACGAGCAGTGTCAGTGGCGAATGAGGTTCTTTCACTATTAGCAGCGTCATGGTGTAAGATGTCGCGAACATGACGATGTCTAAAGTGGCGGTGGCATCGTCAAAATGTGTGTGTGTGTGTGAGTGAGTGCACGATTGCATTTTTAGTCATTTGGTATAGTAGAAGTGTTGCATATGTTATTTATCTGTTTATGCATGTAGGAGGTGTGTTACATACGTGCACATATTTGGTCATGGCCGTGCATGTAGGTAAGTCAGTGCATGATGCATAAGAGTGTGTGTGAGTTCTTATAGTTATGTCCAAATTCTCATATGTGTACGCTCTGATGAGAGTCTCCGTTGCCATCAAGTTGTGTCACCGGTAAAAGACAATTGGAACTAAGGAAGAGGTTAAAGTCATTGGTGAGGTGTGTCACTAGCGGTGAAGATATGAAAGACACCGGTAAGTTGTGTCACTTGTGGCATGGTCAACAAGAAAAGGCAAAACTCCTTGAAGGCGCGTTAAGAGATCGAACTTCAACTTATGAGTCTTTGCATCAAAATTAAGGGGAAGAATGTTAGAGTTAATCTTGTTGCTTGTCAATAGGGAGTTATTTGTTTAGTGGCTACGTGTGTTCGAGTAGCACTCATGTGTTGATAGAAGTCAAAAATATAGTCAAGATTAAATAAGCGCTCGAAGTAACGTGGTTGTGGCGCTGCGTACTCATAAGTTACTGTAGCAGTCCTAAGTTAGAGTACTATAGTAGTCTTAAAGCCACTGTAGTAGTTGTGGGTACTATAGCAAGAATGTGGTCGGTGGTTGTAGAAGGAGTCGAAGTCGTAGGAATGAGTAGTCTTCAATTAGCGCAGTGTGCACAGGTCGTGGAAGGTGAGGCCAATAAAACCGGATCACAAGTAGTGTTCGAGTCATATGGGTGTAATGGGTGAGTGGCCTGCATGTGTGGTCCGATTGTATCTATTTAAGCTATGTAATCTGTTGAGTAAATTGAGGGAGTTTTGCACAAGAAAAAAAGAAAAAGGAGACCTGGCTGAGTTCAGTCTCACCGAATAAGTGTTTTTTTTTTGTATTTTCTTCTAGTGTTCATCTCGTTCCCGTGAAAGTGTGTGTCCACGCGAAGATTAAGTGTGTGATTTTGGTGTTGAGTTCCAATAGAAATCATATAAGATACAAATCATAACTGATTCTAATTTATTGTTAGTAGAAGCTGATGAAGAGTTTCATGTGAAGAACCGCTGATGAAGTTGTCTGCCATCGAGATAGAAGTCATGGAAGGTTGTCGTTGTTGAGGAAGTCAGAACGGTTGCAATGGTCGGAGAAGCCGAAAAATGGGGATGACCCGAAGCTATTGGTTGCCGATGGCCACGGTAGAAGGCCATGCTGAGGGAGAAGTCCGTGTCGATGCCGCTGGTTTCATGCCCGTCGCTGTAGGAGAAGAGGACATTTGCAGACGGAGGGAAACCAGTAGGTGTGTCGCACGAAAGCAGATGGCAGCCAGCCTATTGTCCTTCTCGGTAAGTTTGGGGGAAGCCGCATCAAGGAGAGTAATGCACCGAAGGGGTTGAACCAGCAGCGACAATGTCGAACCGAGCAGATGTAGGTTGAAAAAAAAAAGGAAGGAAGAAGAGGTGGCACCAGTGTAAGAGTGCAGCTCTAATAGTCCAGTGTTTAATACTATGAAGAAGATAGAATAGTATGGAATAGTTGAATTGATTGCTTGAGCCTTCTAATAGTCTTACAGTATAGATAGTGCACTCTAAAGTTTGTGATAATTTGCAGTCTGTGAGACGGCTAAACGGAACTAGGTGGACTCTACAAAGGAACTGGATATAAGTTGAAGCTACTCCTCCCTCCCATTACACATCACATACCATTGAGAAATACCTAATCTCAAATATATCAGCTGAAATTTGGAGATAAACCAGCACCATGTATGACGTGTAGCAACGTAGGTGGGCTAATCGATTATGAACGCGGCCACCATTATAGGCTACTTAGCAGAGTCAAACAGCATGTTCCATGATCCCTACATCATAGGGTGACCAAGCTCAAATTCAAGGCTTCTGCTAAGTTACTGGGCCAATTCATTATATATCGCTAAATAACCTAATATGTTCATTATGTCACTGGTGTTTCACTAACATGTAGGCTCGGGCCTTACATATTAGTCTCACTATGAGTGGTATATTGTAAACTATGTAGTTATTCAGTGATATATTGTAAATTTTCTCTAAGTTATTAGTATGAGTTTGCTTTGGAACGCTAAAAATTTTCATAAGAAACAATCTGCAAGAATCAGGAAAAATTTTCACGTATCAAACAAACCTAAGCACCTCACTTTAAAAAAAAAGCCACTAGACATATCCCAAAATTGTTCATTCTAGTCAAATGTAATACTGTCGACTGAATATGATCTACGCCAAAATAAAAGAATTATATGGCCCATTTACTGCAGTATACTTTCAGATAACTCCAGAAATTTATGTCAAGAACTCGATCTAGCTCTCTACTCCCAAATCCATCAATTCCACACCAGGTTGTCTAATGATGATAATTCACAGATATTTGCAAATTGTTTCTGAAAGTTGATTATCTTGTATGAAACTTTAACTGATCTGCAGTAAACAATAAATGAGCTCTAAGGACTAATTCTCTTTGCAAAACATACCTTTTATATATAGAAAATAACTCTGGCCACGCTCTTCATAACTGCTCACATCCATAACACACTCAACTCGATCCACACCTGATCTACATCATTCGGTCGAATATTTTAATGCCCTGTTTATAACAGGTTCGTCTATGGTAATTATACTTTTTCTGTAAAATTTATATAGAGTTTTTTTTGTAAAATTATTATGTTCGAAATAAGCCACATAAACAAATAACCCATGTACCATTGAGTAAATTTTCGTTGGAACAGAAGGAAAAATAACGGATGGAGATTGGTAAGTCTGTACAGTCTTGAGACGGCAAAACGGATCTGAGCCACTCTACAAAGGAATTGGATTTGACTCCGTTGACAGTGATATAAGTGCAGCTACAGCCTACACATCACCCACCATTTTTATACACCACGCGAGCTCGACGCCTAAACCAACCTCTCCAAGAAACCAAGAAGCTCACGCGCAGGCGCAGCCATGGCCGGCGCCACCACGTACAAGGGCGGCATCAAGGCCTACTGGAAGCGCCGGGGTTACGACGGCCTCGACGCAGCCTCCGCGCAGCGCCGCCCGCGCCCCCCGACCGCCGAGCTCGGCGCCGGCGCCGGCGCCCAGCCCGATCGGCGGCGCGGGTGGCGCGTGCGTCGCCGGGGTCTCGGGCGGCGGCTGCTCCGCGCGCTCTCGCCGCGGCGGTGGCTGGCGCGGCTCCGCGACGCCTACGTGAACGCCATGCTCCGGTTCGCGTCCTCCGCCGCAGTGGGCTACGGCGCCGCCACCTACTGCCCCAGCGCCGACCCCTTCTCCCGGCCTCGGCCGCTCAGGGAGTACGACGAGAAGGTGCTGGTCGAGATCTACCGGTCCATCCTCGCGCGCGGCGGGGTCATCCCCGTCGCCGGCAACGCCGCCTCCCGGCTGCCGGCGGCCACGGTGGTTTGACCACTGGTTTGTGCTAAAGCTTGTCACGCTCTTTCCCCCCCTTGTTTCGCCATGCAAGACTTGTGAACCAAACTGTAGCGCTGCTGTCTAATCGTGTACGTTAATTGGAATTTCTGTAATTTCGCTACAATTTGCAAAGTAATTTGCAGGTCTAATCGTGTGATGGTATGACTTGTGGGATCTATGTTGCTTTACATATAAGGAAAAACGTTAGACTTTCCTAAAAAAAGGGAGAAAGGAAAATTAGTCCTAGAAAGATCCTTCTTACAGGATGGGATGCAGTATCGGTGTCACACTGACACTGACTAAGGTGTTAAGAATTACACATTTATTTGCTTATAAACTTGCTGATGTAACACATGTAGTAGACATGCTCGCCAATACGTACTTGAATTAGCAGCATCGATCACTACAACGTCGAGAAAATGAATTTAATGTATTATCAGCCTTCCCCTCATTATTTTTTTCAGCTCAGTTACTTGTGTATGTGCATGGCTGAATGTTTCATGTGATTAGTATATTATTCTAATTATTCTTGGTCATGCTTATTATTTTAGAGAGTATAAGGCACAAACACATACTCAAAACACATCACACTCGTGTATATTCTCCATACACATTAGAAATTTATTGAAAGTACCAAGATTTTACAGAGCATGAGCGCATGTTTTCCTTTGGAACACGGACATATACGTATTCATAAGATCAGTAGACAATAGCTTTCTGTGATCGTTTTGACTTCAGCTTTTAGCCTCCGGCTTATTTTTCACTATTCATAAATTTCGTCTTTTTCTGAACTTTTGGCTTTTTGTTTAGCTTTTTTGTCGGTTCTTTTTTCCCGTATTTGTTTGTATTATACGTAATGGGCTAACATATTTTTTATATATATTTTTTAATTTTTTTAAAATTTAATTATGCTAAATAAGTCTCCGTCAGCTACAGTGTTTTTTCAGCCAGCTACAGTGTTTTTCAGTCATAAACCACAAAAAAAGCCCAAATGGTCACCACCTTAAATTTAGGACTAACCCTGATACACTAGATGAACATCTATGCGCCTATCTATTTGACCACGTAACAGCTTCCATGATCGGGTTTAATTTAGTTTTGCGAGAGAGAAGAATAAAAAGTTGTTCACGATATGGCGCGTACGGTGGGCGCCAATTCGAAATCATTCCAGAAGAGAAGAGACTCATGTAGGCACCCGCAATCCCTAGTCACACATAGTGACCGAATCAGAATTTAGTTACGTCTCATTCTGAATTCTAACAACAAAAAACTAACACCAATTTATACCTATACCATAACATAACAAAAGTACATCAATTGCATTATTGATATGAAACTTGATTTCAATGCTAAAACACAAAGCATAATAAGGAAAACAGGGCATAATGTCAAAACACAAACAATGTAACATAATAACGATACAATTTGAGTACCTAAATTACGAAGATTTGCTCTTTATTCTATCCCACCATTTCTTCATCGATAGTTGGACATGAATCAGAACATGTAAAGACAACATATGAGAGTAAATCAAATAGGTGTATAAATAAATACGAACAATACCAAGTTTACATTTATAAGAGGCTAACTTACCACTAGCACAATAAAGTCCATCGCGGTCCAAGCAACAAAAATATTTTCAACAGCTTTAGTTATTAACCTTTAGAGAGAGACTCTCTGTGACCAATTCTGGTGGATTTGAGATGCGGTTCTCATTTTGCCCATCTGGCTGGATGTTAATATTGCTTGCTTTCAACAGGCTAGCTTGCTCAAGTCTTAGCTTCTCTAAGTGGAAATGGAGCTCTTCATTTTGCTTGAGACAATCTTTAACTTGGAAGTTTCAATTAAGTCAATAGGCAAGATGCAGGTTCCGTCCATAAAGGTTTTTAGCATCTCTATGCAGCCATAAGCACACCTGATTTTCCCATTGCATTGTAACAGACATGGCTTCTTGGTATGAAGCTGACAAGGCTGAGTTCTCCTCAAACAGTTTTTTCTATTTTTGATGATTGAGAATCAATCTATTGAACAAAATAAAAAACTTAGCCATGACTTAGGAAGCTTATTTTGTTTCAAAGAAAAGGAAGGTAACATCAAACACCTCCATTAATGACTTTTGGCGGTGCCTCTAGCCTCTCAACCATCAAAGCCATATCATGCAACTGGTTTTCAAGTTTTTCCTATCTTGCTTCCATAGTGAAATATGCTATCAGTACAGCTTGCATTAAGAGTTGAGCTTAGCTAGAAGCATCCTATGAACAAACAACACAACATGTACATACAACTGTTTTAATCACCCCTGTAAATTTTGACAACAAGGTGTCTGGATCACAGGTGCTCAACCATCCAGTTATCACACTGGATTACAGGTGCTATCCAATATATACTGTAAAAATCTTAAATTATGAAAAATTTTAAGAATGTGTTAGATGCATTACCATTGAAAATGCCTACCGGGAGGGGGGTGCTGGGGCGGTGCAGGCTAGGAGGCGGGCGGCGCAGGCCGGGAGGTGGGCACTGGCCAAGAGCCAGCGGGGCCGAAGGCGTGGCAATGTCGAGAGGAGGGCAAGCCTAGTAGGCGGCGCTGGCCGAGATCCAAGAGGAGAGGGGGAGGGGAGAGGCGGCGCGGCGCGAGAGGGCATCGGGCGGCGCGCGCCAGAGGCAGGTGGCGCAAGCCAAGAGGAGGGGCACCAGGGCGGTGCAGGCTGGGAGGCGGGTGGTGCAGGCGAGGGCAGTGCCGTAGTGGCGTCGTGCGGGTGCAACAGGCGGACCGCGGCGTCGTCGCGTCGGGAGCGAGGGCCGAGGGCAGCGGCTGGGGCTTATGGGCTGTGGATTGGATTTACTCGGTTGGGGATTTAATTAGGGTTAGGGTCCCTTCACTTGGTGGCTGAGGACACGCTCGCTATGGGCTGCTGCTGAGGCATTCTGGCTTGGTGGGCTGAGGGTGTGTGGCCGCGCGAGCTTTGGGCTGCGGGGTGGAGATGTTTTCAGGCCCCGGCTGGGCTGGTATACCATATATATTATAAATGTAGCACTAAATAGAGATAATACTAGTAAGATTGCTAGGCCTCAGGCTATAGCCTACCTAGCCCGAGGCCCAGTTCCGCCCTTGGTCACACACACACACATATATATATAAATATATAATAGGGACACCATAGTGGTCAGACTCCATGATTGAGACTTTTCATCCATGATTAAGATTTTTCATCATTATATATATATATATATATATATATATATGTATATATATATATGTGTATATATATATATGTGTGTGTGTATATATATATATATATATATATATATATATATATATATATATATATATATATATATATATATATATATATATATATATATATATATATATATATATATATATATATATATATATATATATATATATATATATATATATATATCCAAAATTCTGGACCGTGCAGCTTTTGGCAAAGTACGTGATCAATCCAAATGTCTTCGCCGGTTGCGAAAACTGGCAAGGATTAATGGTTGAGTCAACAGGAGAAATAGCACCACCACTAAGGCCCCATTCGGTTGAGCTGAAAAATAGTAGCTTATGGTTAAAATTGCACTGTAGTTAGATCAAATTATACTATAGCTGAAGGTAGTTTATTTGGCGTGATTAAATTTAAAAAAATTAAAAATAGAAAAAAATTATTTTTGCTCATTAAGGACAAAGCAAACGAATACGAAAAAAGAACCAACAAAAAAGCTCAAAAAAAACCAAAAGTTCAGAAAAAGCAAAATTTATGAATAGTGAAAAATAAGTCAGAAACCAGAAGCTCAAGCCGAAATAAGCGGACGTAAAACTTGTCAGTCTCAAAGATTTTGGTACAAAAAAACCCTACAACGGTATGCCATGCATGTTTTTTCTTTTTTTTTTTTGGGAGAGTGCTATGCATGCTTCATTTTAGTGTTACGCGTGCAATTTGGCAGCGGTAAGCATGTTCTTTCCGGCCTAGCTACTGACGGCTAGGTGAGTGACCGCAGGGCAGCAACAATCTAGACACTGTTCGGTCGGGCCATTTTCGGGTTTAATCGGATTGCACTGTAAATCAGTTCGATTGGTTGAAGTTTGGTTCAACCGGGCTGTAATCACATACCGTGTAAACATATCCAGACCAAATTCATAACTAGATCTAGTCAAATAGGTTGTCCGGCACGACACGACATAGACACGAAGCCTGACATGGCTAGTCCGAATAAGTTACCATACCATGTCATGTTAGCCTACGTGCTTGCCCTTCAACCCAGACATGGTACAGAGAGGGGTTGGGCCGTGCCGGGTGTAAAATCAAGGAGGGCTACTAGAGGGGTGGATAGGCGATCTAAAAATTCTCTTTCAATTATTATCAAATTCTATTCGTCTAAACCAAGTATGTAATACCGAATCTTAACTTAAATTAGTTTAGCATAAACAACGTCTAAAACAATTATGTTCACCTAAGTGCGCCAATAAATTAAAACTATGACAAGATTTGCAATCAATTTAATTCTATGAGTGTAAATTGAGCACAAGAAAATAAACCACAAATGACACGGTTACGTTTTACCGTGATGTTCGGAGATTTACCGGTCTCCACTAGTCCACGTTAAGGTAATTCCAAATTAATTGGATTGGCTCCACATATTAAGCTGAAACACCTCAATCTACTAGTTGATAGGAACGGGGTCCCGATCTTCCAACAGGTTCTGGATATGTTTGATTTGGTGGAGGCGTGACACAAATCGATCCGGCTTCCGAACGACACGTTCCGAACCCCGCAATCGCAGCACCACGTCTCCTCAGGTTATCAACCGTGCGCGGCCCGGTTGACCTCGCCAAGAAGGCTAATTCTCGCCTGCGAATCGAAGAACACAAGCAAGAATAAGGAAGAACACAACTGAATTGCGGATGTATTGATGTAGCACTCGAAGTTGGGGTCTCACAAACCGATGAACGGCGAAACTGTTCAAAGACAGAATTAATCTAAGCAAAACCCAACCCTAATGGTGGGGGTGGCGGCTGGATATAAAGGAGTGAGGGGCGTGCAAACCCCTGGACGCGCCCTAATGGGCTCCAACATGATACAAAGCCGAACGGCCCAAAATACGGTGACGCAGCACCCTGACAGATTCTGAACATCCACTTGTTTCGACGATTACCGTTGACTCAGAAGGAATTTTGACATGGGACTAGAGCCATTGGAAAGGTTGTCTTCTTAGCTTTCCATACATATGTAGAACGTCCAAAACGGAGTCCAGATGCGATCTGGGCGTCCGTTTTAGTGCGGCCTGGTCCTGGACTCCGAATTGGATTCAAAGTCGGCTTGAGTTGGGTCTCCAACATGATTCGACCGCCCTTGCTGGACTTGTGCGTTTCGTAGTCCTTCTCCAAGTACTTCCAGGTCCTCTCCATGGTTCCTAATCATAATTAAATCATTATGTAGCAATCGATTCTCAAATGAACAAAAAGAAGTACTTAGGAACGAGCTCACCTGTAAATTCAATTGTCGTGCGCGAGCTCTAGTGATTGGTCCTTGAATGTCAAGTGGAGGAGTGTTGTGTGTGTCCAGAGAAGTGATGTCCTCATCATCCTCCCCCTCTTGAAGCGGAGTTGTCCTCAACTTAGCCTCATCTTTTTCTCCCAAGTATGGCTTCAAATCTGAAATGTTAAAGGTGGGACTAACCCCAAACTCGGGAGGCAACTCAAATTTATATGCATTATCATTTATCTTCTCAATTATCTTAAAAGGACCAGCAGCTCGAGGCATCAATTTTGACTTTCTTAACTCAGGAAATCTATCCTTTCTCAAGTGCAACCAAACAAAATCACCCGGTTCAAGTTTAACTGCCTTTCTACCTTTATTACCAGCAATCCTATATTTTTCATTCATCTTTTCAATGTTTGCCTTAGTAGTCTTATGCATTTTGACAATAAAATCAACACGCCCTTTAGCATCATTATGAATTCTCTCACTAGTAGGCAAAGGTAAAATATCAAGAGGAGCACGGGGATTGAATCCATACACTACCTGAAAAGGACTTACCTTGGTGGTGGAGTGTTCCGCTCGATTATATGCGAACTCAACATGCGGCAAACACTCTTCCCACAACTTCAAATTATTCTGCAAAACAGCTCTCAACATGGTAGACAATGTGCGGTTCACCACCTCGGTTTGGCCATCAGTTTGTGGGTGACATGTTGTAGAGAACAACAACTTTGTACCCAACTTGTTCCACAGAGTACGCCAAAAGTGACTCAAGAACTTGGCATCACGATCTGAAACAATAGTAGAAGACATACCATGCAAACGAACTATCTCTTTGAAAAAGAGGTCAGCAATAATGCAATATGAACGGCATCATCAGTTTTATGACATGGTATAAAATGAGCCATCTTAGAAAAGCGATCCACAACAACAAAAATGCTATCCCTCCCCCTCTTAGTCCTAGGCAATCCTAAAACAAAGTCCATAGAAATATCTGCCCACGGAATAGAAGGAACAGGAAGAGGCATATATAAACCATGTGGATTCAAGCGAGACTTAGCTTTTTGACATGTAGTGCAGCGAGCCACAAACCGCTCAACATCTCGCCTCATCTTTGGCCAAAAGAAGTGTGTGACCAGAACGTCCTCCGTCTTCTTAGCACCAAAATGTCCCATCAAACCGCCTTCATGTGCCTCCTGCAACAACAAAAGACGAACGGATCCAACTGGAATGCATAGACGGTTAGCTCTAAACAAAAACCCATCATTGATCATGAATTTATTCCATACTTGTCCCTCTTTACAATGTAGCAACACATCCTTAAAATCAGCATCAAAAGCATATTGTGCTTTAATAGGTTCAAGACCAAAAATACGACAATCAAGTTGAGACAACATGGTATAGCGTCGAGACGAAGCATCAGCAATCACATTATCCTTCCCTTTCTTGTGTTTAATGACATAAGAAAAAGATTCAATAAATTCAACCCACTTAGCATGTCTACGATTCAAATTGGTTTGACTATGAATATGCTTAAGTGATTCATAATCGGAATGAATGACAAATTCTTTAGGCCATGAATAGTGTTGCCACGTCTCTAAAGAACGAACAAGAGCATACAATTCTTTATCATACGTGGAATAATTAAGAGCAGGACCATTCAATTTTTCACTAAAGTAGGCAACAGGTTTGCCTTCTTGCATCAGAACACCACCAATACCCAATTCCGCTAGCATCACATTCCAGCTCAAAAGTCTTACCAAAATCCGGAAGTTGGAGCAATGGTGCGTGTGTAAGCTTGTCCTTCAAAAGATTAAAGGACTCCTCTTGTGATGGCTCCCAATGGAACACGACGCCCTTCTTTGTCAACTCAATCAATGGTGTCGCAATGGTGCTGAATTCCTTGACAAAGCGGCGATAAAATACTGCAAGGCCAAGAAAACTCCGCACTTGGGAGACCGTCGTGGGCGTGGGCCAACTCCATATCGCCTCCACCTTGGCTCTATCAACCTCAATTCCCTGTGGAGTCACAACATAGCCAAGAAAAGAGACTCGATCCGTGCAAAAGGTGCACTTCCCAAGGTTACCAAACAAACGTGCATCCCTCAAAGCATTAAAAACAGCACGTAAGTGATTCAAATGTTCATCCATGGACTTGCTATAAATCAAGATATCATCAAAGTAAACAACCAAAAATTTACCAATGAAAGGACGTAAAACCTCGTTCATTAATCTCATGAAAGTGCTAGGTGCATTAGTTAAACCAAAAGATATGACTAACCACTCATACAAGCCGAACTTAGTTTTAAAAGCAGTTTTTCATTCATCGCCAAGTTTCATTCTTATTTGGTGGTATCCACTACGCAAGTCAATCTTTGTGAAAATTACAGCACCACACAACTCATCAAGCATGTCGTCTAGCCTAGGAATAGAATGACGATACCTTATAGTAATGTTGTTAATGGCTCTACAATCTACACACATACGCCAAGAACTATCTTTTTTTGGAACCAAAAGAACAGGAACAGCACAAGGACTAAGGCTCTCACGTACGTACCCACGGTCCAAAAGGTCTTGGACTTGTCGCTGAATCTCCTTAGTCTCTTCGGGATTAGTCCTATACGCCGCACGGTTTGGCAAACTCGCTCCAGGGATCAAGTCAATCTGGTGCTCAATCCCTCTAATGGGTGGAAGTCCTGGAGGTATCTCATCAGGGAAAACATCTCTAAACTCCTGCAAAAGGTTAGTGACGAGGAGAGCAGGCAAAGTGCAAGGCATATTATCAAGAGAAAATAAAGCATCTTTGCACACAAAAGCATAGCATGTATCATTAACATCATCAATTTCAGCAAGGTCTGATTTTGTGGAAAGCATAACAAAATTTTTCAAATGGAGTACTTGCTGTTTTTCAGATTTTTCATGTTCCTTTGTATCATTAGCAGCAGCAGCTCTCTCCCTGTCGGCCTCTATAATTTCAGCTTGGGTCAAAGGCAGTAAAGTAACTTTCTTTCCCTTATGCATAAAAGTGTATTTGTTACTACTACCATGGTGTAAAGCATCATTATCAAATTCCCAAGGTCGACCCAATAAAAGAGAGCATGCTTGCATGGGAACCACATCACAATCATCATGATCAGCATAACCACCAATGGAAAAATGGACTCGGCATGTTTGTGTTACCTTAGCTTTTCCAGAGTCATTTAACCACTGAATATGGTATGGATGTGGATGCGGTCGCGTGGTCAAGCCAAGCTTCTTGACCATATCGAACTCACCAAGTTGTTGCAGCTTCCTCCATCAATGATGACACGTGCGCGCGGTTCTTGATTGCGAAGAAAGTCTGAAACAAATTACGGCGTTGAAGCTTATCGGTTTGTTGTACTGTGTGCCGAGGACTCGCTGCACAATGATGCTCCGTAGCGTCGCTGTGGACGCCCACCAAGACCGAGTTGTCATCACCACCGCCATTGTCGCCCGAGGAGGCAAGCAACATCATCATCCTCCTCGACATCCGAAGTGCGATGTAGCATCCATCTTACGTGGCGATGTATGCCCGTTGGCTAGGGCAATTCTTCTACATGACCAAGCCCATGGCAGCGGTGGCATGAATGTTGGAGGAGCGGTCCGTTGAAGCCACGGAAGAAGAACTCTTGGTTGGAACACGCAAAGATTTTTGCGAGAATGCGCAGCGTGTCGTGGAGGGTGGCCGGTGGCGCCGCTGCGGTGGTGGAGGAGAACGAAAACTCAAAGAAGACTTGGCGATCCGTCGATGTAGTCGTGCGCGGCGTGTAGAATGGTCATCGGTGCTTGCCTTCGCTGATTCCTTGCGTCCCCGCAATTCTTTTACGCAAGCATAGCAAGCTGGAACAAGCTGGTTGTGATAATAAACTCTTTATAATCAACAATGTCCTGAATTTCACGCCGTAACCCCGTAGAAACGACAAATCTTATCCTCGCTTCTCAACAACCCCACAACGCACCATACCCTTTTGAAGCTCAAAGCATAATAGTCCGAGCAGAACTATCACCTTGTTCTAAGCGCTGCAATTTTTTCTCAAATCACGTTTATATGAGGAGGAACAAAGCGATTACGCATAGCTTCTTTTAACCGCTCCCATGTATCGGGTTGTACACGCATGGTACCCGATTCATTCCACGGATAATAGCAAAGTCCTTAAACTCACTAGTAGCTTGTCTAACTCTATGTTGTTCGGGAACCAAGTGAGAATTAAATTTCTGCTCTACCGTCATCTCCCAATCAAGATATATTTCAGCATCATAAAGACCAGAAAAGATAGAATGGTAAACTTGACTTTAGCAAAGGGTCGTCGTTACCATGGCGGTGCTGGTTATTACCTTCCATACCACGTCGGTTTTTTGAAGACGCCGACGTAGTCGTGCATCTTGTGTCGCCTCACGATCAATGTTGCCATCCGCATCATGCTGTGTCCTCATCATGATGATGGCCGTCATTGGCAGTGGCGGCGTGCCTCAATGTGTCCATCCGACCGGTGAGGTCGACCATCCGCCGCTCTACCCGCTCAATGCCTTCCGTGGTGTTCAACTGGGCAATGGCGGCGACGATGGTGTCTAGTCTTGCGCTGAGTGAAGCATTTTGTTTGTCGAGCGCAGCTTGTAGCTGGCCGCGACTAACACACTCGTTGAAATCGCCCGGTGTCCCATCTCCTTCGTCTCCTGCCATGGTTAGTGGAAACACAGGGAAAACAAAAGAATTATCCCTATCAACTACAAATGAAGGGCAGTGGGAACTCGCAAAGGAAGTGGCTTACCAAGCTCTTACAAGTGTTCTTACCAAAGCAAAGCAGTGGTACAACCGGTGGTGGTTCGTGAAACCATGTCGGCGTGGGGTACGATTGCAAGGGTCAAAGCGTGCTATCCAGTAGATATATGGAGCTTGGCGGGCCAAATATGTCGATGGAACACAAATCAATAACAGATAGTAATGCTGAATAAATGTCCAAAGCACTGGTCCTAGTTGCTGGTCTAAATGTGTCCTATATCAGGGTTAAGATATAATGAACAAAGAGTAGCGCTTCATACTCAGCTGTGTTGTTGGTGGCCGAAAATGCAAGGCGCGCCGAGTACAATAAGCGCTGCCCCTCGGGTGTGACAATTACTACGCCTACACCCGCGCCCGCAATGCCATAAGCCCCATCTACGGTGAGGGTCCAGACCGGGTCGTCGTGCTTCGCAGCGGGCTGAGCCGGCGGAGTCCATTCTGCGAGGAAGTCGGCGATGACTTGAGACTTGATTGCCGTCCGCGAGGCGTATGTTAGGGAAGCAGGCGAGCTCGCGCCCACTTGCCGATGCGCCCTGTGGACTCCTTATTGTGTAACATCTCCGCCAGGGGAAATGAGGAAGGCACCGTGATCGGGTGGGCCAAAAAATAATGTCGAAGCTTCCTGGAGGCTATGATCAACGCGTAAGCTAGCTTTTCTAGCTCCGTATATCTTGTCTTGGCGCCTTGGAGGGCTTCGGAGACAAAGTACACGGGCCGCTGTACGGCGCCTTCCTCTAAGACGAGGACGGCACTGACCGCCGTAACCGACGCGGATAGATAGAGCAAGAGGGGAGCCTCTGGTGCTGGGGCGACCAGAGTAGGGAGGCTCGCCAGGTGTCTCTTGAGCTCGTTGAAGGCCTCCGCGCAGTCGCTATCTCACCGAAATCCGTCGCACCCGCGGAGTGTCTTGAAGAATGGCAGACCCCGTTCCGCCGCCCTAGACAGGAAGCGGCTTAGGCCCGCCATGCGGCCCACCAGCCTCTGGACCTCCCTCGTCGTCTTGGGCGGTTCCATGCCCAGAATGGCCTCAACCTTCTCGGGATTCGCCTGGATGCCTCGTCCGGAGACGAGGAAGCCTAGTAGTTTGCCTGCCTGGACGCCGAAGACGCATTTGTCGGGGTTGAGCTTGATGCCGGCCCTCCTGAGGTTGTCGAAGGTCTCCTGGAGGTCCCGGCCGTGCAAAGCGAGCTACCGGGTTTTGACTACCACGTCGTCGATGTAGGCCTCCACATTCCTCCCGAGCTGGGCGGCGAGGGCAAGCGCGACGAGGCGGGTAAACGTAGCGCCCGCGTTCTTCAAGCCGAAGGGCATTCTGACGAAATAGAAGGTCCCAATCGGTGTGATGAAACTGGTCTTGTCCTCGTCGTCGTTGGCCATGTAAACCTGATGATAGCCGAAGTAAGCATCCAGGAAACTCATTAGCTCACATCCGGCGGTAGCATCGACCAATTGGTCGATGCGTGGCAGGGGGTAGTTGTCCTTTGGGCACGCCTTGTTGAGCGCCGTGAAGTCGATGCACATACGCCAGGCCCCGCTGGCCTTTTTGACCAGTACGGGGTTGGCAAGCCACTCTGGGTGATGGACCTCACGAATGACCCCGGCCCGGAGAAGCTTCGCTACCTCCGCCTTGGCCGCCTGCTGCCGATCCATGGACATACGGCGAAGCTTCTGCCTGACCGGCTTGGCGTCAGGGCGGACCGCCAAGCGGTGCTCGATTACTGCGCGGTCTACGCCCTTGATGTCCTCCGGTGACCATGCAAAGATGTCGGCGTTGTCCTGGAGTACTTGGAGTAGATCTCGCTCAACCTCCGCAGGGAGCCCCTCGCCAATGGACACAAACTGCCCCTCCGTCTGGAGTGGCACCTTCTTGACCCCACCTTCGGGCCGAGGCTTAGGCGTCCACCCCGGAGAGGAGGGGGTGTCACCGGGCGTACCCGAGAGGGCGTGCACCGGGCGGTGCAAACTCCGGCTGCTGAGTTCAATGCGCCTGGCGAGGTCCTGGTCGCCGAAGACAGTGATCACGCCCTCCGGGCCTAGGAGCTTCATGCATAGGAAGGCGTGGTGCGGGATCGCTTCGAGGGAATTGATGGCAAGTCGTCCCAATATGACGTTGTAGGGGTGCGGGATGTCTACGACGTCGAAGATGACGTGCGCGCTTCGGGTGTTCCTCCCCTGGTGGAACGTAACTGGAAGGGACACGTGTCCTATGGCCTCCAGCTGTTGGCCTCCGAAGCCTTGAAGTGGAGCCCCTGACTGCTCCAGGCGGCTTCGGGGGATTCCCATACGCTCGAGGGCCCCTGTGAACAGAATATTCGCAGAGCTTCCCCCGTCAACGAGGACGCGCCTGACGTCATGGCCTGCGATGTGAGCCTGAATGACTAGAGGGTCTTGGTGAGGGAACGCCACGCCCCTGGCGTCATTCAAGGTGAAGGTGATGTTGCAGGGCGGCACCCACGGTGGCGACCGTTCCGCGGGGGCCCCTAATAGGGAACCTCCGGTGATGACGCTGACCGTGCGGTGCTGCGTGTCTTCCCTGTCGGAGGCTTGTAGGGGACCACCTTTTGGATGCCGCTCATGGGCTCCGGCAAGGGGCCGAGGGGACGAGGCCCGAGACTCGGCCATCACCCGTCGCAGCTCCGTGACTGCGGTGCAAGCCTTCGTGTAGTGATCGCCGTAACTATGCACCTCGCACCACTTGCCGCAGTCCCGAAGCTCTTGCTCCGCGCGAGGTTGCTCGCCACGACTTGGTCCGCCCCCGCATCCTCGGCCCCCTTCCCACAATGTGGGGGCCGGTCCTTGAAGGACATTCCCGATACCAAGGACATGGCGGACCTTGCGTGGTCTGCGCTGGTGACGCCGGGGCTTGCGCCTGTCCCTGGCGAGCCTTCCTGCTCCCCGGGGCCGTTGCTTCCGGAAGTGGCCTCCCGGGATTGTCGACTGCGATCCTGCTGCGGGGAATCACCACCCACCTCCTCGCATGGCGAGCGCTTCGCTTGGGCGAGGTCGGGGGCGGGGGTGTTGCGTCTTCTCGCATCTTCCTTGGCCCGCGCATACCCTTCCATTTTGTCGAAGAGCTTGGCGACCGTCTTGATAGGCTTGCGTGCGTTGTACTCGGCCATCGGGCCCGGGCGAAGGCCCTGTATGGCTGCATTGACAACGGTGGTTTCATTGACGTCTTTGACTTGACAACGTATCTTCGCGAAGCGTTTGAAGTAGTCCCGGAGCTTCTCCGAAGGTTTCTGCTTCACGGCGAAGAGCTGATCCGCGTCGACCCGCTCGACATAATTTCCTTGAAAGTTGTTGTGAAGGCGGTCGTGGATCTGCTCCCACGCGTTGATGGAGTTCGGCTCTATGGTAAAAAACCAGGAGAGCGCCACTGCTTGCAACGCGAGGGGGAGTCCATTCGCCTTTGTGGTGTCATCTCCGCCCGCTGCCTCGATTGCGGTTTCGTACACGCGCACGAACTCGCGGGGGTCCGTGTCGCCTTTGTAGGGCTCGATGACACTGGGGAATTTGAAGTCTTCGGGCCACGCCGCCTGCTGTAGCCCTGCGGAAAGCGGGGACTCTGGATCGACGCGTCGCAGTGGCATGCGGCTAGATATGGGGGCGTCGCGGCCGTCCGCCCTTTCCGACGTGGGCCCTAACGCGACCACTGGCGCGGCCTGCTGGCTCCAAGCCTCTTGTATGTCTTGGACAGCCCCACGAAGATCCCCTAGCTCCTGCTGGAACGCTCTAAGGGCGCCGCCACCGGCGCTTCACCGCTGGCGGCGAGGTTGGTCGTCGCGCGCGCGGCGGGTCGGTCGCCGCGGCGCCGGTGGTGGGGTTGGCGCCGCAGCGCCGGTGGCGGGTCGATCGTCGAAGCGTTGGCGAGTCGGTAGTCGCGGTGCAAGCGTCGACGTCCTTGACCACCGCGCCTGCGTCGTCACCCGCGCCCGCAACCACCGATGCCAAAGCCCTGGTACCCACGTGACGCTCCGATCCGGCCGCCTTCCTTCCCTTCGCCACCATCGACGAAGCTTTTTTCGGTGCCATCCTTCTTCGGACTTCAGGCTTGCTCCCGTCCTCCCCACGGACGGCGCCAACTGTTGTGGTTACGGACCAAACAGAGAGAGATGGTAGTGGAGAGTTGGGAGAAGTGATAGTAATGGCTTGGCCTTTTTCGTGGCCTGCATTCCATATATATATATATACATGGGGAGTGCTTTTACAATTATTCCCTTACATCTGAGTTTCCCCTTCAGGGGCACTTATGTCATTACACATGGCCTATTCTGGGCCTTATAACCTTCTACCAAGCCTGCTGGGTTTAGGTGGGGGCCACCCCTACAACACTTATGATTTTTACCTTTTTATCCAAATGAGACTAAGCAATATCATAATCAATAAACAAATTAGTCCCATAATTAGATTTATCATTTTCACCAAAACTAATTTAATAAAACTTGAACTTACACAGGCCAGCCCAGACATGCTTATCCAAACAAACTACCGATGGTATGTTGATTTTACTATCAATCGCTGAGTTGCAAGTATTTTTACTGCTAGTCATAAGTAATTTTATTGCCACGTCACATGTTCGCTCTTAGAAGAGTATAGTAACCCTAATATAAGTAATTTTACTGCCAACTGTAAGAAATTTTATTGTACTACTACACAAGTTACTGTGCACACCATGCCAGACTAGCCCGCCATACTGAGGTGCCGGCCCAAGCATAGCACGCCCAATCAGGCTGGACCGGCATAGCCCATTTATTGTTTGTGCCGTGCCTAAGCCAACAGTACCATGCCTCAGGCCGGCATGGTTGGCCTGGCCTGATTGGCTAGGTTTATTCACAACCCATTACACTTCAAATCAAGGTGTATTGGATCTCGTCACCATTCCTTTGTTGCCTCGCACCCCAACTCAATCCCCTTCTCCCAACGTGAATCCCTCATCATCTCCCACCCCCCGATGCGAACACCTCCTCGCCTCCCGCATGTGATTCCCTTGCATCTACATGGTGCCTCTACACGCCAGCCAATCTCCCATCTCCAGGTGGCTTGCACTGGCCAACCAGTGGCCGCGGCCAGTGCTACCTCGTCCACTTCTCCCTCACAATTAAGACCATGCCATCGACTGCTCTACCCAACTACGACGCTGACTACTCTGCCGAGGAAATGTACCTCAACATCTCCCTGTCCAAACCCTAGCCCATCAATCTCCAGATCGGATGAACCCTAACTTATTTTCTGGTATGTGCTCAAGTTGCTTGTTCTTTTTTATTTTGAGCAGAAAATCTGGAAAGATTCCTTGTGATGTTTGAGGCTCTTGCTGCAAACTATAGATTTTTTAATTTAGGTTAGGGAATTTCTAGGCAAGTTGAATTATTGAATTTCTAGGCATTTATGAACTCTACACCCTGCTCACTTGTTGTTGCTCCCAAAAACTGGTTTGATATGTGCTCCTTAATTACCTTATTTGTTCACAAATTCTGGTTTGATTTGTGCGGAGCTTGTCACTGTACTCATCTTATCCAATTCGTAGAACTGACTGCTGTGTGCGTTTGATCGGTGGATTGGTTCCTCTTGGTGTAGGATGCTTGTATTTGCTGAATGTTGGGTATGTTAAACATTTTCAATGATTGCTTGTGTTGGTTTCTTGCATGGTCAATTATTGACTGTCACTGCAAATGTTGTGGTTTATTGCATGGTTTACTAATGGTTCAGTTAATTCTTGCAGTGATCAGAGAAAGACTGCTCTACCGCTACTACAAACAAGAGGCCCAGGGTTAGTTCTACTTCCACCACTACTAGTACTACTTCTTCAGGATGCTCTAATTTCCCTTGTAAAACTATTAGCTTGATCTGGAGTTTATGATTGAAAGAGTAGCACAGTAGTTCATGTTCATGAATTTATGAAATTTGAACGGATAAAATTCTTTGGATGCTCTAATTTTATCCCATATTTTTTTAACTTGCTACTTGATAAGATTCCTATAGTTTTTTCTTTTTCAAACTGGTGATATGAGCAATTAGAAACTTTATTTCAATAGGAATTGCAAGAAATGATCGACCCTTTTCAGAAAAAAGACTTTATGAAAAAAATGTACTTGTTCACCTATGAATTATTATTAATCAAGTAGCAGTAAACTCGAATCCTTACTACAGAAAATACTATTACTAGACGCCAAATCATAGACGGTTTGACAAAATCGTCTGTGACGTACACTATCACAAATGATATTAATTTGGAGACTGTCTGTGTTGGTGTCGGAAAAAACGAGTATCACAGAAGGTTCTTACCGATGAACCGTCTGTGATACTGGAATATCACAGATGGTTTTTTTAAAAAACCGTATGTGATAATCTGTGAATTATCACAGACAGTTTTTAACAAAATCGTCTGTAATAAGCTAATTATCAGACAGTTTTTATTAAAAAACCATCTGTGATAATGCGGCTACATATTTATTGCGCCGCTCAGAACCGTATCTGTCTTCATTTCAATCCAGATCCAGATCTAGCCGGTGCTGCACCTGGAGGAGGCAAGGCTTTCAGGCCAGTTAATTTGGTGGGAGGAGGCAAGAGAGTTTTGAAGATTCATACGTTCCTGGTTGCCTTAGATATGGTTAATAATGAAATTTATTTCTCTTTACATTACTTGACCATACATGATCAGTTCCCATCATGTGGGAGGTCAAATTTGTCAAAATTGTTTGTTATAAGTGGTTCGTCGATCGCTGAGGAAATAGCTGTTGTGTTTATAATATGAATTAAGCTAGCAAAACCTTAATACATGTGGTATATATGTAGTAATAATTAATTAATTTAATTTTTAATACTAAGTTGTTATATATATGCATAACGTAGGACCGAAGCTGGATGTATGCCGCGAACTATGTGAGTGAAGAGTACATTAATGGCGTGTGTGCTTTTACAAGAGTTGCCGAGGAGGATATGTTGAATAAGAGGGTGGAATATATGTACTGTCCATGCACTGATTGCGAGAATTTAAAGATGTTTAAGAAACGAGAGCAGATTGAAGCGCACTTGATTCAGAGGGGTTTCAAAAAGGGTTATACGTATTGGACCAGTCATGGCGAAGTCAATAATATGCCGCCGGATGACATCGCCGGTGAAGTGAATGATATGCCGCCGGATGATGTCGATTGTTGTTCGGATTCGGATAGGTTGCACGATGACAATCTGGATCAGATTCGCGATGTAGAAGAGAACTATGATGAGAGAGAGTATGTTAAATTCCGGGGCTTGATGGAGGACTCGGGGAAACCTTTGTTCACGTGCTGCAAGTCAAAGTACACGAGATTGTTGGCCGTGCTTGAACTGTTGAAATTGAAAGCAAGCAACGGTTGGTCCAACAAGAGTTTCACAGCGCTGCTAGGTCTTTTAGCGGATATGCTTTCGGAGGGAAATGTGTTGCCTAAAACTACGTATAAAGCCAAGACGGTTCTTTGTCCATTGGGAATGGAAGTAGAAAGAATACATCCATGTTCGATCGACTATATCCTCTACCGTAAAGAGTATGCAAACATGTCCGATCGACTGTATCATCTACCGTAAAGAGTATGCAAACATGTATGTATGTCCGGTGTGCAACGCATTCCGATACAAACGTAACAATCAATCAATGCCATGGTGCACCGTACACCTTTAGCACCAGGCTTCGGGAAAGTTCATGTGGATGGTGTGCATGCCAATTTCGAGGTCGTCCCGCTACCAAGCCCCCCAACGATGAGATCGTGACTCTAGGGCAAGCCATTAGAACATTCATCCAGTGACCCAAAAAGCGACATCTGCCTGGAGGCTTCTTCATTGATGGCAGGTCCACAAGGGCAGTCTGAACCAGAGTTACATGCATTGGTGCCATCTCTACAAGGCCTATCTCCACCACCACTACCGGCACCGGTGCCATCCCCACGGATGCTATTCTCGATGAAGCAACTTGCACCGGTTGCCGGTCGATTACCATGAAGTCGACCTACAGTCGAGGCGCAGGGGCAAATCAAAGAAGACCGATGATGGTATCCCGTACCTGCCATTGGCCTGCAAATTCATGCTAGACGAGCCGATGATCGTCCTGAAAAAGCGCCTCCTAACCCTAGAACTTAGTTGCCAGAGATTACACGCTTGGTATATGGAACAGGCCAATAGACACAGGGAGAACGGCGCTCAGGTATCATTGTCAAATTCAGGCCGGATCATTTACAGCACGAAGTTCATGATTGTGTCTTTATGGTGACCTTTGAGGATTTATTTGATCTTTTCACGCTCAACGCTCTCGATGCCTCACTCGTTTGATGCTGGACGCTGTAAGTGTGTACAATCACAGTCTCTGTTCATGTAATACCGATATATGTCATATATAATTTGTTGCTTTTCTGTGTATATATATAGATACATGGTGACTGAAGCTAGATCATCCAAATCACCAATTTCCTGAACCCACGCTTAGTCGCCATGGATACCATCAACGAGGATACATCCTTCGTCGAGAGGTATATTACAACAACACTACTAGCTCACCGCGATAAGGAATTTGTTTTTATGCCCTATAATCAGCTATTCCATTGGATTTTAATTGTAATTATACCAAAATGGAACAAGACAATATACCTTGATTCCCTAAGTAAGAACAAAACCGACTACACAGTTATCGACCAATTACTCGATAGGTAAGTACATTTTCTCCATGCATAACTATATTGTACCTTTTCTTTCCTTCTGAATGACTAAGCTAACTTTTTCGAATCATGAATGCCGTTCGTCACGTACGTTGCAGAGACACGTGGCTCGATGGAAGGGGCCAAGCCCTTGCAATATGTTCAAAATTTTTGGGTATTCGCTAGTACACATTAATTAATCCTATACAACACTTGGTAGTAATGCCTCTTGAATTAACACATTCTATTTTTTGCAGTGCCACTAGCAGCAGCCGGGCAACACGTGTAGATTCTATGTTTGCCACCATATGAAACCACTACTCAATTCCTCGAAGATCACCAATCCTAAGGTTTGTCAATCTTCTCACAATTATTTCATACTTATCAGGTTATATATGTACGCACATTGATATTCCTATCGACAGGCTGCGCCCATCTCTACAACTGCATTGCAACAGGCCGACCTTGCACAAATTCGAGGAGAGTGCGCGTGCTTTTTCATAAAATCAAATGGAGAGTTCCACAACGTACAATGATTTTTTGTTTGGGATAAGATTGATATTGATTGTAATTGTGTATTTGTTAATGGGTATTTTATTTCATTTCAATTAATTGATTTGCGAAATGGATGTTTTATGTTTGTGAAATGAATTGAGATGCGAATTGGATGTATATATACATGTACATGGGCATGGCTAACATTTCCTAAGGCTAGTCAATAAACAAAAATAAATTTAGGGGTATAATTGATAATCACAGACGGTTTTTAACTAAAAACCGTCTGTGCTATTTGATAATCACAGACGTTTTTTAGTTAAAAATTGTCTGTGATATTTGCACCACAGACGGTTTCAAAGCCGTCTGTGATGACCTCGTATCATTACTTACCTATAAATTCAGACGGCTTACAAAACCGTCTTTGATGACGTTTCTAAACCGTCTGTAATACGGTTTTCTGTAGTAGTGAATAATGCACGCAGTTATATCAATACATCATAAGCCCTTTACCCTAGGTTGTAAAATTTCTACTATTTGGTGTAATTTTGTTACATGGTCAATTTCCTCCTGCTCATAATATGTACCGTTATCTTGGTTTGGAGTTTTATTGGATACGTCTTTCTTTGTCTCATATCTCGACTTTATTCTTTGGCAGATGAGACCAAAGGAGAAGTTGATGACTGAAAGCTTGATCTATTCGTGCTAATTGTTTGTTGATTTAGATTTTTATTTATAATATGTTGTGTATGAAATGTGCTGAATTGTAGACTTTTACATAGTGGTACTTCGGAGTTGAAACATGTAGTCTTTAACATGTTCCTGCCAATCCATGATTATGCTGAATTGAAGGCATCCCTGGAGCATGCACTTGTAGTTCGAAATATTGGTACTTTTGCTTCTGTATTGTATGGGGTGTGCAACTGCAGCTGCCGGTCCATACATGCTAATAATATATCGATGTCTGGTTCAAAACTTGTAGTTTGGTGGCATATATCTTTGTTAGTCATCGTTGTGAACCGAATATTGTCTACTGATTACTGCAGTGATGGGTTGTCGGATGTGGTAGCTCCATGTATAATTCATTTGATATGCATATCGATTGTAGTACTGATTCTTCATTGTTATATCAGCCTATCAGGTATACGTGTGCTTCGTTTCAGAAACAATTTCCCACTTGAACCTAAGAGCAACTCCAGCAGTAGCCCTCAAATCTAAGTCCCTACTTTTCATTTGAGGGCTCCCCCTACTTTTGAGGGCCCAATTTTTTTGCTTCTACTCCAACAGCACCCCTCAAATCTAAGCCCTCAAATCCATTCCACACACACTGACACATGGGACCCACTCCTGACAAATCCATTCGGGCAAGGACGGCGTCGGCGAGGCATCGGCGAGGGAGGCGGGCGACGGGCGTCGGCGAGGGGATTTTGGCGGCGGCGCGGGCGCGGCCGGGGAGAGCGGAGCGGGCCGAGGGAGAGGCGGAGCGGAGGGGCCGAGGGAGTGGCGGAGCGGAGGCGGGCGGGCGGTCGGCGCCTCAGCGGACCGGCACGGAGGCGGCCGAGGAGAGGCGGAGCGGAGGGCCGAGGTGGCGGCGGCGCCTCTGTGCGTGCTGCCCGAGGCGCCTCATGGCGGCGGCGGCCTCGTCGGATCCGGGCTCGGCGTCGGCGGCGGTGGCGAGATCCGGCCGGATCCGGCCGGATCTACCGGGCGATGGCGGCGGCGATCGCGCCTCCTCCCGGCTCGACCTCGGCACTCAGCGCGAGGCCGCTCCTTCCACGGCGGCGGCGCGGCGGCTCGGGACGGCAGGGGGGGGCGGCGGGGAAGGAGCAAGGAGGGAGGCGGGAGTCGGGACGGCGGGGTGGGAGGAGGGGGGCGGCGGAGGCGGCGGAGAGCGAGGCGCGGAGAGTGGAGGCGACGGGCGGGCAGCGGGCGGAGCGGCAGGCAGGCGGCGCGGCGGGCGGGGATTCGCGCGAAGAGCGGGGCGGGCGGGGAATCGGCAGGGGCGGGAAATTTTGGGGGAGGCGGGGAATTTTGGGGTGGAGGCGGGGACGTTTCACGAGCGGGAAAAAAACAGGAAAATGAGGGGTGGAGGGGGAGCTCCTAGGAATGAGGGGTGGGAGGGTGATTTGAGGGGCTCCTCAAATTTGAGGGCTCTAGTAGAGGCCCTGCTGGACCTCCATTTTTACCTCAAGCCCTCAAATATGAGGGTTGAGGGCTCAAGTAGGGGCCTGCTGAAGTTGCTCTAACAGATTCAGTGATCCTCCATCACGCCACACCCCACCCCCCACCCGCCAAATACACTGTACTCCCATTCCTTTAACAGTGACGTTGCTTTTTCTGAACCAAGAGATGACATATGGGTAAGATGCGAGTGCAGGTTTGTTGTGCCAATTGGATTACTAAACTCTAACCGATTAGCACAAATGACAAGACCCGCTCTAAACGGCTTTAATATTTTGGTTTTTAGATTGAGCCTTTTTGTTTTTATTTTTTTTCTTATTCTTTTATATTATCCTAAAATATATAATAGTGTTTTTTATTTTTCTTATTTTTTTATTTTTTACTTAGAAAAAACTAACAACTGTTATATTAAAAAAATCCTTATAAAATTTAAAACAAGAGCTTTCAATCTTTTGGAGTAGTCCCTTTATTAAATGGCGGCGGCTATACTCCGTCTCGATCATTCCACGTTACCTTCTGGATAATGACAAGCAAAACTATATTGAATTGTGGCGGCTACGGTATGTATGGGTAGGTAGGGATTAGGGTTAGGGAGGGTGTTGGCAGTGATGATTTATTATATACGAGACGGGGGTGAGGTAGGGATGGTTAGACCTAAATCCAGTGATTAAAAAAGTTGATTCACAGTCAAAAATTCATGTAACTGTGCAATACGTGACTCTTAGATCATGGTAATACGTTGCAACAGCAGCAACTATTAGGCTATGATTATTTTAACTTCAGTTTTTAGCTTCCAGTTTATTTTTCACTATTTATAAATTTCGCTTTTTTTTTTACTTTTGATTTTTTTTTGTTGAGCTTTTTTACCGATTTTTTTTTGTATTTGTTTGTATTATACGTAATGGGCTAACATATTTTCAACATCGGAGAACTGAATGCCGAGCGTACGTAGTGCCTTCATCCCCGTCAACCATCATGGTAACTTAAGCACGTCCGTCCTGCCGCACGAATGCGTAGTGCCGATTGCCGCCAGGACGTGACGCCTAACGAACTTCGTGGGCGCCGCATTAGTGCGCCGTGAATGCCACGTAGGCCGCTTTCCGGAGGTTCCCTTGCAGCTCACGCCAAGCGCGCTGAATTCGATGCAATGATCGTGCACGCCAGATCAGATACAACGTAACAAGAATGCGCGTGAATCGGAGTTGCATGCGACATCGACCAAAGTTCTAAGATTGGTACGTGGGTAACCGGTCGATGCATTTTTGCCATGTATAGACTAGTACAAAGTAGCTTTTAGATGATACAACTTTTTATAGTGAGGTCTAAAGTTAAATTATAGTAGATACTGTATTAAATTCAGTTATATAGACCAAAATCGTATGTGACTGTTTTCTTTTGCGTACTATCTCTCACGAACAGTCAGAATTCAACAACCATAAGCTAAAAACCAAAGAAATAGCCTAAGGCCCTGTTTGGATCCCTTGGACTAACAACTAGTTGCTAAACTTTAGCCCTTAAGGATCCAAACAGAAGGGCTAATGGGTGGGCTAAAGTTTAGCCAAAACTCCAACTAGTTGGCCAAACCCAGCTAATGAGGACTAAAGGACCAGCAGGATGGAAAAAAGACGCTGATACCCACGCCAACCCTCCCAGACCGCCATGCATAGGGGTATAACAGACTTTGTACTGAGATAGTAGTACTTATTAGTCCTTGGATCCAAACAGGACTGGGCTAATCTTTAGCCAGCTAACTATTAGTCAGCTAACAACTAGTTCTAGTTCATCCAAACAGGCCCTAAAAGAACTCACCATATATGCTTGGTTGCAACCCACAGTTTGCCACCAAAGTAAATAACAAAGGTTGATAGTACGATCTACAAACTAACGATCGCTACATTGTAATTTTAGTCAAAAACTATAACTAGAAACTTAAATCAAAAGCTAGTTGAAGCACTACGTATATCTCAAAATAACATACCACATCTTTTAAAAGAAGCTTCATAATGCTAGTTGCCTACCTTAAATCCCAGAATTTCAGACCATCCTCTCCAGCAGTGACAAAGGCGCCTTCCTCACTGTTGAAATGATACAGCGGATTCAGGACTCAAGGCGTTTACCACTTTACCTTTTGGAACGCAACCGAAGTGTAATATAACTACCTTGCGTATGGTGCCCACGAGATGGGAACAAATTCAGCAGTCACGCGCATAAAAGGTTTTGAGGCCCCTCTTCTTTTGGCCCTCTAAAGCCGTTTTTCTACGGTAAAATATTTTTTATAGCAACTAATTTTTAAATAAAATATATTTTAAAGACGGAGTCTACAAGTTAATTATAGTACGCATTACAATGACTTCATTTATATGGTCAAAATCACTTGTGAGTCTCTATCTCTCGCGAACAACTGAAAGTTATAAACCATAGCTCAAAAGAATATGCTATGAATCTATTCATAAAACAAAACAGATGCTTAGTTTTGTTCGCAAACAAAATAAAATAAGAAATATACAGTTCAGGAACTCCAATAGCTTAGGCCCCGTTTGGCACAGCTCCACCACCGGCTCCTGGAGCTGTTTGGAGCTGTTTTGTGCCAAACGGGGTACAACAAAATAGCTCCACCCAAGGAGTCCCTTAAAACCTGCTGAGACAAAAGTAGCTCCTTGGGTAGAGCTGAAAAAAATAGCTTCACCCAGCTCCACTTGTGAAGTCAAAAAAAACAACTCCACTTGTGAAGTGGAGCTGTGCCAAACGGGGCCTTACTTTTAAACCCGTGAAGTAGCCACCGGGAAGTTCCAGATTTAGACATGTTCATGAAAGCATAAATGGTAGACAACCAAGGGCGAAGCTACGTGAGCTCGTCGGGGTCGGCCGACCCCGACGATTTTGCCGTAACCTCTTATAGCCAGCGATTTTTCACCACCTTGGACCCCGGTAGAAAATATGTTTGACCCCGGCAGATTGGCAGCCCAGCAATCCGGCCCATCTTCCGCAGTCCGGCCCAGCAGTTATGACCCCGATGACCATTTATCCTGGCTTCGCCCCTGTAGACAACCTTTCAAAAGGAAGCTATCCAAATACCTTGAGATGACAAGCTTGTAAGAGAACTTCCATAAAGCAACCTGGAATAAGGAAACCCAACCATGAGACATTCAGAGTAGCAACTTCAGAATAAAAAGTGCAGTTCTCACGAGAATACTTGAAGGTCACAGTATGTGTGTTACGAAAATAACAAGAGAGAAAAACACCGTTCCGTCGTGACATCCAGCCAATATCATATCATGAGAAGGTGACCAATCAACTGTCAAGGGAATACTGTTTACCATTATAAAGAGGCAATGGTTCAAAATCAAAATCCATGCCGAGGAATTTAGCAGAAAAATCGAATCTGATGCCCAGTTTTAATAGCAAAATGATCATCAATCGCACAGCTAAAAGTTGCAATACCTTTTTCGGTTTCCGCACTTCACGGCTGCACATCTAAATACAGGTTGTAGCTTTAGAAAACGAGGGTCAGCACCCTCAATTGAAGAAGAGGAATATATTTTTTTGGATCATGCTTGGAGATGGAACTTCCCACCTGTGCACAAGAATGAATCAGAAATAGATAAGAAGTGATTATATTTAAGAAACATTGTTTTAAATAGCCTGCTCCGCTATGTAGTGGCTGTTAGAATTAATCTTGATGATTTATAAGTGGTCAAAGCCATAGTCAATGTAGTGGTCGAAGCCGCGAAGCTGGTAGTTGAAACCGTGGTCGAAATAGCAACTGAAGCTATGGTCGAATCAACGGTCGAAACAGGTAGTCGTAGTGGGCTAAGAGTATTATAGTAGTCTTAGAGTTGCTGTAGTAGTCTTAGAATTATTGTAGCAGTCGAAAACACTGTAGTAGTCATGAGTACTGTAGCAGTTGAAAACACTGAGTAGTCAGAAGCTTGAGCTGCACCGTGGTTGTAAGTTGTGCTGGACATTCGAGCAATGGCTGAGTCGATAGGTAGTTGTGAGAAGGCCGAGTCTTACTGATCATGGAGAGATTCCAGGAGGTTCGTGACATGAGAATAGGTCCTAGTGGAGTTAGTGGGTGCGTAGAGTATAGATCATATGACCTTATGTGCATGAGGCTTATTTAAACCGTGTAATTCCTGGTAAGAGTTGCGGCAATAGAAAAGATTGAGTGATTCAATTCCAACATTGTATTAGTCTCTCTCTATGTATGTTTATCCAGAGTGACAAGAGAGAGAATTGAGTGATTCATATCCAACATTTGGTATTAGAGCCTGAGTTCTCCGTTTTGTGTATGCCCAAGTACCTTCGCTTCAACATGATGTCCACCACCAAGCAAACGGCGGCAACATCGGTTGGTCGATGAGGAAGGAAGGTGTCTCTCTCCAGTACCCGATGCTCTCCTCCTCCAACTACTCCACCTGGGAGATCAAGATAGAGGTGTATATGGAGGCATAGGACATCTGGGAGACGATCGAACCCGCGCTCGGAGTGGTCGTGGAAAGGAGGAAGGACAAGATGGCACTTGCATGTATCTTTCAGGCCATTGCCGAAGGTGTGCTCCACCAGGTTGCCAAGAAGAAGTTAGCCAAGGAGGTGTGGGAGAGCTTAAAGATGAGGTATCTTAGTGCCGATCGAGTGAAGAAGGTGTGGTTGTAGACCTTGAAAAGTGAATTCAAGGCCCTGTGCATGAAGGAAGGCGACTCCATCGACGAGTTTGCCAGCAAGATCAGTAGGCTAGCGAGCAAGTTCAGCGGTCTTGGCGCCACCTTGGAGGATACCGCACTCGTGAAGAAGTTGCTCGATTCGGTTCCTGATAAGTTTTTACAGTTGTTGCTGCAATTGAGCAATTCTTTGATGTGGATACCATGCCATTCGAGAAGGCGATTGCCGCCTTAAAGCATACGAGGAGCGGATACGCAAGCATGAGAAGGGGGATGAGGAGCATTTGCTTCTTACTAAGGCCGAGTGGGACGCTCGGTCGTCAAAGTGAGAAGACAAGGGCACCTCTAGCAACTCTAGCAGTGGTGGTGGTCGAAGAAAGTTCGACAAAACCAAGGTGATATGCTATAACTGCCAAGAGCTTGGTCACTTCGCATACAAGTGCCTTAAGAAGAAGAGAAAGGAGGAGAAAGTATTACTTTGTGACGTTCAGAGTGATGATAAGTCAACTCTTCTGTGAAGACTCGTGGAGTGTGGTCAGTCAAGATTAGAGGAGAAATTGTTAGATATAATATTGACAAACCTTGTATCTACATGTTTATTTTAGTCTTTTGCATGTAGTAGGTCTTTGTATTGTAGTAGTGTGTGGCACCAAAAGAAGCTAGCGGTGGCAAAGGCCATCGCAATGAGGAAGAGTTAGTGTGAAGTTGATGGTGATCGTCGGTGGGAAGCCAACAAGCATGCCTTAGTGTGAATCTGAGTGGTAGCGGTGTGATGCTGTTACAAGAAGAATCAAAGGAAGGACGGCGGTGTGAGACCGCTGCAAGATGAAGACATGCACGAGAAGTGGTGCGAAACCACTGTAAGTCATGTGAAAAGTAGGCCACTGCGTGTGGCCAGAAGAAAGCCGTTGCGTGTGACAAGAAGATGCGAAAAGTAAATGTTGTTCAGAGATATGGAGAGGACTAAACGCATATAAATGGTCTCTTTATCCTAACTAATTATAGTCATACAGATGAAGGCAAAGTTCAAATGCCACAACAAGCGATTGCGCACCTATTAAATTAGTACATATCAGATAGTACGCAAGACATAACAGTGACCTTATATCAGGAAGCACAATCCCTTTTTTGCCCACATTTGTGCCTTTTTTGGAGGGAATATTTGTGCCATTTAGGAAGAACGAAAATCCAGATTACATAATACATATATTAGAGAGAGAGAGAGAGAGAGAGAGAGAGAGAGAACAACTGCAATTCTGCAACTTGGGCCCCTCTGTTCCATCACAGATCTAAATGGATCCTGTACTTTACTTTCAGTCACTCTTTTCTGTAGGCTTTGTGGGCTGCAGGCTGAGGGCTCAAAGTAAAGAGTATCAAGATGTGGGAGACCACAAAAGGAGGTGAATAAGACCCAAACAAGATTGATCCGGTGTTGGGCGTCACACGAAGTGACGTACTAGCATGAGACTAGTATAGTGCCCGTGCTAACGCTACGGTAAAATACAAAACAAGATAAAATTTGTAAAAAATAAAATGAACAATCAGATTCATTAAGATTCACGTCTCATATATTGTATAACCAAATATTTTTGTCACATAATGAATATCACATAACGACTGATCCTTTGAGGAGGCGACAACATCATTGGGCTCACCCACCGACAACATCAAAGGAAGTGAGAAAAACACAATGGTTGAAAAGTACAAAACAGATCAAATAATGATTAGCAGAACATGCAAGTCAGCTTGAAAATTAGAAGCATAGCGAACATTCTCTTGTGCCTGTTGACCACACTCCTATGATTTTTTACTTCTAATAAGGTACAGACAAGAACGGCCTTGTCCTCCCCGTGAGTATCTTCTCCGCCCGCCGACGGCAGTGATGTTGTGCACCGGGCCTGACTTCTTGTTGATCCACGCAACTATGGCCTCCCTGGAGAAAAAAAGAAAGGAATTCAGATAGCACCCTCAAACTAAAAAAAAGCACCCTCAAGTTTTTTTTTAAAAAAAGAACCCTCAATCTTAGTGTAACAGGTTTAGTATGCATGCTCACCATGTTGATGCTACAGTCAGCAAGTTAAATATCCACAGAGAAGCTAAAGTATGCAAGTTAAAGCGCATCGTGGAGAATGAAATAATGAGTTTGCACAGACATCTATCCTCAAGCATTACCGATCATCAAGCATCTTCGAGAAATCCTTGAGAACCCGGCGACGATCTTTCTCACCATGTTGGAGCCATTGCCCATATTGTTTTACTTTCTTCTTCATCAGCTTGTAATTTATATAGTACCTGAAAACATTGACATAAGGAAGGCAAAGCTAAAAGTTTGGTAAGTAAGGACATAAATGTGCAATCTTAACACCAAGGAGATAGGCACAGCTCAACACTGCACTATATTACATCAAAGAACAAATTTCTAAGAAAATTTAGATATGTTTCCTCAGAAGCAGTTAATGTAAACTACTAATAGCAGAGGTATGGAAGACTGATGATGTTTAGAGAATAGATTGGTATATAACTAACATAAGTACACAAAAGTGTGGGGAAAAAGGCCCTGAAGCATACCCTTTCCATTCCGGAATTTGATCGGCCATCAATTTTTTCCCAAAGTTAACCATTTTGACTTGGAAATGTTAATCTGCCGAGAAATGTAGGGACGTGTCAGTGGCACAACTGGAAATACTGAATATTTAGTATAATTGCTGAGATGCACTGCCATAAAATGCAAGAAGGTTGTTGATGTACAAGGTTCAGAAAGAATCTCATTCTGAACAAATGAGCTGCGCTTAGTTTATCTCAGTGCCTTGTGCAGGCAAATTGTGCAGTGCAGACACACCAACTATGAGAAATTCTTGGAAAACTCAGAGGGTGTTGCCGTTTTAAATGGAACAAAGGACGAACTTAGTAAGGTGATCAAAGGGATGGGAAATCCCCAACAGAGATATTATTCATAATCTCAGGATAGTTCCTCAAAATATGCCTAATTTAGTTCCATAAAAATATGTTTGATTGACAATTCAGTTAATCTGCTGTGATGATCATTTCAGTGAATGGTCTACTGCACACTGAATATATCCAAAAGCACCTTTTATTATGTATATTCAATTTTTTTGTGATGATATTATGTATATTCATATAGTACTCTGTTCTCACTATGAGCGATACATGCATGCGATTACATCCACAACCCGATTCTCCGGTCCTTTCCATAGACCTAACATGTTTGACCAATCATAAAACCCACATATGAACTTGGACGGTCATAAAATGATTTCATGTTGCATTCGACAAGGCACGTAAGTCCTCTCGCACGCATCTTGAATTACAACTATCTCAACCAATCGCGTAATAGATCTACTTATTGTTTATATCAACTCAAACGCACCATGCGATTAATAAGAAGCCCACTTAGCATCGTAATCCTGCAAATATATTAAAACCTATAATTTGAAAATCTATCCGACAAACCGCTCGCAATTTTTCAAGAACCGAGGAGAAAGTTATTAAAATGACAACTCAAGTTCAGTGGATATAAACGGGTCCAACCTACAAAGGGCATGCAGCCGTAGCCCCCCAACCGTGCCACCAATTACCTCAATTTCAACCCAATTGGTAGTAATAATTAGGAGCGCCTTACAAAATCCAAGCAGAAAACAACAAATTTCACCAAGGCCAAACAAATCTGACATAGAAGCTATTGTAAACTCGGATGCTTGTAAATCTCCATGAATTCAACTCTTCAACACGCTTCAAAAAGAAAACCTTAACTTTGCTACAGATAAACAGATCACGAATCAACTTTATTCTGTTTCAACCAAGAAAATGGATATCCATAGTTTTATCAAAGATAGGCACACGAAATCATTAGGTTATGTATTGCTGTACGCAGATTTTAGAAACAGAGAAACAAGAAATGACGTAAGCAAAGCATTGCCGATTTGTTGTGTACTATTTCTGCAGAAGTCTAGTCATGAGGTCAATGCTACTTCAAAATATTCGTTTCACTAAAGCTCTAGGCGAATCGCACATCAAAAATGTCAGTCCGAATTGTAAGATCGCCACCACAATGAAGTTATCCATCAAAAACCCAACTCAAAGTATGTTAACACAATCCATGGAAATAAAAACAACACCTTTCACAAAACTATGTAGTACTTGGATCATTGAAATTATGCAAGAGCAAAATAGACTTTACCTTTCCATCATATATTATATTCGGAGAGGACCTCAGGGCAATGTATGCCGATCCGCCATCGATTGATTTCGGTTGAGAGTGCAAGACAGAAGACTGAAAATGCAAAAGAGCCAAAGGGTTTACTGGTTTAGGTAATGAAAATGTGGTCATTGGAGGTTATAATCTGCACGGGTGTACCTTGGAGTAACCGAAGTCACAAATCTTAAGCCGAGGTGGTCAATGCTTGAAATTGGTATCTAAAACAATATCCACCATGGAGAGGAGAGAGAGAGGGTGAAGGAGTTGGTTTTCGTGTAACATGTCGAAGCGTATACAAGATATGTATAATCCATGAGTCATGAGACATACCTGGAAGGGTCTAACAACGGATTGAAGTACTGTGAGGGCATTAATGGTATTTCACTCAGGATGTTGGCCTGGACTAAGCATATTGCTGCTCTGGATTGCTAGCTTCAACTTGAGGGATAAGTTCAGGCCACAAATTTTCGTTGACAAAATCTTTTTCTATGACTTGGCGGAACTGTCAGTTACAAACCATACGAACGGTACAAGCTGAACTTCCAAATTATGGCCAAAAACCTACTAACATGCTAAGGTCTGATTATCCCTTTTAAGAAAAAGAAAGTTTCTTGCACATGTAGCTTATTAAGTTGTGCTTATCATTTTTTTAAAAAAAGCCAATTGTTTGTTAGGTTGGTATTGTGAAGCCAATTACCACGATATGTATATTAGAGAAGGGCAACCCTCACTCCAAACAGAAAAAATAGGACAAGATGTTACATGCAGAGTTCAGAGACAATAGCAATACATACAAATGCCAATTACCTACAAAAAAATAAGCACACTCTAGAATAGAGGAGAACCCAAAGTGCAATGGATCATGACAACAGCACTGATCGGGATTTCGATCCATGAGCTCGATCGTGAGTCGGTTCTGGTGGGATGAAAATTGCAAGTACACATTTCTTCCTCTAAGATGGCATAAAAGCATGGTAAAAGTTACATGATGATATGAATATCACATCTCTCTGGTGATCTTATCTTTGGACAATGAAAGCGTAACAAAGTCAAGTGAAATTATGATATTTGACACATCCCAACCCACAAACGGCATAATTCTCGTGTATTATGGATAATCACAACAAGATCAAAAATAAGGCTATAGCAACTCTACAAATCTGCGCAAACTGCCATGGAACCACCATAAGGAAATTCTTACTTAGGATGCACGAAACATGAGGTCCAAGAACAACGATTACCTTACGCTAGGTTGAATCGTAGTGTAGTATTGCAAAGACGCCACCGCAGAAGCCAAATCCTCCATCCGGATAAGGGCCTGCAGCAAATGCAATCCGCCACATTATCACATAGCAAACACACATCCACTTAACAACTCAAACACACGAACAAACGAGAAGGCAAGAGGGGACCTATTGTACAAATATCAAGTCCTACACATGGACAAGTCAAATCCCACTTGTTAGCATTATTGCATTTATAAAAGGAAAGCACAATATAACTTGTCATTGCTTATCATCCATACCACATTAGATAGTCTTGGAGCTTTCGCTGACGATCAAATGAATCATGTCCATATCGCCATAAGAATTATCCGCCTGTCTCTTGATACATTTGATCCTCTAGTTTTCACTTCTTCACGAATTCTCTTCTTATCATTCTCTCTGCAGTCGAGCAACCGAGACCTATTGCAATAAAAAAAGATCGCAAAGATAAATTTGTTAAATCCGAACAAGAAAATCAAATAAATTGCAAGAAGCTAGAAGTGGCCCCAAAGAAATAGCATTTTTATTCATGCCTGGATCCTGAAAGCTGGTCCTCTGTCAGGTCCTCTCACTATTTTACCATCCATTTCTTTGGGCCGGGGGATCAAATGCTTGTTCCTCCACATGAGCTCCGCGAGCGCGAAGAACTGGAACACTGAGTACAAGAATCCGATCACGTTCACCGCCTCCGAGTACCTACATCGCAACGTAACACAAGCGCAGAACGAAATCACCAATCAAATAACCCTAACCAAACACAGCAGATTTTTCGAAGGGATTGCTTTAGAAAAGGGGGATTTTTTTTTGGTTTACCGTAACTGGCTGTAGCGGTTGTAGGAGTCGAGGGCCCAGCCCTTGCGTTGGTCAGAAGCGAGAACCGCGAGATGTACAAGCTGAAAATTAGAGTAACCATGGTGAAAAACTGAAAATTGTCAAATTTGACATAGCCAGTTAGGCCTATATGTACAAGCTGAAAAGAGTTATCATAGTTGTACAAGGATGCCCATGTGCATGCATGAAAGTGTTTGTGTGTGTACCAGCAAGTCTAGAACAAGCAATCGAATACTCCAGTAGTTAGAATTAATATAACTAAGGCATTCCAACAGTTTAATTGTAAGATATAAACAGACCTCATAAGATGTGATTGGTCTCATAAGAAAGATGCAAAAGATACCTGGCCTAGCAAGAGCTAGTTTCTTTTTTTAACTACAAAACGTGAGATGTGCTGTAGAGTGGAGAATGTTCTAAGAAAGAGCAAAGGATGGTTGAAACAGTAAAGCTGCACCCCTGTGTTTCCCACATGATTTCATCATTATGTTTCAACAATCAACATAATGAAACAGTAACAGGTATAAAAGGTCCAAGGCATGCATTGTTATACCACAACTGTACTCTTGTGTAAATTGGTTGCTGAAGAGATCCTTTTGATTGCCCCAAAGCAAGTTCAACTCCTCCAAGCATGTCTTCCTTCGCTTTTTCTGCAGTGACCTTTGGAATATTTTCCTGTAATTAATGATTAAATGCATTAGAGAACTCAACTAAAAAAGGTGAAAAAGCTTGGAAATTCCATCTTGACCTGTGGTCTTTCAGTTAATCATAATATTGTGTGTTACAACCAAACGATACAACAACAAAAAAATCTACCTGTGGTACTTTGTTTCTTCTTCCATAAGGAGCAGTGCTGAAAAATGTCCAGACTCAGTGTCACTGGTCCGCAAAGGAAAAGTTTCAGTATTGTTGGCCATCCAAGAGAGAGAATCAACATCTCTCACAAATGCTCCTTCAAATGTTCCATAAGAAGCATTATGTGGGATTGGAAGAGAATCTTGGAATGCCATAAGTAGTGCCTGCAGAACTCACTCTAGTCTCTCGAAAATAGAGGGCATGAAATTCAGTAAGAACTTGGAAGAAAATGATATGTCTCATGAGTTCAAAATTTGTTCGATAGTAAACTTTCATTTGTTTTGTCGGTTGTGGTAAACCCGATGTTGAGAGTGCACGATTGGCACATTTCGATCAATGAGTTAAAGAAGGATCAACTGAGCCTAAAAATATGTTGTCCCAAAGAGAGCCACCACTCTGAAAAGTCCGGCACTCTCCGGGGCCATGAGAGCGTTCTCCTATAGTTATGGATTACCCAAAGTCATATTTCAGAACTAATATTGTACCATATAAATACAAAAACTTTTCCATGAAAAAACTGAAAGAAATGTAAGGACGCGCTATGAAATTCATACCTCGCTCTTATCATCAAGTATAGTTTCAATAAGATAGAAATCACAATATTTGGATATTTCAAAGATAAGTTCCACCACTGAGGGTCTAACAGTGGCATGCTTCTGCATCAAGGACAGATAGCAGATAGTTTAGCTGCAATTATAGGAGGGGCACATAAATACCAGAAGAATATTGCTAATCAAACCTGAAGCTCCTCGGGAGTTTTCTCCTCAAAAACAACACCAAGCAGTTGGCAAGTAACCTGCATAAACAATATTTGTGAACTTGTGCAAATTAATAAGAGACCACATACAGATTTTAAGTATTGCCAGTATAAAGGAAGATTCAATTGAGTGTGTTAAGCAAGGTTCTAAAAATTGGAAACCGGTACTCGACCGGTCACCCAACCTAGTAGTGATTATACGGCATAATTGGCCTATTATGCGGCATAACCAACCTGATTATGTAGATAACCGACTAATAGGTAGAGGTACCAGTTACTTGTATACAGCTGAGTATGGGGCCTAGTAGGCCTGTTTTTAGAACACTGGTGTCAAGTTAGATCGCTATAGCATTGTCCTTATTTTTGTTCTTTGGTTTCTTACGGAACTTCAAGTGAATCATGGAAACCGAAAATAATCATACCGTTGGAAAATAATTTGGTAAAATTGCTGCATTACTTAAAACAGTTTTTCCAGTTGCTAATACATGGAACTGACATGCCAGCTAAACGGTGTTAGAACTTTTATCATTTTTATGGAATAGCTAGGGCAGCTTCGGTGACCCAAAATTACAATAATGCCTACAAGTATCTTCTTATTTCAACGAAGTACAAATTTGAGAAGATATTACAGTATCAAGGTCAAGCCCTCAAATTTTCTGGGCTTTTTTAACACCAACAAGTTGCAAGCACATAATCTTTTCTAAGCACAACTATAAGCTTAACTTCTGTGTGCATATGCCAACCCTAAGCTAAACAGCCTTAACTTCTCCGCACAAAAGAAATATAGGCAATATCACGAGTTGATGAAGTTTTCTATACCCCGATTTACAATTGGTGATTGCTAGGTAGGGCCTGCGCATTTGACAGCGGTGTCTTTTCATAGATCCTATATGTTCTACTTCTACATTTATGGATGCTGAATTCCAATAGAAATATAATTGGCCAAAAATACTATATCACTGATCTCGTACTATCACACATGCATGATTATAGCGTGAGATTAGAAGTTGAAGCCATGCACTGTCCTATAGGCTCAAATCCACCATTTGTTTCTTTTCGCAGATCATAATGATTGCAGCATGAAAGTTACATCAATATGCAATTTCCATCATACACACCACCAGAGGTAGACGTAGTGGGAGAGGGAGAGTGCACCTTCTCTACCGCTCGGCCGCCGCCACAATTTGCGCGTCATCGGTTGCCAAACACAAAATCATCAATAATCGAAACCCACACATACAACAAAGCAATGCCACCGAACCATTACACGGCGCACCTACCTTGCCGGCGTCACCGACGGGCTCGACCGCATCGGAGCGGCCGATCGGCGCAGCGGCCGGCCGGGTCGCTTGGGAGCAGATCGCGGGGCCTCGCCGGCGAGGAGCGCAGAACTTCCACGCAAATACGACGGCGATGGCAAATCCGCAACCGCACCGAGGATCCGCGCTCTGCGAGACAAGAAGGGCCGCAAGGTTGGCTAGGTTAGGTTTGCGCGTGAAATTGGGGTTTGCCGTGGGGATCGGTTACCTTGTGGTGGAAGAGCAGGGCAACGAGGTCGAGAGCGGTTGAGGGCGCGGCAACGCGCGCACGGCCGAAGGCATCTCGCTCGGCGGCGAGACCCGGCATCGCAAGGAGGTGAGATGGCTGGAGTGTGACTTGACTTCGATTACGTGGTTTAGGTTCGAGCGTTGGTCGGTCTCGGTGGATGGGTGATTGCGGATTGGGAGGAGGAGGAGGAGACCGCAAAATCACGGATTCGGTGGGGAGAAAAGCTAGCGCATGGGATTCGGTGGGGAGGCGGCGGAGGACTCGTGGGGAGGAGGCGACGACGGAGGTCTCGGCGGAGGATCTGTGGGGACGAGGAGGCGCGAGGAGCGGGAGGAGGCGGCGGCGCAGGGTGGAGAGGAGGAGGCGGCGGCGGATCGGCGGAGAACGGCCGAGCGGGGAGGAGGAGGCGGGAGACGCAGAGAATGGGGAGACGGAGGCGAGGGGAGCGACGGAGGAGGAGGAGGAGGAGGCGCGCAATGGAGTGGTAGGGAGGAGGAGGCGGCGGCGGCGGGGGGGGGAGAGGAGGCGCGCGCGGCGCGCGGGTGGGGAGGACGCGAGGAGGAGGTGGTGGAGAACGTGGGGACCGGGGACGCGCGCAGGTGGGGTGGGGAGGAGGAGGAGGCGGTGGCGGCGCAGGGTGGGGGGAGGAGGAGGCGGCGGCTGAGCGGGGGAGGAGGAGGAGCGCGGGAGACGGAGGCGGAGGAGGCCCACGCGCGAGCAGGGGGAGATCAGAGGAGGCCCACGCGTAGCGGACTGCGGAGGACTGCAGAGGAGAGCGGGACGCGGAGGGGTACTGCACATCCATTGAAGGATGACCGTCGGATATGGTTGAGTAAGGAGAGAGAATGAAGGAGAATTAATCTGGTGCGGACGTTTTTAGAATGGTGTAATTAAGGGTGCATATTGTGGTGTGGACGTAGTTAAGGTCATGACTGTGGAGCAGGTAATTGTTGGGTGGATGTAGCATAATTTTAACTGGTGGATTAATAGTGTAGATGAGAGTAGTAGTCGAACCCGCAAAGATGTCACGCTTACACCCAGCATAGAGTAAGGACTAGTCACCCAGCTGCACTATAAGAACTCAAAAGCAAAAACCTCCAGAGAAGTCAAGCTCTGATTGGATGAACCTAGGCAGCTAGAGGTCAAATATTAATGCAAGAGAACGACAACGCCATGCTATGCACAAGTGGATTGGATAAAATTAGATGGCTTGGACGTTGCTTTGGAGGACGGATTTGTCCTATCCCGTTGCTTTGGAGTCCAACAGTACACCGTTGTTTAGTTTTTCTGTCAACGCATTGGCAAGTTCAGGTGGCAAAAGGGAAGAACCAGGACGCAGAAAGATGTTCGTTCAAAGAGTTCTGCTTTCTACGGTTCTACCTCATGATGTAACCAGAAAGCAGCAAAACATGACAAATATATGATCCTCCTTTCCCTTCTGCATAGAAAAATCCAAACAGAACAAGCACAGCTCAGATAAAGATGTGCACGGTTGGCAATGTACATATGCTCGACCTGTTTAAATCTGTGCTGGAAGAGGTCGAAATTCCAAGAGCTCAGCTTTGACACGAACCACTAGCCGCCGCCATAACTAGCACAAACTCCAGCATGTGGATCAAGAACTCTAGCTCAGGATCGCAGATCACCAAAAAAAATTTAAAAAAAGATTAGATCAATTATTAATGTGCCCTCATAACATTCTTTTCTTTTCTTTTCATCATCATCATCAGACAACACACCCACCAATATCACCGTTTCCCCACACCCCATATACCTCCCTGATGCACGCTATCAAAACTGTTACATACACGTGCTAATTCCTGTCCTACACTATGGTTGAATTTTGAATGGCAGCTACCTGTTGCATTACCAAAATCTCTCTTTTTATGAGAGCCCTCTGATAAGGTAAATGGAATAGCTGGATGGTTACTGGATTTTTCTACTCAACAATAACAACATGGATAGGACACAGGAATGGTACAGTCAATGCTTCAGCGGTTGGGGGTGCTCTTCAGGTTCAGGAGGGAAGACATCGAGAAGGAACCTGTGAATCATCTCGAAGCTGGTGAATGTTATCACTGCAGCAGGAGTTGTCCGCAACAGATTTGTGGCGCATCCACGGTAGAAGCCAGCCACACCCTCTGTATGATAAACCTTTCTGATGCAGTCTATTACACCTTTGTATCTTGCCTCAGAGTGTGCTCCCTGTTCTTGTAGCCTTGATCGAACAACCTGTAATGGTTATCAGGAGCAATAAAAGTCTCAGATATTTAACCAAGCCAAAAAGTAATTAGACAGAACATTGTTCTGTATGGATTCAGTATATTCAACCAAGACTAGAGTATATCATAATTGCAGACAATCGATTTGGTACCTCATGAGGATATGTCAAGGTTGACGCAGCTACTTTAGCCAGAGATGAAGCAACAGCAACATCACCAAAACCTAATGCTTCAACAGTAGTATTATCTGTTAAAGCATGATACTGTCATAGGTGCAAAACAAGCCACTCAATCTGGCCTCTACAAATGTAGAGGCCATGTGCATTTTTATGTGAAGACAAATGTGTTTTGACAGTAATACCTCGCTCAGCTAGATAAGCTTTTATCTTTTCGTATGCAGGGAACTGAATGGCAACATGGCTGATACCAGCCAGGGCAGGGACGAGTCCACTTTTGGAAAGAAAAACATCAGTAAATATGTCAAAACAAAGAATCATCAAACATTGTCAAATGTTTTGCAAAACTAGACTTCCCTGGAAAGCTACCTGTATAATCCACGGATGCCTTCCTCATGTGCTATTCTCCTCAATGCAGCAAGTGTACCTTTGTATGGGATCACCCCTGCTCTTATTCCTTGGGTCTAAAAAGTAAAAATAGAAACATATTGCTGTTGTTGACAGGAATTCAAATATAATCTTGGAAACATTACTTCTAGGTATGGAATGCAGGTATGGATCGCTTAAGACAAAATAGGTGAAAGAAAGACCCCAAAAAAATTTCACCATACTTAGAAGCACACTAGCTAATAATGGTTCCGATTCAAACTGGATCCATTCAGTCCTTGTACAGCCCCTTAGTCAACGGTGTGAACGAACTAGGAATTGCCAAGATATTCTGAAATAATTGTGTAACTATTGGCTAATCAAAGTATTTTGGTAGCAGACATTTTCTACTTGCAATTATGTTGCCTCAGGTCTACTACTGCTCAAGACAAGTATGAAGTATAGCACACCTGAAATCTTGTCTTGACAACCCAAAGTGGATTTGTTGCGATAGTAGTTGCAGCTCCAGCACATGATGCGGCAATTACATTTGCCCCTAGAGAGAGTTGATGGCTTCCGTCTACAATAGAAATGTATGGCACCACTTAAGAACTGATATGCGTCATGCTAGTAAGTCATAGGCAGGTAAAGCACTAACCATTGGAAGAAAGTAAGCTTTTAAGCTGCTCATACACAGTGAAGTAGACCTGCGCATTCATAAGGACATTGTTAGCTGTACAACAGAATACATGCATTTGATTGATTTGTAGTACAAGTGTAGCAGTTAACCAACATACACATGCACGCAAAAAACATACAGTAATTATTGTTAGAATCCTTGTAATTTTTTAAAGAATTTTTTGCATCCACGCAGTAGAAGTGGAGCTACAAATACAGGGGTAAATACTCACCGCCCAATTAGGCAAAAGTGCCAGAACAGTCGGGGAGAGACCGCGATACATCCCCCGAAAACCTTCTCGCTGAGCAATCTGTTGTAAGCTCCCAATAATAACACTACCTAGTAATGATAGAACAGAGAACTGATGTAATCAACCTTAGCTTTCTAAGCCATTTTCAAATGTAAGCAAAAACAATATCTTGCTACAATAGAAAAACAATTTTAGCTCAGCACAAAGATTTTATGCAGATAATGTACTAAGCATCAGACTTCTAGATGCAAGATGCGAATTCAATAGTAATAAGCATCAACAAACCACATTATCCATGCACCCACACCGTTTTCCACGTACACGGGATGAGCTGCTGGCATTCTTTCAAGAGTATTCTTGGGCACAGCTATGCTCATAGTCATAGCATTTGTGTTGGCATACTTGCAGTTAAAACATTTTTGTATTCACAGCATGCATCTCAGCACAAGTTCCAGGCAATGTAAACTTAGCACATCTCAACTTATAACCTCAGAAACACCAGGCTTGGAAATATTAGCTATTTTATATTTTGCCCATGCACATCATGAAATAATTAATGCCCATATAAAACAACCAATACATATTCAGCATCTAAAACAACCTATAGGCAGATAGTGGTCACACGTACAGGAGGTCCTGATGGCATTCTTGAAGTGTTCATGCGTTATCCATGCTTTTCACGTGCATGAACAAATTCACACAACTACAGATAGGATGTTTCTGCAAGCTTGTTTTTCAACTCAACATGCACAATTTCAATATTTCGTAGGTTCCCAACAATCCCAGCTCAACACACGTGATGCCTGTCATATGATTGACTACACCGATATATTCCAACCATGCAGGGCGTAATAAGTGACTATCACACATGACACAACCAATAAGAAGGCTGAGGATGACAGAACCGTCCAAACAAGCGATTCAAGCCGTTATGACATCTAAAAGCAGATCTAACATTACTGACACGGATTCTCTCTCACCTCCCAGAATCTTGGATGCTACAAGAGACGCCACACTAAAACAAAGCACAAAATTCACACTGATGTACTACACGACATCCCCTCCATGCAGACACTCTCCCTTCTCACCGGTGTATGCACTCCTGTACCGATTGTCTTGCATCCTCAGCATACCTCATAAAGCCCAGCATCAAACTTGTAGTCCCCAACAGATTCTTGTAGTTAGGACTAAGTCGTTTGGTTTTTTCGGTTTATACGGTTAGGACTTAGGACAAGTTGTAGTTAGTCCAAGTTGTAGTGTTCTAACACTAGAGCAACAAATTGAAGCAAAATTCTCAAGAATTCCTCTGAAGAAATGCTCACCTCCGATTGTTCCCGTGGCGAGCTTGGGCCAGCCGTGCACCTGGAACCTCGTCTTGATCACATCGAGCGGGCACACGAAGGTCGCCGCTACCACACCTGCGCACAAGCCCCCAAATCTAGCGCTTACTTGACATACACCCCAAACCGAATTAACAAAACCACTAGGCCGAAATGGATAGAGCTCTAGGGCCAGCCACGTTACCAGCGGAAGCGCCGGCGACGGCGTGGCAGAGGAGCCCGCGGGCGGAGGAGCCGGCGTTGTGGTGCTGCGAAGAGGACGCGGACGGCGTCGCCGGCGCCGGCGAGGTCGCGACGTCCCCCGGCATCTCGCTCAACTCCCCGATCTGCGCCTGCGGCACGGCGCTACGGCTAGGGCTCCCTCCTCCCGCGAGACAGGCACGGCGCTAGGAAGTCAGCGGCTGCTCCCGCGGCGGCGCCCGATCGCATCGCCCGCCGGCCGCCGGCGACGGTAGGCAGAGCAAACGGAGGAGAAGGCGGAGGCGGAGGCGGAGCCTAGGTTAGGGTTTGGGATCTGAGGCGGGAGGGGTGGGCATTGGAGCGGGGTCTTTGTAAGCTGCTGCTGTTTCCCTCGGCTGCTCGCTCGCTTCGTTTCCTTCGTCACATCATCCTCGCCTGCGCTTCTCATGTGCTCGGTGCTCCGAGGCGAGCGGAGCCTTCCCAGGGTGGTTGGGGACCGCGCGGGGAGGCGGCTATTGTCACTGACGTGCGGACCCGGGTCGTATGCTTGGCCCCACGTGTCAGTGAACAGCTTGGGATGGGGTTTGGTCCTGCGCTCGCGTCTCCGGCGTGCGGCGGCTCCGCGGCTGACCTGCGGGACCCAGGAGTCAGTCACCCACATGCGGTGGGGCCGAATGTCATAGACACGTTGCGTGTGCGCGTAGAACTTTATTCGTTGGGTCCTCGCCTGCTTCCGCGCTTGGGAGATAAGGCCACCTTTTGCGTCAAGCCCGTCTCCCAATCACGTCAATGTCAAGTAGGCCAGGAGTGACAGGGCCCACTGCCATAAACGGCAGATGCAGGCATGTGGTAGCTGGCTGCGCATTCTTGCAGGGAGGGCCCACGGCAATGTCTGGTCGCCGCTTACCAGTGACGTGATGGAACGCCGGCCATCCATCGCGGCGGATTGGAATTCACTGGACGGCCCCGATGGGCTCATGCGACCTCAGCACCGCCTCCTCGGGCGTATAATGCAAAATCCTTTTCGTGCTTTGCGTTGTTTTCCTTTCCTTTCCTGCCACTGAGGAGGAAGGAAAGAATACTATCTTTCCCAAGTTGCACCATCTATACTTGCTTTTTTTCTTTTCCAAATCGTGGGGACCAGTTTGAAACAAGTCCGCTACTACAGATGTAGTAGGCTTTCTGTACGTCTTGTTTTCTACTAACCTTGCCTATCAAGTTTAGTTCAAACTTAAATTACTTGTTTTTATCCTCCCCAAATGCGGATCTTCTTAAATTTGAAATATGTATTTCTAAGGACAGAGCTGAGGAGAGAAGAGAGGAGAGAGATGAGAATGCAAGCAACAGAGCGATAATAAATGATGTGAGGAGGAATAGGAAAGAGAATTGGTAATACAAACTTAGCTCTTATAACTTGACTTATAGAAAGGCCATCGAGAATTTTTGTAATACAAATCAGATTAGAAAGACCACCAATTGAGTAACCGCACCAATTGGTAATAAAAATCCCCATATTAGAAAGACCATCTGAATTTTTTTTAGTAAATTACACAAGGTTTATTGCTTGTTGTTTATTCCATACTTTTGCTTTGCACTGGGTTTAAGCGAAAGTTATGACAGAAAGCACTAGGTTTTGTTATTCACCATTGTTTTAAACGGAATTCTGACAATGGGCCCACATGTCATTGGAAGGGCGGGCATGGCTTCTCTATCAACATCACCAGCAACCAAGGAGCGCCAATAAGGGGGCGGTGAAGGCAATAACAAATTTGTGGGGTGATATGAGTTAAATGGTGGTAGTGACAACGGTGAAGGCGTACGGCGGAGAGCCATCAATGGTGGCGACAGAGGAGGAGGAAGCCCATCGTGTTGGAGAGGCTACAATGGTAGAAACCTTCAATTGAGGGCAAGAACAACACAAGGAATCGAAGAGTGAAGCTAATAGTAGTGGTGCAAGGAATCGAACTGGAGGAATCATAGGAGGGGAAATAGAGAGAGGGAGCTGAGGAGCTCACCAGTGGGGAGAATGGCATCGGGGGAGCATGACCACAAGTAGGCGACGATGGTTGGTGAAGAATGGTGCATGTGAAGGAAGTGGTGCATGGCGAAAACAAAGCTTTAAGGGCATGTTCGTTTGGGCTTTTGAAAGTTCAACCACGCGCGCCGAGATAGTAGTGGAAGTAGCCGATCATCCCGGACGACTTCTACTACATTACCTAACTTTCAATCAGAGGTTGTTGATGCCGTATTTTCTCAAGGGGCCAGCAGGGTCTACAAGTTAAACGATCTACACGCCAATCGCCAAGCCCACGCCCACGGCCCAAAGTCCAACATTCTTCACGACGCCGGCCGCGACGCGGACGCCGCGGTTCTTCCACGCCGCGGCCGCGCGCGCGCCGCTGGCCGCCGCGAGTATGTCGCCTACTACCGCCGCCGTATGGGCATCGCCGCAAATCGTCATCCGCTCGTGACTTGTAGTTCTAATTTTTTATATCCATCGGTTTAGGTTTAGGCTAATGCCTAATTGGCTCTCCATAACTTAAAAGGAAGACACTTGACTCTTTTTACAAGAAGGTAGAACAACGATAAAATTCGGAAGAAAATAGCTTCAAGAAAACGATAAAGAAGAAGAGGAAGATCCAACGCACTCGGCATCTAAGGTTCAATGAGTAAATTGTGCAGACAAAAGTGTGTTGGATGTAGAACGAGATCCGTGTTTGCGTAATCAAATTCAGACTTATCCTCCGATAAACAAGAACAAGTTATTAGAGCATACATGAAACACGGTCCATACCAATTTGTTATGATATATACCCTCCTTCAGTTCGAGAGAGGCACCCACTGAGGTTTCATCACAATGGTTCGAATCTTTTCCTTGGTTAGAATACTCACCAACAAAAGATGCAACCTTTTGCCTTCCTTGCTTTTATTTTCTAAAAGCCGAGGGAAATCAGATCGATGTGTTTACAAAGTGAAAGGTTTCAAGAGTGGAAGAAGATTGGTGGGAATAAGTGTGCCTTCGTAACTCACATGGGAGAGAGTGGTTCAGCTCATCGATGATTCGTTAAATGCTATGACAATTTGAAGAACCGATTATGTCACATTGAACCGGTGATCGAGAAACAAACAAGTGAAGAAATCAAGGCAAATAGATGCGACTTAGAACATCAATTGATGCTTTGTCCGATGGTTAGCATTCCAGCTTGCCCTTTCGTGGACATGATGAATTTGCCAATTCAAAGAACCAAGGTAATTTTCTTGAAATGGTAAAGCTACTAGCTTCATATGATGAGGAGGTTAAGGGTGTTGTATTAAGTAATGCTCCACAGAATGCTAAATATACCTCACCTCAAATTGAGAAAGAAATATTGGATCTTATAGCTTGTAATGTACAAAAACAATTCGTAGTGAGATTGGTGATGCTAAGTTTTGCATAATTGTTGATGAATCAAGAGATGAGTCAAGAAGAGAACAAATGGCACTTGTTATTCGGTTTGTTGATAAAGGTGGTTTCATTAGAGAGCGTTTTCTTGACATTGTTCATGTTCATGACACATACCGCCACACTTAAACAAGAAATATGCTTTGTTCTATCAAAGACTTAAATTGGATGTTCAAAATATTCGTGGACAAGGATATGATGGTGCTAGCAATATGCGTGGAGAGTGGAATGGACTACGTGCAAAGTTCTTAGAAGAGTGCCCATATGCATATTATGTTCATTGCTTTGCTCATCGATTCTGACTAGCTCTTGTTGTTGCATCAAAAGAGGTAAATCGAGGTTCATAATTTTTTGATCATCTAGCTCTCATTGTCAACACGCTTGTGTCTTCTAGTAAGAGAAATGATGATCTGCGTGCTAATCAAGTTGTTGAATTAGAGCGACTCATTGAGCTTAGTGAGCTTGAGATCGGAAGAGGTGCTAATCAAATTGGAACTTTACAGCACCCTCGTGAAACTAGGTGGAGCTCCCATTATGATTCGATTTGCAGACCTTATAAAGCTTTACAAGCCTACATTCTTAGTATCGAAAGATATCGCTATCTAAAGGTTTAGGAACCACACAATCGCGTGCAAAGGCTGCTGGTCTTTGTTAAATTGATGATGACATTTGAGTTTGTATTTATTATGCATGTCATGAAAGAATTAATGGGAATCACAAACCTACTTTGCAAGAAGTTACAAAGAAAATCTCGGGACATTGTGAATGCTATGGATGATGTTGCCACTACCAAAAGATTGATTCAAAACCTAAGAGACCATGGTTGGAATAGCCTTATTAGTGATGTGACACAATTTTGCAACAAACAGGGAATCATAGTTCCAAATATGATCGACTCTTATGCAGATTACATTCGATCTCGTGCAGATAATGAGATCACAGTTGAGCATCACTACCGATACCATATTTTCATGGTTGTAGTTGATCAACAAGCACAAGAGTTGAATTGCAGATTCAGTGAACAAGCTACAAAGCTTCTCACTTTATGTACTTCTTTGGATCCTGTGGATTCATTCACTCACGAAAATTGATGATGTGTGCTCTCTAGCTTCAAAGTTCTACCCGCTGATTTTTCAGAGCAAGAAAGAGTTATCTTAAGACAACGATTACAACATTATGAACTTGATGTACCTACAAATCCTAGATTTCAGAATTTGACAACCATTCTTAGCTTTGTCGTCGGTTAGAATCAAACAGTGGAAATCGATGACTATTATTTGATCGACAGTGTCTACATTATACAATATTTAGTTGATTACTTTGTCTTCATAGTCATGGTTATGTCAAATGTCGATAATATTTTTCCTTGGCAGTTGATTCGCTTGTGCTAACTCTACCGATTTCCACAAAGAACGCAGAGCGTGCCTTTTCGCAATGAAACTTGTTAAAACCAGCTACTGAATAAGATGGAAGATGGGTTCCTAAGAGATTGCTTAATAACTTACATTGAAAAGGAGATTGCAATGGAGTTTACAACGGATGAACTTATTGATGACTTCGATGCAATTCAGACGCGTAGAGCAAAATTTAATTGAAACATGTTAGTTCCTTTAACCATTTATGCTTATCATTATATTTTTCATCGCAAAATTGTCAATATATGATCACAACATAATTAATGATTTAATAGAGATTTTGGTGTTTCAATATATGATCGAACCCTATACATATACATATACATATACATATACATATATATATATATATTGAAATTTATACTATACTATATGTATTTGATTGCATGACCATCCACACTGGAACACCGGCGTACTAGCACTCGCGAGCGGCTAGGGTTTGGCTCGGGAGGTGGTGGCTAGGGTTTGGCTGGGATTACCGTAAGCATGCACCCTCACCCGCTCTCCATATATAGACCTCCTCACTTGGGCCTCGTGGACCGAGACCCAATAGGAGTCTATCCGGATCTCTATCCGAATTGAGCCCACATCCAATCACATTCGAATTAGTGCTCCAACCCGTTAAGTGTGTGACCAGAGGTTCACGATATTTGGTCGCGACCGAAACGCCTTCCGGTCACCCCGTTAATAGCGCCTCTAGTAAGACATATTAACCCCAAAGTATACGTAAAGATCATATCGGTTGAACTCGTAATGTTCTCATGTACTAATCCTTTGCCTCACGATATAGATTGAGCTCAAGGTGAGACTGTGTCATCCTCTTAATAGCTCAATCACTCTCTCGATTCTCGTGATGGATTATAAACTCGTGATTGACTCCTCAATCACGTTGGCATGACCATGCACTTTCATAATCCATTACATCGAGGGGCCCAGAGATATTTCTCCCATAAGGAGGGGCAAATTCTATCTTGATCATTCACATCCCACTACATGTTTCATAGCAAACCCGAAGACTACTTTTATGACTACCCAGTTACAAAGTAGTGGTTAGTAGTCCCAAAATAGGCTACTACGCATGTTGGGAACCATGATGATCTCAAGTCTAAGGATTCTACATAAACACTACTTGAGACCAACTGATGACACATGGAATCTCTGTAGTGTCTCATGGCGGGTCTATCCAACATATGTTCACTAACACATGTCCATATTATTGATTTGGTATTACCATACCATGATCCATGAGACATGATCATCAATCAATACATATGCTGATCTTTGAATCATATGTGTTCCTCATATGATATATGATCAGGGATCATTTAGAAATAGCAACATTTTAGCATTAAGAGTCTCATGAATAAGTCACATACTCATTGATCAATAATGATAATGTCTATTTCAAGGAACAAAGTAATGCATCATAAACATAGTATGTGATATATAACATCTCCATGTTGCCTCTAGGGCATATCACTAACACCATGACATCCTCTTCTAGATGACAGTGGTAAGGTCAGGGTAAGGGGAGGGGTAAAGCAACCTTCGAGGAGCATCGTCGTGCAATCGAAGGTGTGGGCGCCATAGTGGCCATGGGTGTCTCTAGTAGGAGTAAGGGAGGAGACCGGCAACGGGAGAGAAAAGAGGGTGGAGGTTGACATGTGGACCATTGTGGACACCGCTAGGACTAACGGTGAGTGCAAGAATCTAGATGCAAAGTGAAGAATTTTACCCAGCTAACATGGTGCAAAGTGAAAGTATATGTAAAATTTGGTGCAAAATAAAACTACATACATTTTACCTCATGGAAAGTGTAATTTACTAAAAAAATGCCTAGTACCTATCTACTCAAAGGTGCGCATGAAGCATAGGTGTTTTGCCTCCCCGATTCACCTAGCGCCCCCCCGGCGAGTATTTAGGTTTATGAAGCTTACTTGGCTGATTTTTCCCCTTGAGGGTAGCTTACTTGGTTGTAAGCTAAGTACATCAAAGTTGAAATATCAAGTTAGCTGCTCTAAATCTCTAACCAGCTTTGTCTACTCAAAAGAAGAAAGGATTGACTCAGGTTTTGTTGTGCAACTCTCCTATAAATAACCACCCACGAGGAAATTTGGTCAACATGAAGAGAATGCAGTCCTTTCAAGAAAGATTGCAACAGGCAACTACAAAATTGATTCTTGAATGCAGAGAGGAAAGGAAAAGCGAAGGCAATGAAAGTGAAGTATACAAAAGAAAGAATGAGTGTGTTTATTTTTCTACTGATGTGTCCATTTTTTTCTAGTTCATAAGTATCGTTGGTGTTCGTAATGCCAAGTTAGAGTGAAAGATGACAATACAGTTAGGAAATAGTTCAATAATCGCTTGTCTTTGTCTCCCATAATTGCCAAAATTACCTTTTATAAGCTGAGATCACTTTCTTTTAATAAAAAACAGATGTTTATATCATCCAAAATTAGCAAAACCAAAAAAATGGATAAGGGAAAGCTGAGCAACCAACCTAAGTGCTCTAGTGCATGCCGGCAACGTCGATGTCAAAATGCTACTAAGTATGTAAGACCATGCAGTGGAAGCCATATGAGAGTGATGAGTATTTAATATTGCTTATGCTTTGCTTTTGTCAATTGAGTTTGATTATTGTGAAATTGTATTTTCACTTGTGCTTCTCTATAGAACCGTTCAGACTGATCTAGGGTGGTAGTATGATAGGTTGAGTCTAGCTGACTGTGTTGGGCGATTTGACCAGCTTGCAAGCCACGGTCAGACCAGCCCTAGTAAGGTGTAGCTGAGTTGAGTTGAGGGTGTTTTCTGTGGTTTTGGTGTTGTTAGTCATGGTAGGTACTATGTAGTGTTAGTCATGGAGAGTTCTGCATATGTGAGTCATTGCGTATGTCTATGCATATGGTTTACTTATGAAGAGTCAAGTGCATGTCATTTATACTCGGATCAATTGTCTTGTTCATTTTGTGTGCAGGTGATTTGATGATTATTGTGATCAGCGACAAGATTGAGGCTATGGAAGGAGTTCTGAGGCCATGACGTGTGGCATAAGTCTAGGTGGAGCAACATCTCAAGCCGAGAAATACGGGAGAAAGACAAGGATCATGAAGAGATAATGTATAAATGTGATGTGCAAATTGGACTTATGTGTTTCAAATGGTGATGTTTCTTAGAGCAGGCGTACGATCTTGATGGCAAAACATTAGACATCATAGATTGTTGAATAGTATTGGTGTGCCATAAGACTTGAGCATTTCAAGTGGTGACGGCCTCGGCGCAGGCGTACGATCTTAATGACAGGTCATGAGCATTGCATCGTCGTGAAGACCGATGGGTAGCAATTTAGGGAATTGTTTGAAACTAGGTAGAGTGATGGTTTGCAAAATCATGGCACTAGCCTAAGTGGTTTGGATCATGTCTTGTGGATGGAATGTCTTACCGGACTTGTAAAGCCTTATGGCCGCACTCAAGGGCCGCACTTTGAAAATTGTGAAAGTGTGTTAAGTATGAAACCCATTTGTGTGTGGTTATCGAGTTTTCCCATATGTAAGTGGTGTGATCCACTAAGGAGTGGCTAGTTATTAGGGTTAAGTGAAAGATAAGGAGCCTCCACTATATATGCCTTGTGTTGAGTTGAGTCTTGTAGGAGACTTGAATGTTAGGGTTTTATTGTGTTAGAGCCTTGTGTGTATACTCTAAGCTTAGAGCTCTGCTATTCTGAGTGATTGTCTATAAAACAATCCTCTCCAAGTGAAATTGTAGGATCATCAATGGCAATCAGAGGAGTGAATGATTGTAATCCACACTGAAGCTTTTTCCTACAATCCATTGTCTTCCAACTGTCCACAAAAAAGAAAAACAAAACAAAAGCAAGAAGAAAAAATATTTTTTTCTCGAGCACTATAGCAAAACACTGTAGCAATACTATGCGCTATCATAGCAGTAGATTAAAAATTGAAGCCGCCGCTTTCTAGGTGCTGAGCGCTACATGTTTCCTCTTGTTTCTCTATTCCTTTTCTATGACCGCTTGGTCCTTGCTTTACCAATTGCTATTTTTTGTCCCCATATACATGTGTCCTCATGATGTGACTCCCACTTCATCTTGTGTGAACGGAGTAGTGCCTCTGCCCTGGCGTGATGCACCCCAAGGTCAACACGAGGAGTTCCTTGACGTGATGGAACATAGAGGTGTCAAGCACTTTTTCTTTAGTTCTTACATGCAAATGACTACACTTCTAGTCCTCACGTAATGCGTAGCTCCCTAGCTTTCCTGCTTGATGCAAGACAACAAAACAAAGCGCAGAAAAAATAGATCGATAATTTATTAGATTGGATCTATTCTTTTTTCCGAATTATCATGTTGTGGCTACAAGTGCCCTCTTGGCACCCTCAAACCCTAACACAAAAATTGCTTCTATTAGCCTTAGTGTCAGTCCCTAACCCCATCTCTATTTATAGTCTAGGGCCCAAATGTGTTCTTATCCAATTCTAACAGATAAGGATCCGAAACCCTTACATAACACGAGTTTTTCAACTTTTGTCACGTGTTGTAACCTCCGGCCGCACCTCTGTAGCTCCAACACACATCATTCATCTTTGATCTCCACATTCCAACTCGAGCACAACCGTCTCATCTAGCATTCTTGACCCTTTGGACCATGACTTTGCACCAAGCCATCTCCCGGTCCTTGTTGTAGACCACGATCGCCTTTGAATTACCCTACACATGCAAAGACTAAAGAACATTTTTACAGCCACAAGTTCCTTCTAACTTGACCGACATAAATCCACATGCTACATGCCTTAAATAACATCAATAAATAACATTGTCAATTATTCATCATCAAAAATATTCTAGACATAGCCACATGGCCTAACAATCTCGCCCTTGATGAATATATTGACAACACCTCAAGATAATATGACTTTAAACATGTTTAATTGAAGAACTGAAGCCAAAAAGTATTTTAAGCCACAAGCCACAAATCTCTCCCAAATCACTCACAAAGCATACCAAAAAGCATTTAGCATTTTGAGCCACAAATCTCTCAAATCTCTCCTTCTTTAGCAATTTTAGCATTAAGGCATAAAGGAAAAAATAACAAAGAGAGAACTCACATCCAAATATCACTAATACAACTTTTTAAAAGAAAAATATACCATGAAAACTTAAAAGATTATTTAAACTAATTGAATTGATGTATACAAATTCATGGTCTTATAAAGTTTGCTCGATTATAAGCATGCATATATAACAAAGTAGGCCAAAAGAAGCTTAACAATGTGATTAAACAAATTAATGTACAAGGCAGATCTTCACAAAAATGACAAGTTAAGCTAAAGATCTTACTAAAGAATATAGCCATCTAAAAATATAGATTTAAATCTAGATGCTGGAACCAAGAACTAAATGAGCCAGAATTGCCAAAATGGAGTAAAAAACTTAACATATATTTGCATAACTCAACACATAACACGTTATTATTGATACTTGATTATCACTTATCTTAGTAAAGAACGTCCTAGACTAAAAGCCACCTACAACGACATCATAAGCTTCAACCCAAATTAATTTTAGTATATTTACAATGACCTTTTTGAGTCAAAGTTAATCGTATTTTGTTAATTGTACCATCTTAAGCCTTACTTTTCGATCATACCAAGCCAAAAAGCATAAGGTTTCATGATTTTGGTCATACAAAACTCCCCAAGTTTATGCCTAGTGCAATGACAAGCCGTCTCATGGGAAAGAATTATTAAGATGTATACACAATTAGTAATTTTACCACAATTTGCCACATGTATTTCTAGAAAAACTAAAAGTGATTCAAGAAGGAACTAGAATGGCTCAAACTTAAATTTGACTTAGAACCAGGATTTAACTAGATATTTAAACATGACACATCTTAAGAAGTAATAACTCTAATCAAAACTTAGCCAAAGAATTTAGCCTTGCCATGTTGTTTGTTCAAGTTGACAAAATTTAATAAATAGTTAGTTATGGCCTTGCTGAGCTACACATGTAAAATCATGATCATGAAAGCTAAAAATACACATCATGACTTGTTTCATGGTTATTTGATTAAATAGAAATTCAAGTTCTCAAAAATAAAAAAATAAAAACAAGCCTTTACAATGATATACAAAAAGAACTCCCCCTCAGAACAATCCCATTGGATGACATGCCCTCAACTCACTCCACAAATGAATGAACCGAGAAGTATTAAGTGGCTTAGTGAGAATATTAGCAATTAAAGTAACATCCTTGAATATGAATTTATCATTAACATGCATTGTACATTTAGACATAACAATACCTGTTGAGGCATCCTCAAAAGTGATTAACTCATCACCAGATGCCTTAGTAAGGGAGGAAAACCACCTTGAACTACCAAACATGTGCCTGGAACAACCTGAATCCACTAGCCACATATTTCCCTTCCTCATCAACTATACCTACATCACAGAAAATAGTACTGGGATTAGTTAAATAAGATCTAGGAATCTAATATTGAGACACACGACGTGGAGGAACAACAACAAAACTAGAACCAAAAGCATATGCATATGGGCGATCAGAACGCCAAAAAGAATGTGAATTATTTGAATCATATCTCAATCGAGCACATGAAGAAGATTTAAAATTATCACAAAAGTTCTCTAAAAACCTAGCTTTCACATTGGTTCTAGGAACAAAAGAGCTTGCATATTTTTATCTTAAAGCATTTAATCTTTCCTTCTTCTCTTTCTTAGCATGCCTAAAACAAAATTCATGCAAGTGCTCATCTCTTCCACAGCAGGTGTAATGAAATTTAATATAATTAGAATTTTTTAAGATGATGAGCTAGCACATACAATATTATTCAATGAAATTTGCATAAAATCAGCAGATTTAAACACAATTTGATGAGGCTCATTTTTGTTTCAATTAGTCCACTTCCTATGACCTTAGCAATCTTAGATAGATTATTCTTGATATAATTAGCAGTATTAAACCCGACACTAGTGTTCTTGACACCTAGCTTTGACTTGTCTAGAATCATATTCAAATATTTCTTGCTAAAAGAAGATCTCTCTAAATTGTCCTTAAGGTGCTCATTTTCTTTAGCTAAAATGGGACAAGTTGTGCATTTAACAGATTCATTCACAAGATTCTTATAAGCACTAGACTAAGCCAATATTTCATTTTTAGCAAAATCATTAAATTGTCTAGTCAATGCTTCTATTTCTGTGTTAAACTTATAATAGTTAGCGCAAGAAAGTGTCTAGTATTTGATGGATTGATTCTTGAGATTAATTAAGTCTAGCTTCTAGCAATTCATAATTAGAGCAAGTTTAAGATTGAGCATTTGAAATACTTGATTCTAAATATGTAGAAGAACTAAAATTAAGCTTTTCAATTTTGTCATTTGCAAAATTTAACTTTTTATCACTAAGTTGAACCAAATTTAATGTATTAATTATTCTTGTAGTCACTAACTTAGAATATAAAATTTGATAAGACTTACAAGATTCATCATCAAGAATAGTCTATTGATTTCAGAATTTAAGCTCTCAACAATATGATCATGATTTTTAAATTTTTATACTTTTTGAGTTTCTTTGTCAATCTAAGTCGACACAAGATAAATATGTTTAAGAAGGTTTTACCTCATCAGGATCATTATAGAGATCATCATTGTTGAGCTCCTCAGTGTTTGCCATAAAACACATTTTTGTGTTGTCCACATCATTTGCCTTTGTGCCATTGTCTTCATCATCGCTTCCAAAATCAGCATCACTCAAATCAATCTCATCAAGTACTGAAAATAGTTTATTGACCGCCTTGCAATAATTGCGTTTTTTTGCTTGGATCAATTTTGAATTGAGAGCAACGAGTTGGTGCCTTGTCACCTTGCCCTCCTTACTCCTTAATTTGGGGCAATTCATCTTAATGTGGTTTAGCTCAACACATTCATAGCATCTGATTGAACCTCCTCGCTGCCTTGATCCAATGTTGTTGAGAAAAGTACAAGTTGCTCTTCTGAAATCTTCTCTAACTGTCCATCTGAAATAGAACACAATGCAGACAGAGAAATAATAGAGTAATAAGAAGAATTGTCAGCTTGGTTAGTCACTAAATCCAAAGAATTTGTCTTGTTTATCCTGACCAAAATATCAATCTCACGTGTTTTCATCTTGGAATAAAGATCATTCAAAGTAAGTGTTTTCATTGTAATATAATAATTAATAGTAGTGACTAACACATTCCAAACAGATATATCCAAAGTGTTTAAGATTTGGCGAGTATTTTTAGAATTAGAGTATGCGACATCAACAGATTGCAAATATCTAACAATTTTATTGAAGCGATCAAAAAGTGCATATACTGATTCTCTAGGTTTCATCTCAAATTTAGAGTACTTTTTAAATTCGTTTTGACGAACACCTTTAACAGATTTAGAACATTCATGATAATTAGCTAGAGTAGTCCAAATTTTATTAACAGATTTAATATGAGTAATTTTGACAAACTCATTTCTACTTAGACCTTGCAATAAAATATTTCTAGCCTTACCATTAGCTTCAACATTAATAGTATTTTCAGTAGTAACAATAGGAGACACTATATATGTATTTTCAACTTTTGCCAAATAGTATTACCTTGTACTTATAGAAAAACCTCCGTGCATATTTTTCAATAGATATAATCTGATCTATCAAAAACAGTGGCTTACTAGAAAAACGACCTCGATCCGATGCCATTGCATCCTACTGATACCACTTGTAGGATCATCAATGGCAATCGGAGGGAGAGGTGAATAATTGTTATCCGTAGCATAAGTTGTTTCTTACAATCCAGCTATCTTCCAACCTGTCCACAAAAATAGAAAACAAAAAGTGACAGCAAAAATATATTTTTCTCGGGGTACTGTAGCAAAACTTTGTAGCAAAATTATGCGCTACTGTAGCATCAGATTAAAAATTGAAGCTGTCTCTTTCCGGTGCTAAGTGCTGCATGTTTTTCTCTAATCTCCTTTTTTCTATCACCACTTGGTCCTTGCTTGGTCAATTGCTACTTGTTGTCTCCATATACACTGCATCCTCATGATGTGACTCCCGCTTCATCTTGCGTGAGTAGAGTAGCACCTCTGCCCCTGGCATGATGCGCCCCAAGGTCAACACAAGCAACTCCTTGATGTGATGGAACACATCAGTGCCAATGCCAAACACTTTTTCTTTAGTTCCTACATGCAAAAGACTACACTTCTAGTCCTCACGTAATGTGCAACTCCCTAGCTTTCTTGCTTGATGAAAGACAACGAAACAAAGACATTGAGAGAATAGATCGATAATTTTTTCAGATTGGATCTACCCTTTTTCCTAGACCATCATGTTTGTGACTATAAAGTGCTCTCCTAGCATCCCTCAAACCCCATCTCTATTTATAGTCTAGGGCCTAAATAAGTTCTTATCCAATTCCAACAAATAAGGAACCCAAAACCCTTACGTAACACGGGTTTTTCAACTTTTGTCATGTGTCCTAGCCTCTGGACCGCACCTCTTAGCATTCCGTTGCCTAAGCATCCCATTCCCTCCGCTGGTGAAGGTCGGATGTGTGGATCACGGGGAAGCGACAATAAGGATGGTTGTGGTCACGAGGACCTTGATGGGCGCAAAGACTCGCCTCCCCCCATCACCATGATTCTTGTTTTGTTAGCCCTCCCCTCGGTCCCCTTGAGCCTGAGGCCAGCATGGAGGAGCTGAGCAGGGGGTGAAGATGGCACGGTAAGGAGTGGGAGGGAGACAGCGAGAACAATGCGAACAGTTTTTGTCATCTAGATAGCCCTAGGGACAGCACCGGAGGTGTGGCAGAGGTCCGTGTTGTGGAACCAGACTTTGCAACACCGAGACCTTCGGAGCCAGCAGCAGAGGCCAACTCGGGCACCTTGCCAGGTCGTCCAGCAAAGCGTGTTAGTTTCACCTCTCTGTTGGCTGTCCTTGCCATAGGGTCATCCAGTGCCATAGGGTAGTCGCAGAGCATAGTCCGCCGCTTTGGATGTCCCGGAGGTGAAGCGGCGGACTATGCTCTTGCGACCTTCCCTATGCGAAGCTCCACACATCCCGACAATGGCCAAACTCATGTCTCCCTCCCCGATGATTCCACCATAGGTTTGAGTCCTTCCATCGGCTCCTAGGACTTCGCGAGATTGTCTCCACTGTGTTCCCTAATGTTGTTGCCATCAACAGCGACCCCTCCTCCAATGGCTACCGCGCAAATGTCCGACGATGGAGCGGCTTGGAGTGGCATAGCTGTGGTTGTGGTGGAGGATGCTTCTCAATTGGCTCAGATGAAGTTGCCATGTGGAGAAGCTCATCGGCTATCGCTTGGCAACTTTGTTCCTTGTTCGACGCTCTTCCCTCCATGCGGGCCACTGTGGATTGCACTTATCGAACGTGGATTGCACTACTCTTTGATACCCTTGAGGCTTGCGAGGCAAAGGTACATTGATCTCGTAATGCTTCTTTATCCGTGTGGCTGCGCCGTGCCTTACTGGGTGCGCTTTATGTTTAGATGGTGGCTCTATCATGCGCACTACAGATGGCGATTCATCGTGAGTCTGCAAATGCCTAGGAGTAGCTCACGGTCGCTCGGAGGGCCAAGGAGGAGGCCTCGGCGCTCACTACTGAGCGGGCGAATCGGATTCGCTTCCTTTAGCGGAGGGGGTGAAGGCCATTTCCGACGCGAGGGCCATAGCAGTGGAGGTAAGTGCTAGGGCGGCGGAGGAGAGGAACAATTTCTTGTAGCAGATTGCAGTCCTCAAGTAGGAGAAGGCCCGTCTAGCGGCCGAGGTTGTGAACGGCCACCGATTGCCCGACTAGGCAGCTATTTTGGCCTGGTAGTCCATGGAAGCGCTGGAGGGGACGCTCGTCGAATTGGCCATTTCGGTTCCCGTGAGGTCGTGCGGGCCAGAGGACCTCATCAGAAGCATCCGGTGCATACACAATGCATCTGCGCTCTCTCTCAACGCTGCCTGAGCCTACGGCAACCACTACCCCAGTGACTGCACAGTTGGTGCTGGGTTTTGACCTGTGAACTAGTACTCTTTTGTCTGCTCAACTCTGAATATTCTGTTTGGAATTCTGAATGAGTTGAACCTGTCACCTAATCTACTGCTGTTCTTGTTCACATCAGATATTAGTGGTAATATACTATTATACTCTCGTAATCTGGTACCACAGATAAGACTAATTCAACATGAAATCGAGCAGTAAAGGACATAAGCATCCAACATAATCATGCAGCCGTTTGACTCTCTGTTCTGTGGAACACAATAATTTTTCCATTAGCTCTCAGGCATGCTGCTTCTTCCTATGAAATTTTATGTGCTCTAAATTGGTCCTTAGAATTGCCTCACTCTTTTCTTGGCTTTGAACATTGGGTCCTTACAATTTCCCTCTTCTTTTGATCTAAAAAAATCCCTCTTCTTTTGCTTCACATTTGAAGGAAATGAACAAATGAAGAGTTGTCGGTTGCTGAAATTATTGCTACATTGGCATCTACTTTCTGAATTCAATTCAAAGAAGTATTCAATGACATCATAACTTGAAATTTCAGAATCACACTATCAGATAGGATCTACGAGACTTAACAATAAAAATCACAGGGCAAGAATTTCTTTTCGTTAAAATAAAAAAAATGAGGACCAAGTGACAAGACAGTGGAGTGACAGTTACTTTACTCATCACTCGTCACGAAATTGTACCGACAGAAAAGAAATAAAGGAAAGACCGAAAGAAAGAAGGAAAAAAGTTATCTGATCATTTATGAATTTTTAAATGCCCCTCTAAAATGTTGAATTACAAACTCTTGATTGAGAATTTGGATAAATAGACATTTTTTCCCTGAGCAGTAAATTGTATCCAGTGATTACCCTGACTTGTAATAATTACACTATTAGATTAGAACTACAAGACCTACTCATAAAAATTTCAGGACAATGATACTCCTTTAATTATGGATGGCTAGAAAGTGTAGTGACAATTATTTTACTCATCGCATCAATCATCAGTACATAAGTGCATTGCACTGACGGAAAAGAAAGAAAGGAAAGATAGAATGAGAGAAGGGGAAAAAGTTATCTGATCATTTCTGACTTTTTAAATGCCCCTCTATAATGTTGAATTACAATGTCATTATAGAGAATTTGGATAATAACCATTTTTGCCTCCTCTTCTGGACTCCAGATGTGGGCCTTGTGTACATAATCATGTTAGATATGTATTATACCTATATATTTTTCCTGTTATATAAGGAGTTATCTATATATATGTTATACTGTATATATATATATATATATATATATATATATATATATATATATATATATATATATATATATATATATATATATATATATATATATATATATATATATATATATATATATAGACGAGTGTTTCATGCACCACGGTGCCTAGGCACCCATATCAATACCGTTGATTTGCTTTGAGATTATAACGTTTGATGTGGGTATCTTCATATACTCATAAAAAAAGTATATTTGAGATGTCAAACTCCGAAAAAAATTAAATTCAACTTCAGTTTAATTAGTTTGAACTATTTTTATGGTATATACTCACTGTAGTCGCATTGAACTCAAAAGTAGTTCAAACTAGTTTGAACTGAGTTCAAAACTTACTTACCATAAATATATCAAGGGTATAAAATATTTTCATACCCAAACTCAAAAAAATCATCAATCATACACGCGTATCGGATATGGGTGCCTAGGCACCTAGGTGCCTTACGTAATTTTCCTATATATATATATATATATATATATATATATATATATATATATATATATATATATATATATATATATATTGGTTCATTGGCCTCATGATGAATATAAACGCTATTCATAACATGGTATCAGAGCCAACTTATGTTTTTCAAGCCGCCGCTAGTTCCTCTCTCCAGCTGTCACCCTCACCTGGGGGTTCTTCTCCGTGCTAATCGTCGATTCTCACCATCGACTATCTTCCACTTGCCCATGGTCGCCTCTGCTTTCCCGTCGCCGCCGCTGGGAACTATGCATCAATCTGGTGCCAGCTCGTCTGGTGGTCGTCTCGTGTCATCGTGATCCACCTGAATCTTGCTCTTCCGCCGCCGCCTCCCGATCTACGGGCCACCCTTGCTGTTGTCTGGAGTTGGGTTGCCACCGAAGTCACGTGCTTCGACCGGTGTTCATCGTCGCATCCCTTTGTCATTTGAAGTCGGGCCGCTCGCTGGAGCCTTCGCCCATGCCAGGGAGCCACCGTCTACTGCTGTCATCTCCGACAGCCGCCGCCAGGGCTTCCCAAGTCGATGTGTTGTCGAGTCACCTACTTCGGCCGGTGTTCGTCGCCGCAGCGCCTTCGTTGTCTGAAGCCATGCTTCCTACCGAAGCCTTTGCCCTTACCGAGGAGCCGCCTGTCTGCTGTTGTCATCTTCAGAAGCTGCCGCCGGGGCTTCCCAAGTCGATATGCTGTTGGAGTGGTCTGCTTCAGCTGGTATCCGGCCATCGCCGTTGGTGGTCCGGTCACCGGTGTCGGGCCGCCACCACTCGTCGCCCAGTCACCAGTGTTGGGCCGCCGCTGCTCGTCGCCAGGTCGCTGGTGTCGAGCCGCGGCCATAGCGCATCTATTTTGGCCGTTTGGATGTGAGTCCGCTTAAGGCATGCCCGTGTGTTATGAGCATGAGGTCCATGAGCTTTTAAGTCCATTTATTTTCTAAAAAAGAAAAAATGTTATCTTCTTCAAGCACCGTTTCTGTTCCTCACAGTCCGATGATCTTCAATGGTCTTAATTATTAGGACTGGTTTCAGTACATACATAGTCAACGCCTTTGGGAGTTCCTTATTGGCGAGTTGCCTTGTCCACCTCACCCTACTCCACTTGCTGAGTTTGTACTCCTGAAGGATGCTTCTGAAGACACTCGTACAAAGGCATCCGATACAAAGGCAACCGAGGCGTTTGAGGATGCCATGGAGATTTTTCAGACTCAGTATGCTGCCTACAAGACATAGACTAATGAGGATGCTCGTACTTCTGCTATTCTGGTTGCTAGCATGGAGAAGCATCTCATTGGTGATGTTGTTGGCTTAGCTTCTGCATAAGCAATGTGGGTGCATTTGCATAACTGCTACAAGCCATCTGGTGATTCCTTTTACCTTTTTGTTGTATGTCGAACCTTGGTCAAAAATAGACCCCTGTAGCATGTAAATACCAAATTTAGCCTCCGGAACACCGTAATTCGTTTCTAGCCCCTTCCGACCGCACGTTTAATTTAACGACGAAACGTGGCAATCGTGCGGTCGCTGACCGCATGACTGCACTATTCAGCTGTTACTTTACTTCTTTTACTAGTCATGCAGATTTACGGGGGCTTCTGCATTGTATTTCTCCAACAGTTGAATCCTAACACGGATTATCATTGCCTGAAGACCATGTATCATCGCGAGAACGTGTATGAGTTGAGTCGTGCGGTCGGCGATCGCACGACTGCCACGTGTCATCATCAAATTAACCGTGCGGTCAGGAGAGGGCTAGAAACGGAATTACGGTGTTTCGAGAGCTAGATTTGGTATTTACGTGCTACATGGGTCTATTTTTGACCAAATTTCTTATATGTCAAGAGCAGTCGTTGTAGAAAGGAGATGTCATTGTGGATGAGTTCTATACTCAGCTTTCTATGGTATGGTGTTAGATTGACTCTTTGGGGACCAGATATTTGCTACACTTGTCAGTGTTGTCAGTGTCAGCAGACTCACCTAGAGCTTTGTCACATCTACGACTTCTTGATACATCTCCGGTCTAAATTTGAGCAGACTAGTGCTCGGTTGCTGGCTTGTCACTCTCGTGTAACTCTATTGGATGCTCTTGTAGCTATTCATATTGAGGAGATTCACCTTCATAGTGCGGGTCTGCTATCGTCATCATCGTTTCCTTTGGTTTTGGTAGCTCCTTCAGCTTCTACACTTGTTGCGCCTTCGGTTACTCCTTCACTAGTTGCGCCTCCACTAGTGATAGCTGATGTTGTTAAGGGACTCCCACTGCACCTATTGCAACAAGAATGGATATGTGGAGTAGTTCTGCTATAGGAAGAAGAAGGATTTTCGTCGTGGTGGTCATCGTCCAAGGGGCACTGGAGGTTCCTCCTCTCAGTGGAGTCCTGGTGCCTCTGACACTCAGGAGTTTCTCACACTGCTACATCGCATGGTTACTTTTATACCATCCTATTCTACTAGTTCTACTGCTTAGTCTTCCATGAGAGATCACCTTCTACTTCTTGACTTTTCCTTCCACCCCCATAGTCACCATTCCTCCATCACAGTCTTTCTCCGGCGCCTCCTTCCCAGTCGGCACCTTCTTCACCATCGACGCCCTCTCTAGAGGTTACTCCTGACCTTATTCTTTCTTATCTTCTCTACTATACTCATCGTCCGTGAGTTGAAGATTCTTCTTATGTGCCCTCTCCTTCTGATGGATCATCCTCTTCGGCTCTCCTCCTTGATATGCTCTTCGCGATTGCCAATCTATTCGGCCTTCAAAGCGTTTTGGCTTTGCTGCCGCTGCTCTTGCCGAACCGACTTCTTATCGTGATGCTGATGTTCATCAGGAGTGGTAGCATGTGATGGCAGAGGAGATCGCTGCCCTTGAGCGTCCTGGCATGTGGAATCTTGTTCCTCTTCCTACGCTTGTTACTCCTATCGCGTGCAAGTGGGTCTATAAGGTTAACACCCACTCTGATGTTTCTCTTGAGCGTTACAAGGCTTGTCTTATAGCACGTGGTTTTCAGCAGGAGCATGGTCATGACTATGATGAGACCTTTGCTCCTATCGCTCACATGACCAACGTTTGCACATTCCTTACTGTGGCATGTGTTCGATAGTGGCCTATCTCTCAATTGGACATCAAGAATGTCTTTCTCAATGATGAGTTGCATGAGGAGATCTACATGTAGCCGCTCCTGGGTATTCTGTTCCTGTGAGTATGGTTTGTCACTTTCGTCGATCTCTCTATGGCCTCAAGTAAGCTTCTCATGCTTGGTTTGCTCGTTTCTCTTCTGTTGCCACTGTAGCTGGTTTCTCTGCCAATGCTCATGATCATGCTCTTTTCATTCACACTTCGTCTCGTGGTCGAACGCGTCTCCTTTTGTATGTTGATTATATAGTCATTACTGGAAATGATTCTCAGTACATCACTTTTATCAAGGAGCGTCTTCATGAGCAGTTTCTCATGTCTGATCTGGGTCATCTTCGCTACTTTCTTGGGATTGAAGTTATTTATACTCCTGAGGACTTCCATCTTGATTGTGCCTCTCTTACTGATCTGCATATAGCTAAGACTCCCATGGAGTTTAATGTTCATATTTGTCCCACTGATGGTGAGCCTCTTACTGATCCTACTCGCTATTGTCATCTTGTTAGGAGGCTTACTTATCTTGGTGTCATCCGTCCTGATATTTTGTACGTTGTGCATATCTTGAGTTAGTTTACTAAGCTCCACTATAGTCACCTTCTTCGTGTTCTGCGATACCTTCGTGGAACTATCTCTCGTTATCTTTTTTCTCTCTCGCTCTAACTCTTTACAACTCCAAGCATATTTAGATGCTACCTAGGCTAGTGATCCATCTGATCGCCAGTCTCTTTGCTTATTGTGTTTTCTTGGTGATTCTCTCATCGCTTGGAAGACTAAAAATCAGACAACAATTTCTCGTTCAAGTGCTAAGGCTAAGTTGCGAGCTATGGCTTTGTTGACTATGGAGGTTACTTGGCTATGGTGGTTACTTGAGAATTTTGGTGTTTTTGTTTCTACATCGACTCCTCTTTTGTCTGACAGTACAGGTGCTATTAGTATTGCTAATGAAGCATGAGCTTACAAAGCATATTGGTATTGATGCTTTCTATATGTGGACACAGGTGTAGGACCGGGTTGTTGCTCTTCAATATATGCCTTTAAAATTTCAGTTGACAAACTTTTCACAAAGTCATAAACCAAAGCCCAACACGGTTTCTATCTATCCAAACTTCATGTTGTTGATCTACCATAAGTTTGAGGGGGTGTTAAATATGTATTATATCTATGTATTTTTCTTGTTGTATAAGAAGTTATTTGCATATATACTATACTTATATGTGTATATATAGTGGCTCATTGACCTTATGATGAATACAAGCGCTATTCATAACAAATCAGATAGTTACTTATATCGAATATTGTGGTTCCTTTACACAATACAGTTAGGTGTTTCACTTTTCCTTGAAGAACAATGCAATCAATAACTCTTATCAACGAACAATCAGCCACTCATTGCCTCTAAACCTCTTCTAACTAACTCATGTATTGTTGAAGTGTCACTAGGAGGAAAACAACGAAAAAGAATATCATTAAAAAAAAGATGAACAGGAAAAGATGGATAAGCAAGTGTCATGATGCCTTCTTGCCTTTGGCTCCAACCAAACGTTCATATTCCAGAACAACCATTTTGACATGACCTAGAGGGTCGGGTCATCTGTTGGTCAATTATAATGTCCTTGTGGAATGGAATTATGTGATGGTTGCAGCTATTTCCAGCTCTCTTGGCTTAGAATCCAAGAAAAAGATAGGTTTATTAGCATTACTTACTGTCCTGTGAATCACCTACTACAATTGTTCAGTAAGCCTTGGTATGGAGTAGTTTGAATGGTAGCCTGGTAGGTTGGTGCAGGCAAAATGCATTTCATTTCTTGTCTTTTCAGCGTCCTATTTTTCGCATTTTCGACGGGTCAGTTGGTATGAATCCCAACTGTTCAGATTTTGCTTAGCTGTAGCATACACTACAAAATAAAAGTTTTGGCCCAAAGTTCCTGTCTGTATGAAGTACAAATATGAGAGGAATAATTCTATTTCTTTTGCAGAACAATTGGCTGATGGAACATGGATTAAACTTTTGCTTGCATTGGTTGCTTACTTGTTAATCGACAGCCTTCTTGATAGTTGGTATCGATCCCTTTATATTGTGCATATAGGTTTATGAAGGGAGGAAGGTACATAGGTACAGATTCAGCAGGATCACTGATGAAACAGGCCAACATACTTGATTTGATTCACTCATCTGTGTGCGTATCAGTGCATTTCTTCTTCATATCCAAAATGATTCTTATGGCCGTGTTAACCAATCACAGGTTGGTCAACCTGCCAGTAGACACTGAATTATCGAAAATTCAGCCCCTCTTGTATGCTGATGGTGAATGTCATTTAACACTGAAACATCTTATCAGAATTCAGAAACCAACCTTCCTAGTGATCTATGTCAACTAACCCACCTGCACAAACCGTTTCTTGGGGTCATTCTAATCACCAGTCGGAGACACTCCTGAGACAGTGACCACACAACCCTTACGAACTCATGCTGGCGACTAATCTAGCCTATATAATCCCCACTAGAATCTTTGCTACCAACATCACACTCAAACTTGCAAGCAAAGAGATCAGGGAGCAGAAATGAAGGCACCCCTCCGCTCCTCCTCCTCCTCCTCGGCCGCCTTCTACTCGTCGGTCGCCAAGAAGGCGCGTTTTTCGCCGTTCCTCCTGACGCTGGTGCTCTTCCTGCTCCTCTTCTCCTTCCTCTACGGAGAAGACCTCAAGGCGCTCCTCAGCCAGCAAGCCCAAGAAAGATCACACCTCAACATCATCAGAAACAACCACCGCCACAACATCGAGCATGAGCAACCGGCAGCGCCACCACCGGGTATGTATCACAATTTCAGAACCGGACCGTTTTTTGCCGGTGGATCGGCACCGATTTCCAGTCGGCTGCCAGTGGGAACCAGCTAAAAACCGGCCGAACTTGTTGGTAACAGTGCCGAATGTGGATTGATTGTGGTGTGGCATGATCAGAGATGGCCGAGGGGAAGAAGAAGAGGTGGCAGGGGAGGCCGCCGTTCGCGCTGAACGACGAGGACGAGGACGAGGAGTGCGACGTGTTCTCGGGGAGCTGGGTGCGGGACGAGACGACGCACCCGCTGTACCAGGAGGAGGACTGCCCCTACATCCAGCCGCAGCTCACCTGCCAGGCGCGCGGCCGGCCGGACAGGGGATACCAGCTCTGGCGCTGGCAGCCGCACGACTGCACCCTCCCAGTGTTCGTCCCTTAGCTCTTTCATTCTTTCTCCTTGTCGATTACTCCAATTTAGTAAAGACAATCCTAGAATCTGCAATTTTCAGCTGATGGAATCTGCTGAAACTTGCTAAGAAAAGGATGCAAGTAGCAGGTCAACTACTACTAGTACCCTTCAGAATGAAGCATGCGTCTTTTTCATTGCACAGTAGTTAACCTCGTCACTTGCCTCCTGAGTGATAAGGATCATGATTGCTGATCAAGGCGTTAAATTTAACGACATTCGTTGCTGCAATGCGCGCGTCACGCAGGTTCAACGCGACGCTGATGCTGGAGACGCTGCGGAACAAGCGGATGATGTTCGTGGGGGACTCGCTGAACCGCGGGCAGTTCACGTCAATGGTCTGCCTCCTCCAGTCCGCCATCCCCGACGCCGGCGCCAAGTCGTTCGAGATGTCGCCGGACCAGCAGCACACCGTCTTCACGGCCAAGGTAATAAAGCTAACCGATCTCTGCTCCTGCCACCGTTAGCACAAGGAGGCAAGCTCAATTCACTTAACTAGGATTGTATGACAAATGTCAGGATTACAACGCGACGGTGGAGTTCTACTGGGCGCCGTTCCTGCTGCAGTCCAACTCGGACAACGCCATCGTCCACAAGATCTCCGACCGCATGGTGCGCAACGGCTCCATCGACCACCACGGCCAGCACTGGAAGGACGTCGACGTCATGGTCTTCAACACCTACCTCTGGTGGTGCACCGGGTTGCACTTCAGGATCATGTATGCCGTCGTTACATTCGACTGAATTCCATGTATATTTGTAATGCATTTCATCAGTGAATGATCTTTGTTTCGTGTCGTCGATTCGACGGAAGGCACGGGTCGTTCGAGGACGAGGAGCCGGAGACGGTGTGGGTGTCGACGGAGGAGGCGTACGGCATGGCGTTCCGGGACATGCTGCAGTGGATCAGGGACAACATGGACTTCAACAAGACCAGGGTCTTCTTCACCAGCATGTCACCCACTCACGGGAAGTAAGCGCACGACATTACTAGTATTTTTTTAAGAACCAATCGTCAATGTTTATTCATATGCGAAAAAGTGAAGACCTAAGAAAGAACCGGATAAAAAAAACGCAACTCCGATAACTTAACAAGACAAATCCGTTAGTAAACACACCCAATACCGACAAGGATACCGAACATTTAGCACCACCACTCGTACTTAACACATGTTATCATCGCCTCCTATCGCGCCCACGAATTGGCTGCTCTGACTTCACCACAGCACGCCTTGTAGTAGTATACATCAATACGACGACAACCTCATAGCAAAGGGGCTCCGTTGGTGAACGTTAGCTTGCCAACAAAACCACACAGCCGGCTTTGAATAGTCGACGCACATAGGCGCCACTTGCTGCACTACCTTGACACGAGAGCCACACTAGGTCACCCAACCACCCGAGCGAGGAGTCAGATCTAGTAAGAAGAAGGACAGATCTGGCCCAAGCGCCGAGGTACAGGAACAGCCCAGCCATAGTCGGAGAAAGAAAACGACATCGAGAGGACGACCACCGCCAATAGACAAGCACCGGCCAACGCGAAAGCAACACACATATGAAAAACGAGGAAGGTAGGGTCAGGTGGTCCAAGGCAACACCTCCAAGGAGAGAACGGCATCGAAGGCGTTGCCATCACCCGATCCGGCAAGAACCGGATCTGAGGTTTTCACCTCAGACAAATGCTGCAAGATCCCGCAGTGAGTGAGGTTTAGCTCCAAGATGACGCCTCCAAAGAGGGAAGTGACACACAGAGACGTCATCATCGTCGAATCCTGCTAGAGAGTTGGATCTAGAATTTTCACCCAGAACATGATACCATATCGCACGAAACAAACCTGTCACCCACCACGATCCGGGCGTGACCACGTCACAAGGCCTCAGTTCACAAGCAAGGTTTCCTGTACCATATCACGCGCTCGCGGCACAACATGACAAGTCAAAATATATGAATAAGCTTGGCATCTGTATCCATTAATTGTGTGCAGGAGCGAGGACTGGGGCGACGCGCCTGGGGGCAACTGCTACAACGAGACGTCGATGATCGAGGACGCCGGGTACTGGGGCTCGGACAGCCGGCGGAGCGTGATGCGGGCGATCCGGGAGATCCTCAACGGCGACGGCGCCGACGTGCCGGTGACGTTCCTCAACATCACGCAACTGTCCATGTACCGCAAGGACGCGCACACCTCCATCTACAAGAAGCAGTGGAGCCCGCCGACGCCGGAGCAACTCGCTGACCCCAAGACGTACGCCGACTGCGTCCACTGGTGCCTCCCGGGCCTCCAGGACACATGGAACGAGCTCCTCTACACCAAGCTCTTCTACCCTTAACAACTACGTTTGTAGATAACCATCTATGATCGAAGCTTGCCACGGGAGGAAGCTCTGCATGCGTGCAGCTAGAAGAAGAAGAAGAAGAGAGGAGAGCACAAAGTGCTCCTTTAATTGGTGGTAAATGTTATGCTGGCCTGTCTTGTTGTTTCTGGTTCGTTGTAGTAGCCTTGAGATGTTGCCAGAAAAGAAGAGGCAATCATCTTTTGTTTCTAGCTCGTTTCGGATGTTGACCCATGATCGAGAGGAAAGAGTTTGTGCGTTATCCAACTAACGAAATTAAAAGGTTGCAACTGGGAACAAATTGACTGTCCGAGCTAATTAAGTTTCTTTACTTGTGAAAATGATGAAGAAGATGTGACCTTACTTAGTAATCACCTAATTACGGCAAGTTTTACTTGACTAGCAAAGGACATTAACTTAACGGAGAAGCATAAGCAGATAATAAAGTGATTAAACAAATAATCAGGGTTAACCTGCTCTGAGCAGATATATTCAAGAAAAGATTATGAGGTGCACATTGGTGGTCCCACAGTTTTGGCAATGTTATGATTCATGTTGTACTAACTATTTGCATGTAATTTTGTTGATCTACTATTAGGATTTGATTATGTGATCTGCTAATTTATTTTCTTTTCAAAAAAGTTTATGCCGCATCTTCTTTGGCTACTACTTTTAGATGTGCTCTCCAACAAGTGCTACTTCGCTCAAAACAAAATTGAAAGAGCAATTGACAATCGGGTAGATTCAACATAAAAGTATGCTCTGTTTGTACCGGAGGTTATTTCCGTGAAGACTAGAGACCATTCTCACAGTAAGAGTTTGGATGAGGGAAATTTCTTTGGAAACTTTTGGAATTTTGTTCAAATTTGAACTAAATTTTGGGGCTTCGAATCCAAACATTCCCTAAGAGCATCTCAAATGCTCTATCATGGACAAGTGCTATACATATCCACATAGAGAGAGAGAGATAGTGTCAGTAGGGATTGTTCGTTCAAAAATGGCTACACTAGCTTGCACTAATATGTATGGGCCTAACCTGGAGCAATTCCTTACCGAGTACATTGGAGAGAGATACATTAGTTTTGCTTCAGATTTTACGGACCCATCCTAAGGCTACTATGCATTGGAGTAACTGGTTTGGGTGAGAACTTTAGTAGATGTGGCTCTCTCACTACCTGAAGCTACTATGCATCGGGGACACTCGCTAGCTAGTATTCGCTTCGTTCTTTATTATATTGTTTTAGAGTACGTGCGATCAACCTTTCAATACTTTAACCATTAATATACACAAAAATATTTTAATTTATCATGTGGAAATGACACCGCTAGATTTATCATGCATAAAAATGTTTTCATATTATTATACTTTTAATAATTTTTACTAACATATAACTAAAATTGTTTCTGTCAAAGTTATGTGCGGATATCGTGTCGATGTCTAGAACAACAAGCAAAAAAAGTACTCTCCATTCACAAAAACATGTTGTTTTGGTATAAATACAGTCAAACTTTCAAAATTTAGTTATTGATATCTTTTTAAATATTTAGATTGGATATATAAAAATCATATGTATAGATTTGTCTCAAAAAGTACTTTTATAATATTATAATATTATTAGTTTTATAAATATATTGTAATAAAAATTAGTGATCAAAGTTATGTTTTGACGTGCTTTGTGACCAGAGGAAGTAGCATATTTCTATCTTTTCTTGATGGTTATTAGTATATTGCCGATGGTGATGACCTTTTTGTGATATTTTATTCATGTTTTTATCATCTTGTCAGAAATTTTTCCTTACCATTGAAAAAGATTCCGATTACACTAGGAAAATTGCTAGCTATACATAAAAAACACTAAACGGGTACAAGGGTGGTAGGAACCAAGAAGAGTAGGCAGAACCGCAGAAGAAGAGGTAGGAGTAATTTTGGAATTTTTACCAAAAATAAATTCTCATATAATCTCATTTTGAGATTAGTATTGCAAAACCAATGGCATATTCACAATTAGACGATTTCGGATGGCATTTTTAGCAATGAGGTTTTACTAGTGACATAATTCTTGCGTGTATATATAGCTGGACTGCAGGACTCGAGACATAAACAAATACCACCTCTATTTTTTATTTATTATTTTGGACATCGCATGATCTCCAACGTACATATTTGACTATTACTTTTTTTTATAATTATATATTAGTAAGAATTATTAAAAATATAATTATATGAAAGTACTATTGATGACAAATCTAGTGATAATTTTTTTACATGATGACTCTAAATACTTTTGTGTATATTAGCAATCAACATTTTAAAACGTTGGCGGTACACCTTTGTATCTTTGGATGGTTCAGGTATGTATCTTTGTATATAGGTCACTCAGGGATAGCATCTTTGGTTGAGATCACAATCATTTGTGAGTCAATACCTTGCTAAAGTAAAATAGAAAGATTAATTTCTTGAGAACAAATCGAAGATCACTTGCCGATTCCAATCTTGATAAGAAAATTGACTTACCAAACTTACATGCCACGGAGTCAGCTCGTCGCATAGTAGCATGTAGTCATGCAGATGTTGTAGATGTCACTGTTCGAACAAATCTAGAGGCGAAGGCTCCAATCCACGTGCAGGCATGGCGGTGTGAGTGCGCCATTGCCATCGTAGTCGGCCCTGTGGGGAGCGGCGGTGGGGGTGAGGCTCGGAGCCGCTACCGTTGTCCAGGTGGAGAGGAGATTGGTGGTAGGCTACATCACTAGGGAAGAGGTCAACCTAGGCCCACGAGGAATGGATGAAGAGGTCTGTTACCACTGGCGTCCATGGGGAGGAGTTGAGGAGATGGCTAGAGGGTGGGCTGTATTTGGGAGGGGTCGCGGCATAGGCGCTGGTGGACTGGTGGTGACACCGTAATGGTATTGGGAGATTCGGGAGAGAAAATGCTAAGGAAACTATAATGTACCGACTTTATTTATATCGGCAAAAGCTGTATGTGAATTTTAGTTACTCTGTAATCTTTTACACGAATAGCTAAAAGCCACAAGCCGCAGCCAAAAGGCATAAGCTGTAGCCACAAAAGAACATGCCCTATTTCTTGCGATCCTCTTGGCTGGCCCTTTCTGTATTTCGCATAAAGCTCCGCCACTAAGATCTGACTAACAAAGGAGGGGGCCCTGTGACTGGCAACCTCACCCTCTCTATTGGTCACCGGAGCGGGCATAGGAGGCGGCGCGCTGACTGGCACGACCGGATCTGTTGGGCGTGCAGAGGGGCGGCTATGGGATTTACATGCTATTCAAGACGAGATGCAGGAGGAGAAGGAGGTGAGTGAGAGGTTGATGATCGTCAAGGCGGGGGATGTCGGATCTAGGTATCATCGTTGCCTCTAGCAGTAGGAGCGCGAGAAAGAGGCAGCGATGTCAACATAGAAGTGGGTGATGAAGGAGGAGAAAGGTGGCGCGGGTTGCAGGGGAGGGGTCCGAGGTAGCGAAGGGGCAACGAAGGAGAAGGAGCAAGTGGGGAGAGGGGAAGGCAGCGTGGGTGGGAAGGGAGGGGGCGAGGCAGCAGTGTGGAGGGAGGCGAAGGTGAAGGCAAGGTTTGGCAACCAAATCCAGAGATTGGCGATGAGATTTACGATGGGATCGGGGATCAGGGTTTGAGGGCGAGGGGGAGAGGTGTCAGGCAAGGGAAGCTCATCAATCGGTATCACCTGTCAACCGTGTCATTTTAAGTGAAAAGGTAATGACAGCTAAACTACCACAGTGGTGATGAATCATCATCACTAACTCTTTTTTTAAAATAGTAGAGATATAAAAATCTAAAAAAATTATAAAGATACTAATGTAATTAGTTTTACAGATTTAAGATCCTAGCTACGCCAGTGTAAGAGAGGAGGGAGAGAAGAAGCGAACGGGGGAGTGCAGTTCACGGTTGGTTCGATGTCTATTTCGCAGACACCGACTGGGGTCTTCACTCGCGATACGAACGGGCGCGATCGCTGATCCTACGACTCAGAGGTCATGTTAAGGGCGTCTGTAAACTAAGGAAATGCATGATCTATTACCATCTATCTATGTTCACGGTAGTTAGCAATTTCCTGTATCATTTTTAAGGCTATAGTCACTATTCGATTCGATACTGTATCATGGCTAGAAACACCATCGAGGGTACTACACCAACTAACCAAATAAGCCTCAATGTCTCAATGATCGTTTAACAACCAGCTGGGTACAAAATAACGCATGAACATAGCATATACATATCCTGACATAATTTAACTCCGACTGAAAAATAACTTTAGCACTAAAATTACACCATAGTATATCGGCATTGTGCCACATGGGAGCACACACGTATCGGTCAGATTACAGGAAGCAATGTCGCAGAGACAAAGAAGAATAGCAGGAGCATCGGCAACAAGCTGCGGAGCCCTGTTCTGCCGGCGCCGCCGTAGCAGTGGTCGCCCCAGTCACCACCACCCTGATACTGCTGCTCGCTCTCCTCGCCGTACCCGGGCTGCTCCTGCTCGTGACGGTGGTAAGTCTGGTGGTACTCGTCGCCGCATTCCTTGCGCTCGCGGATCTCGAAGGTTCCTGCGCGCACCAGAGATTCAGTTCATAACAATAAGCGTGAGGGGTGTTAATTATGCTGTTTTCGGCGGGCGCATGCCCCAGACTTTGTCATGCAGATCGTATCTGATATTCTGATGTGATTGTGATCCTGCCCCAATTGAGTAATAATATGTCATGTTTTTTTTGGTTTCTATGTGGTTTTTAACTTCGGTTTCTTTGTAAGTTAAAATAAATAAAACGGTTTCTCTAAATGGCTTTCTTAATCTAAACTCGTGTGCTGTTCATGTTGATGTCTTCGCTGTCGTCTCAAAAAAATGCAGCCAAAAGCTATTATTCATAACTCAAAAGAAAAGGCCATAATTTCTATGTAGAAACGAACTATGCACAAAGGCTTTCTTTTTATATATTTTTTCTCCACGGTGTTGTGTATGATCGTGGATTTCTCTCTCTCTCTCTCGTCTTTTTAGTGAAGATCGTAGAAATCTTAAAAGTGCATGTGCTAACATGTACTATATTTTGGTTTTTTAAGAATATTTTTAAACTGCACAAGTGCGCCAAACCGATAATGGGTGGATATATACCTAAGTTCATAAAATCAGTATCTAGGACCTATAAGAAAAAAACTCGACCTGCTGGGGAAAGAATCCCCCGGGCATTGCTTAAGAAGAAGGTCTTCTCACGCAGACCGAGAAAACTCCCGAATCCCTGCTCCACCCTTACACAGCGACACCATCGCCCGACCTTGTGAGACTACCGGCGGATCCTTAGACCTGTGCTTTGGTGTGGTAGCAGGCAAGGGGATTTTTTTCCCCCAAGCCTGAAATTCACTCCCACTGGGAGTCGAACCCAGGACCTAGGGGGTGCTACTCAAGCCTCTAACCATTGGGCTAGAGACCTTTTCGCATCTAGGACCTGTAAGTATGCAGGAAATCACCAAAACCGTACAGTGCCTTCAAAGTTTCTGCCAAAACCCTCCGTTTCAAACAGGCTCTAAGATTTGAAGTCAAAATAACAAAGATGATGTGACGCTGGGCTGTTTTCTCTGTTAAGTTACCTCTTTCAGGTGTTTCGCTGCATCCGCTACTAAGCGCCTCCTTCACCGCCGGCACCGACGCCCCATTGGAGAACTTGAAGCTCTCGTCGGCGATACCCTCCACGCACTGCAGCGCCAGCTTCGTCTCCGCGAAGCACGGCCCGCCGCAGTATTCGTCGACGCTCTCCTTCCCGACGTGGAACGCCCCCTCGACGCTGAGCCTGAACTCCTCATTGCACTTGTTGTAGACCTTTAATTTCAGTCGCGCCATGAACACTCGACGTGAATTTCACTAACACTACACAGTTAATTAATTAAACCGAGAAGAATCCTAGATTTAGCTAGATCATGCACTTACATTGTGATCATCGAAACAATGGCATGCCCTCTCAAAGATTTCCAGGGCAATTTTGTCTGCAACGCATGAAGAGTAACTTCCAAAATTTACTGATATCTTGATACAATGATCATGCAGATTAAGAGAGTAATAGTAGAAAAAAACTAAAATATACACTGACCGGAGAAGCAGCCTGGGAGCAAGAAGCAAATGGCAACGGCTAAGGCTAAGCAGCCGCTGCTTCTAGAGGGGTGAAACATCGCCATTGCTTAGAGATCGAAGGTGTTGAGCAGAGATGTTTAGGCTAGTGTCTCTCTACATAAGGGTGTGGTTAGTTGGCCATATATATGCGGTTTCTTGCCCGTTTGAGCAGAGCATGCTAGTCGATGTTAAGAATACCAAGATTTACCAGTCTAGTCCTACCAATAACCAACACTCAAAAGGATAGCCAATTGTTCACACTTTGCTAAACTTGCCCAAAAGAATTGGCTATTGATTATGGCCTAACTTGGAGCAATGTTGTTGCACATGATAACTTTGGGTTTTGTTAAACATCATCTGGATTTTTTTTTTGTAATTATCATCCAAATTTAGGATTATTGGATTAGAGATCTAATAGCCATGAATTCTTCTCCCCCCTCTTGAATTCTACCCCCTTCCCCTTGAAAAAAAATCTCTCCTTAAAAAACAAGGGCCCCTTGATGTCTATTCAAAGGTCATAAATTTGAATAATATTTAAGAAGAAAATATTCGAGTGATGCCTAGACACTCCCGATAACTTTTTGTTACAAAATATGTGTACAACATCTGAATTGGAGCCAGAGTTTGTAAGAAAATTTCTAGCTAGAGATGAAATAGCAATTTGGTAACTTGGTTTGGGCCATTGGTACTCAACTAGTAACTGCTAAGGTTCCTCTCAGCCAGCGTTTGATGCGTCGGAGGAATAGATGTGAAGTGCGGTCCAAGTTAGTATTTCCAAGTCAAATCCAACCTTTGAACTTTTCCTGTCCAAATCTTTCTCAATTCCGTCGGGCTAAACTAATATGATCGTCGAAGTGCTATCTTGCACGGGAACTGCTGTCACCTCATACGCGAATGGGACGTCTCAACGGTGCCAATTCTCTGGCCATCCACTGCCGATTGAGGAATTCAAGTATTTTTTTAACATGCTTTACTCTGTTCACAGCACCTAGCCTTGGGTATTGTAGTCTTGATTGTTAATTGTAGTACTTTGGAAATTTTTTGATAGCCTATCGGTATCATAGGTTTTTTTTAGGTTACAGCTTATTAGTATAATAAATAGTAATTGTTAAAAAAAGCCAAAATCAAAAGTCGACTGAAAAAACCAAAAAAATGGGGGGCCATATTCATGTGATCAATTTCGATATGTTTATGTGTTAATCTAGAAGGATTAATATGAGATTCTGTGAGTCAACAAAACTTGGCAACCCCCCGTGCCACGAGTTCAAATCTCAGAAGTAACAGTGGAAAATGCGCATTGTTGGGTTATGCAATGATTGGCTGGACAAAACTGATTCGATTTAAAGAAATGATCAAGCACAACCAGTTCATCAACAGTTGAAAGTTGAAACAACACGAACATAGATACGCAGAATTATTCATCAGGACGTAGGGATCACAGATTTACGTTACATAGGAAATCTTCACCGATGGTAGAGGTAATATCGTCACTATGCTTATTTAGGAAAAGAAACGGATCACAACTTGCTGCAACGCAACGTTCTCGCCATTGTTTTTCTTGTCAAGCTAGAACAGCACTAGCCATATGGCAGCCCAGATTATTAGCACCGAGGAGCAGATTCCCCTGAGACTGGCCGTGGGCCCATCTGCGCTGCTGGTAAGCTCCGCCACGTGTGAGCCTGCAGGTACACAAATCGACGCAAATGTTAGGTGACTTGTACCTGTACTGTACATGTGGGTTTAGCACGTGGCGTCTATTTGATGAAAGAAAACCAAACAATTTAGCCGGTTTGAATATATTTTGTTTCGAGAGGAAGCCAATTTCAATTAGACCTAAGCAAAACTAGCCAAGTCAGCTAGACCTGAGCAGACAAAGAATTCAGCACTCTTACCCCCACTGAGTGAAACATTGGTAGCTCCACCACCGCCGGTGACGTTGCCGCAGGCCATCTGGAAGACGGCCTGGACGCCCTGCATGAGGCCGGGGCTGTAGCCCGGGATGTTGATCAGGATGCCGTTGACGCAGCCCATGATCATGGTCATCTCCGCGAAGCACGGCCCGCTGCAGATGGTCGCCGTCGACCTGTTCGCCGCAGCCGCCGGCGCCGGAGCGGGTGCCCAGGCACCGCTGCCTGCCGACGTGTTCGCGCTCGCGGCGCCGTTGCCAGTGACGTTGATGCCCATCGCTTGCAGGCACCCATTGATCACCTGCCACGCAACGATTTTCCTTTCCACAGTTCAGTGCTGAAAACAAGACTAATTACCGATAATATATAGAAAGAGAAAATCACCGATACACCCTGCAAATGTTAAATTATTAAGAACAAAATATTTTTTCTGAAGAGCAATAAATTATCAGATATATATTACTGCACAAGGCGCATCGGCCTAAATTAATAAATAATGCAGCATCACCATCCTCCCAGATATAGCTACATCTTAATGTAGGCCTAAATTGAAGTGTGCAAGCTGGGAATTGCTTCTGGAGGCCGAAAGCTGTGCTTATTTTGTGATAATGGTGTGCCAGTTTGATGTTTCAGTGCCGGTATATCGAGGGGTTTAGAGGTTCACTGAGAAATGGAAAGATAAAGTTAATCTGAGCTCATACTACTTAATTAAGGGACCACCTGGGAGACGCTTGATCCCACATCAAGATTCGTGCAAATCATGTTTAATGCATTTGTGCACTTTAATCTGATGGATTTAATCTGTAAGAATCTTTGGTTTTGGAGAGAAGTTCAGATGATGAATTAGTAACGGTGTAGAGAGGAGATTATTACGGTTCTATTGTCAAAACAGAGAGCAGCTTGTGCCACAATCTGGATTGCATCCTGTGTTCCTGGCACTACTGCACCCCCTCCTCCTTGTCCTGCATTGTTCAAAGGAACAAAAAACGTATTCAATTAATTTCAAAAGCCGCACAAGCTCGCCTTAGAAACTGGGAGAGATAGGCTAAGGTTTAGCCACATACATACATACATACATACATACATACATACATACATACATACATACATACATACATACATACATACATACATACATACATACATACATACATACATACATACATACATACATGTGTGTGTATGTATATATGTATACATGCATGTATATACATGTATGTGTGTGTATACCCGAAAAGTGAAGCCCTTTCAAACAAGACCGAGTAAAGTGTTCGAAGAAGAAAGCAACAAAAGTGCTCAACAAACAAGTGAAGTGAAGCCAGCTTACCTCTGCAACTAGAGAAGGCAATGGAGAACATCACAGCTGTGAAACACAGATGTCTCAGCTTGAAAGGAGCCATTGCAACTGAATCTGTTACTCTCACAGCTTGATGCTTCTAGCACCTAGCCTGCACTGTCCCTATATAAGTGCAAGCCATGCAAGTAGAGCTGGCTATAAGATTATAATATGCGAGACTGGCTTAAGCAACCATGACATAGGAAGTACCTTGCTTCTTGGGAAACTTAGGATGCATAGTATATGTGTTGTGAATTATCATTGCAGGAACCATTGGGAGTTTAAGGCCTGAACTGGCAAACGATTGGTAGCTTGAATTGCTATAAAATGAGGTTGTGATGGTTTGTACCAGTGTTTGGTATACAAGAACAACTACTCCTCACTTGTTTCGAAGACTTGTTCCTGTGAAGTGTGCATAAATCATATCTAAACAGGCGTTAGTTTACTTCAGAACAGTTCTGTTAACTATATTGGACCTCGTACAGTGCTTTGATGTTTCAGTTCAGGGCTTCCAATGAACATGACTGTCAAAATGTGTTTTTCTACCTTGATGGATGAGTTCTTCCAATTCTGTTCGTGATCTTAGGTTGTGCCGATGTGTACACGTGGCGCACAAACGATACGGCTGTACAATTGTCAAATTTGCTAAGAATAATCAGTGTACAGATAAAAAAAATAGTTTGGACAAGTTAAATAGATTTCTATCCCTTCGTACATGAGCTGACATGGCACCATATTGCTACGTACTATTGAGAATATGACGGTGCCACACACGTGTCAAACACGCGTCGTCCCACCTAGGTGATATGGTTACAAGGAGATCGCACAAGTGCCGGTTTAGTTCAGTGCCGGTTTCAGGTGAACATACAGAATGTTTCAGTGCCGGTTTAGTTCCTCAGCCGTCTGTCCGATTTCATATTAATGCTCAAATCAACCGAGCAGTCACTTGCAACTAAACCAAAGACAAAACAAAAATTAACTTACAGCGTATTCCATGTTTAATTAGACATGCCACCTTCAAAAATCGGCGCTTGTTGAGTCTGGAACTCTTCAAACTGAAGAGTGAAAGCTGAAAACATGTGGTTCCTTGTGCTTGCAGAAGTTATGTACCACTGTATGCCGTTGAGCTCACCCCTGACTGATTGGCGAGTATGCAACCAACCAAACCTGCCTAGCTTGTGTGTGCCTTCCTGGACACCCAAGTGAAGTACTTACATCATCACCTAACCATCAGCTTGCAGGTGATGTGATTAATGGTGGTTAATTTGAGCTCTGAAAACTTAAAGTGAGATCTTCTTCTCGCCTCCCAAATCTAAGCCGTGCCGCTGCATGTGCTACGTACCTATCTGTACCTAATGTGCATTGCATGCCACGAGAAATTCCATGTTTACATTACAAGTACACAAATTTTGGAGCTCTAGCTATCCCTACATATCTTGATCGCACCAGTGCATGGCTTAGCTTTCAAGCTTTGTTTGGGAGCTCACACGCACCGCTAACTCCATCAGGCCTGCTTGCAATGAGATAGGAAATTCCATGTGTCCCCAACTCCCCATAGTCGCCGTCCTCCGCTTCTCACTGGATCTCTCGATTGCTCAGATCGCACCTCCGCCGATCATACATCGTGGTCCATGAAATCAAACATTTCTCCTCATTGTGAGTTTTTTTTTAATATAATTTGGTCGAAGTTGCATACCGGATCTGGGGTCACTACTACAAAACAAGTTATACTGGACATCTCATCACAGACGGTTTATATGGAACCGTCTGTGCTTTGATCATTACAGACTGTTCATAGCTAAAACCATCTCTAAAACTATCACAGACAATTAGGTTTAAAAACCGTCTGTGATAATGCGTATATCACAGACGGTTTTTGCTGGACCATGTGGAGGTGAACACATGTGAGTGATGAGTAATTGACATTGGTTTAAGTAAGTCGAGTTTGGTTTGGGTGGTTCGGAGTCGAGTCATTGCGTGGCGCAATCGGGCTTGGTCGGACTTTGATCAAACTTGGTCGTATGGGATTAGGTTGCATATTCTGATAATTCGACAGGTTTAGACTTCGTCATGACAAGTATGATGGTATTTGTGCTTTCATGTATCGAGCGGTGCTATTTGACGTGTTTTCTTGTCTGTGTGACTGCAGGACGTCGAGTGGAGTCGTGGTGAGACACGGTGGACCGGACTAGGCGCAGGTGGCGCTGAGGTCAGAACGGTTGGGATGTGTTGAAGGCAGCGTGGACTCGAGGTGGTTGCGGCGTGCGAGACAAGGAGCGCGAAGCTTCCGGAAGGTGTAGGAGGCGAATCGGGAATTTCGCAAGGTCGCACAAGCGGAGCGGGCTCCGTTGGATTTAGCGGGCGTAACGGGGCGGAGACCCGTTAGCCGTAGGCTATAAATACTTGTGAGGGGCTGCATGCCCATGTATGGCTTTGGGAGAGAGTTAGGGTTTAGTGAGTCAAAAGAGTCTTTAGAGGGTTGTTTTGCTTTGGCTCTTTAGTGGTTGGAGAGGCAAAGTCTGTTTGAGCTTGTCTCCCTTCGTAGCTTCTCTGTGTTCTTGTGTCTCCTTCTCAAGCATGTATGGGTGAGGTAGTTCTTGAGATGGATTGAGAGGGAGAGGGAGAGGTAGAGGAGATCCCTTGTAATCTTTCATGGTTCTAATGTCCATGCGTATCGGGACTCCTCTGCGATCCTATTGCTTCAATGAATGAAAATCTGAAGTTTTCCTGTTCGTGCTCCTCTCTGTTCTTCGTTACCTCTTTTTGGTGATTTCGTGTTTTTTTAGTTTTGAGTTGGTTCTTGTTGGAAAGGCTCAAAATGGATTGCTATGACATGGGAGATGCTCAAAAGCCATTTGGCTAGTCGATCTTCAGAGCAAACCAAGTTTAATTTCAGTTTTGGCCTCTTCTCCTCCCCTGTTCATGGTTTTTCCTCTTCTAGGGTTTTGTTGTTTCTCGGGTTCCCCTTCATGAGATGGCCTGATTTTTGGTATGAGAAGTCCCTTGGGTATTGCTAACCTATTTGCAAAATCTCATGACCAAAGATCCCAAGAATGGAGAGGAATTTGAGGTTTGGTTGAACCCTCTGTACTTTTTCAGTTTTTGGGCAATTTCTGAAATTCTTTTTTTTTGTTGTTTTCTTATGTTGTTTGAAGCCTCTATGATGTTTAGTTTATGGTCTTGATGTCCCCCTATGAAAAGAACAGAAGCTTGCCCTTCATTTCCAATTTCTACTGATGTTTTTGGAGTTGTCTGAATTTTTTTTTCTGTTCGTTTGCTTTCAGTGGCAGCTCTCTGTTCTCATTTCCTTTGTGCGTTGGTCTTCTCGGCTCATGAGTAGTAATCAGTGATGATCATTCCCAGTTGGCTGAGTGAAGCCTTCCTGTTTATTTCTTGATTCGGCAGTAGGTGCTCTTGGCCGAGATCTTTAAAAGTTGTCTGCAGTTAAGCTTCATTCTATCGAAAATACATTCGGCCAAGCACAAAAATCCTGTACTGCAGCTCAATCATTTACGGCTGCATGAAGTGAACTCCATTTAGCGCATGTTTCTTTTTTCTTTGTGCTGATTTTCCTCAATTTTGCATGCAGATCAAACAGCGATATTTTCAGTTGAAATTTTTATTGGCTGGTCTCTGATTTATGCTGAATTTTTCAGTGTCGCATGCGTTCCAAATTTCAGTAGAATTAATTTTAATTTTCTGTGAGGTGCTTTGTTTTGCATCTTTTTGAAAAATCGGTGTGCAATTTCCCAGGGGCGATTTTGAAGCGAGCGACATTCACCCCCCTCTGTCGCCATTTCGGTCCTACAATTGGTATCAGAGCCGGTTAGCTCTAATTCATAGATCTTAACCGGTCTCAAGAGCCATGGCGACGGATAAGTACTCGACCAAGCCGCCCGTGTTCGATGGCATCGATTACCCCTTCTGGAAGAGCCGAATGGAAACATACATCCAGGCCCAGGGGTATGCCATCTGGCGCAAGGTCAAGATCCGATTTGAAGTTCCTGCCGATGAGAACATCAATGCCGGGAACATGGCTGATGTTGAGGCAAATGCTAAGGCGAGGAACATCATTATTCAGGGCCTGAGTCGTAGTGAGTTTGACCGCATCTCTCATCTTTTGTCCGCCTTCGATATCTGGGAGACCCTCGATGCATACCATGAGGGCACCACCCAGATTAAGGCGGTGAGACAGACGATTCAGCGAGATTACAACAAGTTTGAAATGCTCGTTGGCGAGTCCCTTGATGAGTGCTTTGCGCGTTTCCACAAGATCTTGAGCGATCTCCGAGCCGTCGGTCTCACATACTCCGACTCGGACAACGCTCGTCAAATGCTTGCTGCACTCGACCTTCGTGTTTGGGAGATGAAGGTGACTACCATCAAGGACACCACCGACCTCTCGACTTTGACGCTTGACGCGCTATACTCGCGCCTCAAGACGCACGAGATCGACATTGTCGCTCGTAAGTCGAAGTCGCAGTCAATGGCTCTAGTCACCGATCCCAATTCGGCTTTTGATTTTTCTGCCGATTCGCTTTGTGGGTTCTCCCTAGCTGCTCTCTGTGACGTAACTGATGATCAGTTAGAGCAGCTAGAGGATGAACAGCTGGCCCTCCTAGCTCGGAAGTTCTCTCATGCTTACAAGAGGAGGAGGGACAGAAAGAGAGGCGGACCAGTCATTTGCTTCGAGTGTGGTGGCCCCAACCACATTCGGGCAAACTGCCCCAAGCTGGAGAAAGGCAAGAACGACTACGGCGGTTCGGGCAAGAACGACTACACCGACAAGAACCGCAACAAGAAGACTCGGCTCGGGCACGGGCAAGAAGAAGTTCCGCGACTTCGGGAAGGCCAAGAAGCTGTTTCACCGCGTCCTCACCGCGTTCTACGACCTCGACCTCAGCGAGGTGGAGGGATGGAGCGACGACGACGGGACGGGTGACCAAGATCCCAAGAGCGGCGACGACTTCTCCGGCATGTGCTTCATGGCCCTCGAGGGCGAACTGAGCGAGCTGAGCTGCGCCTTTGCCAGTTTGCCCAATTGCCCTTTGGCCTTCTCGGCTTCTCCCTTCTGCAGTTCTGCGGTTCTGCACTTCTGCCCTTCTCCAAGACGGCAAGACTCCAAGTCCGATTTCTACCACTACCATTAGAATGCAGATTGCAGATTCCAGCAAAACAGAATGCAGATTGCAGAATGAGTGAATGACTGAATGAACTTATGAACATGTGTGGTGGGAAATCGATTTATACCCAGCAATGAGAACCAGAAAATGTAGAGCTCCAGCAATTCCTCCGGGGTGTCGTGTCAAACAAACTTGAAACTCCCTTGCCTCCTGAATCGAATCATCATCAACCACGTTCCTCTCTGGACTCGAGTCGGCCTGTGGAGGCGGACGCTGGCACGCCGCGCCGCTGCGGAGCAACTCCTCTGCTCTTGCCTCTTGCTCTTGCCTCCTCCACCGCGTATGCAATGGCCAAATAGGGGATGCGAATGAGTAAATGACCACACCGGCGTATGCAAATGCAATGGCTATATGAGGGGATTTTGAGAGCCATTGCAAAGCGAAGAAATCAAAGACAAATTGGTTGGGAATCGAAGAAATCGAGCTCTTCCTCTTCTCCTTCATTAATGGCGAGATCGGATTGGAGAATGGGGATCTGGCGGATCTGGGTTACGAGTAGGCCGCAGGCGGAGAGGAAATGAGGAATAGAATACGACTTACGAGCACGTCGAGCAGTGGAGCAGGCGAAGGCGGCGTGCGATTGGGGAATTAGGATCTCCAGATCTGGTGAATCGATGCAGCGAAGCGAATCTCTGGAAGAGTCGATGCGACGATGTGTCTCTCCAGATCTAGCGGAAGCCTCCGCCTGCTCGTATCGGAGGCAATGAGCGTTGGGGATGGAGATTTTGGAGAATCGATTATGAAGAATAGCGATGCATCTCGGTCTCTCAGCGCTAGCCGTTCGATTCTCTCGGGTGGTCTCTCAGCGACTCCGCTCAGCGCTAGTTGCTACTCGCCAGATAACACCGGATTGGGCCAATGGGCCGTTATTGTCTTCAGATGGCCCAATCGTTATCAAAGATACGCGCCGGCTGAACGGCAAAACCCCAAATCCAATACGTAGACATGTATAGCAGTATATATACATGGGCTTGAGCTAGGGGCCCCTAGTTCTCATGGGCCCTAGGCGGTTGCCCCTGCTGCCCAGGCCCAGGGCCGGCCCTGCTGCTGCTTTTGCTTCCTTCCTCTTCTCTTCCTCTCTGTCTGCAACAACTATCTCCCTCTGCTTCTTCAACTCCCTGTTCAAGTGTAAATCTTGGAAATGAACAATAGGTTCTACTTGCTGGTCGTAATATTCAGACAAAACTAACACATGCAAATGGGGATAACCGAATAAGTGCACAATTTTACATATGCAATGCAGTTACATAGGATGGCATTCGAACTTGATTATGAAATAATGAGAAATTTGTTTAGATGTCTTAGTCAAGCCTAGCTTTCTCCTCAGATGTGCTCTCAATACTCAAACCTTTGAAGGCCACGAGTTCGCGTGCTCGCGGAGTGCACTAGGGGGGCCTCAAGCGCCGGGGGACCGCGTGAGGGCGCCTCACGCGCCCCGCGGCCGCTCTAGGGGGGTCCCATGCCCAGTGGCCATGCCAGGGAGCCAAAAGCGGAAAAAGGGCTGCACGGTGCCACATTTGGCATTGCTGCGCCACAAGGGGGCAAAAGGAGAATGAATTCACAAAAACTGTCCATTTTCCTTTTTGAATTTTTTGATTTTGTAGGTTTGAGGTTAGGATAGAAACTAGAAATAATTCTAAGTATTTGGGTGTAGAAGTTTATCAGGTCCAGACCGATGGCCAAACAGAGCGAGTAAACAAAGTGTTGGAGGATATGCTAAAAGCTTATGCTCTAGATTTTGGAACCAGTTGGAATTACCACCAACCATGATAGGAGTACACGACATCTTCCATGTGTCTCAACTAAAGAAATGCATTCGAGTACCTGTAGAGCAAACCGCGCTTAAGTTGAGGTTCAAGAAGACCTCACCTATAGGGAGAATCCAATCAAGATCTTTGAGATAATATAACACAAGACCAGGAAGAAGACCATCCATTTTGCAAGATATAGAGCAATCATTTAGAGGATGAAGCTATTTGGGAACAGGAAGAGGATTTGAAGGCCAACCATCCCCATCTCTTTGCTAGCATATCCAAATCTCGGGGGTGAGATTTCTCTTAAGGGAGGGTATGTTTGTAACTTCCCAAAATTTTAGTTTTTATTTATTTGGATTTATTTAAGTTTTTTTAGGTTTTCTTTTTTCCTTTTTCTTTTCAGTTGAGATAAGAGAAAGAAAAAGTTTTATTTGTTTATCTGGAAGCCAAGTGGAGGATTTATTTGCCCTGAGTTGCCCTCGCTTTGTAGTATTTTTGAGGATTTTTCTAGAATTTTGGCCTCTATTTGCTATTTTCTACATCTTTTGCCAATTTCTAGTCTTTATTTAACTTGAAAAGATTTAAAATTTCCCCAAAACCTCTTCGGGCCGAAACCCAACTTCTTTTTGGCCTACACAATCATTTCTTTCCCCTTACCTGCTTCTTTCCTGTGCGTGCCTCGGCCTACCCGCACCACACGTCATCTCCTTGTCTCACCTATGACCCGGCCCCACCTATCATATTCTTCCTCCTCCTTTCCTTTCTTCTTCCTCCCGCCTGTGCCACCGAATCTGGCTCAGTCCTGCCTCCTTACTTCCTTGCCACCTGCCTTGATGGAAAGCTTCGTCGCACGCAATACAGACCCCATCATCTCCACGCTCTCCTTTCCTTCCGTGCCCCTCCCTTTTCTTCTTCTCCCCTCCGTCCATCTATGCCGTTGTGATTCTAGCAAGCGATTCCGCACCATGTGCCCCATAGCACCACACCATCTTGCCCCGCCTCCAATTTACTCCCTAGTGAAGCCGAGCTCTTCCGTGCCGTGCCTCTCTCACTCCAAGCTTCGGCTTCAACTCCAGTGAAGAATCCCTGGTGAAGCAAGCACTCCCGAGCCTCACCTTCATCACCCCAGCTTCACTGTGCTACCATAAACCTCCCTCGTCCCTCCATCATGCAAGACTATTACTGGAGCGCCAAGTTCAGTGGAGCCAAACCATGTCGCTACTTTCTTCTCGTCGCTGGCCACCTCCATCCCTTCCCAAGATTCATGCCAGGTAAAATTGGACTCCCCATCGTGCCCTCTCCCTTTTGCACCCCTCACCGTCCGCCATCGTGCCCCAAAACACCGGCGACCATTGGTCCCCTTGCGCACCACCACCGGCACCACGTTAGTCGGCCACATCATGCACCATGTGGCCACCATGTCAGCAAACTGCCTAGTCAGTCACCCATGTAGCTTTTCTTTTCTTTTCTTTTTTCCTTTTGTAATGTTCAGTCTCACTTGTCAGTCTCCCCTCCAAATGAAGTTAAGATCAATCTCTCCAATCTCTCTGCTCTCTCTCTCTCTCTGTCCAATGGCGACGGTGGCGAGACTTGATTGTGGTGAAGGAAGGTATGGGGAGGTGGATTGAGGCATGGGTATCTATTTTTGCACTCAAACACAAGTCGAGACTGTATGGTGTGAGCTCGCGGTGGTGGTGGTGCATTACCGAAACAAGACAGCGGCGTCCAACGATACAGTAGCCCAAATTGGGTCACATAGATCACCAGTGGGCCTAGGAGATGGCGGTGGCAGCGACTGCTTGGTTCGGGGAGATTAGAGGAGGGCTGGCGACGACAGCCATAGGTGGTGGAGTAGGGCGCATGGTGGTGGCGAGCTGGGGACGGCAAGGTCAAGTTTGAGGTGGTGGGATAAGTTTAGCAGGATGAGGTGGAGCTGGTGGATGGCCTATATTGAGGAATTTGTGGACAAGGGATCAAGTTGAATTTGGTGGTAGTCGAAGCTCACTCATTTTGGGGATAAAGACGACAGTGCAGCTCAGCCTGATCTCCCCATCCGATGAGTTACAGCTTGGATAGCCGCATGAAAACGTGTGCCCCAAACCCATGAAACTCATCACTGCTATCTATTTCTTTATCCTTCCTGTGGCCGAGCCAGAATGTGCTTTCTTGTCTATCATTGGCTACCACCTTCGTCGTGTCACCATTGCCTCCTCGGTGGAACTCGCATCGATGTGTGTCTACCTACTCCTAAACGCTGTCCAAGCTGTCATATACCAGCATGCCCCACCACAGTTGCCTCCCTCCTCCTTGCTGCCCTCTTGTCGTTAGGACAACATCATCCACCACAGCTCATGCTGCTACCATGGGTGAGCTCATTCACTCTCCCCCAACTCGTTTTTGCCATTCCAAGGGTTTGTCTGTGCTCCTTTGCCTTCAGTGAGAGCAGCACCTGAGCTCATCTGGCTATGAGCAGAGAAGGAAAAGAAGGCCATAAGGGCAAAATAGTAATTTATGAATGCTTCTCTCACCAAAAAGGAGATTAATAGGGCAAATGGATAGAAAAAGTCACGGCAGTGGCATTTGTGAATTTTCGGCCTTTGTGATGGCATTTTGCTGCTCTTCTCCTTTGTGATGGTATTTTCTAAGTCACGATTCTTTATGATGGCATTGAACAAATTTACTCTTTTCATTTTTGAGATGGTCTCTCCTTTATTTGAAGCACTTCCTCCCTATGCCACTAGCCACTAGCAATCTATGCCCTTTTCCAAACACTTTCTGCCTTTTGGTTTTAGAAGCTGGTTTTTGAACAGAGTGGCTTCTCAAGATGGTTTCTATAAGTCATTTGTAGGAGTCACTGCAAGAGTCGTTTTGAACGAAGTGACTTTTTAACATGAGTATCCCTTACTCCCTAATCTCTCGTAATCAGATAAAAGGCACAACACTTTTGAATAGGGACATAAGAGTATGGAACAACTAGTTGATTGTGTGGAGCCTCCTCAACCATCACTTTGTCATCATCCTGACCACCAAACTCTCTGCAATGGCAGCAGCACCCCACCGCTATAACCTTCCTGCCATAGGGACGGATTATACCATAGATCTCAAAGCAGATTCAATGGTCTAAAAGTGATTGATCTTTTTTTTAAGAGTTTGCTAATTGATAAATAATCCAAAGAAATAAACAATCATATTCGGGCTTGATACAATATTATTATTCCATTGCCATTTCCTGTATGAATTGCTCAACGCCAAATGAGTAGTATTCACAGAACCACATTTGCAGCCAGAACAATCGAATCCTCTGGGTTCCAAAAGCCGTGTTCTCGATTAAAAATAAAAATGCTTCGTACGATACAATAATATATTAGCTATCCATAAGTCTACGTTATATATTATTTTGGGTTACACCAAGAAGAAAAAAAAGAAGAGTCCATGTCACATAGGACTTTAGGTAACACTGAGAAGAGAGAAGAAAAAAAAGATAATATCTATTATTTAACAAACAGCCTTATAAATAATTTTCGATTGTATATATTATTATATAGATAACTATATATATAACATACTAATTATGTAATAACATTATAGATAATTATTTAAATAATTTATAATGTGTTGTTTTTGTTCTACGAATGAGTAGAGGTGTACGGCAGATAACTGTCTTTAGCACAATTTTATAGGTGGGTTCAAAAGGAGTAACTAATTTTTAAATAGTATATTTTTAAGATAGAGTTTATATGTAGATTATAGTATAAACTATATTGAATTTAATTTTGTTTGTTAAAATTATATATAACTATTTTTTATAAAAAATCTAAAATTTAAAAATTTCAGCCAGAATATGTAATCCACGTCCCAAAATAACACACCCTACCTGCCTTCGTTTCTTTCCACACACTGGCCGTTGCACACCTTCCCCCTGACTGAGTCCTTCCTCCTCCCCGTCTCCTCGCCGTCGCCTGCGGCGACTGCTCCTCCACCACCGCCATCACAGCCATCCGCCACCTCCTCCTCGTACCTGGTAAGAATCTAGTGACCTCGCCCCGCCCCCGCCCGCACCGCTCCTCCCGCTAGTAGCCATGGCGTGGATCTGGATCCGAGGCTGGGTCTGGGAGCGGCTCGACGTGACTCTAAACCCCTAGATCTCACCGCGCTCCCGTTCTATGAGTGCTGCAGCTGCTCTGAGGGATGGAGAACGGTGAGATCGAGGGCGCAGACGACGCTCTGCCGGTGCCTGCGCCGCCGAACGGGCGGCGTTACCGGCCGGTGGGGTCGAACGATCGCGCCGTCATCCAGATGACCTCTATGGAGCCCGGCTCCTCCTCCGCCTCCGCCGCCGATGCCGTGAAGCCCCAGCCGCCAAGGTGATGCAGACTTCACTTCAAATTGGTGGATCTCGCAAGCGTTTTGTTTGTTTGTTTTACAACTCGTATGATCGAGTAGGGAGGACACTTCTGCGTGAATCAGTATCATAGTTGCCGCAAATCCACGCGTGCATTGTCTTGGCCGTGCGTTATTAAACCAAATGGAGTGTTCAACTGATCAATCGGAGGGTAGTGTTGGTGGTAGGAACCGATGAGAAGCAGTGTGAACATATGGAAGTTAATCTTAACTACATACCGGTTGTGGAATGTTGGAGAGTTGGACTACTATTTTAGGCTTATAGCCTTTTCGGTTGCTGCTTATATCTAGAACTCTGGGCTTCAGGAGCATGTTTTTGAATTTCACATGAGTTCAATTTGTTTGTGGGATACCTGCAATTGTAATGTCATTGTCAACATCTTTGAAATTTGGCAGTGATATTGATATATGGTTGTCTCTTTGGTTTTGAGGAGATATGAATGAAGTTGTTTCTGAAACTCTAAAGTACTGCTGGTCGGTATTGCTCATGAAGCAGTGAGGACTAGTCATAGTGCTGGTTATTTTTTATTGATACAATGCTTAAAGGGTTTTGGTAGATATCACCCGGATGTTTCTTCCAAAAAATCATCCAAATTTCTAACCTTTGGATGTGCGCGAAGATTTGTGCGCCGCCACCTCCACCTTCTTCTCCGGCAACCTCTTCTTGCTCCTCTCCAGCGACCCCTTCCTCCTTGCCGGCAAGCCCGAGGGGAGAATCCCACCCCTGCGCCTAGGGTTTGAAGCCTCATAGAAATGAAGCACTTGACTGATTCATGGTGTACAAGGATAAATATGCAATGATGACGTTAATATGAATACATGTAGCAACTGCTAATGTGAATGGGAGCGTCATCTTGAACCGAGGCATCATAGTGGGAATAGGATGGTAACCGAGGTGTCACAGTAGGAACGGGAGACTGTCTAACCCCCTCCCGCGCAGTTGGAATAGGAGTGGAGCAGACGTTCAAGCTAGAACAAAACTTCTTGAAGATGGCCGTGGGAAGGCCCTTGCTGAAGACGTTAGTGTACTGCGAGGTGGTCGGTACGTGAAGAACGCGGACCTCACCAAGAGTGACACGTTCCCGAACACAGTGAAGTTCAATCTCGGCATGTTTTGTCCGTTAGTGCTGGACAAGATTAGTCGAGAGTTAGACCACACTGATGTTGTCACAAAAAACAATTGTGGCCTGTTGAAGAGGGCGATGCAGTTCGGTGAGGAGTTGACGAAGCCAATAGGACTCGGCGACAGCGTTGGCGATGGTGCGGTATTAAGCCTCAGCACTGGAACAGGAGACTATCTGCTGTCGCTTGGAAGACCATGAAATGAGGTTATTGCTAAGAAAGACGCCATAACCTGAAGTGGACTTGTGGGTGTCGGGGTAGCCGGCTCAGTCAGCATCAGTGTAGGTGGTAAGAGAGGTCGGTAAAGCCCGATGTAGTTGCAAGCTGTAGTCGATGGTGTCCTTGAGGTAGCGAAGAATGTGCTTGAGGAGATTGGCATGCGGCTCGCGTGGATCATGCATGTGAAGGCAATCCTGTTACACGGTGTAGGCGATGTCCAAATGTGTGAATGTTAGGTACTGAAGGGCGCCGACGATGCTCCTGTAATCGATAGCATTGGCCACTGGTTCACCGGCGGAGGGGAGCTTAGAGCTGGTATCGATTGGCACACTACAAGGGTTGCAATTTGTCATGCCTGCGCGGACAAGTATGTCCTTAGTGTATGATGTTGAGAGAGGAAGAAGTTGGAGCCGGTGCGCTGCACGGAGACGCCGAGGAAGAAGTGCAAGTCACCAAGGTCCTTGAGGGAGAATTTGCTGTGAAGCGAGGTGATCACTTGGCGAAGTAGTGCTAGTGAGGAGGCGGTGAGGACGATGTCGTCGACGTACAATAGGAGGTAGACAGTGTTCGTGCTATGCCGGTAGATGAAACAGTGAGGGGTTTGCCTTGGAGGCGGAGAACCCCAAGGACACAAGGTAGGTCACAAAGCGATTGAACCATGCCTGTGGGGCCTGCATGAGGCCGTATAGGGGACCTGTTGAGGCGGCAGACATGGAAGCTGTGCGCGGGGTCGACGAAGCCGGAGGGTTGTTAGCAGTAGACTGTCTTAGCGAGCGTGTCGTTGAGGAAGGCGTTGTTGACATTGAGCTGATACACTGACCACTCGTTGGCGAGCGCAATGGTGAGGACGGTGCGCATGGTGGCCGGTTTCACAACTGGACTGAACGTATCATCGAAGTCAACGCCGAGTCGCTGGGAGAAACCACGGAGGAGCCAATGAGCCTTGTATCGATCCAAGGAGCCATCGGGTTTCAACTTGTGTCAAAAAATCCATTTTCCTATCACAACATTAGCACCGGCGGGAAGTGGAACGAGCTCCCACGTGTTGTTTGTGCGCAAGGCGTTGAACTCATGCTGCATGGTGAGATGCCAGTTCTTGTCATTGAGTGCCGTGCGGTAGGTCCGCAGGATCGGCGAGGGAACGACCACATGTAGGTTGAGCCGGTCGATAGGAAGCCAGAAGCCACATTTGCCGCAGGTTGTGGGGGTGTAGCAGCGGCGTCAGGCACATGCGGGGGTTGTGCGGGCGCAGGCGTGGGGGGGGGGGGTGCGGCGTTGGCGAGAGCGCAGCAGCAGGCGTGAGGGGATATTGATACAATCTATGGAGGCCACACCTGTTACTATTTGAAGAGGATATTGTTTTCCCTTTCTGATATCAATTCTAAATCTCAAACTTGGTAGTTTGGTTGGGAAATGGTTGCCATATGGCATATGCTCTTCCTTTCATGCTTTGAAGAAATGGATATTACTTTACATTTATTTACTTATGTGCTTCATGAATATGTACATGTTGTTATTGTACCTGCTGGTTTGCCTTCTCAATTTGCTGGTTTGATTTGCGCATTCCATGAGACAGACATAGAAAATTTCCTTTCATGTGTTTTTTTATAGCCATTAACAATTAACAGATGATTTAGAAGAATGCAAGTTGCCCAGCTGCTACATGTGTAAACTCACTTTTTTTAATATATATGATAGGAACCTTAAGCCTGGTGCTAATCTAACTGTTGATCCAAGCATGCAAGAAGGTTCTGATGATCATGCTACATCCATTGGATCTCAAAGGGATTCAAAGCTAGAGCTTTTTGGTTTTGACTCTCTTGTAAATATTTTGGGCCTCAAGAGGTACGATCCATCCTTCTATAGTTTTTCTTATGTTTGCTAAAACTTGGCATTTGTCCCTTTTGTTGAGCAGCTGGAAGTTTTGACCAGTATTAAGCATGTGCTTTCTGAAGAAATAGTTTGAACTATTGATTTTACTTTATGACGTCAGCATCTGATTTAATCTGAACAGCATGACAGGAGAACAGATTCAGGCCCCTTCCAGTCCTAGGGATGGCGAGGATGTAGCAATTACCATTGGACGTCCGAAGGTTATCTTCCATTCCAACATTTTGGATGAGTTCCATTTGTTTTAAATTTAATCACACTTTCCCTAGAATAACCACAAATTAGTGTATTTTGACATACACAAATTTATTATACAGGCATACATCTCTACATCTAGTTCAAAGTTTAGAACTTGAACTCAAATTCATTTACTGATACCTTCACCTATCGTATTCAGCTTTTTGCTTATTTGTTGCATCCCTAAAGCCTAAATACACTTAAGCATTAATAAGCTGCTGATTTTTACATTTGATTTTGCTTGGAATTTCAATAAGTTCAGGCCTGATCTCCAAAGTTTGCTCAGGGTTAATTTCATTCATTTTCATTGTTTTTATTGCTCAATTTTTTCTTTTTGTTATTTATTTGGATTATGACATTTGGATCGATGACCATTTGTAAGATCTGTATCATTGATTCCATTACTTTTATTGGGTTGGCAGGAAACTGGACCAAAGTTTGGTACCATGATGGGTGTCTTTGTGCCATGCTTGCAGAGTATATTGGGAATCATATACTATATCCGTTTTACGTGGTAAAGTATTATGTGCACTTATTTTTGTTAGTGTACATCTACAATTTGTTCCCAATTGGCTTCTGCAAAGTAAGTTTGATATGCTGGTTAGTGGTTACTATAGTGTTACTGTCATTCTGTTGTCGGAAGGCCAGCTGTAGCATTTTCATTCCTTGGATGACCTTTCCCCAAAGTAGAACCAAGTCACTGTTAAAGTGCAAATATTGATATCCAGTTTGGAAAGATTTGACTTGTTGAAACATTGGGTTATTCAACAGCTGACCAATATTTATTTCCCTCCCTGTAGGATTGTAGGTATGGCAGGTGTATGGCAGTCGCTTGTTTTAGTCTCATTCTGTGGTGTATGCACATTTTTAACTGGAATATCATTAAGTGCCATTGCGACGAATGGAGCAATGAAGGTATGTTGAACATTAGAACTATGGGTGACAAGTCACAAAATAGGGTTGATATGCGTCATTCTTTTATTTGTGGAACCTGTTACCAGACATGGCTAAAATCCCATTCGGTGGGACAAATTGAATTTTGATTCAATGCTAGGAATCCTTTGAGAGCTTGCATTGATGTTATGTATTGCTACCTAAATTAACTTAAACACCAACGAACTTATGTGCATTTTTTATGATCCATAGGGTGGTGGGCCTTATTATCTCATTGGTCGTGCGCTTGGTCCTGAAGTTGGAGTTAGTATTGGATTATGCTTCTTCCTTGGAAATGCGGTTGCTGGATCCATGTAAGTATACACTATAATATTGAAGGTGTGTTTTTTCAATGTCCTTTTAATTTCTGCTTGCTTGTGGAAAAAATTATTCTGATAATTGGGAGTTCTTTGTGCACCTAGTGATTGGAAGAAGGCATCATGTGAATTCCTCTTCTAGTTAGTGTGTGATGAACGGAATGTTAATAGGATATATAGTGGTGAAATTGAAGGATTTTGTGCTGTATTTGGAATTTTGGATATTTGGTGGCCTTTTGGATTGCACAGAGGCTCCAAATGTTCGTTTTTTATAAAACCTCTGTACAAGTCTATAATTGAACTATTATGTTAGGTAAAAATGTCTGGATGGGAGATAGATGACAGATGGGAGATAGATGACCGAAATAATGATAGAAAACTAGTCAATGGGTGATACAACTTTATGTCTTATGCTCAATGGGATTTCAAATGATACATATTTTCATCAGTTGTTACCTGTTAGTGTAGCGTGCATTCATGCATGGGTGTTGCTCCCTGCCCCTTGTAAATTTATTCTGTCATTTTCAGGTATGTGCTAGGTGCCGTAGAAACCTTTTTGGACGCTGTTCCTTCTGCTGGATTTTTTCAAGGTAAGTTGCAACTTACAAGTGATACTAGTCAGTAAATTTATTTTATATGTGAGTAGAAACATGGAATTATCTCCAAATATCCTGATTCATGTAGGCCCTGTTCTTTGAACCTTGTGTTAGGACATAAAGGATATCTATATTATTATTTAATATAATTTGCGTTGCTGGGAGCCTGGGACTGGGAGCATGTTTGAAATTTAAAACGTGCTAGTCATGTCTTATGTGTGTATATATTAAATGCCCATGCACTATTTGAATAAAATAAATTTCTTCCAGAGGAATGGAACACCAAGAGGCAAGAACATTTATAAAGTTGGGGAAAAGGTCCTTTTATGTTGGCTCTTGTTTTTACCTTTGAGAAATTCTCTCCATAGTTGCTCATCCTTTTTAATTAGTTCGTCATTATCTCAGATGGTCATCTTCTATTTTAGATGTCATTTCATTTTTCTTCTTTCTCTTATCATTAAGACTCAAATTAGCACGTTAATTGCCTAAATAGCATCCATATGGCATATGACATGCACCACAATGAACAAAATTATCCAGTTAGTTTGATTGTGATTCGTGAGAAATGAGAAAAGGACAGCTATACTGCATAATATTAATTAATTTTCTAAACTTGTAATGCTTATTTTGATTTTTATTTGGACTTAATTGTACCTGTTTTAAAATGCAGAGAGTGTAACGGTAGTCAACAATACATTAGTAAATGGAACAGCTACAGCTGGCACAGCAACTATATTAACACCGAGCTTGCATGACCTTCAAGTATATGGTGTTATTGTGACCATACTGCTCTGTTTTATTGTGTTCGGTGGTGTCAAAATCATCAACAAGGTTGCACCTGCCATTTTAATACCAGTCCTCTTTTCACTATTGTGCATTTATCTTGGTGTCTTCATTGCACCAAGGCACAATGCTCCAAGTAAGTCCCTTATTGTCTGCTTATATGTTGGATCACCATCATTATGCACTGAATTCTAAATTTATAATGTTGGCTTTCCTACCTAGAGGGAATTACTGGGCTGAGTATAACCACATTTAAAGACAACTGGGGTTCAGAATATCAACGTACAAACAATGCCGGAGTTCCTGATCCAAATGGGTCTATATATTGGGATTTCAAGTAAGTTTTTACTCTCTCTAAAAACTTGGAAAAACCTCTTCATTCCATGGAAAATTTATGAGGAAGCTTAAGCATGCTCTAGTCAAGGTTCAAAAACCCAGATCCTGAGGAAATCCCACCGGAGGACCGGTAACGGTAACTGGCTGGTTACTGAAAAAACCAGAAAAAAAACCAACCAAAATTCAAATATCAAATTTTGAATTTGGATTGTTTTTGAAACCGGTAACCGGAAAAACCGGGCGGTTACCATCCAAAAAACCGGAGAAAAACTGCTAAAAACTAGTTACGAGTAATTAACAATTGAAAATTCCTAATATATTCATAGCAAAAAAGCATCAAGTCAAGTACAGGAGGTCCTAATACATTAGATTGGTGTTAAACAATATAAACATCATTAGGGAATCTAACTTTTACATTTAAAAATTCATAGCAAAAAGTATCAACTCAAGCACAGGAGGTCTTAATACATTGGATTAGTATTAGACAATGTAAACATCATTAGGGAATCCAACTTTTATGATCAAAAAATCAAATTGGAATTTATACAAACAGGTAAATGCTCCCGGTACCCATTGGTAAATCCGGCGGTTACCGGCGGGATTTTGAACCTTGGCTCTAGGAATTTTACACAAGTTAGAACCAACACCCCAAGTAACTTTTCACTTTGTAGGACCAATACCGTCAATCAGAGGAGGGGGGGGGGGTTGAATGATTCTCGAAACTTTTCCCTCAACGATATACAAAATCTTCACTTAAGTGACTATGAGAGTCTCCAAGTTCAGATTACACCAACTAAGCTACATGAGGCAAAACTAGAGACCGAAACCAACAAATTCAGCAACCTTCAGCACAAGACCGGTCAGACCACAATGGATGGGCCGGTCTGACCGTAAAGCTAGGCCAATCATAGGTCTAGTGCCGGTGTGACCGGTCCCCTGTTCCAGAGCTAAACCTCTCGGGTCAAAACTCAAATATCAAGAGCTTGCTCAAATTTCATTCAAACACTTTCAAATATTGCATGAGATTTGTCCAAAGCATTATGAACATAAACTAATCAAGAATCACAAGGTTCTTGGGCTCGGGTTTACTAAATTGAAGGAAATCAAGTCCAGGTCACAAGAACACCTAAAACCCTAAAATTGAAATTAGTTCTTGCACATGGGGATCTAAGACATGCCGTTCAAATCTACTCGCACATGTTCTAGCAAGATAAATTAGGTAAAAATTCAGGACAAAACCACCTTGAACATGATTTCGAATTTCTTGCTCAAGAACATGAAAAACCAAGCAAAGAACAAGTGAAACACCAAATGGATCAAAGAGTTGATCTATTATCAGTGGAATAGATGATTCACAAGTACATGGATGGTTACAAGGTGCTCCCAAAGAACTATCACATCGGGAGGGAGAGAAGAAACTACTCAAGACTTAGACAATATCTCAATCTCTCTTCAAAGCCTCCATCCTAGCTTTTCCCTCTCCTCCCTCATAGCCAGCACCATTTAGTGAGTCTCAACTCGTTAAGCACATAGGGGAACCCGTCAACCCTACTAATATGGCGATTGATCCACTTAGCCAAACCAGCTCACCTTGACCTAAATCGTTTCTCCTTTGCATCTCTCCGCGCTGTGGTTTTGTCCAAGGGTTAAACCCCCGACGAAGCTTCTGGGCACCTTCCCTTGACTCTGTCTATGTGGCCTCAATGACTTCCAACTAAGCCTTTCACGCTTCTGGATCCCACCGAACCATCCTCACCTTGGTGCGTCACATGCCTCACCTTGCACCATTACTGCACTTGGCTTCCCTGATTGTTTTGGACCTCAGCTCCTCTTGAGCTTATTTCCGATCCACCTTACCGTTGCCCGCCATGTCTTCACATCAAAGTATCTCTGCATGCCTTAACATGTAGCCTGTTGATCGCTAATATTCTCCAAGCCACCTGCATATACAAAGACCAAGCAAACATATCGAATACAAGTTCTATGCACTTGACTCATGTTAATCAAAACAATACATCATGCAACTCAACACAACCAAACGCCGGTACCCATGCCGTACTCACACTTAAACCAACTCAATACCCATTTTCACCAACATCCTAGACACGTCTACCCTTGAGAAGTTGGTCTGACCACCCAGTACCGGCCTGACCACTCTCCCCATGGCGGTCGGACCGTATATGCCCAATTCCAAAACACGCTCTCTAGACAAAAGCAACCGCCTACTAAAATCCGGTCATACCGCACCGGCAGTCCGAACACCAACCAAAGTCTGGTCACACTGGACCGGTAGTCAAATCGCCAACCATCAGCCGGTTAGACCGCCCGGCGCACACCAGTCTGACCGCAATTGCATGCCGGTCAGATTGCCCTTGACATACAACAAAACTAAATTTTGCCAACTTTGGCAAAATCAAAATCCAACTTAACAAATGTGTCAATTGTTCATCACCAATTGATCATGGACATTCTCACATGATCCTTCACACTTGATCCTATAAAGTGTGAACTTTGGCTAATCATGGCAATGGCCCCTGCTTCCATTATTTGTTTGTTAATTTGGACAGAGATAAACCTTCGGAACCCCACATTTCATTGAAATGCCCATTCATCTTGACCAGCCCAGCCGCCCTCCTCATCCCCTGCCCCGAAGGACTTTCATTCCCACTGCCTATGCAGAGTGATTCCTCCACTTCACACCTCTCTGCCTTGTCCAGCACACCATGACGGGCCTTGTTTTTTTCTCGAACTACGCAGGAGAGCTGCGTGTCATTTCATTAAGGAAGATAAAAAGTACACGAGTCTGGCAAGAACCTTCCCGAGTACAACACACCCCACACACACAGAACTAGATTACATCCGCGCCAAGGACTAAACAAAAACAAACGACTAGAGCATCTTTGGTGCTTAAACACCAAAGGTCGCGACTGCCAGAGATCATGGAGCTTGGATGCACCCGCCATGCACCACAAACCACAATCCGTGTTCACGACCCTAATTACCTCCCGCACAATTGGCCTCACCTTCTCAAAAACACATGCATTACGGTGTTTCCGGATCTCCCAAGCCACCAGAATTATCGGAATTGAGACCCTTCCGCAAGTCTTTTGGAACCGCCAAGATTGCTTTCTTCCACCAACGAGAAGCTGGACTCTGCGCCTCCGGTGCCAAGTTAAAAGGCCGGTGTTGAAGAATCGGGACCCGGACTTGGCGAGTGAAAACACATCCAACCACAAATGGTGAATCGACTCCTCGGCCGATCACGAAAGGACAAGCCTCCGGATGGGGTAGGCGCGCGCTAAGCGATCACCTGTCGACCGGTTGTGAAACACCACCATATGAAAAATTTGCAGCGTGGAGGTGCCCGGCTTTTCCAAATCCTTCGCGAAACCAAACTTAATGGTTCCAAAAAGAATGCAGCATAGGCCGATTTATCGCTATATAAACCGGATGAGTAAACTTCCATCTAAATTGATCCGCACATCCTGCCGCAAAGCCAAACCATCCACTAAATCCCAGATCTGCAGATATTCGACAAGAACTCGCACGAAAGGGCCCTTTGATATCACCCACCCATTTACGATCCAGGAGAGCTAGAGCCACCGTCCTCCTCTCAACAGTTTGCTTATGGACGGATTTCACTAAATTAGGGGCAATCTCAGCTATGGTGCGACCATCCAACCAACGATCTTTCCAAAACAGAATTTTCTCACCATTTCCCACAATGGCATCTACTGCAACATTAAACAGAGCTTGGGCATTTTGAGGGACTTGCCATCGCCTCCCCGCGAGTGCACCCAGGTGGACGCAGCACTACGCAACCTTGGCATTAAATGAAAAGGGTTGTTGGGTGGGAACAGACATTTTGTTTTGAACTAATGCGTTAAATAGTCAAAGTGGGGGTCACTACAACAATTAGTTGAAGCTCGTAATGTGAACAGTTTTTTCATAACCTGGGATTTTCTGCAAGTTGTGTACAATAACTGGGCACGAGTTTGCTAACAGATATGTTTGTTTATTTCTGTAGAGTAAATTGCAATGTGGATTCCTAAACTTGCACCCTAAGTTTCAATGAAGTTTCCAAACCTCTAAATTAGCTTGGTAGGTACCTAAAGTAGTCAAGTTGGTCGAACTGATTACTGACGGAAATGGAATTAGTTGGCATGGACAACAAATTCAGTTAAGAGGGATGACATGGAACCACATGCTGACATGTTTTGTCCTGTTCCTGGTAAACACATTCCTGATGGGCGCATGTATAGGTAGTTAGGTACTATAATCCACCAAAATTGACACTAGTTGTTCGGTCCCAAACTGCAAATCTCCAATCTGTTTGACGGGTTAGTTTTTGGCCAGAAAAAGGTCCAAGTCTCCTATCCACTTCTTTAATGAAAGCCACGTACCCGCATCCACATCAGTAACTTCCTTCAAGTCACAGGCTGTTGGAACTATTCAACTATTTGACTAATGGTGGCTAGTTTAGGGACTTCCCAAGCTACTTGCTCCGTTTCACTATATTTGTCCACATCCCAACATATGCACAGACTAAGGAAGCACTAAATAAAAAATAGTTAATGGAAAATGGCCGTACATACATTGATTAAATGGCATACCACAACTAGTAGTAACCTCTTCTAAAGCATTTAAGTAGGTGTAAAGAGAGAAAATTGCAATAACTAGGCTGCATTCGGAACGGCTTAGCTTTGGCTTTGGCTTTTGTTTGCTATAGTAACTAGCTTTTTAATGGTGCATTGTTTCAAGGTGGAGTCTACAGGTAGATTTGTAGTACAAATTGTACCGGCTAAAATCGTATGCGACTATTTTCCTCTACGTACTGCCTCTCGCGAACAGTCCAGAATTCAAAATTTTCAGCCAAAAGATATAAGCCACAGCTCAAAAAAAATCCACCCCACATTGTAGATTCTTGCAATAGACAAATATATTGAAACAGATACTCCCAAGTAGGGGTGGACATTTGGCTTGAGGCTTGCGAGCCGGCTCGGCTCGTAACGAGCTCGAGCCGGCTCGGCTCGGGCTCGTAATTGATTCAAGCCAAGTCGAGCCCAGCGTTCAGCTCGTGAGAAAAACGAGCCGAGCACGAGCCGCTCGCGAACCTCTCGTTGGCTCGTGCGAGCTCGGTTCTAGTCGGCAGTGCCAACCCAGTCGCGCACCGCGGATGTCGGCAACCCAGGCCTAGAGGGAGACGGCCTGAGCAACTGATGTGGATCCCCTAGCTCTTAATATGTTCTTGTTACTCCATACTTGATCAATCAGAAGGCTCAAAATGGGTGGAATGGAAAAACCAGGAGATGTAGCAGGAATTCAATGACACAATGGCATTGTAGGCGAGCAATCAATCACACTGAAGTTTGAACACAAGAGCCTGAAAAATAGACTTTCAAAAAGTACTCTCGAACCGATCATTCATTGCTTTCGCGTGGATCCGGCAATAGGAACACGGATGGAACAGACATTTTTTTGGCGACAAATCAATTAAGAATATGTGAAAAGAATGCATCCACCATATACTTAGTCTTGCGAGGACTTTGACTACTTCTGATCACCTGATAAGCAGTTCAGTTTGTGCAGTCTTCTCAAGAGATAGTAATGTCAGTCCTTTTCAGACAAGGAAATTCAGTGAGGTATAGAATGAACCAATAATATCTAACTGGGTATTATGCTACCAAAGTTAAAAAAAACCCCAGATATGCATATGCAGCTGGAGTTGGTCTGGGTGGCACATTGCGATAGATACACCTCAACAAATTGATGTCATCTTTGGCGGTACCATAAAATGCTTCCAAAACACGTAAGCGAAATCTCTGCGATATGCATTCTGGTCTACGGGGCTACGAGCCATTTTGGCTCGTTCGGGCTCGCGAGCCGGCTCGGGCCTCATTTCGAGCCGAGCCGAGTCCCTCGCGTAGCTCGTTTCGGAAACAAGCCGAGCCAAGCCTACTATTCACCCGAGCCAGACCGAGCTTGGCTCGAGCCGGCTCGGCTCGGCTCGGCTCGTCTCGTTTCCACCCCTACTCCCAAGGCTATAGACAAATAAGCGAAACGGAGGGAGTAATAGGGACTTTGAAGCTTTGGTGCAAGTTTAGGGACCTGTTGTAACACCCCGCCCACTCTCTGGGCCAAGATGCTACTACCTCCGCATACTCCTACCAATTCATCAGCAACTAGAAGAATTTAAGCCAACAATAAGATTATTCATTTTGCTGCGTTCAGATACATCCAAGCATTTCTAGTGATTACTCTAGCCTAACAAAGCTAAAGCACACTGACAAAAGGTGATGCTCAAGTGCTGCTGGTTCGTGCCAGTTATCCATGTGCTACTCCCGCCCGTACATGTCGTCCTCAACGGTCACCTAAAAACATCAACAAAGCAAGGCTGAGTCCACCGACTCAGCAAGTACAAAGCAAAACAGCAAATAACAGGTTCATTCATTAGACCATTATCATTCCAGTTTCATTAATCACTCTTTCATTTAACCACTTTACCTTTTAACCTCTTTACATTCCGATGATCTATTCATCACGCACACGCACATTTCTCTTATCTCTTTAGGTTATCATCAACCGATCGTCATGCATATGCCCATGCACATGCTCATGCACTTCTTTCTCAACTCTTTAGCCTATCTGGGGTATAGCGAGTGAGCACCGTCGATGCTCACCTGTGCCCGCCTGTTTCATGCGGGGACCTCAAGCCCGTCTGTTTCATACGGGGACCTCGGTTGCCGTAATTCTCATCTGAGGACCTCAACTCCACTCCGTGGAGCGTCCATCAACGTGGACCAACACTATCTCTTTTCCATGACATGCATGCAATGCAAGTTCTCCGACTACGCATATCAACATGGCATGTCTCAACATTCATCATTTCTCACTTCACATTATGCATTCCAAAAATATTTAACCTACCCCAACATGGTAAGCCATGCATTATCCGGAAATAGTAAACTTACCCCAACATGATAAGCCATGCATTATCCGGAAATAGTAAACTTACCCTAACATGATAAGCAAGGTATCGTTCGGTAATTGTAAACTTACCTCAACACGGTAAGAAATGCATCATCATTCATTTAACCGAAATCATTACCCGAATTCACCGCATTACAAAGCACTTGCCTGGTTAGCCTCGGGGATGACGCGTGGACGGCTTCGACCTGGGATCTCCACCTGCGTACACGCCAACCCGACTCAACGGCAAAACAGAAACCAGAGCTCCAACGGATATCGACGATTCTACGTGCTGACTCGACTCGAGCGTAGAATAAACGGGGTCAAGGTCCTATCGCCCAGGAACCACCCCTTTTTTTTCTTTTCCTTTTTCTCCTCTTTTCTTTCCTTTCTCTATTTTCTTTTCTTTCTTTTCTAATCTCTTTCTCTCTCTCCTTTTTTCTCTTTTCTCACTTACCCGGCCGGCTCTTCTTTTCTCCCCTTTTTTTCCTTCCTACCCAGGCTCTCTCTCTCTCTGTATTTCTTTCTAGAAGGCCTTATCCTCCAAGCCTCTCCTCTCTCCTCAATCCCACCGCCGAACGGGCCTCTCCGTGGCTGGCGACACCGGCGCGCCGCCCTCCTCACCGTGGCTCCTCCCGACGCCGGCTCCTCCCCACTCTCCCATCCCCAATCGGCCGAAATGGCCTCTCCTCCCGCCGGCCTCGCCGCGCGTGATGGCGCGAGGGCGGCTCCTACCCGCCTCCTCTCTCTCCTAGTGGCTTGCGGTGCGGAGGGTCTCGGCCCAGGAGCACCGCGGTGGTGGCTCCTCCCAACCCGACCGACCGGCCCCGGATCCGGCCGCCCTGCAAGCACCACCTCCATTGCGCGCACGGTGGTGGAACGCGCGCCCCCGGCCAAGACGGCCAACGGCGGCTGGCCGTCCTCCGCCGCCCCTCTTCAAAGACCACTATTACTACTTGTTTGCTTTCTACTCTACGCGTTTTACCTCTTGCATGCTTTGTCTTTGTGGCGCGAGAATGGGAGGTGAGCTTACTTGTTTGCCGAGCTAGAAGAAAAGAATGGCGTGGATGAGGTTGAGGTTCTTGTGGCTCCTCCTCTCGCCGTCACGGTCGGCTGCTCCTTTGCGCCTGCCTCCACCTTGCCGTCATGGCCGGCTGCTCCCTCTTCTCCTCTGTGGTGAACTTGGAGATGTGCTTGTGCTTTGGCTTCGTGGTTTGGCGGAGGAGTGGAGAGTACCTCTCTCGGCTTGTTCTTATCCTAAGCGAGGAAAAGCGAGGAGATAAGGCTTGGGAACTGGCCTTATAAAGGCGTGGGTGGCTGCCTTGCTTTTGTGAAAAGACCGTCATGCCCTCCCCTACCTCTCTCATTCAATTGACTGCTCAGGGGCATTTTGGTCCAATGCTATGCTGGCTTTGGGGTTTCTTTTACTACATCGGTAAGTCGGTAAAAGGTAAGCTTATGAGTTCTGCCGAATGACGAGAACCCACGTCGCGAGACGGTGCCGACTATCCCTAGGCGGTCTGGGAACCTCTGAGGGCGCTACTCGGCTCTCTAGACGGTGCCGACCGTCCTGAGATGGTCTGGGAACCTCTGCGAGCGACACTAAATCGACACTCTAAAAGTCGATGGGTCTGACGGCAAAACTTCCTTTATCACTACCATTTCCCATTTGCATAATTTGGGGTATTACACCTGTGATGGAATTTACTCTCCTTTGTGTGTGCGCTATTGCAACTTGCTAATTATTTTGTATTGACTTTTCAGTGCTTTGGTAGGCCTCTTTTTTCCAGCAGTCACTGGAATCATGGCTGGCTCAAATCGATCTGCTTCACTTAAAGATACACAACGTTCAATACCAATTGGAACGTTATCTGCAACTCTGACAACAACTGCTATGTACCTGTTTTCTGTGCTTCTTTTTGGAGCCTTGGCCACAAGGGAAGAGCTTCTAACTGATAGGTGTGTGCTTTTTAATGCTGCATATTATCAGTGCTCTCACTTACAGTTGTAGATAATGTGTTTCTCTGGGGTTTAAATTATATATATATATATATATATATATATATATATATATATATATATATATATATATATATATATATATATATATATATATATATATATATATATATATATATGACTTCTGAATTTATGATTCCATCAAGGCGTGATCATTTGTCCTGGTGGTTGCATCCATTCACTCTATCCTACTGGATTTCATGGCCACAAGGAAATGCTATGGATTTATGGTGTAATTGTCCTATCAGTAGATACATTGATTCAAGTCTTTGCTTGCAGCCATCACGGCTGCAGCTATTCTGCTGGCTGTTATGGGAATTGGGCACATAAAGTTTCTGTTGTTAGTGCGTCTGCCCTGGATGGGTACTGTTATAGGACGTCTTGTTTGAGGGTACATACTCCGTGCTATTACGATCAGAACAATTTACATGTCCTTTTTTTTCATCTGGAGCTAACATAAAGAAGTGGCAGCATATTGGCTTACAGTTAATATAATTTATAGGGGGATTGGATCATATACCCTTCCCTTAGTTGAGAAATTCAGGATTTACCCTCCAACCTCAATGACATGTGGGGTCATCATAAGTCACTGACGCGTGGGCCAGGAGGGTAAATCCTGAATTTCCATCTAAGGGGAGGGTATATGATCAATAAAACCTAATTTATATGGTCAGTAATCATATTTTGTATAACCTAAATAGGTCTTGAATATATTTTTCTTTGTTAATTCTGTTATTAAACAAATGCATTCTGACAGCATGACTGTAGTCTACATGTTAATTTTGGCCTAGAACCATAAGCAGTTACACACTTATACTGCTTCTGATTTCTTGTGTGGTCAGCTCATAAATATCCATATCACTTGCAGGCTTCTTACTGCTACAGTGGCATGGCCTGCTCCAGCAGTGATTTACATAGGCATTATTCTGTCCACTTTAGGTGCAGCACTGCAGAATTTGACAGGAGCTCCAAGGTTACTTGCAGCAATAGCAAATGACGACATTCTTCCAGTTCTTAATTACTTTAAGGTTTCTGAAGGGGCTGAACCTCACTCAGCCACATTATTCACAGCATTCATCTGTATTGGCTGTGTGGTCATTGGGAACATGGATTTAATTACACCCACTATCACAATGTTTTTCCTTCTGTGCTATGCCGGCGTGAACCTGTCGTGCTTTCTGCTTGACCTCCTTGACGCTCCTAGTTGGCGCCCTCGATGGAAATTTCACCATTGGAGTCTTTCACTTGTTGGCGCATTGCTTTGTGTTGGTATGCCTCTTCACTCACTATTTATTTTGCTATTATGAACCTAGTTCATAACGGGATAAACACCACCGAGAGGATGGCCAGCGGTGGCGGCGTGATTGAGAGAGAGGAGATTATAGATGAGAATGACTTTGTTATTTCTTGCTTGATTCCAATAGCATGCAACAGCTGCCTTATATTAATGGGCTTTTCCTAACAGATAGAATCTAATCTAATCTTAATCATATCTCTAACAAATAGAAACTAATATCATATCCCTAACAGATAGAAACTAATCTCTAACTTCCTAATAATGAATCGACTGGGTTGGGCCCAAGGCCTACGCCTATGACATTACACCCTACCAAACATGCAGCTGGTCCTTGAGCTGCTAGGCGGTGACCATGGTTGCAGAAGATTCTTGTTGATGACAGTCGTGTTAGGCATTATGTACTTAAGCTGCGCAATATGGCAGTAGGTAAACCTCCTCTCAGACAAATGTTGAATGCTAGCGTACAACATTGGGGATCATCACCTTGGATCCCTTTATACAGAGTAACCGGGTGGAGCTCTCGAAGCAATTGAAGAACTCACAAAGCATCTCATAGCTTTCTGGCAACTTGACCTCGTCCTTGCGCTTGACCAGGCTTTGGCCAGCTCTGGCACCCACACCGAGCTCCCGCTCAGCGGACTCTAGCTCGTCCTTCTCGGCCGCTTCCACTGCCGCCGCTGCCGGGTCCTTCGCCCGCCGCAGCCCAAGCGCCGCTAACCAGACCTCCTTGATGGAGAATGCCATGCCGCGGTTGCGCTCCCTCCATTGTGGCAGCTGCTTCGACTTCTCCGGTGTCCAGATATGCTTGCCCGCCACAGCCCAAGTGCCGCTGATTGAACCTCCTTAACGGAGAACGCCATGACGCAGTTGCGCTCCCTCCGTGGTGGCGGATGCTCTGGCTTTCCGGCATCCAGATCTGGTCAGCACAGACGTCCACTGCCTTCTTCAACTTCTACGGCGTCGTGGCACTGCCCGCTGCCACATCCGCCTCTCCAAGCAGCGCCACCATAGTCACGGGGTGTAACTTGTAACCGGTGCATTGACTTTGGAAGATGCCATGCTGGCGTCGCGTGAAGACGCAGCGTTGGCCGTGCCGGATGAAGGAGCAGCAATAGAGCGTCGTTGTCGTGGCACGGCCACCATTGCTCCTGCCCCTTGTGCCATTTGCACACGCTGTCGTGGCACGGCCACCATTGCTCCTGCCCCTTGTGCCATTTGCACACGCTGCCATCGTGCCTTCTCCTCTGCTGCCATCATCTTCTTCAATATGTTCTCTATGTTCTTGAGTCCAACGATGATTTCTTCATAGTCAGCAATGGTCTTGCCACATGTTAACTCGGCAGCAGAAGCCATGCCATTGGCTCTGATACCAAATTGTTATGAACCTAGTTCATAACTGGATAAACACCGCAGAGAGGATAGCCAGGCGGTGGCGACATGGTTGGGAGAGAGAGGAGACTATAGATGAGAACGACTTTGTTTTTTCTTGCTTGATTCTAATAGCATACGGCAGCCACTTATATAGATGGGCTTCTCCTAACATATAGAATCTAATCTTAATCATATCTTTAACAAATGGAAACTAATATTATATCCCTAATCATATCCCTAACAAATAGAAACTAATGTCTAACTTTCTAATAATGAACCGGCTAGGTTGGGCCTAGGGCCTACGCCCATGACATTTGTCATCATGACCTTCATCATGAGTTGTAATATTTTTACACAATATTGGTCTCTATGTATTTTGACATGTATAACTGAGTTAAACATTATTTGATTCAAGACTTCTTTCACATGTATGCTTTTTAATCTAACCAGCTCCTAATCTGTACTGACGTATTGTTTACCCTGTATTTATTGTGGCACACAACTAATTAAAATGCACCCTTGTGTTGTATTTATAATAGTGCTTTTCCACTGACATGGATCTTTCTCGCGATTTCCAGTGATTATGTTTTTGATCTCTTGGTCTTTCACTGTCGTCTCCTTTGCCCTTGCAAGCCTCATCTATTACTATGTGAGCATAAAAGGTAAGGCTGGAGACTGGGGAGATGGGTTCAAGAGTGCATACTTTCAGTTGGCACTGCGAAGTCTCAGATCGCTAGGAGGTATGACTTTCTGCTTGGCAAGTAAATAATCCTAATTGAAACTATGTGTATTCCCATTTTTGTAATGCTTAGCATTCTTTTCACAGCACACCAAGTTCATCCTAAGAATTGGTACCCCATTCCTCTGATATTCTGCCGTCCTTGGGGTAAACTTCCAGAAAATGTCCCTTGTCATCCAAAACTTGCAGATTTTGCCAATTGTATGAAAAAGAAGGGCCGTGGTATGTCAATTTTTGTCTCGATAATTGATGGTGATTATCATGAGCTGGCTGAGGACGCGAAGACTGCCTGTCGTCAGCTGGACGCTTACATTGACTACAAACGCTGTGAGGGTGTTGCGGAGATCATTGTAGCACCCTCAATGTCTGAGGGCTTCCGCAGCATTATTCAGACGATGGGCCTAGGTAACTTGAAGCCAAACATTGTTGTGATGCGGTACCCTGAGATCTGGCGTCGTGAGAATCTGACACAGATACCATCAACATTTGTCAGTATAATAAATGATTGCATTATTGCTAACAAGGCAGTAGTCATTGTGAAGGGCCTTGATGAGTGGCCTAATGAGTACCAGAGGCAGTATGGGACTATTGACCTCTACTGGATTGTGAGAGATGGAGGATTGATGCTTCTTCTGTCTCAGCTCCTTCTCACAAAAGAGAGCTTTGAAAGCTGTAAGATACAAGTCTTCTGCATAGCTGAAGAGGACACTGATGCTGAGGAGCTGAAGGCTGATGTCAAAAAGTTCTTGTATGATCTTAGGATGCAAGCTGAGGTCATCGTTGTGACTATGAAATCATGGGAATCTCACATGGAAAGCAGTAGCAGTGGTGTTCAGCAGGATGATTCCCAAGAGGCTTACACAAGTGCACAGCGAAGGATCAGCACATACCTTTCTGAGATGAAGGAAACCACACAAAGAGAAGGACAGCTGCTAATGGAGGATGGGAAGCAAGTTGTTGTGAACGAACAAAAGGTTGAGAAATTCCTCTATACAATGTTGAAGTTAAACTCGACGATACTCAGATACTCAAGAATGGCAGCTGTGGTGCTAGTGAGCCTCCCTCCGCCACCACTGAATCACCCTGCAAATTTCTACATGGAGTACATGGATCTGCTTGTAGAGAACGTCCCACGCATGTTGATAGTTAAGGGATATAGAAGAGATGTTGTCACATTTTTCACATGATTAGATATATATACTTTTGGAGGCTCTACCGCCATTTGGTTGTTGTATCATCATAGAAAAATGGATAAGCAGATTTTGTGCATATTCTACCACCGAAGTCAGAAGCCCTCACCTTGAAGGCTACATTGAGATGAGATACGCTGGTTGTTATTGGCATATTGGGTACGTAAACTACAGTGTCTTCATTCTTTTTCTAGATTCAATGGATTCACATACTTCATTGTTACAAATTTTGTAGCCATGTTCTCCATACGTGACAATTTTAGAAATGCAACGCTTCCTTTTTCACTGAAACAGTGGCAATAGTAGTCCTATTTTTCAATCATTTGTATACGGCTGCGAGACTGCAACCAGTTGATGAAAGGAGGAAACTAAACTGATGTAGGCATGATCATGGCCTGTGATTAAAGAATATTTGCGTGGCATGTTGGCGCTAATGCATGATGTTAATGATTATTACATTTCTGCCGATATTTGTGAAACATCAGCTGAAATGATCGGTGATATTTTACAGGACTGAGAGATTGCGCTAGTGTCCTTTTTGGTAGTCTTGAAAGTTATGTTCAACGCCGGAGATGTACTTGTGGAACAATGAAATTAGCGGATGGTGATATATACTTTCCAGTTGTAGTGTTGCATTCTACTCGGAATTCAGTTAACAATAAAATTAGCGGATGGTGATATGTACTTTCCAGTTGTAGTGTTGCATTCTACTCGGAACTCAGTTATTAGTGCAGCGTTTACCTAGCTTTTATTTGTTTAAAATTTTACGGTGGGGTTTTGAGATTACTTCCTATTGACTACATGGTTTATCTATGGATTTTTTGCTATGATTCTGGAGGCTTGTTTCCGCAACCTGTGGATTATGAGTGCTTAGATGATTATGCTAGTCAATTGTTTGTACTCTAAAAACATACAATAGAAGTAGATCATCTGCTTTTCCTTACTAATAAAGGCACCGAAGTCACATTTTTTGGACTGTTTGATCAGAAATCGACGGTTGAGATCAAAAGGGAGAGGAATAGAAGGCTTTTGACACCCATGAGAAAAAGAATCTTCTTGTTCGCCTCGAATATAGAGGCTTGATCCAATGGCCCTGAGAAGCCAAAAAGCATGTTATTGTTCATCTACACCTTTTCATGTGCTTCCAGACTCCAGTTGTAGGAGAGAAATAGTTTGCAGTCACAACAACCAGAAAGAATAGCGCGCTACATTGTGCCGTGAGGGATAGAAAAATGTAGCTCCACATGAAAAATATTGGAGATGAGTATTCTGATACCTAGAGTTTCTGTTGCATAGGAGACGGAGATTTGCTATTTTCCCAAAAATAACCACACAGGGACATACACATACACACGCATATAGGAAGCTCGTTTCATACTTCTGGAGTACATACTCTCCATTAGGGGTGAAAACGGATCGGATATTTCCCGACCGACCGACCGCCGAATCCGAGTCGGATCGAATTCGGATAGTCATATCGGATAATTATCGGATTCGGAGTCGGATTCGGATAGTTGCTTTCGGATACGGATTCGGATTCGGGAGCGGACTATCCGACGGATACGGATACTATCCGGAATTTTATCGGATAATACCCGGATATATTTTTCGGATATCCGGCCCATCAGCCAAATCAGCATTTTCAGCCCATCAGCCCATTAGCAAATCCAAATAAATTCCCACAAATCCAATAAATGCAAATAACTCCAAAAAATTCCAGAAAATGCACAAAAAATATTATAAATCTAGGAGAACTTAGGGAAATAACATAAACTATTTTTAGCTTTTAGAAAATAGTTAAAATAAGTTTTTTTGCTCTTGGCTTTCAAATAAAATCTAGAAAAATCCAAATAAATTTCAACAAATCCAATAAAATATGGGATATTCCATCAAGAAAAAAAGAAGATAAGCTAAAAAGGTTCAGCCATATGAAACTCCGAGCCTATGTTATCCGCCTATATTATCTCATTTAGAGCCGAATCAGTTATATATCCGTCCCGACGGTACCGTATTCGAAACTCCGAATATTCCGAATTCGTATTCGTATCCGGTCTTACCGTATTCGACTCCGAATCCGAAAAAAAAATGGATTAGGATATGGTTTAAGAAATATCCGACCGAATCCGATCCGTTTACACCCCTACTCTCCATTCTTTTCTACTGTTGATCAGCTTTGAGATGTGAGCCACTGAAATAAGGGCCTGTTTGGCAGAGCTCCACCACTGAAAAAATGAATCTGGAGTAGCAGATCCACCAAAAACAGCTCCACCGTGAATCTAGGATCCCACCATAGAGCTAGACAAAACTGTTTGGCTTGCACAACAGTTCCAGATCCACGAAACTGAGTTTTTGGTGGGAACGGCCTGTTTTGCCCATGGGTTTTATAGTGGTATGGGATGGGGTGTGTAACCAGTGGCAAAAGGTGGGTAATTACCACCTAACTCCACGAGTAGGTACGAAACAAGGTTTCGTGGAGCACCCCTTGAGGTGCTCCATGGATTTCATGAATCTGGAGCTAGATTCAGTATTTTGGTGGATCCAGATTTCGTGGAGCTGGAGCGTTTGGGTAAAAATTCGTGGAGTAAAGCTGTTTTTGGTGGATCTGGAGTTGATGGAGCTCTGCCAAACAAATCCTAAGTTACTGGTTATTGGATACCTCCATTAGTAATTATGCAAACAGGTTAGACGCGGAGCCAACTCCTAAAAATGAGGCATGCGTGCATGATACTGCATGCATTCAAAATTTGAATTAGAAACTCCTTGCCGAAGATAAGAATCATATGCTTAATTATCTTGTATAATACTCCTTTTTTTAATCTCGTATGAAGTATATTTTTCTTCCATTGATGAATAAAGTATATACTTCAACCTGCAGAGTAGCATAAATTTCTTTTTTCTATCCCGTATGATACTTATTATCATGTTTCTTGATTGTAGTATATACCACATAAGCCAGAATAGGGAATTTTTGGCATATTTGGCACTATTGCAACTCATATTTATAGAAATGGCAGGATGCTAGAGGTATTGCCAAAAATGTCATTTTTATCACCGGTGGCCGGGCGGTGATGCCACATAACGACGCATGTGAGCTGATCGGGTGGCAGGTCATAACGACGCATGTGAGCTGATCGGGTGGCAGGCAACCTGCCACCCGGCCACCGGGCACCAGGTGCCCTACCGCCCTACCACCGGACGACCGGTTTAATTACCTACCTTAATTATTTTTTGTATATTGTTTGTTTAAAATTTTAAATATAGCAAATGAGCTCAAAAAATTGTGAAGTTTTATATGCAGCCTTCAAACACAACGTGGTTGATTGTGTACTTTTTTTAAACAATTTTATTCACTGTGAATGTTGCTTAAAAATTTGTACAATTATGTGACTTATATGAGTTGTTACATATAGCAAACGAGCTCCAAAAATTACAAAATTTTACATAGCCTCGGGACATAGTCATAGTAATTTTTTATTTTTTTTTGAGAATTTAACGCATTACAAATATTTGTAGGAGTACATATAATAGTAAAAAAAATACATCGCACGGGATGCGATATAGCTCACTCATCTGAGCCACTACTATCCCCTCGCACGCATTTGCCTCTACGTGTGTGACCTTATCTTGCGTTGACCATGTCTCCTGAGGTACGTCAACTGGTCCGAAGCTTGTGTGTCGGTTCAGAGGAGGTATGAAGACCATTCCGTTTGTTGAGTGGCTGGTGGTGGTCCAATAGGCTGAGGTATAGCAGCCTGGGTCCGGTAAGCATCGATGTCCTCTTGCTGAGACATGCCAAACTGCGGGTCACCAACAATCAAGTCCTGAACGAAGGACTCTAGAAATCCAGCTCATTGTGCAAAGGAGCTCTAGCCTTGACCGTACGACGTGCCAGTGAAGCCAGAGGAGCTTCGCCCACTGAAGTCTCCAAACCTTGTGTATGGTGTGAATGATGAGCTCTGCCCTACATACTAAAAGCATCCGAGAAGCCCGTATCGTCATTGGTGGACTCGACATCACCCCCGCATTGAATTGAAGGCTGCAAGATGAAATGATATTAGTCATATTAAATATTTCGGATGTAAAATGTGAATCTTGTACCTCCTAAATATGCAGTGAAGATGAATGATGGGAAGCGGTAGTCTGTGCAGGTGGTGTGGAGGTCAAAAGCGATGCATCTTGACGATGGATTTGTAGCGGGAGAATACCATGATGTTAGCGGAACATAAGGATGAGCAGGGGAGACGCTGCCCCTCTATTGGTGTAGGGAGCCATACAAAATTTTCAAGTCTAAGCGGCGGCTCAACCTGTGCATGCATTACTGGGGTTGTGCGAACTACTCATGTGACTATCCCGACCACCGTTGGAACATGAGCAGCTATTGACAGCTGGTAAGGACCAGTTACAATGTGCTCCTCTACTATTTCTCTTTCAAAGTACATACTAACAACCTGTTCCGTCTACCCGTAGTCTCCGGATCTGCTATGTGGCTACCGCAAGTGGATCAACCTAGAGATCCACCCACATGACAAGTGGACTCTCGACTATGAGGAGTGAGATGTCAAAAGGGCCTGCGAGATCCGGGAGGAGTGCCACAATGACGAGCAAAACAACTGCGAGATCCGGGAGGAGTGCCACAATTACGAGCAAAACAAGCGTATCGTCGAGAGACAAAAGCTCATTTCGAGGCATGTAGGTGCAGGGAGCGCGATGCTCGCCAGAAAGAGTGCGAGAAAAAAAAAGAAATAACGGCCAAGGCCAAGAGGTCGACTAGGAGTTCAACACCAAGCTCGCAAGGAAGGGGAAATGGCCCTGATCCACGCAGTAGGTCGGACCATTCCGAACTAGTCCCTTGAAGGTTGAATTTATTTCCATTCCAAAAATACATATATGTATCGTAGGAGTATTTCGGTTTGTTGTTTTTTGTATATGCATCATGCATGATGTTGTTTCTTATGCACGTAACCAAACTCTGTGCGCCATGTTATTCTCAGTTTTATTATAAAATCTATTTTAATCGCAACTTCAAATCTCGTCATCTTTTCGCATTCAATTCTTCGCGTAGTAAAGCATCCAACAGCATGAGAAACGAGTTCTGGAAGTAGGCACGAAATGGTCTACAACCACAAAGTGATGAAGAGCACTACCTATCACTCCTGTAGGATGTCTACGCATCTTTCATCAGCGGTATTGTCTAGCGTATGTCCATTCTTGTGCCTCATGTTGTACCACACGGTCCATATATTAGTCATTTTTTCTAAGATGCAGTATGTACCACTTCTGGGACACGGCCTGGAAATATTGTGCGGGTGTTTATGGTGGATATATACGCCGAAGTGTCAAAGGTTATCAATCTATCAAAAAATTATCAGTCCATATATATTTACTCTCAGTTAAAAAGGGTGGTGTTATATTTGGTTCATAGATAGATTCTCTATTTTTAAGTTATGGATTTTTAAATGTTATATATAAATGGTGTTATGTATCACCCTAACTTCAAATGTTTTTGATCTTTTGAAAGGTCGTTCCTTTGTTACCATCTTACTACCAAATCCTAAGATTACAAATCCATAAATCAAGTCTGAACTAAATTCAACCATTGCCTCGATTCATAATTTACAAACCAACTGTAATCACGCACGCAAAAGCGAAACACTGTAGGCCCTGTCGCACCACATATCAAGGCATGACAAGGTAGGATTGTCATGCCATGGGATCTGACGTGATTACTGCCACGCAAGCCTCCATGCTGGCACGACGGGTGAACGAGGGCTTACGTGGCATGTTTTGTCACGCCGTAGTATATGGCGTGGCGTAACAGTACGGTTTGGCCACACCACGGGTGGTGACGTGGCCAATGGTGCCAGAATTGAAATAAAGTTCGCGATGGATTAACTTCAAAATAATTGTTAAAAAATGTTAAATAATAAAATATTGTCTACATGTTGTTTTTTATCAACCATTAGAGCAACTCCAGCAGAGCCCCTACTTGAACCCTCATCCTACTTTTGAGGGCTGAGGGGCAAAAAACTCACTCCAGCAGGGCCCCTACTTGAGCCCTCAAAAGTAGGGGGCCCTCAAATCTCCCCCTCGAGCCCCTACTTTCTGGGGCTCAAGTAGGGGCCCTGCTGGAGTGAGTTTTTTGCCCCTTGGCCCTCAAAAGTAGGATGAGGATGAGGGTGGGTCCTATGTGTCATCCCCTCTAAGAATGAATTTGAGGGTCCTGTATTGAGGGTTCCTGCTGGAGTGTAGCCCAAAAAACAGAACCCTCAAAAGTAGGGAGGGCTCTCAAATAAAAAGTAGGGACTCTGTTTTGAGGGCTACTGCTGGAGTTGCTCTTAGCTCTTTACACTGCCAGATCAGAAAAAACGGCAACTAGCCAAATGCTAGTCTAACGGTACGGCACTTTATCTCTCCAAAACCAATGACCGGTGTTCGATTATTTGTGTAGATTTTTCATTATGATTTGGACACATACCATGTAGATCATGAGCCACAAGACAACTGTACAGTTCAATAGTTCCCACTTTCTCAAAAGAGAACAACGACTGGTTTTTTTTTAATGAAACCGAAGCCCTCCTCTGCTGGGCAATACTGCCACTTGTGTGGGCCGGTAATGGGCAGGATCCAGGCCCACCCAAACATGGGCTTGGGAAAATCGCCCCGTCCTCTATAGAACCCCAGCCCTCAAGGTCAGGGGGCCCTCTCACGAAACCCTAGTCCTTCTTCCGCCGCCGCCGACGTCCCGTGCTCGCGACCTCGCCGGTAAGGCCCAAGAATCCTTGCATCTTCTCCTCCGTGTCCTCGTGCACCCATCCAATCCCTCGCTTCCTCCTCTCCTCTGGTTCGTTTGCCGTTTTGCTTATCGTTTGGTGATTAGGAGTAGAAGAGATCGGAGATGGCCAAGTCGAAGAACCACACGGCGCACAACCAGTCGTACAAGGCGCACAAGAACGGCATCAAGAAGCCCAAGCGCCACCGCCAGACCTCCACCAAAGGGGTTGGTTCCTGCCTCCCAAGATCCAAAACTACCTACGTGCCGCGTCCCTCTAATCTGTGGTTCGGTACTTGTTGAAATGTGCTGCTGTTCTTGGTTGAGTGCGAACATTAGATGCTTAGTGCAAACTTTATCCTAGTTATCTTCTGCGAAGTGGTTTACTTGTGCTAGAAATGTTGATGGTCTTGTTCACAAGTGTTATAGTACAGCAATTGATGTTTAATGTAACATTGTTACTTGGCGTAATTAAGTAGGGTTCTCTTGATTCTTGTTTTCTAGTATGTGGACTAATTGTTGTTATAGTTAGTTATTCATGCAGATAAATAGTATTAGGTGCAATTGTAGAGGTTATGTTAAACGTGTTTGCGTTGGTTATACCGTATTAAGCCCAATTTGTTAGGCTTTCTGTCCTAGTTTTCTGCCGTGGTTTAGTTATGATCGCTAAAAAGCCTAAAATGTGATGCAGTCAAGAACTGCTGTGTCCACTGTGTCTTGTGGGATATATGGCTTCAGGATAGTAATGCGTTAGTATGTGGATCCATGTTGCTTATCTTCTTCGATTACCATGGTTGTACCTTGGGTTTGCGCTTGCAGTTTGGAGGTTAGGTTATATAATGCTTGTCAAAAATTATTTGCTGCTGTTTAATGAGCATTTATTCTGCACTACGAAAAAAAATCTCAAGGTGTGTGCATTTGCCTGCCTTGATGGCTTGATCTGAATACCTTTGTGTAATGTGTAGTTAGGATGACCTACAGCTTGTTTCTGATTGGTTCATTGTCTAATATTGTAATTGTGCGCATTAAGGATTCTTTTTAAATTCAGTTTATCCGCCAAGCTTTTTTTTCATATGACCTTGGATTTAGTTTTATGCTAGTTCTTTGTTTCTGCATATTGACCCGTGCCTTCGTGAATTCTTTTTTGTAGATGGACCCAAAGTTCCTGAGGAACCTGAGGTACTCGAGGAAGCACAACAAGAAGAGTGGTGACGCCGTGGCCGAGGAGTAAAGATGGAGGAGCTTCTGGTGATGAATATGTTTCTTGTATCGCTAGGATCTACAGTTTTGAACTTGATGCACTGTCCTGTATGATCAAAGGATATGTTTCTTGTATCGCTAGGTACTAAGTTTTATCATGATGTCTAGTTTGTTCTGTGCACCCAGTTACATGACTGTTGGATTAGAAGAAATATTTGCAGATTTATGAGAATTGCTTTATCTCTACTACTTAAAAGAGGTAGTTGGTGGTGATGGTTGTTTATCTTGCCTCTCCCCTTCCCTCATAGAAAAAATCGATGCCAACAGGTGGTCCCGCAGAAGCACACCCTTGTGCGATTTCTCTATTTCGCTTCCCTAGCGACCTCGTAACAAACTCCGATGTCATCTTGCATGGCCACACCTCTCCACTCTCTCTTTTGCTTTTCCTTGCAAGATCCTCGTGAAAGCAGGGTAGAACAGAGGAGGGTAAAGTAAAATAGAGGAGGGTAGAGTAAAATAGAGGAGGTGGCATGCAACTCTAGGGATGATGACTAGCGGTGGCATTGGAGGTGGTGCCGGTGACCAAAATGGGTTGCTTGGAAGGAGTGGGGGCTAAGGGATGTGGTGTCATGGCTCGGGCAACACAGAGGCGAGCTGGCGATGGCGCACGGTGGCTGGAGGTGGGAAGAAAAGGGACAGTGGCACTAGAGGGGAAGAGGGGAGGGGAGAAAAGGAGATAGCATAGGCATAAGGGGAGTTGGGAAGCTAACCAAAGCAGACAATGGAGGTGGAGGAGAGCCGATGCGACATGGCGACAATGAACCAAGGCGGCGTTGGTGACCAATATGGATTGCTTGGAGGGAGTGGGTGCTAAGGGATGTGGCGTCGCGACTCGGGCAGCACAGAGGCGGGTTGGTGGCGGCACACGGTGGTCCGAGGTGGGGAAGAAAAGGGGCGTCAGTGCTAGAGGGGAAGAGGGGAGAAAAGGAGATGAGCATGGGCATAAGGGGAGTTGGGGGAAGCTCACCAGAGCAGATGGAAGCCAAGGAGAACCAACGCAGTGTGGTGACAACGAACCAAGGCGGCGAGGTGAGCTCGACGGTGGCAGCGGCCTGGGGTGAAGGAAGGCTAGAAATAGAAGTTGGGCAAGGGAGAGGGTGATGTAGAGATGCTTCAGGCGGGAGGAAATCGAATCGGAACTTACTGAGGGAGGAATGGCAGTGGAGGTGGCCGGTTTTGGTTGGAAGATAGGATGATGACGGTGTGTGGTGCTCCTATGGAGGAAAGGAGAAATTGACTAAACATTTTTGCTGGTGATGTTGTGGAACACGATGTGACATGGACGTATTTGGGAGAGCTCACCTGGTTCGGTGGGAACAGCGAGGTTGATGCGATGGTCACGGGCTATGGCGAAGCTGGAGAGGAAGAAAATGGCGCTGCTCCAGCACTCCTATGGGAGGATGCAGAATGAAGGTGAGGAAGAGGGAGAGGATGATGAAGCGATGCTAAAGGAAATGAGCACCGAGGTCTACGCTCACCGAGGTGAGCTGTGGAGCTCGCCTGATGTAGCAGCTAGAACAGAGAGCTCCTTGAGCTTGCTCTCCTTAGTACACAAATAGGGAGGACAGATGGGAGAGTGGGAGCAAGTGGGATGGAAGATGAGATGATGCGCTCAGCTTGGCTTAAGTAGGCAGAAGTAAGGCGCGAGAAGTCGGTGACAACTCGGTAGCGAGATGGGCAAGCGGCATGAGCAGTTGCTATGTGGGGTGACAACGCTGCTATGGATAGCTTGCGTGACATGGGAGGGCGATGACTATGAGAGCAGGTCGTTGGGGTGGCGGTCGGGCGAGGACGGCATGGAGGGGACGGCAGCGTGGCTGCAGTGGTGCAAGGACGGTTGTGACGCAGGCACAGGGTGGTGGCACTCAAGCGTTCAGTGTATGGACAAGGGCAAGTGCAGGAGCAGGAGGAAGAAGGAAGTCGGGTGGGCTAGGAGGAAGAGGAGGGGAAGAGAAATAGGCTAGCCCAGGAGAAAAGAAAAGAGAAAAGGAAAGGAAGAATGAGAAGGAAATGAGGAGATGGGCTAAGTCGAGTCAGGTTTTAGTTGAGTGTGGAGGCAGAGCTGAGGGTGTGGGCTGAGCAAGCCGATCACGATGATGTCTTCATGCAATCTATTTGGAGTTCTCTCACCTACCTCCCGACTAAAACCATCTAAATAATCGAAGAAAAATCTCTCACCTAACAAACTCATAACAGATTGTATCTCTTCTTCTGCGATTCTATGTGAATGACCACCTCTTCATCATGCATGATCGCCATGGTCGAGAGAGGCAGCAACGAGCAGCCATGGCTAGCGAGGCACACATGCCATGCAATGTGGAGCCATGGAGGAGTGAGATGGGCTCGGCTTGGCTGAGTGACATGACAATGGTAGGTCAAGCATAGCAAGGAGGGCATCATTGCAGGGCACACTGGGCACAGCGGTGCCTGTGGATCGGAGTGAGAGACGCTTAGCAGGCAGTGACTAGGCCCTACTCGGTAGTTTGTAGGTTTTCTTTGTTTTTGCTCGGTGTTTGGTTCTTGATTGATGTGGTGATCGCTGGTTTGAGTCCAGGAAGAAAGGTCTATTTTGGTGTACATTGGCAGTGGAGGTAGTGTGGCGTTGTGGCTGTTCTTGCCGTACTAGCCGCTACAGTTATAGGTTAGAGGATCGGCCTTTTCTACTATTTTCTCCTAATTTTTTCCATCCACTTGTGTTATTTTTTCATTCATGAATCAATTTTTTATGCTATTGACGATGATAGCTATTTTATTGCCACAATATCTGAATAAAGTTCTCTTTTTTAGAAAGAAATATCTTTGTTGTGTTCCATAAAAATGAGCGAATAAATCGATTTTTTTCTCAATCATTGTTGTTGTTTTTTATGCTAATTCTTTCTGTCAAGTTTGTGACAAATTTCCTGAACACATAATTAGCTTTCTAGGCCGAGGCTTGCTCCAGTGCGGCCAAGTGATGGCTCCTCTTATGAATCACCGGTGTCATCACCAGCGTGTTCTTCTGCTTATTGAGGGGTATCTGGCAAATTCCATCAAATCTCTTCATTTTTGGGACATTGTCTTCATTAACATGGCCACCGCCCAGTCCTATCAGGGTCTAATTGGATAACAACGGTCAAACATGACCGAAAAGCCAAAGGTGCATTATAGGCTATTGTGCCATAACGCACGCTAAGTGGAGCTCGGTCGGGTGTCATGGTGGAGCCAAGGGCGTGGCGTATGTTGCGGCTTGACATGTTGGAGTAACATGGCTGTAGCAAAGCAGGGTCATTGAACTAGTCCCTATATATGATTATGTTGTTTGGCTGCGGTGTTTGTGTTTATCGGTTGCAACCTCTTGTTGCGCTACGTGTTTAGCGTGTTGTGTGATTGGTTACTCGGAAATGCTGTCATGATTGGCATGCTAGAGGCTTGCGATAGTTCATAATTCGGATATGGATGGTGTTGTGGCAGTTCCTTGTTGTAGTTCCCAGTAATCTTACATGTATGTTTGCTTATTTATAGATCAGGATTTGGAACATCTCTGCTTTGTGGTCTTTTGAGTTGGAAATTTTTTTAGCCTTGAGTGTTGGGTTGGCTCTGAGGTTAGTTGTGGAAACCAAATTGAACCAGGTTGATCTGTCGCCTAGCTTTAGTTGGTGTACAGCACTGGGGATGAGCACCATGTTGCACAGATTTGTGCTTGGAAAATTTAGAGGATTTATTTGCCATCTGTCGAATTTGAGAAAAAAAATCTCCGGGTACATTGTGGAGTGAGGAGCTTTAATATTTTTCCTTTATAAAACTGGGCCATTAAATTTCAACACGCAAGTTACTCCAATAACAAATGGGTTTAAAACTTCCGCACAAAAATGAGCTTGCAAAAGATTCACCTTGATCCAAAAATACTAAGCCAAGAAAGGAGTCATAATCCTCAATAAAATGGTAAAACCATCACGAAAAGACGAACTTGCTAATTGACAACTTTTTTAAGCAACAAAAATAGTTCACCAATTAAAAAAAAACTATAATTTCTTCATTGAACAAAATAGCCAACGAAAACTCATCACCAGCACTATAAGCAACCAACCCATTAAAACACATAAACAAGCAATAACTCTCACATATAACAAAAATGACCAATAGAAACTCATTCCCAGCACTTGTAATTAAGTTTATCGAAGGAAAACTTATCATTAATCATGTACCACACGTTGTGGCACAACCTAGCCATGCCCATGGCCACAACCATGACCTCTACGACTCTACCTCTTTGCACCACTATCCACCTCAATTCAACAATCATGTAATTAATACAAATATAGGCAATATTTCATAACAACACTTATTAACCATAAAATATTGGAAGCATAAAGGCAATGCTTGACCCAATCTCAACCTAATGTGCACCAGTATGTGTAATTAAATCATCTTTCACAAACTACTAACATTAATACATTGACCAAGATTCCACAAAATACTAACTTAAGTATAAACATGATGATAATGAAATTAACAAATCTTAACATTGAATTGAAGCAATGGCAATAATGAAGCTAGTCCAATTATTGAGACTAACCTAAGTTACTTTATTTGATTGCAACCATACAAATTCTATTTTCTAAAGGAACTTATTAACCAAATGCAAGAGTTTGTATAAATCAAATAACTAATAATGAAAGTTTATTGTTTAATGTGATAAGTGATGCAACACCGATGCATGAACTAATTATGAGCTAGTCCCTCCCATGTATATTGCCTTCATCGATCACCTAAAAACAACAATATAAGCAAGGGTGAGTCCACGACTCAGCAAGCACAATAAAATAGTAAACGGTCATAAAACTTGATATCAAGTATTCGTGTTAATTTACAACAATCTCATTTCCATCTATCTTTTTATTAATACCATGCACATATCCCATCATCTCTTTGATTATACTGGTATAGCGAAGTGAGCACCTATTAATGCTCACCCATACATGCCCTTTTTCAGGCGGGGACCTTAATAGCCCATCCTCTTTCATAGGGGACCCTAATCGCCCGCCTTTTTTCATACGAGACCTCATCTCCACTTCGGTAGAGTATCTACCAAAGTAGATCTTACTCTTCCTACTCCCATAGGTCGCCTATACAAATAGGCTCTAGAAACCCGCACAGGTCACCTCTTTCTACCATGAATGCTCATAATGCAAATACAATGGTTCTCTCAACATTAATCATTTGTCATCATCACCATTTAATTCATCACCATATGAGTATTATAGAAAACAAGAGTAAACACGTAAACCAGCATGTTGGGTACTTTATAATATAAAGCAGTAAGAGCAAACAACCTGTGTTATGATTCTTCGATGCACTTGCCTTTTCTAACCACATGTGATGGATTGATGTGAAGATAACACCAACCCTAAAGTTACTCCTCCTATAGTAAATACCAATCTCAACAAAATGCCACACAATGCATAAACATCAAGTAAACAATGTCGCTTCTTCGCGCTTCCTGATCTAACAATCCCCTCTTCACCGAGTACTCCTCCCCTGCTGTCCCGGTGATGAAAATACCATAACTCTTGACTCAGATGCTCTAACATGGTAAACCATACAAATTCTAGAATCTACACAAAACTTGCTACACTTTATTATTAGGCCAAAAAGGCCTAATTAATCCATTCAGACCCTTGTTCTTAACCCCAAAAATTGTTTTGTTGTCTTACTAGATAGCAGGCTTAATAATTTTATAACTATTAATTTACTGGTCCAAACATAAGAAACCATACCACTTATGAAATCTAAAGAAAATTATCTATCTTTTATTTAGTTATGATAAGAATTTAATTTGGCATTTTATTCATGGGGTTATTTACGCAATCCAAACAGGCATTTTTTTGTGGGGGCTATTTACGCCATCCAAACAGTGCTTACGTATTAATGTCGGTAGATGTTTTCGCTTTCGAGCTCGGATCACGGAGATAATTGCGTTTCCTACTCTGAGTGGAAGAAATCGATCATGAAGGTGGGAAATGCAGCCCGGTCTACTTCAGTGCGGACCAACTAGGATGAGCCTTGCGGCTTTTGAGGCGGTAAGGATTTGGTCCATATCTTTTTTCCAGCTTGGCCCAACCCACTCAGAATTAATGCTCACGCCGTGGGCTTAGGGGGCGTTTGAAGTTGTTGTAGCTTCTGGATTTTTGGCTAGAGTTTTTGGTTTTGAAATAGTAACGGCTGAAAGTAGAAATAGAAAGCGGGAGGTGTTTAATTTGACTGAAGCTTTTAGCTAAACTGATTTGGCAAATGGTTGAATTGCCCCTAAGGCATATGATGACTTATTTGATACCGATAATTACATCAGTAAATCTTAACAACAATTATTACATCGTATGATTACACAACTAATCAATTTTATTATTACACTAGGAATTAGTCTATATTAGAAAAAAAAGTATAAAAAAGGGAAATGATAGGGAAAATAGATCTACATAGGCTACAGTACGTCGTTTTCTGTGGAAAAACAAATGGAAGTTTCCTAAATTATATTCAGGACATTGCAAGAAGTTTCAATTTTTGGATTTCATCTCGAAGAAATCGCCTTCTTCCTCCGCTTGCTGTTCCCCTCCATCAAGCTCTTCCTCTCTATCCCCATCCACGACGATCACCTCCATACGCTCCTCAACGTCGACCTCGTGGGGTTCCACACCTTCGACTACACATGCCACTTCCTCTCCACCTGCTCTCACCTCGTCAGCTTCTCCCACCGCTCCTGCAACAACCACATCGGCATCGGATACCATGGTCAGACCATGCTAATAAAGATCCTCTTCATCGGCATTGACATGGGCCAAGTCAGCGCCGTGATGGCGTCACCAGAGGCCGTCGAGTGCTATGTCGTTCACGTAGCCCACGACGGCCTTAACTGTATACCCTACTTCTACATGGTAGAGGCCACCGGATCTAGTGTAGGAGGCCGGTGCAGAGGAGAATGATGGCAGGGAGGAGGAGGAGGAGGCCCAGGTTGAGACAGAAGCGTAGCTTGTGGTGGCGCTATCGGTCCGCGACAAAGCGCATGACGGCACTGTCGGGGCAACAGCAAAGCATGTGTCATTGCTGTCGGGGTGAAGATGGAGCTCATGGCGGTGCCGTCGGGCAACGGTGGATCGTGTGGCGGCGCCGACGGGGTGAAGGCAAAGCTCGTGGTGGTGACGGCGTCATTGGGTGAAGGCGGAGCGTGGGTGGCGGCGAAGCTTGATCTAGCCGAAGCTGCTTCCAAAAGTCACTTTCAAAAGCCAAGCATTTGATTCGACTTCCGACTTCTAGAAGTCAGAAGCTAAAGCCGTTCAAACGCCCCCTTAATTTTGTTCTCAGACAATACGCTGAATTGCAGATCAATCGACCTTGCGTGGCAACTGGCAAATGAGAGTGGAGGGCTCCAATGGATTAGTTGCAGCTAAGAAATGGGGGTTGGTAGGCGTAGTCTCAATTTAGTACATCAACATCGACCTTGCAAACATATCACTGCCTATGCCAAACTCGAGCTAAGCCTCCAAAAGAACATATGTTGACCATACAACCGTTAGGGTTTTTTTCTTCACTAGCAGTTAGGGTTTTCAAGGGCTTAGGGTTTGACGTTCACTGCTAGCGGTGAGCTTAAGGAAGACGGTGGGTGGCAGGCGGTGATGATACATCGATGGAACCTGAGAATTAAGTTGGGTTTCTGGGCGGCATGAGGCGGTGGTAGTGGCAAAAGGCTGTGGTAGTACATTGATGGAGCTTGAGAAATGAAGTTAGGTTTTTGGGCAGCAAGAAGCGGTGGTGGCCGCTGGGGGAGAGAGGCTGTCCCTGCTAGGAGGTGGGTGGTGCTAACTTCGTCTTCGGCACTGGCACCATGCTGGTAAATAGATCTATTACCTTGTAGGAAACAAATAGATCCCAAATTCGCTCACGTCTTCTAGCAATGGGAAAATTGAATTCCTCCGATTGGTGTACCAGTACCGAACAAACTGTATGGGAGATTCCCCCCCCCCCCCCTTTTTTTGTCTCTACTATCTAAAACTCTCCAGACTTGGACTCCGCTCTAAATGGTTTCAGTTTCTAGCTTTTTTTCGTTTTTAACTTATTTAAACTAAAAACCATTTAGAACACGTTAACTTCTATTTCATTTTATTTTGGTTTTCTTTTTGTCGTTTCGTTTTTTTATTTCTTTGTATTGTCCATAATGATATAACGGCTTTTCATTTTTTTTTTCTTATTTTATCTTTTTTAGTCGAATAACTCTAAAAATCTAACAATTGATACAATACAATTTTAATTAAAAACTAACGATTAAAGCTATAAATCAGGAGCTTGAACTTATTTGCAGCAGCCCCAAATAGTGCGATGATCCAGACTAGAACCTAGGTTAGGCGCCGGGGCAGCTGGTTGCGCTCACCAAACGGAAGCGACTTCTCTGGGGTACGACCCCATTTTCTCTTCGTGAGGACTGCCTCAGATTGAAGACACGTGATGCACACACCAATCTCCGCGCAAGGCTTCCTCCCTCTTCCTTCTCCCTCGAAACAAGCGCAGCCTCTTCTTCCCATGCCGCCTTCCGTCCAACGGTGGCGCCCCCCTCCCAGCTGCAGACCGCACAAGGATTTCCCCCGCCGCCGCCGAGACGGCGCCGACCTCAGCGCGAGAGGGCTCGGCGCAGGGCGAGGAGGGGCGTGACTTCGAGAGGAGCTCGGCAGCGGTGAGCTCGAGGTAGGCGATGACGAGGCTGGGGAAGGAGGGGGTGTGAGGGAGACGTAAAATTTATTTACGTCAAATAAGTCACTATTAGATACAATAAAATTTTAGTTAATTACAGTATAATTTTAGTCATAAGTTAGTTTATTCCAATCCAACCTAACGGTGACTTGATAGATTCCATTCTAGCTCTTTGAGTAACCCTGATGTAAACAAGGATATGCGTCGCATCGTGGTCCTTCCATGCATCTTCTACCGTCTGCATGTGGAACTCCGGCCCTGATATCCCTTGCTGCAACGATATTTTATCCACTGCCAAACGCGCGAACGAGGGTACTAGCTCATGCATGCACATCAGTTTTTTCATTTTTATTCGCAACGTGTCCGATCATGTATATATTGAAGACCCGAACCAGCAATGATATAATACTGTTAGCTACCTACCAGTTCAACTGTTCAAGAGCAACTAACCAGACTTAATAATTAAACCAGGAACGTGTATACGCGCCCACCAAAAGTGCGAATAATGAGGCACAGGCCGACATAGGTTCTGTTAAGCCTATTTTGACTTAAGTATCTAGTTTCTGATTTATTTTTTATTATTTTAAATTTTATTTTTTTTTCTAGTTTTTAAGTTTTTTTGAGTTTTTGCCGGTTTTTTTGTATTCGTTTGTATAATCCGTGATGAATTAACCTGTTTTTTAAATTTAGTTTCACCAAATAAGCCATCATCAGTTATAGTGTAATTTCAGTCAGCTACAGTGTAATTTTAGTGATAAGCCAGCTTATTTCAGTCCAACCAAGGGGCATCCTAATTCTACTATTAGAAAGAAAAAAACATGCATATGCGGACAGCTGTTGTGCCGTCAACGTTCAACGGGGATTAAACACTTAACAGATACGGAGTATACCCTTGACTAACTCTCCAACAGATTAATTGCCTGTCGATGTACAACCATATTTTTTTTTGGCTGCGGCTAAGGGCTTTTGGCGGCATTTTTCAAAACGGTGAAGACATTGAAGCGGATAATGTACATGATTTTAGACTCGAGAAACCATTTGAAGAATCGACTTCGAGAAGCCATCCCGCTTTATATATATAACAGAGAGAACCGAAACAACATACAACAAACAAAGAGAACTAATAAGCATAAAATAATGAGTAAATGAACTCAAAACTAAACCAAACCAAAACCATAGGAAAGGTCTTGAATTTAGAAAATTTTAGAAACAAGTTTCATTCAAATTGGAGTTATGACGAGGAAGAACGAGCCCTCCGAAGTTTCATTTTCAGGAAAATCCCAAAAATAAAAAGAGGAGAGAGAGTCCTTTCTCTGATGTGTGGGTCCCACCGGTTTTATTTATTTGCGAAATAACTTTTTAATTTCATAAAACCATCTCTGATGAGATTACGAACCATTTATGATGACCCCATATGTTGTAGTGCTTGCATTTCACTGTCAGGTGCTGTTATGTAATTGTAATATTTGTCTAAAATCTCAAAACTCGTAGTTTTATAAAAAAAACGTTTGCGCCTTAAATATGTAGTTATGTGAAGTTGTTGGTTAAATATGTAATAAACATATAATTTTTAAGAAAGTTATTCTTAATGTTCATACTTCAGATATATAGGAGCCCGGTAAGACCTTTGGTCCCCATTATCCATGGAAAACAAAATTATGGTGCCTACAAAAATGACCATTGGAATATTTTTCTTGTAATTATTACCTCCTACTTGCAAGACCTGATATTAGCACACCGTGGACAAACTACGAACATTTACACTACAGCTCATTTTAAAAATTAATGTACATTATATGTAACCAAATTTAAGCTTATATTTTTAAATTAAAACCCTCAACTTGATCGATCTACACCTTTTTATCCTAGAGAACAAACTATTTCCACATTTCTCTTTTGCCACTAGTCTGCTAGGATGTTTTCTTCCCTTTTACTACTTATGTCAATAGCAATTGACCATTGTTCGGTAGTAGGTTTCTTCAACAATAACCAAAATACCCTTGAGCTTTTGAGTTTCTTCAATAAAGAGAGAGAAGGGTGTAGCTAGGGGTGAAAACAGATCGAATACGAATCGGATAGCGTTCAAACCATATTCGTATCCATATTTTTCCTCGGACTCAAATATGAATCGAACAAACATCGAATACAGATACGGACCGGACAAATATCAGATATAAATTCGAATCAAATATCTACTCAATTCGGTCGTATCTAGATATCCTTATAACTTATGTAGCATGAAGACATTAATGATATTTTATCCCCGTGCAATCATACTTATTCACTCTAATTCATTTACTTCACCTAAAGAAACACAAATTCATGTTCAATTAAAAAAACTTGTCCAATTAATTAGTTGTATTGTAATAAAATACGCATATCACTTCGTTGAATACGGATTCATATTCGAATAGTCCGGATAAAATAACATTTTAGATGATGAAAGTCCTTACCATATTCAAATCTATATTTTTTTTATGCAAATTCGAATACGAATAGGATAGAAATTGTTAATCGGATGGGAAAATCTATACCATATTTGCATCCTATCGAATATGGTAACCAGATAATATGGATAATTCGTATCCACTTTTCACCCCCTAAGTGTGGCGCTGCTAGACATTGGGTCAAGCCAGAGCTAGCGATATGGTCCTGTTAGACACAAGGATCAAGAAGAGAAGCGAGGAAGCATTACTACAAAAAGGCTAATATTGGGTGTCTCATCACAGATGGTTAAGTAAAACTATCAGTATTAAACACAACATAGACAATTTTGGTTAAGCACCGTCTGTGATACTAGCAGCGCTAAAAACCGTCTGTGAAGAGATAATATCATAGACAGTTCATGTTGAAAACCGTATGTGATACATGAACCATATGTGATATTATCTCTTCACAGACGGTTTATATTAAAAACCATCCGTGATATTTTGTCATCTAATTTTGCTGCCCCTTTATTCAAACTTTTAAACTGAAGCGGCGTCGTGACCTCTGAACTACTGATTGGTTCCACTACCCAAATACCATTATATATGCTCCCACACACCTACCCAAACACTCCAAATTAAGGTGTTACCTAGCTAGCTCCCCCAAACCGATCGAAGAACTGCCTTCCCCAACGATGCTGACTATCTCCCCGATCGAGCTCCTCTGTCTCCGATTGTGACACCACGGTTCACTACATAAGGCATTCTTGTCATAAGAGTGTCTTGTGCAGTGTCATCGTCGTGACACAACACGGTGTTTCTACCGCCGCTGGCCTCTTCTTCATCGCCGGTAATATATCACCGTCCCTCCTATCTCTTCCTTGATGCTTGGATAAGAAATTACGAAAATGTTGGATGGCTAAGGTTTCGGCCATGTAAATCTTGATGCTCGTGCGTGTGAAAATTAATTGTTGATGCCTTAATTAATTTTTGTGATGATTGATGGATGGCTAGGGTTTCAGCCCTTAGTTAGTTCTTGTAATGATATAAAATTAGGTCATTTCCTCTAACAGAATTTGCTGATGTGGCGCACATGGCTGCTAATAGACTAGGCACATACGACCACAGCTTATGACCATGCGTCTATGACCACGGCATACAACCACGGCTTATGACCGCGCACCTACGACCACGGTATACCAAAGCAACAAAACAACAGGATCTACAACCACTACTACAGAACGCCTAATATTAGATGCCACATCAGAGATGGTTCCCCAAAACCATTTGTGAAGACGTAGTATCATAGACGGTTTTTGTTAAGAACTGTCTGTGTCAATTATCACAGACAACTTTTAAATAGAACCGTCTGTGTTTTGTTCTTTGTCATATGAACTACAGAAGCTACTGATTGATCAACTGGAATAGACAAGTATGACCAGTCACTTTTACAAAAGATAAATTTAAGTCAAATTTATTACAAAAGTCCAAAAAAAGATATTCTTAGATCTTGGTCTTCTGGGTTTCATATGCTTCCTCTTCTACTTTTGGAGCTAGAGGATCAGCGGCTGAGTTCTCGAATACCGTAAAGATTGTCCTTGCCCTCTCCACTTCCTCCTCTAGCCTGGGCAAATCATTAGCATGGCCCATAATTTCAAAGAGGATGCTATGATAAGCTTCCTCAAAATCTACCACTTCTGCTTGATTGGCAAGGTTATCCATGTGTCTCTCCACTGCCGCAAGAGTTTCTTCCGTTTTGCGCACACTAAAGAGAAGAACGAGGCTGAGGGTGGTTTCCCTTTCCTGAACGGCAAGGAGACACCTCCGTCGACGGTGGATAATGAGGTCTAGCTGACGGATGGAAGCGACTCGAGGAAGGAGAACAGGGCGTGAGCGGAGGAGTTGCTCCAGACGTAAGTTGTTGGCTGCTTGTGTAAGGTTGTAGCCGAACAACTCATGATGGATAGATGAGAGGAAGGAGATCAAAAGAATACTAGATGCCATTATTGAGAAATCTAGTGAAGAAGATGAGTGAGAAGACAATTTAGAAGAGATTGAGTTTGTGGGATCAAGGAATTGTACACCGTATTGCACATAAAGCCAACCGTGTGGAAGTTTAAGGGACGCTTGCATCGGAATATTAATAGGCGAGAGTAGGGTGTGCATTTTTAAGCATTATCATAGATGGTTCGTACAAAAAACCATCTCTAGTATGTGCATTGTCACAGACGGTTCGTAAAACAAACCATCTCTAGTATGTGCATTATCACAGACAGTTTGTATAACAAACCATCTCTGATAATGCCATGACACCGATCCGTGGCATCTCCCCTAGGATTCTGATCTCACCCGTCTATTCTCTCCGCATCGAACGGCAGGCATCATTCCTCCCACCTCTCACCCCTTATTAATTACCCCTCTCCCTTTTCCCCAATTTCACTTCAAGATGCGTGAGTTCTACCGGTTGCTCCTAGTTCATTCACTCCTAACTTATTCCTCGATGATGTTGACTACCGCTGTAAGCTAGCACCTCCATTGTGACACCACGGTTCACTGCACAAGACACTCTTATCGTAAGTGTCATAAGGGTGTCTTATGCAGTGTCACCGTCATGACACAAAGGTGACACTACCGCTGCGTCTCCTTCATTGCAAGGCATTGCGAAAGCAGCTGGCTATCAAGACGGTGCTCAAGTCAGCATCAAGGGCATCCAGCTCGTGCACTGCTAGGATCTCTCCTTCTTTTATGTTTTTGCCATGGGTTTGTAGGATTAGTAGATGTATTCTTGCCATGTTTAAAAGTTGGGTTCGTAGGATTAGAAGATGTGTTCTTGCCATGTTCTTCCTGTATTAGATGGGTAACCTGCTCGTTATCTTGTGATGCTGTAATGGTGTATTCTAATTGGATGTGCTACTGTATTTGCCTATTTTCTGATGTCATAGCTAACATTTCTTGAGGCTAGCTAAAAAACAGAAAAATTTTAGGTATAGAATGAACTATCACAGATGGTTTTGTGGTATAAACTGTCTATGAAGGACTATCACAAACGGTTCTATATTACAACCGTCTGTGATACTCACCCATCATAGACGGTTGGTAGTTAGAACTATCTGTGATGTTAGAGTATTACAGACGGTTTTTATTCCGAGCCGTCTGTGATGTTAGAGTATCACAGACGGTTCTAGTTACAAACCGTCTTTGTTATATTTATCACAAACAACTCACAAATCATCTGTGGTAACCTCTTATTATTATTGACCCATAAATTCAAACGGTTTAGAAAATCGTCTGTGATAACAGTTCCGAACCGTGTACGATGACTCTTTTTGTAGTAGTATACCTAAACAACGAGTCACCAAAGACATGGCACCAATCATAAATAGGTCTACTTTGGTTTATTTGTATTTTTTGATTGCGCTGTTCTATAGCATAATTAGAGCATATTGATGAACTAAAGGAGGCTAATTTATGATATCGCGAGAATGCAATCATAGTTAAGAACTGTCTATGATAAGGGTTTTACAAACGGTTCAAAAACCATCTGTAATGCCCTTATAGTATTACTAACCCATAAGTATAGACAGTTCAGGACACCATCTGTGATGATGTTTTCAAATCGTCTGTGATGAGCTTTTCTGTAATAGTGAAAGAGGATAAAACAAACTCTGTAGGCTCTTAGTGGTGGTCGATCACGTTTGACCTGATGGTAAAAAAACATCTCATTGTCTTATGGTATAATTAAATTACAACAACAAAATCAGTTTTGTTAGAACCGCTCTTTAGATAACATCCACGTTACTACATGTATAATGTTTTGTCCTGGAAGCATCATAATATATATTAGAACCAAGTCAAACAAGCGATATTGACACGAAGTTTGTTAGCAGTAGGTGCTCAGTCAAAGTGCATAACTGAAGGACCGTCCGGGCAACATACAAAAAGCGGCACTAACTAACAATCTAACGCATTTCGCGGAAAAATGCGCCACTCAGGGAGGAGTATATTTGAAGTAAGGTCGATCGAGTTGCTTATTTAGAGTACTCTAGATGAGCCTATGTTTCTATATGACTGTGATCTCACCAAATGAAAATTGCTTGTGTTGTCTTAATTATAATGGAACATGATGAATTAGTACTCTAGAGTTTTAAAAAATACAGTTCGATTTTAGAAAAAGATGTTGCCAACTTCCACTAATTATTACTTATTCAGTAAGGACCCTACAAACTCACCGGGTTCTAGTAGCAGGTGAACAACTGTGAATATGCTACTATACACTTGCCCATTGGTATGGACATAGGCAACTGAGACATAGAACTATATTCCACACAATACGCTTAATCTCATAATGTGACAGTAGTGCAGCTTCAGAAGCATCACTCTCCCGGTCTGGTTGAAACCGACCCCAACAACGGATGAATAATAAGAAACAATTGGACACGTTACCAACGGGAAGGTCGTTCGCTAATCCTTTTCCCTTACTTTAGTTTGTTGGTTGTTTAATTATCCAAGGAAATTTGTTGGACTGGTACTTGTTGGCCTTTGAATTTTGATATTTTCGGAATTTGGTCATGTGAAGTCAGTGCGGTTGGTAGTACAAAAGCACCTGCTTCACCCATCTTCCATGTCTTTTCCTTCTTTCTTTCCTTTTTTTTTTAGAATTCTCATCTTCTATCCATGTGTGTAAAATATAATGAAATAGTAGTAGTAGTATTATACAAGAGTTAGGCATTTAGCTTGGGAGGAGGGTTTCAGCGCGAGAGGTAGGCCTGGATACAGGGGCGGATCCAGCGGTGGGGCGGGGGGCTCGAGCCCCCCCTACCGCTACCGGACCCTTGGAGCCCCTAAATTTTTAGTCATGGATGTATAATGTAGAAGGGGCTGAGGTCGAGCTGAAGATACTTCAGCCCCTCCAAAAAATTTTCCTTGATCCGCCACTGCCTGGATACTAGGGTTTCAATTTCTCGTGTATCTTCGTTTAGTTAAAGCATTGATATTCGATAAGATGGTTCACGATTTTCATAAAATAACAAAGGTTAGCCGTCCACAAATTCAGTTGCCTTACTGTCGTGCCAAATGCAATCTATCGGTGTAATATCAGTTGTCTGCGGCATACCAATCTTAGACCAGACCGTCAAACATTGCTCAGCATCCAGCCATGCTAGGTATAGTGATTCTTCTTTTCAGCTTCTAAAAATTGTTTTTCATCTTTTCTACAGTAATTAACTTTTAAATAAAGTATTTATTCAAAGCGGAGTCTACAAGTTGATTGTAGTACACATTATAATGACTTTATTTATATCGGCCAAAACTGTACGCGAGTTTCTGTTACTACATACCCTCTCTCACAAACAGCTCAAAAGTTATAAACCGAAGCAGAAAAATAGACCCATAGCTAGACATGGTCATTCACTAGTGCCTAGTTGCTGCAATGGTTGAAGGGCTCCACTCTCTGGCCCAATTATTTGGTTTATGGTTTCTTCGAAAGTCGAAATAAGTTGGATAAAATTTTGAAGTGAATTTTTTAAATGATTTTCTGAGTCTAAAATTAACTATATAAATTTTTTAAATAATTTTCTGAGTCTAAAACTATATGACCTTCTATGTCTCCATCGTCCGTTGTCGTTTACGTTGTGTTTGACACCCCAACCGTCCACACGCCAGAAGGGCCCACATGTCACTTGTACAGAGAGCGACCGGTGGGTTCATGGTGGACGGTTAGGCGCTGATCACCCAAGGCCACTTCTTCAGGTCTCCGGATCCGTGCAGGCCAAGTTAGCCCCCAACAAGCGAAAAGGGAAGGGAAAAGTGAAAGGAGCCTCTCGTCCTCGTTCTATGCATGGCCTTTAATCAAAATCATTATCGTTAGCGAGACTACGCCCCCAATCATTATCGTTAGCGAGACACACACAGCCACGTGATGATACGATAATACGCCCCCTGTTTCATTCATGCTATCTGTTCAACCACCCTACCTTCCGCGCTGGAATCAAGGGAGTTAATACATTCAGAAATCGTTAATATATATATATATATATATAAGTAAAAAATAACAAGTACTTCTTGGTGCCTGAGCACCATAGTCTAAAATAGATATATATCGTGTACAAATTTTTTTTACAAATTCTTGGATGCCAAGTTTAACTAGTTTACTAACTAGTTCAAACAAGTTTGAACTAAATTTTGAATTATAATTGCCTTTTTTGATGATAGTTTGATTGTAGGTATATGCTGATTATATATATAAATCAGCAAAGTATGTGATCTGAATAAAGTTTTCTTTATGTTCCGAACATGTCTGTTTACCTTTTTGAGTAAATTGTACTATGCATCTGTAAACTTGTACAATTATCTCGTATGACACCCAAAACTTGTGATTTACTTTCTAGTCCTCCTAAACTTAGGTCTGCTTGCACCGCATGTCCAAATTACTGTTAAACAGGGGCAAAGCTATGTGAGCTCGTCGGGGTCGGCCGACCCTGACGATTTTGCCGTAACCCCTTATAGCCAGCGATTTTTCACCACCTTGGACCCCGGTAGAAAATATGTTTGACCCCAGCAGATTGGCAGCCCAGCAGTCCGGCCCAGCAGTCATGACCCCGGTGACCATTTATCCTGGCTTCGCCCCTGCTGTTAAACGATGGAAAAGGCTAGCATGGCTTCCGTGTGGTTGAGTTGCGATAAAGGTTGTTGACATGGTTTCCATGTTTAGGTTGTCTTCCTCCTCGTGCCCATCGGAGGAGACATTTAGGTCCTACTCAATTAGATTTCAGCTTTTAACTTTTTGATTTCATCTTTTTCTGTCTTTTTAATTTTTTAGGATTTTTTACCTTTTTTCTTTCCCGTATTCCTTTACATTGTTCATAATGAGAGAACCTTTTTTATTTTTTATTTTTTAAAATTTAATTACGCTAAATAAATTTATAGCAGCTACAACCAAAAAAAAGCCTCAAACAACACTAAACAGTGAAAAAAAGCCTAAAAAGCACCACCTTAGACGGCTCGGGGTGAAACGCTGGTAATGGAGAAATAGCAGCGAGGCTATCGGAATGGGCAAAAACGGATAAGGCTTGACGATGTTATTAAGCCTATCATCGAATTACCCGATCGTTCTGTCGTTCGCCTGGTGTTGGTTCTGTTGCGGAGGATGGATGCCAAAGCTGGGGATACAAAGAAGCGGCCTGATCTACCTCTTCTTGGCAAACAACACGCACTACATTGCTAGGATGGTGTGCGACAGGGAAGAGAGTAAAGAAAATGAAAAACAGATGGACGTGAATAAACTTCTTTCCCCACTGATAGGTGGGGGCATCTTGCTCATCTGAATTGTTTCGCCATGTCATCAATCCATCAGCAAAATCGGTTAGGAAACGGCTAATGTGATACCCGTTAGGAAACGGCAAATATGACTAGGGGTGGATATCGAGCCAGCTCGATTCGCAGAAGCTCGTTGGGCAAAGCGGCTCGGTTTGTTAAGCAAACGAGCTTGTTGGCCTGTTAGTGCCTAGTGTTGACCTTGGTTGGGCTAGACCTTGATTCAGCCAAACCGAACAAGCTATTGAGCGGCTCGCAAGTCGGCTAGGGTTCAGCTCGTTAAGTGATTGAGCTAAAACATGAGTTCAATTCAATTAATTTATGCCATGAGCCTAAGCCCGAGCAGAGCCGGCTTGTAAGTTTCGAGCTTTTTTCTACCCCTAAATGTGACCTACGATACAAACATACATAAGTTTAAGGTAAAATACAAGTTCACGATGGTAGACAAGATAATGGCATGAATTTAGAGAGTTATGGTGCATCATACTCTTGTTTTTTAAGTGGTGTTCATTTAGGCTTATAAGATTAGGTTTTTGGTTTTTTTACTGTAGTCATTTAGCCAGATATTCATGTTACTTCTGGCTTAAATAGACTCAAAGATTCGAGTTATCCCTCCACTCTTAAGCCTCCTTCCAAACAATATCTGGTATTTGGGTTTTAGAAGTTAGTTTTTAAACGGAGTGATTTTTTAATATGGTTTTTATAAGTTATTTGTAGAATTCACCATAATATCCACTTTAAATGAAGTGTCTTTTCAATATAAGTATCATTCACTCTCTCAGCCTCTCTTGTAAACAGATAAAAACCAAAATTCACACTTAAAAGCAAAAACACTTGAAGAGAGCCTTCCAAAATCCACACTTAAAACCAAAGCACTTGAAGAAAGCCTTTAGGGTGGATTCTTTTAGTTTGAACGCTTATAACTTATGATTTAAATATTTGAATTCTGGTTATTTGTAAAAGATAGTATACAGAAGAAAATAGTCTTATGTGATTTTAATTGGTACAATTAAACTCAGTACACTTTTTACTACAATTTTTTATTGACCTTATCTTAAAAAATACACATTTAAAAACTAATTACTATAGATAATATAAACATGAATTAACCTTAAGCCCGAAATAACCCTCAAGGCTCAAGAATCAGCCGCCTGCCTTGAAGTGGGTGGGGGCAGACTCTAAGGTGGGCCCACCCACCCCTATTGCCTTCTCCTCTCCTCCCCTCTCCTCGTAGAAGAGGAACGTGCTGTGTGCCCAGCCGCGTCTCTCTCCGCGCCGCTTCCGCTCTCGCCTCACTATCGCGACCCACACCCTAGTGAGGGGAATAAAAGACAAGCAGACAAGTTCGCACCAAGCCACCAAATCCCCCCGCCAATTGCTTGTTCGCTTGCCTCCTTCCTCGGCTGGTTCGATTCGGTCGAGCTGGCTAATCGAGCGCCTAGCTAATCAGGCGCGCCGCACGCTCGATTAGCCGGAGGTTGGTGGTTTCAGCCGCGGCGCGCGGCGGCGGTGGCGATGCGGATCCCGCGGCGGAAGGGCGCGGGGGTGGTGGTCGGCACGCCGAGCAGGCGGGCGCAGATCGCGGCGGTGTTCGCGCTCGCCGCGCTGCTGGGGGTCTCCGTCCTCTACGACAGCGCCCACATCGCCGCCTCGCTCCGCCGCCACAGCGCCGACACCAAGCTCTCCGCCACCAGGGTAAGCATGCGCTAAATGAGCAGCGACGCTATGCCGCTGCCTTCTCGTTCGTTATCTCAGTCTAATCCGGAACAACCGTGCAGGAGGAGGCGGCGGAGGCCGGCGCGCGGGCGCCGCCGGCGCAGGGGGTCGAATCAGCGGAGGAGGCCACGGATCGAAGCGACCCGCCCCCGGACCAGCGGCAGGAGCAGGCGGAGGAGGTGGGGAACCCTGGGGCAGTGGCCGAGAGCTCGCCGGAGACGGGGGTCGTGAAGGAGGTGGTGGCGGAAGGTGGTCGCGGCGGAGAGAGGAGTTGCGATGTGTACAGGGGGAGGTGGGTGTACGACGAGGCGAACGCGCCGCTGTACAAGGAGTCCGGGTGCGAGTTCCTCACGGAGCAGGTCACCTGCATGCGCAACGGCCGCCGCGACGACGACTACCAGAAGTGGCGGTGGCAGCCCGACGGGTGCGACCTCCCGAGGTACAAACACCACCACACCTGCTCTGCTTGCTTGCATAGTTGCTTGCCACGGTATTTTTCCCCTTATCTAGATACGGTATATACGTATGCGTGTACGTATATACAGCCGCGCAGGTGGGTCGGTGTGTGCTTTCGTGAACTGGAAAGGGGGGGGGGGGGGGGGGTGTACGCGTGCTGCGTATGGGCGGGTGCGAGCGGCCAGATCATTTCTTACCTTTTTTTCCCCTTTCTGTTTGAAAGCCGCGGTCAGATCAGGTGGGAGAGGGACTGGGGGCGCGCGTCTTCGTGTTATTTTTCTGTTCTTTTGATTCTGTTAATTAACGTGGGTGATAAGCTCAAGGTGTCCTGCTGCTGGTGCGCAATTGCGTATGGAGTATCCACGACAATGATATTGGCATTGTCGCTGCTATCATCTTGTTTAATTCCATGTGGGGCGCCAGCGCGCTAGTCTGCGATTAGCTGTAAAATATTGGAGTAGCCAGTTAGTTTAAGTCAACTAGCTGCATATTGTTTTTTTAATATAAATCAACTAGCTGCATATTGTAGATTTTAGCAACAGTTTAAGTTTGCTAACTACTAAGCGCATGGGTTACTGACTCGCTGTACAGTAACCCAATGATAGGGAGGCTACAATTACTATATATTAGCAACATTTGAGTTCTGTTGAAACTGTATCATTGCATTGTAGCATCCCAGCCGTTGTTACACATTTACTACAGTTAAATAATACTAATGAAATACGCCGATGGTCGTTTTGTTTTACTTTCGCAATGGATGTGTAGTGTCCGCATCACAACTTGGTTGATGGTTTTGGAGATCTTTTTTCAATTCTTGCAAAGGGTTTTGTCCTTGTTGTCAGTTAGTTCAAAGTTTCATCAAGGCAAATGGCTGTGAAGGATTGCCCTCCATTACGACTGCGGAGTATGTTTGGTGCGCTTGATTTGAAGCCTATACTCATTAGCTATGTTTCTTGGTAACTAAGGGGTGTTTATATTGGCTTTTGCGGATAGGTTTTGGATTTGGCTTATGAATAGCAACAGTATGTACTACAGTCGACTAGTGTGTACTACAATCGATTTTAGCTAATATAAATGAAGTTATTACAGTGTGTACTACAATCGACTAGTAGACCCCTGCCTTGAAAAGATATTCTGTTTAAAAATTAGTTATTGTAGAAAAGAGGCTTATAAGCCAAAGCAAACAGGGCTTAAGATTGGTATATATGGGTACTTTAATTGATAAGGTGATATAATTGTAGAAGAAAAGAGACTGCACTCATTGATCAGCCATGGTCTTTTCTTTAAATAGATTAGCAGTTTAATGGTTGATAGAGAAGCTCTGTTAGGGAAAGTTGTTGGGAGGGGGATATGACGAATGGTGGTTTTGAATCTGAAAACAAATGGGGTTGTTGCATGACATGAAATCAATTTCTAATTTTAACTAACTCCTAACAATTTTTGTGTATCTAACTGGAACATGAGTTCATGCTTTCATGTCGTACCATTCTATGACAACTTGACAAGTGAGGTCTGTTTCCAAGTGCAATATTACTGTGTGGGAACATGGGCTGTAAGTATAATAGTTGTATGTCAGAAGCACACTGCAGTGCTGCACGCCAATGAATCATGAAATCTTGATGTATTACTTTCTGGTTTGGAAATGCATTGTGCTATCCTCACAAGTGTACGGATCTTGAACTTTATAAAAGACGCTGCCCTTTGCAACCAACAATGTCATGAAACCATTGTCTAACAGTTAAAACTTGTGGCTAGCTCAACCATTGGTAGCACACTCTGACTTGTACAATCTTGTTTAGTGAAAATTGGCCTAAGTAAAATATCAGAGCAGCTTTATATGTTATCTTCTGCAGTTCCTGCTACAAAACTGATGGTTTTCTTACCACTAAATTGGTGGTTTGACAATGTTGCTATCAGATTCGACGCCAAATTACTTCTAGAGAAGCTAAGGGACAAAAGACTGATGTTTGTGGGGGATTCGCTGAATCGGAACCAGTGGGAGTCCATGGTGTGCCTGGTCCAATCTGAGGCTCCATCAGACAAGAAATCGCTTGTCAAGAATGGTTCTCTAAATGTGTTCCGCCTTGAGGTAATTAATTTGCACATTAGCTACTCGACGCTGACATGACAAAAAAAATCCAATATAGAGATTAGAAAACAAAGTAGTATTAAATGATTTGGCTAGAACCAGTTTGGTAAAATGGTATTTGTAACAAGTACTCACACACTCAACCTATAAAGAAAACCCAAAAGATTCAGAAAGCTATTGTTTTTGTGTTTTTTCCACTACAAAAATATAGTGACTTTTGAATCTTTATGGTATGTCCTGACATGGAGATTTACACGGAAATACGGAATATTTCAGGAGTACAATGCAACAGTTGAGTTCTATTGGGCTCCATTCCTAGTTGAGTCGAACTCGGATGATCCAAACATACATAGCATCAGTGACCGCATGATTGTGCCAACATCTATCACGAAGCATGCAGCAAATTGGGAAGGGGTGGACTACTTGATCTTCAACACTTACATTTGGTGGATGAACACACCAAAGATGAAAATTTTGTAAGTAACTGTTAAAATTAAACATTCAATCCTCATGAACAACAACACGAGTTTGTCTGACCAAACCTTAGGAGTAATGTGTAATACTATGGTCTTCTGGATATGCTTGTTTAAGCTTACACATGCTACTTTGACTACAGGCATGATGGATCTTTTGCAAGGAAACCAGTTACATATGATGAAATGGATCGCGTGGTTGCATACCGACGGGTCCTCAAGACGTGGTCTGGATGGGTAGAAGAGCATGTAGATCCCAAAAGAACAACTGTCTTATTCATGAGTGTGTCACCTGTACATATGCAGTAAGCTCTCTCTCTCTCTCTCTCTCCACACACACACACATTAAGTCCGTATCTGCATGCATCAAGATTCTTCGGGTGATCTAAGAACAGCATGCAGTTGACGAACTTAAGTCTCAACGGATATCTGTATCTTGATGCAAAAATTTCTCAATGGTGTTTTTAGCTTGAAAGTGCAGATGTTGGCGTGGCACATTTGTGTGATGCTGTTTTGAGTTTTTTGTATACCATGCACTACTGTTCTGGCATAACTGTAGTATTCTTAGTACAAGGATGTTGGGTCTGACCACTAATGGCATGCACAATCGTTGGCTTGATACAGGAGTGAAGGTTGGGGCAAACCTAACGCCATAAAATGCTTCTCTGAGACACAGCCAGTGATCAATTACACAAAAACATTAGATGTGGGCACGGACTGGGACCTTTTCTCGGCAGCTCATGGCGTGACAAAGGCGATGAAGAGGGTGCCAGTGCACTTCATCAACATAACGGCATTGTCAGAGATCCGCAAGGACGCCCACACATCCGTGCACACGTTGCGACAGGGGAAGCTCCTGACAAAGGAGCAGCAGGCCAACCCGCGCAAGTTTGCGGACTGCATCCACTGGTGTCTCCCCGGCTTGCCAGACACATGGAATGAATTTGTTTATGGCCACATTGTGTCGAGCACTCAACAGCATCAAATTGAGGGTCAACCTCACAGATGACAGTGCAGAATTGTCTGTTTGAAATCCAGTAGATCATTTTAGTGAGGAAAAGTTGGGGATTGAGGCCATAAATTATTTTTCTAGGTTTAGAAATCTATCTTGTTGGTTCACCTAGCATTTGTTCAAAGGTAAGATCACAGGATAGCAAAAATGTAAACTCTAAACAGCCGAGATCACCCGAGGAGAGTTATTATGCCGTCTGAATGTGGTTATTTACGGGGAATGCTTCTATGCGTCTCATCTGAAAAGGAATCGTTTTTCATTTGATACATGTACATAATTTTATCAAATTCTTTTTGGAAAACATTCTACATTTTTTCCCTGTGCAATTTTGCAACATAACATTTGCTGTTGCATTTGATACTGCAAGCTCGTGGTTCAGACAAATGTAGCAGCAGTTGCAAACTCGATATGTAGGTTCTAAGCACGATATTGGATCTCCGCTTCGTTCTGTGAATTCTGAAGGCAGCAGCAGTAGTCTGATGATGTTCTCGATCCTGTAGGAAAGGTAATCTGATGGTTGGAAACAAGGCTATGGTCCTGTTCTTTTCAGCTTTTTTTTTTAGATAATGGAAATATCCGGTCTCTGCAAAACGCACATAGCCAATACCTTACAAAATTCCCAGCTCGAACACTGGACTAATAAAACAAGAAAGAGTACACTCAAATAAAGAGAAATCAAAAGCAAAGTCTATTATTGTTTGGCCACCCATTCTTGGCGAAAACATCCAAGGCGACAACCTCCAATGCTTTTCAGCTTCTAAAAGTTGCTTTTCGGCTTTTCTACAGTAACCGGCTTTTAAACAGAGTATTTTTTTTCAAGATAGGGTCAACTAGTTAATTGTAGTACATACTATACTGATTTCATTTATATTAGCAAAAACCACACGTGACTTTTTGTTACCCTATAATTTCTCGTACAAACAGCCTAAAAGTCACAAGCCGCAGCCAAAAGCCGCAGCCAAAAAGAACAGGCCCTATAATACAGGCTTATTAGTCATCACCATAAAAATAATGATATTGGCAATAGGCCTCGCATTAGCTATAGAGCAGAAGCTGGTGCTAGGTTAAATGGTTAGTGAGAGACAGGGGCGGACCCACAGGGTATGCCGAGTGGGCCACAGCATACCCTGTGGGGGGCGGAGCTATCGGTATACCCATGAACGCTGAAACGTCCCCAAAATCCCCGATCCCAGCCGCCTCCCCAAAATCCCCGATCCCAGCCGCCGCCCTCGCCTCCTCCTCGCGGCCTCCGGCGCTACCCTCGCATCCTCCGGCTCCGCCTCCTCCTCCGGTTCCGCCCTCACCTCCTCCGGCTCCACCTCCTCTCGCGGCCTCCGCCTCCTCCTCGCGGCCTCCGCCGCTGCCCTCGCCTCCTCCGGCTCAGCCTCCTCCTCCGCCCTCGCCTCCTTCAGCTCCGCCTCCTCCTCGCGGCCTCTGCCGCCGGCCGCCCTCGCCTCCTCCGGCTCCCTGCATGGCTGCGCCGCCCCTCCCTGCGCTACTCCCCTCCGGGCTCCGGCCCTTTCTCACTCCTTGCAGGCTGCACGACTGCATCAGCCCCCTCCCGGCCTGCCGGCGCCCCTCCGGCCCTCCCTTCACCGCCCCACTCCTGGCCCGGTCCTTACTTAAAAGATGATCTTCACCTTGATCCAACTGAGGTATGTGGTGCTCATTCCTTTTTCCCTTTCTCCATATACTGTCTTGATGGTCTAATATTCATATTTGAATGCTAAATTTCCATGCCAATTTCTTGACCTAGTTACATGCTGATAAAGCTGTTTTCTGAATGTGAGAAGTTGATTTTCTTGTATCTGAAGCAAATGTCTTCATGGTGCTCTCTCCTGCTTCATGCAAATTGCCACCCCTTATGCAATAAGGAAAACACCAATAAGATCAACTGATTGAGAAACAATAATTGATTCATATTAGGAGTACTTTATTCTATTGGTTCCAAATTTCTATACATACAGACTTTATCTTCCCACATGTTGCAACTGCATGCGTGAAACTATTAGCAATAATCCGTTTTTTTATTCTATAAAATGTAGGCATGAACAACCCTTAATCAGAATGTTGCTTATAAGCGTCCAATTATATCATGCTACAGCACAACCAAAGAACAAGTGGTCACTATCCTCAAAACTATTACAAAAAGGGAAGCTCCCATTTTCCTACTTGTTACCAAAATTTTCATTGGATTGTTATTAACTGGGGGCACATTGACTAGTTTTTAAGTTAGCTTGAATTGTTCTATTCGATGGTCTTGCAACATGTACTGAATCTCAGCATCTGAGGGGTTTTGTTCTAGGTAGTTTGCGGACTAGTAATGCAACCATGTAATTTATATAAAAACTGCCATTTTTCTTCAGGAAGATATTGGATACTACTACTCAACATAAATATATCTCCAGTTGAATTTTGCACCATAAGATTGACAGTTCATAAGATTGAATTTTGCACCAATTTAATCCTTGAATTTAAGACTTATCATATTATTTAGTGCCTATATACCGAATTATGGTGCAAATTTTACAATTATTTACCGAATTGGCAAATGGTTTTACCGAATTGCATATGAAAATTTTGGTGTGGCACACCCTTTGGTAAAATCCTGGGTCCGCCACTGGTGAGAGATATTTTGATCAGACTCGATGCTTTAAGTAGCTTCCACTTCTAGCTTCTGGATTAGAAGCCACTTAAAATACGTCGGTTTCTTAATTTCAGCTTTTTTTTTATCTTTTGGCTTTTCTTCCCCCCCCCCCTATTCATTTACATTGTTGTGAAAATATAACGATGTTTTTTTATTTTTTAATTGAATGACTCAGAAAAATCTAACAGTCGCTGCAGTGTAATTTCAATCAACAACCATAACCTGAATTTAAAGCCGGTAGGAGCATGGTACCAAAACAAATTTTATATATGGACCATTTTATCCTCTGATTAACGCATAGTCAGCCACACCACTTCTTTATGTATTCCCATAGGGCTCGAGTAGGTAAACACCGTATGGAATCGGAGACGTTGAGAATTTGAAGAATTTTGGGGTTTGGTGGTGATCATTTCGGCTTCAGTTTTTAGCTTTCGGCTTATTTTTCACTATTCATAAATTTCGTCTTTTTTTGAACTTTTGACTTTTTGTTGAGCTTTTTTGCCTGTTCTTTTTTCCCGTATTTGTTTGTATTATACGTAATGGGCTAACATATTTTTATATTTTTATTTTTTTTAAATTTAATTATGCTAAATAAGGCTCTGTCAGTTACAGTGTTTTTTTTCAGCCATAAGCCACTCAAAATAAACCAAAATGATCAAAGTGGGGAAATTTTGGTGAGATGTTCAGATAGGGATGAGGAAGACGAACATTGGGCAGGGGAAAATTGAATCCAATTTCATTCCATAGTTCTCTTTCCCAGTGTGTAAGAATAGCTGGCTAGTGTAGTCATCTTAATTAAGGCTTATAACCTATAGGTTTTGGGTTCAAATCTGATAACGATGAAAATCGGACTCTTATCATTAGTTAAGAGTGTGCCATATCGCTAGGCTATGCTTCGCTTACCTCATTCGATAATTCTCCTTTGTACAATACTCTTCGCTCGCTGCCTACCAGGGCCAGTAGCTCTACTGAGCTCAGTCTCACCCAGGTGCACACAGACAAGTACTCGATGTTGGTCCTACAAGTCGATCGGTCCCTATCTCTGCCTTGCTTCCTTTCCCTCGACGCTCACTCTGCTCTGTCGTGACATGGCGACGATCGACGTCAACCAAAGCTGTGAGACTGTCAGTACAGCTAGGCTTGTGCTTGCAGAATAGATCATCCAATGGTGCAAACATATATATGTGAACGAAACAGAAGCCATTCGCCGGAAGGTATAGGATCGAATACCACAATCAAAAAGGGTGAATGATTATCGTCGCTTCTTGGAATCTCTTAGTGCTTGGTGAACGTTTTGACCGCTTGGTGCTCAACTGCTCGACCAATTGATCAGTGTTCGACCACTCGCTCGATCTCTCAGTGTTCGACCGCTCGCTCGATTGCTTAGCTTTGATCTTCAACCGGTTTGTACGTACTCGAAATCTTCAACACCAGAAATAGAACTTCTAGATCACTCGTGCCTTTGAGAAACCAGTGCCTTCGAGTTGACGTGCACTTGTTTGCTCTCCCTACTAATCCTGTTGGCGGTCATCGAGTGGAAAACCCGGCACACGATCGTGGAAAATGACGTCGACGGAGGAAAGCTAATTCACCACACGCTACTCTGAACGAGAACAAGTCGAAGATGATGCCCAGTCAATACGTCGCCGACACAAACTAACTTTTTCCAGAATAGATATGATCTTTATTTCTGAAACATGTTTTGTGGCCATAAAGTGCCCTTACAGTACCCCTCAAACCCTAGCACAAAAGTTCCAAAAGCTTTCTCCTAAAAGCCCCGCAAAAATCACACGTTAGCCCATAGCCTTTCCCTGCTTGTATAGTTGAACGCCCCAAATCGTGTCCTCATCAAACACGGACACCAAACTCTATCTGTTCCGAAAATCAAGGGACCCAAAACTCTTCCTGTTGATGTTTTAATATTGATCTTACGTATGATTTGTTTGGATTTAGAAAAACTCTTAGAAGACCCGGTGTATATACATACAGAGTAGAGACACGTGAATTTTTATACAGATTCAGACCTTCTCTTGAGAGAATAACAGCCTACGTCCTATGCAATTGCAGGAAGGTCCACGACCATAAGGTGGTCACAAGTCAACTTACGACTACCTGATCATAGAAGGACTTACGACCAGGTAGTAGTCACAGTAAGATTTATGACTGCATGGTCGTAGAGGGACTTACGATCGGGAGGTGGTCATAGAAGGACTTACGACCAGAGAGTAGTCACAGTAAGACTTACGACTATGTGGTTGTAGAAGGACTTACGACTAGGGAGTAGTCACAGTAAGACTTACGACTAAGTGGTCGTAGAAGATCTTATGACTATATTGCCAAAATTATCCCTTATCGATAAGGGGTATATTCAAAGAATATAATAACGTAATAATTTGAGGATTATTCTATCCTTATCATCTAGCCCCCAACTTCAAGTGAAAATAACTTATTCGACCAAGTATGGTCATAAATAAAAAGTGGTCGAAAGTATGGTGTAATTGAATTTGTTCGGACATATTACCTTTCGGTGGCTGTGAAAAGTGGTCACCGTACTTCGTCATTGTTTCATTTAGGATACAAGTGTCGTGGTCCGAGCCAAGCCATCCTACACACACAAAAGTGAATCTACAGTTGAAGTCACATATAGCGAGCACATTTTGACTAGTGTACCCATGCCTGTTGAAATGCTGCACCCTCTCAGCATTTAGAACTGTGACTCTGATGTGTGTACCATCAATGGCCCTATGCAGTTCACGAAGTGGGGATAGAATCTCTTCTATAGGAGCTTCAAATGCACAATCTGATACAAAGGCTTGGATGGTGCAATGGTGTCCGCTGCAAGTACGTACATACACTCCAACACCTCATTGAACTTCCTGCAAATTGTACCCGTCGAATGCTCAAATCAGTTCATGCCTTGCCTTTGTGATTGCAGTGTGCCACATGTCCACAAAAACAAGGCAAGTACTTCTTTGGAACAAACTTCTGGAGATGACCGCAACGACTAGAGTGTCACGAAGTGCCTCGAACACATCCGAGAGAATCCTAAACATGTGTCTGGCATCGTTGATCATGGCAAGTTGCAATGAAACCCATTGCTATTCAGTTATTAGCAGAACTCTTAGGGGTGGATCAAAGCTGACTACCTCCTCTGCGCCGTCAAAATGCAGCAAAGGCTAGGAAGGCAATGGAGTTCCCTGACCCATCCCCAAACTCATTCGGGCTTCCAGACATCACTGCACATAGCCGGAGCAAGGAATCCTCTTTTCATATGACAGATCAGCATGCAGGTTCAAAGAGCAAAATCACACATCATAGAGCAAGGTGCACATATTAGAGAGCTATGCGCGAACAACACATAACAACTGAGTGATTACTAGAGAACACATATCACAGCATTGCATAGCTAGAGCTAGGTGAGAGCGTTGCACAGCCCAGGAAATGCACTGCACAAATCAGATGAGAGAGCACGGTGAGAGCACTACATAGCCAGAGCAAACAACACATAACTAGGAATGCGCATATAACAACTCAAGGATCTCATATTAGCAAGCACAGAGCACAGCGCAAATAATAGACTCAACTAAGCACATACACAGCACAAATAATAGACTCAACTGATTACCGCAGTGAACAATTAAGGTTTTCAACACACTGAAGTGACCCTAATGTCCACATAACAAAGGACATCATAGAACTGAGTAGACAATCATCTCGTTGATTAAGGAACTCGACAAATCAGGTTTTGCCTAAACTGACAAACCACATTTGATAACTGACAAACCAACATAGATAACAACTCTCCAGGGATGGTCCTTCAACTGACACAAATGACAACTCTCAGGCCCTATCCTTTAGCCTCTCCCATGTCTGCTTAACCTAGGCAAGTCGACCCTCGCTCATTTCCATGGAGAGAAAGCTATTGCAGAGCTCCGGTTTGATGAACAGCTGTGAGGCATAGTAGCACTCGTCGCTTTCTTCAGCAACCCTCGTGTCCTTCACCAGCTTCATGAGTTTCATGAACTCTTCCCCTTGTCGAGTCATGCATCAGGGACATGCTACTCATGCTGGACAGCCAATTGGTAGGTGTGGGCATCCTCTCATATATGTCCACCAGACGCTTTAGCTCGACATCACGGTCGATGCGCTTTGCTGGTTGGGTGCCACTCGGAAGGGTTGGTACCGGCGAAGGCCTCTTGCACGGGAGGAACCGAATGTTCCACCATTACCCATGGTCTATAGTGGAGTAACGAGATTGTCGACATGCTAAAGTGGGCTTGTGGGGAGGTCGTCGTCGTCGCCATTCGAGTCCAACGTGTCGACACCCGGCATGACAGCGTACTCACTCGTGCTGGTGACGTTCGCGAAGACGAGCTCCACCATGTCCTCATGGGGAAGGGGTCCATTCTTGAACTTGGACATCCTGGACTTTCCCTGGAAGAGCAGATCAAAATATGAGTCCATCATTATGGCATTGTAATGCATCCCAATTTAACTAAATTGAACATTGCACTTCACACTGCCAACTTACCGCGATGGTCTCTGCCCACTAGTGCTGTCCAGTGGGCCATGCCGGGTGGGCACGGCACGGGCCCGGTCCAGGCACGACAAATAAACGGGTCGTGCCGAGCTAGCCCACAGGCCGAGGTTCGAGCCCAAGCATGGGCCATGACCATGCCGTGCCGGCACCGGCATGGTTAGGCCTTAACAGGCCATGCCGGCATGGTTGGCCCATTAAGTTGGGAAAAAGAGAGAAAATTCAGAAAGTTGTAGAAAATTAAGGAAAAATGTAGAAAATTAAAGGAAAATTATAGAAAATTGTAGACATTGTTAATCATCAAGATAATTATTGTCAATGACATAATGTAATTTATTAACTTGTTAAATTACATGGCATGGCTGCCTCGTTAAAAAATTTATCAAGTAAAAACTCAACTCGAGAAAATCTTGGTAAAGAAAACAGAGTACAACCTATAAAGCTCACTAGTGACTACATCTGAGGAAAAAATATTGGAAATCCTATTCATTGCTATCTAGATACAAATTCTTCTAAGTCACTATTCTCTGCAGTATGTTGGAGTCTTGATTCAGCTTGTTCCTAGTCTTTGGCGGTTAAAAGGATTTCAACCATCTCGTTCGAGACTTGTTCGCCGCTCCTTGATTATTCTTCCAGATAAACTGAAGGCTAACTCCGAGAAGACTATAGAGACAGGAATAATCAACACATCCCATGCTAATATTGATAGCACTGGATATGTTACTTTCTAGGTTTGCCACCATGAGAGGATGTTCAACTCTTGCTCGAAACTAACACATTACTATTGAGATAGCTTGATAAGTCTCTGGTGCTTTGCCGCCTTCCTCCTTCTGACTGATGTGTACCTGCATGAGAACCTCAAGAATCTCTAGAGGAAGAACAAAAAAAATCATGCCCCATTGCATAGTCCCCACAGAGGTGCTAGGCGTAACTAGGGGTCTTTCCAAACGCATGAACCTAAACCTATTTTCGTATTTCTCGTATACCTCATATAATTTATCCTGAACTACTCTATAGTATGTAAAATAATCTAAACCAGTAGCATTACTTAAAAGTTGTAATACATTTGTAAATCCTTGGAACTTGGCCTTAGAATCCAAAATAAAGGTAAATGCATATAAAATAGGAATTTTCCTTCAATATTTTAAAAACTTAGTTTTCTTGGCAACTACAACATCCCGTAGTATATGATCATTTTCAAAAGCCTTTAGGTGAGTGGTAATTTCAAGAATGTTTTGAACAATTACAGGAGAGGTAGGGTAGTATACTCTAGAAAGACAAAGTGTAGCTTTATGAAAAGTTATAAAAAAGAAATTATTTTTTCACTGACAACCTAACCGGCCTCAGTAAGTTTGGGGTCTCTAACTTGGGTTCTACTGGAGGAGCTACGAGATTGATGAACTTGGGTGTGAAGGAAGACAGATAAGGTACTCTTATATGGCAATATATGTTTAAACATAAGGTAAGTAGAGTTCCATTTAATAGGCATGTCTAAGCCAAATTTTCCAGGATGGACGTTCATTACTATGCAAAAGCTCTTATATGCGGCTATTCATTGGTTAGAATGATTAATATATAAAATTGCGTCTCTAAATGAATAAAGACAAGCATTTAATATTTTCAAACTAGATTTAACAATAAGATTAATAATATGGCAAGCACAATGTTGATGCAGTAAGAAAGATTGTGCATAAGTATTAAATAAAGGAGTAAGAATTTCCATAGCCTTAGTGTTTGCAGCTATATTATCTACAGTTATAGAAAAAATCACACCCGTGAGGCCAAAATCTTCTACAACTTTAATAATGCATTCTGCAATATTTTCAGCAGTATGTGCAACATTAATTAATTTAAATCATATAATTCTTTTTCCATTATCCAGTCATTATTAACATAATGAGCAACTGCACTAATATAATCTTCCCTAACCCTACCACCCCATATGTTTGATGTCAAAGCAACAGAGAATGTACAAGTATGTAACATTTCTTTCAAATTTTCACAGCAGTTGCTATAATATTTAATTAAATTTCTAATTGTAGTTTGCCTAGTACAGCATTAAATCTAGGGTTATGAGCAGTTGTAATATATTTTTGAAAAGCATTAGACTCACCAAAATTTAAAGGTAAATCTTGAGAAGCAATTAATCTACAAAGAGATTTCTGAGCTACCTCCGGGTTGTACTCCTAAGTACATACCAAGTCATCGAGGTTGTGTTGTAGCTGCGTTTGGTGCATTGTATTCCTTGCCTTCTTTTGCAGCTTACAGCATACCGTTGCAGGTGACCCATCCTACCTGAAGATTTTGTAGACAATTTGTTACCACAAATTTTACAAACAGCATACATTACGAATTCCCATCATCATCGGTCTTGAACTTTTTGTCAAAATCATTCCAGACTCCTGATATAGTATCTCTTGTTCTTTTTGCACCCGTGTTCTGGGTTGTAGATGCACTCGTTGAGCTAGAAGAATATGGACCCAGCTACGCTTCTTCTGGTTGTACAATTTGTTGTGGATGTCCACCTTCCGCGGATGGATGTGCTCTTGAAATGATTGCATATCCTCCGCCGTGAGGCCGAATTTGGAGAGTTGGAAATCGTAGTTCTCCATTGAATCAATTGTAAATTCATATAATAAAATACAATTAACTTACTATTGAATCAATAAATAATAGCAAAAAATTAAAATAAGGCAGCACTATTAGTCCATTACCTCTTCTGCAGCTCTCCGAAGATTCTTCGAAGTTTTTTCAATTTTCTGAATTTCGCACGAATTTGTCACTAATTTTGCCAAATTTGCGCAAACATAATCGGATTTTTCACAGCTAAATAGAGACATGAGATTGAGGTTTGAGGTGTGGAGAATGAAGGCTGGATGATCCCCTATTTATAGGAAAAACTTGACATTTTTTGATTTTTTTTCTAATTTTTTACCCCCAACAGTACGACCCATTTATGCCCGTTGGAGCCCAATCGGGCCGTGTCGTGCTGGCTCGGCCTGCGGTCACTACCGGGTCGTGCTATGCCGACCCGCCGTGCCATCCCCTCAGCCTAGGCATGGCATAATCCACTGGGCCGTGCCGACACGACCCACGAGCTAGACGAGCCATGCCACGCCTAGGCCAGGCCAACCGTGATGGGCCGTGGGCTAGCACACCAAGACCCGTCCCATTGGACAGCTCTACTGCCCACCATGAGTCGTCAGCGGCGATGGAGCCAGTATGAAGGTCCACACCTAGGCTGGTCACATGCATCTTCAATCCCTTCCATTTGGCTATCGTGTTTTAGGCTCTCCCACTTTTTCTTCATTTGCTTCGTCGTGTACGAACGGCCGGTGCGCTGTTGGAATTTGCAAACAAGGTTTTTTCTACCCTTGCTTGCTCAAGCATTCACACGAACAGTTCTTGGCCTTAACCTCTTCGGCGCAGATTTCCAGATAAATACGGGTAACATCACAGCTCTAGGATGCCTTATCCATCTGCAGTCATGGCTGCATCAGCAAATGCAAGGATGATGAAAAATGCACACAGTAGCTCAACAAGGTCAGCGGCAACACATTTCGGCTGTGATCGTTTTGGCTTCAGATTTTAGCTTCCGGCTTATTTTTTTACTATTCATAAATTTCGTCTTTTTCTAAACTTTTGGCTTTTTGTTAAGCTTTTTTGCCGGTTCTTTTTTCCCGTATTTGTTTGTATTATATGTAATGGGCTAACATATTTTTTTTATTTTTTTAAATTTAATTATGCTAAATAAGCCTCTGTCAGTTAGAGTGTTTTTCAGCCAGCTACAGGCCATAAGCCACTAAAAAAACCCAAATGAGCACCTCGTATGAGCGCGCCCGTGAAAGCTAGCCTTTCGCAATCTTATCTGCTCAGTGCCTTCCTAGCGTCTTCCGTAAGCCGAAGCCAGACGCGCCTCGATCCAATTGGCTTCTCGCAGCCGAAAATCGGAAGCGAAGCCAGTTGGAGCGGTACCCTGAATGACATAGAGAAGTATGCAATAGCGATCGATAGGAGCAAAAAACTATGCAAAGCCGATAAAGATTCGACAGGACACCCTTGGGACTCTAGCTAACTATTCCGGCGCTTCCTTTTTTCTGGGGAGCAGAACAAGCAGCATGACATCCATTGTGAATTTCATCCTTTACAAACGATGGGGGACAGTTACACCAAGCAATTGTGCAATTGCCTCCCTATAACGCAAATCTAGCACACACACAGTGAGCCGCTTCATCGCTCCGCATCTGTGATCCGACGTTATTATGCAGTTCTTTACTCTGGTGTGCTTGGGGCATTATTTGTTTTGAGGTTTCGCCGGCTGGGACTTGGATACAAGGCGGATCACATCACTCTCTCATGCTGACTTCCAGCAACTGCACGATCGAAAGAAAGCACATGTTACATTTAATTTGTTGCATCGTAGTTTAAGAGTTGAAACTGCCTGACAAAAGGGGGATAATGCATACCCAAACATGAAGTTTGATTCCCATGACGACTACAGCATATACATCTGAGTATCTCTTACTGGTCCACCTCGTCAGGTAAGATGACGTTGTTTAGGTAAACTAGCTGCATTTCATCTCTCCAGATCTGAAAACAGTGCGGCATTTTTTGCAGTCAGAATCTTAGTTAAGGTTTGCAAAACGACTAGTAACAGGCCATCTAAATTTGTGTCATTAATACAATAGAGGGAAAAGAAATAATGTTCATACCAAGTCCCTAAATTCAATCCTGATGTGAGGTACATTTGTTCTGTGAATATCGTTCCCTGAAGGGCCTCTTTTGTAGTAGTTCTTGCCAATCCAGTGAGCCTGCAAGAGATCAAACGATGATTTGCTGCGTGCTGTTAAACTTAGCAGGCAAGAATTTGCTCAAGCATCATTTGTGGAAATACTACATGTGACTAAAATGGATGTAACAGGCTCAGAACAACCACCAATAAAGCTTCCAAAGAAGTAAAGAAAGAAGGTTTACTCACCTTGAGAGCATGTGAAAACCCCGATTGATAGACAGAGTTTCTCGCAATTTCACATAAATCACAAGAACTGAGCTTCCACAGCTGAAACAATACCCAATGATAGTGAGCTCCTTATGAGCTCCTTATGATTTTAATGAATAAATGCAGTGGTTATGTAGCATATTATATTATTATGAATCCATGCATACTTGCACGGGTTCATACTGGACTACATACTTGTATGCATATGCACATACACACGCGCATATGTGCATGCGCGTTTGCATGAGATGAAGAGGAAAGGGAAGGATAAGGCGAGAGAGGGAGTACTGAAGTGGCAATGCTGTATTCTTCCACCAATGGTTCTTTTGTCAGGTGAATTTGCAATGGATCATCCGTCGACAGCGAGACATTCAGGCCTCGTTGGAAAAACATCGGAAAAGGATTCCGATGGTAATCAAGAAATAGGGAGTTGTTACTTAGTGGGGACATTGCCAGACCAATCTGATAAAATTGAAACACAAATAGGTTAAAAAGAAAGAAAACCATCATTTAAAAATAAAAAACGTAACTTCACAATGTTAGACAAATCTATCATGCTTTTTATTGTTATATTAACATTGCAGAATTAATTGTAAAAAACGCAACAATGGAAATAGCTCAAAATTACACTGGATTATGGAAACAGGCAGTATTACCTGACCAAGATAGTACAGATATTGAAGCACAGGAGACTTCCTTAAATTGATTCCATGTGATATATTGTGACAAAGAAGAAATGTTGCGGCCAGGTGGTCTATGTCTCCAGCCTGTGTGAACATACCAGTTAGAGAAAACACAATACCAGAATGTCAGAGTGGAACACTGTAACAAATTTTACCTCGCCAGCATGTGGACGGAATTTGATAGTGGTCATCCCCTTCGACTCACGCAGCTGAAAATTGGACAGAAGTATTACTTTTCAGTAACATGGAGAAAATTAGAGGTAGAAGGACAATATGCCTACCTTGTTCAGTGTATATAAGTTAGCATAGATGTAGTATGCATAATATGAAAATGCAGGGTTGAAGACATTGGTCCATTGTTCAGGTGTAGGCATGTGCTTTGTTGGACGCCTTTCAGGTTTACTCTCATCATCAACCAAATCCAACCCTACAACCTGCAAGGCCCAAAAAGAGATAATTTTGTCATATCAACATATTCATCTAGTTTGAATAAACAATTGGTGAAACACAACTAGATCAATCTCAACACCCACATGAAATTCAGCTGTTCAATTAACCAGGTATATTCTAAAGAGTCAGAAATTTATAGTACACATGAAGTGGAAACTAGATTAACTGCTCTAAAAGGAAGGATGGCGAGGTGTTGCAGCCTAATCTAAAGCATGGTCTACAAGAAAGAACAGCTTCTCAACCTTTGGTCTGTGAAATTTTGTGCAGAAATTATAATCAAACCAGTTTAGGTGCTTTCCAGAAGAGATGTTCCAAATTAAGAGAAGAAAATTACAATGTGGAAAACAAGACAGGAATTGTGCACAATGCCATTGTACGACTTGGAAAAGGGATGAGCGCAGCTTGGTAGCGTGTATATACTTCAGATAAACAAGGTCTGTCTAGGCATGCCATACGTATTTTGAGAAAGATACCAGGGAATGCTGTTTAAATGACCCATCCATCTCTCTGACCTTTCGTCACGTTTTCTAATGGAAACATCACCAGGTTATTTCATAGACTTGTTCTACATTAATGACTGTAGCACTCTTGAGCTTACATAAAAACATAAATAAACAGCAGCATGTGAATATTCACCGTAGATGCATGAGTTGTGGAGACAAAGCTTACATAAAAACAGAAATAAACAGCACATGTGGATATTCACTGTAGATATGTGAGTTGTGGAGACAAGACACACGGCAGAAACACAATAGTTATCCAAATCACAAAATAATGAGAACACAATTTCTGAACCTGTTTTAGGAAGACATGAAGCTGCGGGTGTGAAGCTGGATCAATAGTAACCTCAAACAGAGGAAGGAATATGTTGTCAAGAAGATTTTGAAATGATGTAACAATACCCATTTCCTTGTACACATTATACAAACGAGGAATCTGCAAAACAACGCAAAAAAAAAAACTGCATGGGACACTGCATATCAAAGCGTAATGAATCATGTACCAACTTTGCATCAAATATCAACAACCATTTTTAAAGATTTAGTTCATGTAGAAAGAATAATTTATTCATTAATATAGCTAGTAGATCATAAACTGATTGACAACACAATTAGTCATCTAGGCAATTTATTTCCTGTAAATATTAGTTACAAAAGAACAAATGAAAGAAAAATGCAAAATATACTATGAAACTTCCAAGAAAATAAGGATGCACAAATTTCAAACATATGGCATAATCTTAGCCTTTAGCATGCTTTTATCTTTCTTATCAGTTTAGGGTATGTAGGCCCCGAGATGGCAATCAGAGGGGGGAGGGGGGAATGACGTCTTCAAATTCAATCTCTCCAGATGTTATTCTAAAACCTTTTACTTCGCTAACTATTGGAAGCTAGGAAGATTAGATTAGCCAACCAATAAAGAACTCACAAAAGCGCGGAAACAAAACCGAGTTCAATTGCCATGGCCGGTATGACCGCCGTTGAGAAACCGGTAGTACCGAGCAGAACGATATGACCGCTGAATGTGGTCTGGTATGGCTAGAGGCCGGTAGTACCGCAGGCATAAGGCAGTATGACCGCACCCCTGTACTCACAATAGAAAATCAACCCGAGCCAAAACAAAAAAATGATGCAATCTCCAAAATACAAGTCCAAATGAATTGAGACTTCGCACACACTTTACCAAGAATATTATGAATCTAATCAATCCATGGATCATATGGATTTTGGCCGAAGTTCCAACCTTTTCTAAAGATGAGCAATGTTGCACCAAAACCAGGCAAAACTCACAAACTTAAGAGATGGCTTGCTCGTGGATTTGATATGACCAAGATAGCCCTAGATAGGTTCCCACATTTACACCAATTAGAACATTCAAAGGTTCGAAACCAAAACCCTAAGAACACGATTTCACAAGAAGGGCTCCAAATTGAACCAAACCGGACAATCTCCAAGATCTTGCTACAACTAGTCTCTAGATGGATGGCATATGATCCTCATGAGGCATCCCCATCTCTTAAACATCCTTGGAACCAACAAGATCAAGAGGGAAGGGGAGAGGGCAAAACCATCAACAAAAACAAGAGCACAATCAACAAAATCAAGAACACATCATGGATGATGAATAAGATTGATCTAAACATCCTTGGAACCAACAAGATCAAGAGGGAAGGGGAGAGGGCAAAACCATCAACAAAAACAAGAGCACAATCAACAAAATCAAGAACACATCATGGATGATGAATAAGATTGATCTATTGCATCTTATAGATATTTGATTTATAACCACTCCACCATGGAGGACAGAGCTCTCTCACCCAAGAGCACTCACCCAAACCCTAGAAGAGAGGAGTGGTTAAAGCTTGAGTTTCACTTATATTTTATTCTTCATCTTCGAGACTAGCTTTTGGATATTGCAATTAGGGTTGTTCATTAAATTACATTACACCTTGCTAAAAATTTGGATTGTGGGTACAAAGCCCTAGCTTGTTGACGGAATAAGAAACAAAAAAAAAGAAAGAGGTAGTCGCATAGAAAAGAGCCGTGGCAAGAGAAAGAGCAAAGCTTTATATAAAAAAAGAGAGACATATTGTCCAAGCCACATACTCCATTTGGTTGACCTCCAAAACCGAATTGGAGAAACGTAGCTTCATGTGGTTGTGAACAAAAGAAAGACAAAAGAAAAATACTTGGCCGAGTTGGGGATAGCTTACACTAGTCCTTGTTTTCAGATCGTGTATTTAATTTCTTTGAGCAATCGTGTGCCATTATATTCATATTATTACAATTGGCTAGCGTCTCTCTTAGTACTCGGTGCAAAGTAAGCTATTCAATCCTCAATTTTAGATTGTCTCTAACTAGTTCATTCCTTTGTTTGCATTGAGTCACATTGATCTTTACGTGTGCGTTCATACGCTTCACTTAAACCTTTTGGATCAGTACTTAGGCAAAGTATTCTACCTTAGATTATTACTTAACTTTATAACATCAAAAATTTTAGATTGTATAGAATATACACTCCATACTAAGCTAACAACAAAAGCATGTGTAGTCCTAAGCACATCAACAAAAGCATGTGTAGTCCTAAGCACATCCAACTCAGAAAGTAACACAAGGCAAGAATCACAAGTTTCATCATCAAAAATTCTTTCTGCAAGCTATCAATCACACAATCCTTCTTTCTACAAGCTATCAATCATACGATCCTAATTCTCAATTTTCTTGGACTTCTTCTCATGTTCTCTACCATAATAAATGATCACATATTTCATATCCTTGTTAGAAGGGCAAACCTCATCCAGATCGTTGAAGATGGAACCATCGTCGGATGCGTCCTTGGTGTTGCCCTCGGCAGTGTCCTCAAGTGCCATGACACACATGCCGGTGAAGTCTGGGGACTCCTCCTCGCCTTTCCAATTATCCTTGTCATCATCAGTCTCCAAGTTCACATCGTTCATGTTGATGGCTATCTAGCACGGACACTTGGCAAAACAGCCGTATCCGTGTCCGACACCGTGTCGGACACGGATACGACACGGACACGCCTTCGACACGTGTCGAAGACGTATCGACCGATTTTAGAATTAATTTTAATTAGTAAAATTCTCGACACGTATCGGACACACTAAATACATGAATCGGACACGGCCTGGACACAACCGGCCTAAGACACGGCGGCCCAGTGACCATTACCTATAACGCACGACGCGGCGTGTTCTAACCTAACGCGACGATCGCGACGCACGAGCGCCGAAGGCGTTATTACCGCCGCCCGCATCGTCGCTCATGCCGCCCGCATCGCTCGCTCACGCGCCGCCGTCGGCTTCCTCCCACTCGTCGCCGCTTCTTCCCACTCCCTGCGCGCGCGCTTCGCTCGCACCTGCCGCCGCCGCTGCGCCCGCACCTTGCCGCCGCCGTCGGCTTCCTCCTGCGTCGTCGCCTTCCTCCCACTCCCTGCCGCCGCTCGCTCCGCCTCGCACCTCGTTGCCGCCCGTCGGCTTCCTCCTGGCGCCGCCGGCTTCTCCCCAAGCGCGTCGGCTTCTTCCCGCGCCGCCACTTCTTCCCGCCACGGATTCGTCGCTAAGCACCGGCGGCTTCTTCCCCAAGCGCCGCCGGCTTCTTCCCCCCTCGCAGTTTAATAAGCATGTGGAAACATAGAAACTAATACACACACACACACATATATATATATATAATTTATTATTTAAATATATATAGCCGTGTCGCCGTATCGGTCTTTTTGGGAAAACGGCGAATTCCTGTGTCGGTGTCGTGTCGTGTCGACGTATCCGTGTCCGTGCTACATAGGTTGATGGTTTCAAGAGTGCCAAGGACCCAATTGACGAACTTGTGGTAGTTGGGCATCTTCTTGTCATCGCGAGCTCAAGAAGACTTGTAGTACTCTTTCTTCTCCTCGTCCTTCAGCTTGGGGCAGTTTGTACTAATGTGGTTTGGCTCACCACACTCAAAGCAGAAGAAGGGACCTCATTTGTTTATATTCCTCCCATTATGATAGATTTTTGTGAATTTGTTGGATAGGAAAGCTAAATTTTCCTCATATAGCTTCTCAAGTTACTTACCACACAACTTATGCAAAGCAGATAAGGACAAACCAGAAGAGCCAAGATTCAAAGATCAAGAGAAGCCATTCTTCACGGGGTCAATCACAAGAGCCATCGAAGGACTAAGAAAATATCTCCGGACACAAGTTCTTCACAACTTGATCCACGTTAGTCCAACATGCTTAATGCAATATGAATGCAATGACCTAGAACTCCAAAACTCAACCCAAGACCATTTCCCACAAATATCCAAACCCCTCGAATATTCTCAAACAGAGCCGGTCTGACCGCCATTGACAAGCCGGTTGGACCGCTCCAGACAACCCGATCAAACCCCAATAACAGGGGAACCGGTATGACCGCTCGCACAATACCGCCATACTAAGCCTAATCATACCGCTCTCTCGTAGTATCGTGGGTCCACTTCGGTACTATCGGATCTAGACACAGCCCAAAACGACCATCTCTAGAAAATAGCTATCGCCAACTATAATCCAGTTGCACTGCACTTACAGTAGTACCATGGCTACCATGTCAATACTACCGCTAACACCAGGCTCTACCGCCTGAAACTGGATAGCAAGAATAAAAACTTGCAAACTTTCGCAAATTCAAAACTCAACTCAACATGATTGCCAATTGTTAACCACAAATAAACCATAGCTATTCTCAATATGGTTCTACAAGGTATATAATAATGATGATGATGATGATGATCATAAGACAGAAATAGTAACAAACTAAATACTAGTATATATTTTAATACAGAGAGTAAGGTGGAAAGCAATAAGACAAGGCAATTGAAGAGATAGGAGGTGGTCCACCTATTTGGATTGTGATAAGCACACCATGATAAGCGCATTAGATGGTACTAGCTCACCATAAGATAAGTGGGGCAACAGAACCAGGGATAAAACATCGGAGGTAACTGGTCGGTTACGGGCCGACGTGGCCGTATCAGCTTAGACCGGTAAAAAAATACTGGTCCAGAAAGTAGTTATTTTATACTAATCTGAATGAAGTCTTGATGTTGATGTTTATAGAAGACCAAGGAAACACAATGGTTTGGGGGGGGGGGGTGGATGCAGAATTGAAAAAAAAGAAAGAAAGAACATTGCAAACCGGAATAAACTGGAAATGGACCGGTAATTGGCCACCAGCCTATCTCCAGTAAATCTTCCGAATCTGGCTTTTTGATGCTTGAATGGAATTGGGGAAGTGAAACAAAAACTCAAAGCTACTATTCTCATTCGTTTATGGATTATGTAACAGCTCCATGGAGCATCTTATGCTAAAGTCCTCGTTTTACAAGCTAGATTGCTGTGGGAAGTGATTTTACAGAAATAATGGACTGAATGCTTTTACAAATTTACAGATCCTTGATGAAACAGGTCAACAGTAGCAATATAGAAATAGCTAAAGAAAATAACAGCAACATAGTCACAAGCCTAGGCTTTACTAATGATGAATAAGTCTCTCAGATCGTGGTCTTTGTGAAATGTGGTAGTTTTGTTTTTTTGATCGCTTTAGGACAGCATCGCTTTTAGGACATCATCGCTTAGGACAAGATCGCTTTTGCTTTAGGACAAGATTCTTTTAGGACAGCATCTCGCTTTAGGACAAGATTCTTTTAGGACAAGATTCGCTTTAGGACAGCATCTCGCTTTAGGACAAGATATTGACCGCTTTTAGGACAGCATCTAGGATAGCATCTCAAGATATGCTTGGCTGGTTCTCACCTATAATTTGTATCCCCAACCCCTCAAAGTTGGCATGGCATTGTGTGAGAAATAAACAAGAAAACTTGCCCCATCTCCTAGTGTCATCCTCTCCATGAGAGTAAGGATCTTGCTATCACCAAGAGCAAGAGTCCAATGACTAACAAGTGGTATCGAGCCTTAGTATCCTGTAGCTTGAGCATCTCCCGCTCATCTCCTTCTCCACCTCGCAGCCACCCGAGCAAGAGCGCAGAGTCGCTGCCCCCGCCACTCTCTCCGAGACGGCAGCGGCTCGTCGAAGCGCCTCTCTCCACGCAATGCCCCCGAAGCGCGCCATGTCCGCAGGCGCTCTCGGCGCCGGCCGCCTCGAGCATGCGGCGTCGTGCAGACGGCCGAGCTCGTCGTGGCAGCAGCAGCAGCGAGAAGCGGCGGCAGACGGCGCGCGCGAAGGGCGTCAAGGCGGCGGCACGCGGCGAGCGGGCAAAGCAATGGCATGAGGCGGAAGCGGCGGCAGCGGCAGATGCGGCAGCGCGCGGCAGCAGAGGTCAAGGCTCGCGCGGCAAAGAATAAAGCAGCCCGGCTCTGATGATGCAGCGCCGACGCGACCTCACCGCTGGAGAGGAGGCGGCGGCGGCGACGCGGCGCATGGGGCGCAAGACGCCCACGAGCGCGGCGGCAGCGAGCATAGCGCGGACGCGCCGGGCGGCGCTCTGAAGGAGGCGCACGGCGGTGGCGCTCGGAGGAGGCATGCACGGCGGCGGCAGACGGGTCGACGGAGGAGCGCGCCTCACAGTAACGCGCTCTCTCCCGGTTGATGCATCGTGGTCACCACGAGTACCAGTCGCGTCGAGGACGCCGGCCCGGCGGCGGTGGCCTACCTCACCAAGACCAACTACGCCGAGCGGGTCGCGGTGATGAGGGAAGCTCCAGCGCGGCATATGTGGGATGCGATCCGGTGACGGCGACGCCGACCACGATCAGATCGACGGCGCTGGATGCTCATCACCGCAGCCCCGCCCGAGATGCGATTCGCTACCAACAAGCGGATCGCCAAAGAGGCTTGGGACGCCATCGCCGCAAAGACGACGGCAGCCGACCGCGCCGCAAGTCTACACCGCAGCACTACGCACGGAATGGGAGAACCCGCCTTCAAGCGGTGAAGACGTTGATGACTTTGCTCTCCGCCTCAACACTCTGCTGCGAGTTGGTGCGGTTCGGTGACGACACCTACAGCGAGAGAGAGCGCGGAGAAGCTCTTCCGTGCGCCCCAGAAGTACAAGCGGATGGCTCGCCGATCGGGTCTCTGCTGGACCTTTCCACGATGACCATCGAGGAGCGCGCGGTCGCCTCAAGGTCGCCGACATCGATGAGACACAGAGCCTCTCGGGACCCGTCACCATTGGCGGAAGCTCCTCCTCACTCGGGAGCGGTGGGGTGCACGCCAAGGTGACAAGAAGAGGGAGCCTTCTTCCACGACAAAGCCGCGCAAGAGTGGCAAGCGCGGCAAGCCACGCAAAGGCGCCAGCATGGCGATCTTTGGCAAGCAAAGCCAAGACGAGACGACTCTTGCCACAATCGCGCAAGCTTGGTCATTGGGCCAAGGAGTGTCGGCGACCACGACGCGCCAGCCCACGCCGCGCAAGCGGAGGAGGAGAGCAGCCGGGTCTGTTCATTGCTCATCGCGAGCATCGAACCACCTCCGGCGGCACCGGCCGCAGATGGCTCTCTCCACCTTGACGAGCCAAAGCACACGCCTCCTCGGCGGCGCGCCCGCAATGACAAGACCGGCGGGTGGTGCTCGACACCGCGCCACCCACCACATGACCGGCGGCGGAGTTCTTCTCAAGCTCGACTCAGCGCTCGAGGCACCGCTGTTCGGCGACGCCCGCCGTGGAGATCAAGGGCGTCGGCTCTGCTGTCTTCGCCGCCAAGATCGGCGAGCACCGGCCGCCACCGGCGTCTACTACATCCCCGACTGCGGAACTCCATCATCGCCTTGGGACGGTGGATGAGAACGGCTCGCGTGTCGAGATCGAGCACGGTGTCGCGGATTTGGGATCTTCGACGCCGCCTCCTTGCCAAGGTAACCAGAGGCGCAAATCGACTCTACACCCTTCACGTGCAGTGGCACAACCCTCTGTCTCGCGGCTCGTCGGGACGACGAGGCGTGGCGATGGCACGAGCGCTTTGGGCACCTTTCACTTCGAGGCCCCGGCGGCTCGGCCACGGAAATGGTGCGAGGCCGCCGTGCCTTGACCATGTGGAGCAGCTCACGACGTCTGCGTGTTGACGGCGCAGGCGACTCCTTTCCCCAAAGAAGCAGTTTCCGAGCCAAGGAGAGGCTCGAGCTCGTGCACGGACTTGTGTGGCGGTGACACCGCCACACCGAGGACGACGCTACTTCCTCGCGCTCGTCGACGACCTCTCCCGCTACATGTGGGTGATGGTCCTCGGCAAGAAGGGAGAGGCCGCGACGCCATCAGCGCACGCAGCCGCCGCGGAGGCGAGCGCGCGCGCAGCTGCGCGTCCGCGCGCACAGACAACGGCGCGAATTCCACGGCTGAATTCGCGCGCATCTTTGCGCCGATGAGGCATTCGCCGCCACTACTCGCGCCGCATGCCCGCAGCAGTAAGCGGCGTCGTCGGCAGCGCAACAACTGCGGTTGTAGGGATGGCTCGCCCTCCTCGCGCAGGATGCTGCCGTCTTCGGGAGAGGCGGTGGTGATCGCCGTCTACATCCTCAACCGCCGCTTACCAAGGCGCCGACGGCAGACGCCGACGAGGCTCGGCATGGGCGCAAGCCGGCGGTCTCCCACTTGCGGGTCTTGGCTCCTCACGCTCGCCAAGGAGCTTGGCCACATCGGCAAGCTCGACGGCGTGAGCACCGAGTGTTCATCGGCCACGCGGAGGGCTCGAAGGCCTACCGCATCCTCGACTGTCACAACGCAGCGCCCGCATCTCGCGTGACGCGTGTTCGACGGCGCGAGGCGGACGTGGGACAAGGCGGTGGACGATGGTTCGCCTCGACTCGTGGACTTTGTTGTCGACCACGCCCACTTTCGAGAGCGGGAGCTAGCACTCGTCTTCACCGAGCTCGCCCACCTCGACACCTTGCTCGCCACCGGCCCGGCGAGTGCTCCACCACCGCCGCACCGCCACGCCCACCCTTCACCACCGGCCACCACTTCCCGCACCGGCGCCACACCACCGGAATTGGCCCCAACAGCCGGTCCACGATGAGAGCGCATGGTGGAGTTCGCTACTCATTGCCCCACGACGAGGACGCGCCGACGCCTACCACGACGACGAGCCTCGCGCTATCGCACCATGGACAACATCCTCGCGAGCCGCTCGCCCTCGGATCGGGCGCAGCGATCGCGAGGCGAGCCGCACTTGGCATGCGACGACGGCGAGCCCCCTCCTTCGCCGAGGCGAGGAGACGCGGCGTGGCGTGTCGCGATGAAGCGAGAGATGGACGCCGCCGAGCGTAACCGACGTGGGAGCTAGCGGATCTTCCCGCCGGCCACCGCGCGATCACCCTTAAGTGGGTGTTCGCCGGCGGGATGAAGCCGCGCCATCGCTGCACAAGGCTCGCTTGGTGGCACGAGGCTTCGCGGCGCAAGAGGGGTCGACTTCGATGACGCCGCACCCGTCGCACGGATGGAGTCCGTGCGACTCCTCCCGCGCTAGCGCCCAGAAGGTCGGGCGTGTTCATCACATGGATGTCAAGTCGGCATTTCTTAACGGCGACTTGAAGGAGGAGGTCTCGTGCATCACCGCCGGGATTTGCGATCCCCGGCAGGAGGCAAGGTGCTCGCCGCGCAAGGCCCTCTATGGCTTGGCGACAGCACCGAGGGCGTGGAACGCTAAGTGGACTCCACCTCAAGCAAAGGGGTTCCAGCAGAGCGCACACGAGGTCGCAGCTTCACGGCGGGGCAAAGGCGCAACGCCCGCCGCGGGTGTCTACGCCGACGACTTGGTGATCATCGGCACCAGGATGCGAGGTGGCGCATTCAAGGAAGAGATGAAGGCCACCTTCCGGATGAGTGACCGGGTCTCTCCTTCTACTTAGGATCGAGGTGCACCGGGATGATTCCGGATCACGCCGGCTGCATCGCCACGCCAAGCGCGCCGTTGAGCTAGCTGGGCTCACCGATCGCAACCAGCCTCTCACCCAATGGAGGAGAGGTCAAGCCGAGCCGCGACAAAGACGACGGAGAGGCGGACGCCACGCGCACGGCGTCTTGCGGGAGCCTTCGCTACCTCGCCCACACACGACGGACTTGGCATTCTCCGTCGGCCACGTTAGTCGGCTCATGCAACGCACCGACGACGAGCATCGGCGGTCGTGAAGAGGATCATCCGCTACGCTGCGGGGACTCTTGACCACGGCCTCCATTACCCGAGGTGTCCGCGCGCGCACACACGCTTCGTCGGTGCGACAGCGACCACGCGCGACATCGACACCGGCAAGAGCACAAGCGGATTCTCTTCTTCCTCGGCAAGTGTCTCGTTCACGGCGATCATCAAGCGGCAGCAGTGGTGGCCTGTCCGGTGTGAGGCCGAGTACATAGCGCTTCCACCGCTCGACTCAGCACTCGCTCGCCGATCGCTGGTGATCTCTCGGCAGGACATCGGCAGTGGAGCTCGAGGTGGACAGCAAGTCCGCTCTAGCCTCGCAAAGAACCCGTTTTTCATGAACAGAGTAAGCACATCCGGTGAAGTATCATTTCATCCGAGGTCGCTGGATGAAGGAAGCATCAAGGCAAGCTACATAACACCACGGATCGCTTATGGATCTCGCTCACCAAGCCTCTTGGAAGGATCAATTTCTTGAGCTCGCTCCAAGATCGATGGTTCAACCTCCCACAAGACGACGCACAAGACTTAGGGGAGAATGATGAATAAGTCTCATCATCGTGGTCTTTGTGGGGTTTGTGGTAGTTTTTATTTTTTTGATCGCTTTAGGACAGATTCGCTTTTAGGACAGCATCTGCTTTGCTTTAGGACAGCATTCGCTTTTAGGACAGCATCTGCTTTTGCTTTAGGACAGCATCTGCTTTAGGACAGCATCTGCTTTAGGACAGCATATTGACCGCTTTTAAGACAGCATCTAGGATAGCATCTCAGCATATGCTTGGCTGGTTCTCAGCCTATAAATTTGTATCCCCAACCCCTCAGGTTGGCATGGCATTGTGTGAGAAATAAACAAGAAAACTTGCCCCATCTCCTAGTGTCATCATCTCCATGAGAGTAAGGATCTTGCTATCACCAAGAGCAAGAGTCCAGCGACTAACATACTACACGCCCATCAGCCCATGACAACATACGAATAAACAAGGAGGATAGAGCAGACAAAACTAACCAGTATAGCATATTAGCATGCAGCTCAACTAATTGCAAGAAAAAAATAAAAACTCTAGGAGCGATAAGTACCAGCAAAAATAGAGAAAGGGTACCTGAACCAGCCAGACAACATTTTCACCATACAATTCGTTGTTTACTATCCAACTCGCAAGTTGGTCCCACTCACTTTGCTTCCTCCCATAGATTGAAATCCTATATTCAGCCATCTGGTGAAGCAAATTAGAGCAGACAAGTTTAAAGACCTCAAATAAGAATTACATTACATCTGCATAAAAAGCCAAAAGAATAAATAATCAAGTTGACAGTTTACCTGATATTTGCTTGCAGAAAGGTCAGAGAAAACTTGCTTAGTCAGTTCAGCAAGAAAACGGCCTAGTTTAAATCAAATAGCAATAGAAATATTTCAAAAAGGCACCAAGATAGCTTTCTTGAAAACAGTAAAACATTGGATAAAGTGAATATAATGATCAATCACAGTCATGCCCCTAAAAACAAACCAATAAATAAATATCATACATAGTATACACTAACCACAGGCTGTGTCTTTCAAATGATAATCTTTAGACATATTGTCAAAATAAGCCAAAACCAGTAACATACAACCAGCTTTATCTTTCAGCTTACATTTATGTGTAAGCCCATTATCCAAAGAGAAGCTGAAGCTAAGGGTGGTGGCTCGCAGGTTTATAAGCTCAGGAGCTCATAAGCCCGGTTTACAGAATTATTAGGGCTTATCTTAGAAGCCATCTATAAGCCCAATAAATCAGCTCATACTAAGCCTAATATAGGCCAGCCAGACAGACCCTTGTGAGTCATATGATCACAAATGAACAATGAACACTAACAAAAAGGCCTATCCGCAATTAAGTTGAACAACTTAGAACCTTTAAGCACAAAACACAAGAGTTTAACCCAGCATTTCAAATACTGTACTATAGCACCATTATGGCAGAGCATATGTTATGGCCACTCTAAAGTGGCTGCTATTTCTGCAGATGCCGGGCTAAAGCAGCCATGGGAACCGCTATAGAACATATAGTATAGCAGGCAGTTCTGTGCATGCAGAAATGTTTCAGATTTCTTTGGTAGCTATTCATTGTATATATGGTTTCCCACGAATTTTTTATTGCACCTCCTTTATTTTTCCACAGTCAATATGTAATCCCTATTTCCTCAATGATTTCCTGATCTGGTCATCTTGATTTTCCAAGACCTACCACTGTGAAGCACCAATGCTGAATAGGCATTTCCTCCTAGCCTTCATGACGTGACTATATTGGACACCATCATGCCTCTCATGTGTGTCAAGGGCATGCCAAATCACCTAGACTTCCTAAAATATAAATTTAGTTTTCTACATTTGTAAGACATGGCCCAGCACGTGTTGGACACCGCTCGACTCGTGGACATGGCCTGACATCTGAGACATGGCCAGCCCAAAAAAGATCAAGTAGAGTTCTTGTGTGATGCACTCATGCAATTAGATCAAGTAGTTTCTTTTCCAATTTTTTTTAGTGCACTTATGCAACAATCTGTTGAAGGGTTAAGTAGTTAGGCATTATCACTAAATGGTATTTATTGTTGTGCGATGCTATTGTGGCATCAGGTGATGTGCGATGCTGATGGAATAACAGCAGTGGGCGCTAGAGAAAAATATATTCATGTCATTTTGTATACACTACGTCACTACCATGTCAGCAATTTGCGAAAAATGCCATATCACTATGTCCGAATCTTGGCATGCATTGTTGGCTATGCCCATTAGCAGTGAAACCTTCTGAGGAACTAAACACTGCTCAGATCACTTATGCGACTCAGTAAGCGTTAGTGGTACGTTAAGTGCTTCACTATACCACTTAGGAGCTTATATGCTCCGGCTACCGCTGTTGGCATTTAGCAATTATAAAGAGAACTATCAAGTATATTACTATATTAGTTTACACTTTATGGGCTTAGGGCATCAATAATTTAACTTATAGGGTTTATGTTGTGTAGAATGGCACTTACCACATGCTTATAAGCCCAATAAATCACAATTTATAGCATTGCACTTAAGTTGATACCAATTAGTGGCAATACATAGCTTTTTAATGCTCAGCCATTGATTTGAATTTTGAAGTGAAGTGGTAGGTTATGAACTTCTAAATATAAAAGTAATTCATCAAAAAATTGTTCGGAGTTGATCAGAAACTACACACAGAACTATGCATGTATAACATAAACCACCAGTTGTCAATACAAGCATTAGTTTGGATGCGATCATATTTACATCAAGATAAATGTCCCTGACTATTACATGGACATAAATTTACAGGACTTTCCAAAAACAAAAGGTTTAGGAGAAACAATGATAGTAATATAGAGCTGCAAGCATGGCATTCTGCAATAAAAATTGGAAGCTGCACAAAAAGCGCCAATAACATAAAATAAGTCTTCCAGGAAAATAGGACTTCAGAGCAAACAATACCTTGAATAAGATTGTCTTGTTTAAGGAAAATCTCTCTGAGCCTACTTTGGCCACATGGATTGTATTTAAGGTTGAATTTGTCAAAACGATGAAATGTACTTTTGTCTGCATGGACGTCTAGTAAATCAACATTCAAGTCATACCTAAGAAAAACAAGAAGAATTATTAACCAAATAACAGTGGCATCAGCATTATATATGCATAGGATAAAATACAAAATGCACCCAGTTAAGTCCAAGCTCTCGAAAACCTCCTTCAAAGTCATATAAGTGCCATCTCTGAAAATGACAACCTAAATGACAAATCATACATAATTATGATTATAAGATGACAACCATCTTATGTTTATAAATACAAGCTACAACAGTCTTCGCAGCAATTGATTCATGAATGTACCTCATCAGGTTCTTTCCTTAGTTTGGACTTTATGAATCTCAGCAAATGTTTTTGATTCATGCATGCTGAGTGATGAACATGAGTGTCAACCTTCCTAACATTGTAAAAATCACGATGTGGTGCAGTCTTCTGGGCAAGAAACTCCCTATCCGTGTTTAACATCAGATGAAATTTGAACTTCTGAAAGTAAATAAAAATATGCATCATAAACAAAGAACTATGGGAAAGGATTCAAATGTGTTCATCGAGTTATGCAGGAGGTAAAATATTTGACAATATGATTACATGCTCTAGAAGATTCAACCGATTATGGCAGACAGTTCTTGTGTTTCCTGCAGCAATCACCCGGAGAATGTAATGCAAGTCAGTGAAGAAGGTTGTGGCATCAGCCACAGGATAGATTCTTTCCGTACCTGAGGCAAAAGAAAAAGGGAAATAAATGAGTCATAGGAAGCTGAAATAACCTAGTTAAGAAAATGAAGCACACCAGAAGGAATCCTTACAGTCTTTATCCGCATAGACATGAACAACACCATCGAACATTTGGAAAACATGCTGAAAGTGCAATCAATAGATGAAATCAGAAGGACAAAAAAGACAAAAAGGTATGCAAACACTGAAACAAGCAGAACTAAGCTACCTCTGATTTTGGTTCAGGAACATAGGTGAATGGATTGGAATTATGTTTTGGAGTACAGGGATCATTTATAATCTCCTTCTCCCATGGAGCAACCTCTTCTGTAAAAAGGTAAATGTCTCTCAACTCAAGGCACTTCTGAAGGATTCTGTAGACCTCAATTTCATCAGGAGATGGAATCTCTGGCATCAAATAGAAAATAACATTTAATAACCTTCCATCCATATGGTATTGAAAACAATCAACTCAGTGGGCCAGATTTTCTTGGACAGAAAGCAACAAAGAAACCATTAGTTTAAAAGCATTTATTCTTATGAATAGCGAAAATCTTCAACATGTCTGAGTTTGATTCTGTGCATCGCAAAAGAAAAGGATCACTAACTAATCAACAGGAGAAACAAGAATTTGACAGGCACACAATTCAACAACATTAGAAGCTGTCCGAAATTTTCACCGCAAAGATTTACATGAGAAAATAATCCAGGTTCTTGACTTACACCTAATAGTTGAAAGAAATGGAGAACTCTTATATATCTACACAGGAGTATAGGCAATTAGGCGTATCATATGAATATTATGTCAGAATATTGTGTGTTTGCAAGGAATGTGTGGTTTTCAGTGTTATCTCAGATTGGGCTGTAGCACTTAGCTCCGGGTGTGGATGACTGCATCTACAGGGGGTGCCCAAGGTCATTCGCAAGGGTTTCAACTCTTTGGTCGTGTTGGTGGCATGGTGGATTTGGAAGCATAGAAATAGTTATGTTTTTTAGGGGGCTTCACCTCACCATAACGCTATAATGCAGAATATTAGAGATGAGGCCAGTGTGTGGTGTTTGGCGGGAGCCAAAGGGCTCCGTGGGATTTGGCATTGATGGCCTTGTGTTGTTGCTTTTGTTGTTTTTTCTTCCCCCTTTAGGGGTTGTATGAGTCGTCTAGACTCCTTTGTTTTCTTCTTAATATAATGATACGCAGTTCTCCTGCGCGTTCGAGAAAAAGAAGAATGCATTGCCTTCTTGTTCTATGAAAGGCAACTATTTCACCCCTTGAAAACGATTTTGAGCACTGTTCTGTATATTCAAATGCTATACCATTTGGAGCAGTTAACAGCTTGATAAATGATTCTTGCTCAGGTTCTTTTCGAAGAATATCCGCAGCAACTGGATCAGGTTGAACACCATGAAGATCATTGGATACACTATGAGACCGAGTCAGGTTTTTTGCAGCTAATGGTGTTGCGGCCCCATTTTCCACAATCACATTTCCTTTGTGTTCTCCCCCCTGCTCAAATTATTGTTCAAGGATTAAGGAGAAAAAATAAAAGGTTTTAGAATCAGCTCCAGTAATCATACCAAATGAAAGTGAAGAATATATGCCTCGAATAGAATTGATTCATATCAGCCACCAATACTATTGGTTGTATTCGTAACGATAGTAAGATCTAGTCAGAATATTTGTTATACTAAGTTACTAACTGTAGAGTAACTACCAGAGGAACTCACAGTCACCATGTGTTAGTTGTTACCTTTGAGTAATATTTAACATGCAGGCATTATTCTAGCACATCTTTGCAGCGGATAAAGATTACGCTTAAAGTCTATACCTTCTATAACGCATCCCAGTGGTAAGCTATTCATTAAATTCAAGTTGGCATGGTTAATTTCTTAAACATAAATCAAGCCAATACAGAAAGATCAACTGGTTAAATATTGTGTCTATTGAAGGTAAAATTATAGGACCAAAAGATAAAACCCTAGAAACGAGGGCAGATGAAACAATGAAAGACTTAATGGCCCCGCTCCAAACAACTTCTGGCTTCAGGAGCCAAAAGCCATTTAGAATGCGTTCATGGTTGTCACGGTGTCGCCTAGGCGACACCAAGTCGTCCTAGCGGCCGGAGGGGGACGCTGAGATTGTTCGCCTAGCCTGCTCCCGCTGTTGACGCCGATCTTTGGCCTGCTCCCGCCGCCGGCATCAATCTCCAACCTGCTTCCGCCGCCGGCGTCGATCTCCAGCCTACTCCCACCGCTAACGCCCCTCTCCACTGTGACTACCATGCTGGGAGCTAGAGGCGGGAGGGAGGCGGTGGAGAGAGGAGGTGCCGAGCGCGGGGAGGGGAGGTGGTGGGGGAAGGAGGCGGCGGGGAGTGGAGGGCCGGACGTGGGGAGGGGAGGCGGTGGGGAGGGTAGGGGAAACGTCGGGGGTAGAGAATGGGTGCGGGGAGGGGAGGCGGCGAGGAGAGATTGGGCGCAGGGAGGAGAGGCGGCGGGGAGAGATCGGGCACGAGGAGGGGAGGCAGCGGGGAGAGAGACAAGTTGGGAGAGAGAGATGGGGGGAGAGCGGGAGCCAAAGAGCAGTCGGGCGGGTTGGCTGGCGGCTGCTAGGGTTAGAGATATATCTTTTGGTTTTTTGCGATTAAGTCCTTAGAGGTTCTAAAACTTACGAACGAACCCTTTTCTCAATAGATTTCTTCTAATTTAGACCTCCTGAGGTATGGTTATTTAGATAATTTGTGCTATTATACTGCATGGTTATTTATTTTAGTCATATAAGGTATTATTTATCGTCTAATTGTCACCATGGCGGACGCCTAGTCTGCCTAGTCGACTAGGCGTCCAGACGCCCCGGCCTCGCCGCGACTTGCCGGAGCGTCGTGACAACCTTGAATGTGTTGGCTTCTTAACACGGCTTCCCCCCCTTTTGCCCCTGTTTTTTGATCTTTTTCCTTTGCATTATCTATGGAGCCTATTTTTATGCATTTTTCCTTAATTGAATATCTTAAAAAAAACTAACAGCCGCTACAGTGTCATTTCAGTCAAAAACCATAGTGCTTTTGAACAGAGCCAATGCTCAATAGTTCCAAAAAATGTTAGTCATAAATTCACTAATTTTATGTGCACGATCTGCTGCTCCTAGTATGAAAATTTATGCCAAGTCTGTTTTAACTTCAAAAATATAAAGGATGAAGATTTTAGAAAGGTCTAACAATTATAACAAGAAAGTAGTAATGATAACTAAAAACTCACAAGATTTCCATCTGTGTTTAGGTAGCCATTATCAAGTTTACCACTGTGCTGTGTACCATCATCCTCATCTGATCCCTCTACACTCTCAAAAGCACTTGTACTAGCAACAGGGGACTTGGGTGAATTTGGTCTAAGTATTCCAACCCGTCTGTTTGAACTTGAACGGACAAGTTGCGTTGTACCTGCATTAATCATTTGTTGTTATCCAGGGTCATTCTTAGAGAAATGAAAAATGGTCATGTTAATATTGTATTACCATAAACAGACAAAGAAAGAGGGCAATATATCAGTATATCACAAACGTTATAGGTCTATCTGCTGCTAATTGAGCGCCCTTATATAAGCACCAATGACATTTACACTCGAGAACCATATTGAATTTGGAGTTGATAAAACTTTCTTTGAAAAAGAGTTAAAGTTTGTTTCGACTCTCATAATTGATTCTAGAGAAAAATTAAGGATCAGCACACCGACTGAACTAGTTAACACATTAGTTGAAACATTAACAAAGAATCAAAACGTTTGCTCAAGCTTATGGGCATAGCTGTTCCTTTGACCAAGTTACCTGTTTCTTCATTTCACTGTTTATAATTTAGAGAAATTAGCTCAGTAGCATTGCAAATATGTTCAAATTGAAAAGTAACATCCAATGTGAAGCTGACAGGTTGGGCCCTGGCCACTTGTCAATGAGACAGCAATGTTATTTTCCAACTCACATAAACTTCATAGTATCACTAAGCATTTTGCCCTAGAATTTATGACCTCCTTAAAAAGCTACCCTCGGCCTTGTAAGGTTTAAACAAAACTACAACTTTATATATGCATAACTAGAGAGCAATACATGCATTTCAAAAAGGAATACAGAAGTTAAGAGGAGTATTAGTCTCATCTTCCAAGTTAAACAACTGATCACTCCCCCTCCATACACGAAACATTTTAACGCATCTCTATGTCTATACAATGGCTTACTCACTACATCGGATCACTTCATAGATGCTATCCTTATTCCTACTTCTATTTCTAAAGCCGTTCCAGCATGGGCGGACCCAACGTGGTTCAAGGGTGTTCAGTTGAATACCTTTCTGTGTGCTACCCAATATTTAGTAGGTATATTATACATATATATTGATAATTATATAAAATATTTTATATTTATACTCCTCAATTGATTTCAGCCACTCTCACACCTCCCCTCTCCGATTCACCTAAAGTAACACGGTCTAATAACACATCCGCCCCCTCATCAGACTGGCCCATTGACTCATCCTTAGACCCCTTAAATGCTTACCTATCCCTCTCTCTCTCTCTCTCTCGCTCTCTCTGATCCAGACCAAAATCACCAAACCCAGTGGCACTGGTGCACAAGATTGAGGAATAAGGCAGCGACTACACGCTGTTGTGCACTGGTGCACACAAGCCATGCATATCAGATTGCATCAAGATAGTTTCGTTCTAAGCTATTTTGTAATTTCTCTAAATTATTTTGTAATTTTTCTAAATTATTTATAGATGTTGTATCTAGCACGAAATAATTTGTATTTTTTTTTGCTACTGTGGACTTTTACCTTTTATTTATCAACTTTGAACACCCATTTTAGAAATGTTAGGCCCGTCACTGAGTTCCAGTGCTTGGTCCGCACCACTTTCAAGGCGCCTAAAGCTTAAATTTAGCAATTAGCATAAACATGTTTCATTCAAATTTATTCTGAAACTATTCTCATACTGTACTAATTTAGCTTGGTTTGCGCGAAAGATATATAATTTAGCACTCAATGTTCACCGCAAGAGTTGTAGGAGCACTCGATAAGCAAACAAAACAAATTTTTTGTTTTCCACCTACAGCCATATCCAGTACGAAACCCCACACACTGCACCCAATCAGAAGCCATTTCACAACCTAGCCTAGCTAGCTCCAAGCTAACTCCCGCAGTCCTATCCACTTCGCACCCAGCCAGCCGCACATGCCCACACGTGTAACAGTAGATACAAACAAACGTACCATCGGGCCCCACGTGCAGCCTCGGCAAGCCCTGGGGGAACTGCATGGAGGTGGCGGCGACGAGCGCGCCGTTCAGGTGCGGCCCGACCACCTCCTCCTCCTCGTCCTCCTCGCCCACGGGGTACCACCTGGCGGCGGCGGCGCCGACGGCACCTCTGCCGGCGACGTGCAGAGCGGAGAGGTCGGGGAGGGAAGCGGAGCCGGCGGCCGCGCGGCGCGGGGGAGAGGGCTTCCCGGCGGCGCGGGGCCGCCGCCGCTGGCGCCCGTCGGCGGCGGCGGAGGAGGAGCGGGCGAGGTCGCCGCCGAGCTGCGCGACGGCGCGGCAGTGCAGGTAGTAGGCGGAGGCGGCGGCCGCGGAGGCGCCCACGAGCGCCGCGAAGGCGAGCTGCAGCTTGTACGAGGAGTCGGACGCGGAGTCCATGAGGTGGGTTTAAGAGAGGTGATTAGGACTTAGGAGAGTGGGAGGGAGGAGGAAGGGGATTGATTAGCACGAGAGGGCGGAGTGGTATTTATAGGGGCCCCGTACGGATGGTGGCGGGGATGCCAGGTGGGGGCCGCGAGGGGTGTTTCGCCACCTGAGTCAGCGGTGATTTATTGCGGCTTGGCTAATGGGGGTGTTTGGTCACTTGATTTGGGGGTTTGCTTTGTTTAACTAAGCTCTACAGTAATAAATGCTTTGCTTTCTTTGTATTACCGTGTGATTAGCTTTAGGCTTTTGTGAGGACATTTTTGGGGCGGTGGTGGGTACTGTAGTGTGGGGCCAGGGAGGGAATCCAATGGGGAATCAGAAATGTGGGGAGTGGATTTTATGCACCTAAGACCATCTACACACATTGGTGAAAATTTTACATGAAGACACCAAGGTTATATATATCGGTCCACTCTACACGATTTCAGTTTTTAGCTTCTAACTTAATTTTATCATTTTTAGTTTTTTATTTTTTGGGCTTTTTCCTTTTTCTCTTATTTCTTTGCATCGTCCATAATGATATAGACTTTTTTAAATTAATTATTTAGAAAATGCTAACAGCCGCTATGATATAAAAAAATAGAAGCCACGGTTTATAAGCCACATTGATCAGAAAGGAATAATATTTGGTTGCATGAGAGGAGAACAGCAAATGAGGCATTATTCATGGGCGTCAAGTTGTATAGATTGATTCAGTTAATATTGAACCCCGCAGGGCTGAAAAGGGAACGAGGACAAAAGGTAAACATAAAAACTTTCAAAAAAAGATAAGAATAAAGTAGGGGTTACTACTTAAAAGAAGTAAAATTGGGTTTATGGTAACCAGGGGCGGATCCAAAGAGGACCCAGTGAGGGCACAGGCCGCCACTCAATTCGCAGAAGTCCAGGTATATAGCCCAAGATTTAATGCTAGTGCCCCCACTCATCCCAACTAAAAGGCCCTCACTCATCTGTGATTTATCAAATTGATGAAGGAAGCCTTCATTTTGCCCTCTACTAAAAGGCCCAGGTATACTTGGCTTTGTGGGTGTGCCCCCTCTCAAATTTTGTCCTGGATCCGCCCCTGATGGTAACGATTTAGATCTGATAAGTTAACACTCAAGTCTTACATTTCTAAGATATGGTTCTATTCTAAGGTAGATAATATGGGACAAAGAAAGATTCCTAGAATTCACCTAGAAAAAAGAGGAAGCTTCCTAGATAGATAAGATCAAAGTAAGATGTCATGGTAAGGAGATTGGATATGGACAAATGGATGACTTTATAGGTCTGTTCTTTATTGTTTCGGCTTATGACTTTTGGTTGGATCTTTTGGTTTATTCGTGAGAGAGTACGGGATAATATAAATGAAGTCGCTATATAGTGTATTATAATCAATTTATAGACCCCATCTTGATAAGACACTCCGTTTAAAAATTAATCACTGTAGAAAAACCAAAAAGTAGCTTTTAAAATCTGAAAAGAAGAGACCCTAAAGACGTTGAACCCATGAAAAGAGCTATCTCCTAGCACTATTTCTATCAGGGAGGTGTAACAATCTAGTAGGCCTCGCTTCAAACGGCTTCGGTTTCTAGATTCCAATTTATTTAAGCTAGAAGTCACTTGGAACATGTGGTCTTCTAATTTTAGCTTTTTTTTTTGCTTTTTCCGGATTTTTTGCTTTTGTTTTTTCCTTTACATTGTCTGTGGAGATATAACGGTGTTTTCAATTTTTTTTCCTTATCTTTCTTCATTTTTTAATTGAATGATTTAGAAAAAGCTAGCATACGCTACATTACAATTTTAGCCAAAAAGCCAACGGCCATAGCTGAAAGGTATAAGCTTAAGCTCTTGGAGTGGCCCTTAAATAGGAAACTTCCAATAAAGACAAAAGTCCTTTTTAGTCTCGAGAAACGTATGGTTTAAAATTAAACTTATTTTAAACCCACTCAGAGTATATCCTTTCTAACTTGAAATCTTCACTTCGAAAGAAGTCATATTCTTGTACTCCAATTATATGCAACATTCCTTTTATTTTAATGTAAACAAATCAACATTCTAAATGCAAGTTAGCAGTTAGCGAGTGATCACCCCACTTGAAGTGCTTATTTGGGTGAGCAATCTTTGGAGTTTTCATAAAAGCCTTGATATGTACGTCAGCGAAATTGACATGCATAGCCATTGGGATACTTTGAACACTTTCGTGGAACAAATTATTATTTTTTCATATGTGAAACACATCAAACACCCTAGGATGGTTTGTGGTAACTTTATCTTACTTTTTCTTGATAGGGTGGTTTATTATATTCGATGAATATATGCATTTTTACGTGCTCCACATCAAGGCCAGTCTAGCCAAAGCAATTAAACAAAATTCTTTTTTGTATATCTTATCATGAAAAAAGAGAGCATCTTTTTTCCTTTCTATTTGTCTCATTAACTTTTCTAAACCGAAAGCATATGTCTACATACAAATTATATTCAGGCACACTCAAGTGACAACAATTAGATTCCCACAAACAATTGGATTGGATTGAGTGTTCTTGCCTCTTCCTAAATGGCTTAGTCATGCATTGAAGTTACTCCTGTCCGTGCACAAATTGATTCATGGGACAAAGCCTTACCATGATTCTTGGACGAGATGAAAAGTGCAAAAATCACATTCTCTGAGTGCAGTACTATTAATTTCTCCAATTATGATAATAGCCCCAATGATATAGCTTTTAAAGTAGTTTATCCAAAAGCTAAAACTGATGAGAGATTTAATCATTTACCATATCTTTCATTATACTTGATAAAATGTCTTGCGATGTGTCACTTACATACGGATTTTGGATCCACATGTAAGTGAGATATCACAGAGCATTTTATCAAATGCACATGAAAGATAGGATGAATAGTCGAGAAATTTGATGATTTATCCTACTTTTGTTTGCAAACAGTTCATTTTACCCCACAGTTTATATCAATGGATCACTTGCCCTATCTTTCAATTTTCAATTGATCATTTGCTCTCTTTGTATTTCCAGCTATTTTCTATTTTGACAAAAGTAAATTACTATGGAAAATGACCAAACTACCCTTTCTTTGAACGACCAAAATGACAATATATTCTTTACGTGCAAAGTTGGTTGCCTTATTCTTAGGCTGTTGGCAAAATCCAAAACGCACCGAGTGGAACTAATCAACTGTCTGACAGACAAAACGGCAACGCATTCTGCTAGCCAGATCATTCACAAAAATGTTGGCGTATAGGACAGAGAGTTTAGCAAAAGCAATCAAATAGAATAGCTCTTCACATGCCCCATCCAAAACCATCAACTCAAACTCCAAGCAAACAGAAGCCAACAAAGTTTTTCCATTCTGAAGCAAATGCAATAACCAAAAATGTTTAACAAATTTACAGGATGCAAGTCACTGATCCAGTACAACAAAAATCAAGACATGTCTTGCAATAATACATCAATTGGCAAAATGGAAAAAGGCAAGTGTGCTATTCCTTCTTGACAACAACCTTGCTTCTAGACTTCACTGACGACAAGAATAGTAGGGTGTACTTGTGGTGCCTAATCACCATGAGCATATGCAGCCAGGAACAACTCCACCTCATAACATTGCACATTACATATCATCACAAAAGCAATCCAACATCATCTTAGTACTCAACTTAGTACATAGCAGTTAAGTTCAAACTACAAAATAATCTCACAAAATAAGTAGTGTTTGACAGAGGCTTTGCACTAGCCTAGCAAAATTTGAACACCTTGTTGGCCACCTCGCTGACACCAAGAGCACGATGCAGAGAAGGCCCTCAAAAGCACGCCTACTAGTACCTGCAGATACAAGTAGAGAAACTATAAGAAAGAGTAGTGTTCGACAGAAACATCTCAAAATAACATAAAACAGTTTACCATCACATTTGATGCCAACATGTGAAGATGGTGTTGGTTTGTATATACTCCAATAAACTCAAAATAACATAAGACAGTTTACCATTACATTTATGTCTTTCTTTCCTTTCTTGGGGTCATCATCATGAAAGTGGTTATAATTGATGGCTGAGAAGGTCCCTTAGGAGCTATTGCAAGAGCAAGTTGCCTGCATGTAAAATTTGTTAAAACTTGCATGTTTATTCAACAATATGGCAGAAATTAAACGTGCATATGACCTTGTCACTGGGCCTAGGCTGTCATGCAAGACAGCAAGAATGTTGAGAGAGGACCTTGTGGGAGTAGCAGGACTTGTTCTTGCAATGTTCTTCCTATCTTTTGTTTTCTTGAAAAAACACTTAATTAAACGAGTTTTGATAATAGTTACCTATGGATGAAATAGTTCTAATTTCTGATAATACCTTTTCTTCGTCCCATGTAGTGGACATCCAGCTTACCTATGTCCCAACTCACCACATTTTTTTTGCACCTATTTTGGGTTCCCAAGTTAATCGACTTCTTACCATTGCCACCCTTATCGAGGCATCCCTTAATCCTCAATTTCTTAGGCCTTCCTGCAGATCTTTTTGCAAGTGGTGGAAGAAAAACAAAGCCTAGATCAACCTTAGGCCACTAAATCCTATCAGCCAATGGTTCGATTGCCCCTTCGTAAGCTGCTCTGAACCTCTAAAGTGAGTAGTAGTCATGAACATAGTCTTCTAAGTTGATGTTCCTCTTTTCAATAAAAAAATCAAGGGCATGATCACAAGGCTTGCCTGTGTGCTGCTACTCAAGGCAAGCGCACTCATGCGAAGCTATCTTCACCACATGCCTGAAGTTGTTGTTCAATATGTCTCTAACTTCAACACTCCCACGATGGGATCTACTAACCTTCAAATGTCCAAGTCCTCATTTTTATTTGCTGCATGATAGCTGGTAGCATTCTTCCTTGCAGTCTTTCCCCCAATCTTTCTCCTCTTGTCAATTAGCACCATAATTTTCTCCCTGGTCTTGTCTGCTAGCTGATCAACTGGCATATCCTTTACATCTCTTACCCAATTGTTGAAGCACTCTATGAGATTATTGTTGATATAATCACACTTAATCTCTATGTTGAAGCTGAACCTCATCCAAAGCAACTTGTGGTGTCTTTGCAGGTATGGAGCCACCTCAGTGCATGCTAGAAGCACCTTGTCCAAGTGGTGCTCAAATGCCTTTAGCCTGTATGCCCTAGCTGTTGGCCTGATATGTTCAGAATAGTCCCCATGGAATTTCTTCACAAAATTGTTCATCAAGTGTCTAAGGCACTCGCGTTGCTCAGCTTGAGGGAAAACCACCTTCATAGCATTTTCTGAACTCTTGCAAGTATCTATACAAATAGCTAGTTTTGGAGGATCTCCAATTGACCTATGCAGTTGCCTCATGAATCATGTCCAATTATCTTCAATTTCTGATTGAAAGAATCCAATAGCTACAGGGTACATCTAGTTATGTCCATCAAGGGCTGTGCATGCAGCCAAATGCCCATTCCAATTTCTATTCAATGAAGTTGAATCTATACTAAGGTAAGGTCTACACCCAGCAAGAAAGCCCTCAATGCAGGGCTTAAGTGCCATAAAGAATCTATGGAAGTACACTTCACCTTTGACTGTTCAAGTGGCAACCTCTACAATGCTGCCTAGGGACCTCAAGTCAATTTTTGCTTTAAAATTACACAACATCTGGAAGCTGTAATCCCATGACCCATGCAGCTCATCCATAGCTCTCTGTCTCCCCCTCCAAACTGTGTCATATCCAATTGTGTAATTATAGTCATTCGAAAGCTTTCCTTGTAGAGCCTTTGTAGTAAGGTTTGGATTATGCTCTATATGTTGACAGCCCTGTCTGCTACCCATGACTGGGAGGCCATACTACTACTTATTCTACTAGTGGAAGTACATGTGTGGCTCTCTACTATCTTTGTAACCTGCATCAATAATAGAGAAATTAAATACAATTGCTACAACATAGCCAGAAAGAAATGCATAAATGTAATTGTTCACTACGAGGTTAGTACCCTGATAGTTGTCTTGTCTTGCATTCTATGAGTTACAATTCTTCAAGGGCATCCTTTTGCCTTACAAAAGCCCATAAACCTTGTGAGGTCAAATTTCACAGTGCTAATGTCAAACTCCTATAGAATAGCATACTGATACGAGGTCGCTTGATCTTCTCGTTGTAGGATCAAGATACTTGCGTGTAGCCTTTCGAATTGTAGCGATCCTCTGTCGCTAATGCAAGAATGAACGCTCTTTAATTCGCAAGATTACACACGCCGGACTTCACGACCACTAAGCAAAGCCCTATCGCGTTCCTAATTCCCAGTGAAAAGGTTGAACAATCTCAATTTGCAAGAACTCTCAATTTTCTATTGAGATTGATTGGCTAACCAAAGAGTAAAAAAAACAAGCAAAAAGGGTTTCTTCCATTATCTAGTTGTCCCTCATATCTAGTCACCCCCCTGTTTGATGATGATAGCGCGTATTTATATGGCGGCCAACCTGATACATCCGCACATGGGCCTAAGGCCAAGTCCACACTATTTGGCCCAAAAGAAACTGAGATAACGCTATTGGAATCAGCACTAGAAACTACTTACATGGCCACTAATTATATGGCCATGTTTTGACTAACCGCATGACACATAGTCCATGGCTTAATCAATTTAAAGCTTGCAGCTTGGCTGATTCCTTGTTCGCTGCCACGCATGGCTTTTCTTCACGTAGCTAGCACACACATCCATGCATGCATTGTTTTCCACATACGTGAATAGTAATCTCCTTTGTAGCGCCCTTTCTCCCACACCTCCCATTGGACATCAACTTCGCTCATCGACTTAAACACAATTAAAGTACTAGCATTAAGTAGTAACTAATTTGCATGTAAATCAAAATCCATTTTACTTAGGAATGAGTTCACCTGATAATATTTAATGCGGCTCAATAATTCTTTCCAGTCAAATAATATTTTTTTACTGAAAAGCCTAAGACACATGTGTATCCACATCATCCACCCCTTCTTAAAAAAAATTGTCCACAGCTTTTGATAACCTGAAAATGTAATAAACAAATAATACAATGTGTATGCATGGTATATATATTTATCATTTACACTCCTTCCATTTAGCACATTATTATTACCTGAAGGCGTAGTAAATAAAAAATAACACATAATCATGGTATATATAAATCAATTATTGTGTCATTCTTGTTGTTTTGCACAAACCAATTAGTATAATAGCAACCATAAGTTGTATAGATGGCAACATTGTCTTTCACATCATTCTCTCTCTCATGACAAAACATCGTCCTCGACTTTGCTAAGTACATGGACAAGTCATTAATAGGCCAAACCAGATTAAGTTGTTCAAATATAGCGGAGAAAATTTTTAGTGCCTTCCATGCTTCAATTGCGCTATTCTGATTATTTGTACATAATTGTATATTAAAGGATAAACAAGTAGGATTAAGAAATCTTTTAAAACATGAAGCACTATTCTTAAAACTCATCTCATTGTGATCATGCTATGGCACAAAAGATAATTTATCTAAAATATGCAATTTTAATTCATCAAGCTTATCATATGTAATGCATATTCGGTAAACATAAAACTTGTCATATATACCATAATCTCCAATCAAATTGAACTTAAAAGTGTAGCCATATATACTAACTAGTGATTTTAAACATGAAATTTCAGCAACATTCTCAATCACACTAGATAGCTCTCTAGGATTATCAAACATGATATAATACAAAAAATCACTAGGAGATATTCTCATAAGAACTTTCTTATGAGTAATCAAGTCCACATTATATAAATTAAGCTTATCAAATTCAGAATGTGAAATTTCCTTTTGCACATATGAATTTTCATATTTACTTATTGTTTCACAATTAAATTCAGCACCAATATTATTTCCTTTATCATTCTTCTTAGTTGATGTAGGTGCTGTTGGTATCACGTCTACATGATGGAACAATAGAGCAGCAAGTACTTCATCCCCACCCGTGGTTATCTCCTCATCTTTTGTCTCCAAAGGTGCCAGTTATCGAATGGTCAACTTCTTGTCTTCAATGTCAACCTGCATAATGTGAGAAACAACACTAGAAGTAGATATTAATGTGTTAGTTTTAGAATCAATCTCACTTTGTCTATTTTCTACTTCTCTCTTTTTTTTGGTGTTTCTCTCACACTCTCAATTTAGATGCTCTTAACGTCATATATGGCGAAATCATACAACTCACTCTTTTGAACACTCTCACTCAATTTGGCTATGTGGCACTCATTCTCGCATGGATTTTAATGCACCTCATGTGTTGTATGTAGCATCGGGGCAGTACTACATGTCTTCTTAACTGAAGAAAAAATCCCATGCTCGATCATCTTCTTATGTGTCACACTGGTAGAGACATAAGAACTGAAGTATAGATATGGATAGAACCGTGATGTGCGTCTCTCCATAAGTCTCGTCTCCTCCTCAATAGCATAATTCATAAGATTATACATACTATTAAAATATTTATATTGAAGTGTGGTGGGTCAAAGCAGGGGTAGTTTGGTCATTTTCTGTAGTAATTTACCTTTGCCGAAATAGAAAATGGTCTGGAAATGCAAAGATGGCAAATGGTCAACTGAAAACTGAAAGATAGGGTAAATAATCAATTGATATAAACTATAAGACAAATGAGCTGTTCACAAACAAAGATAAAACAAATCATCAAATTTCTCAATAATCAAACATTTCATAGGTGTTGCCTTGAAAAAGGGGCTTGCAAGGCTAGCCCACCCATTTCCTCTCTGCACACAGGCGCTCCCAGGAGGCGCTCTCGCCCATCTCGCCCGCGCGCGGCCGCCGCATCCCGCCCGCTCGCCGCCGCCCCATCCTGCTCGCTCGCCGCCCCCAAGTCGTCCGACATCGCATCGCCTGAATACCGCCGCCATCTCCCGCCATCTTGTAAGCTAGCAATTTCTGATGTAATAGGTCGTTTATCTTGTGTATGTTGATGTTGTGTTCAGATGCGGTTACTGATTTCTGATCTAAAAGAAACAAAGTATTGGAGATAACATCTTTGAACACTTTGATGCTTAAACTCTAAAGTACCTGAATGTTCATGGATTGACTCATAGCGTCATGTACCATTTACTGATATTGTTCTTTGTCCGTGATATATAAACAGTGTGTTGTCTTTGCACAGAAACAGTTAAAATGATGTCTATGAGTAACTAGGTCAAATTATCTCATTGATTGTTGCAACGGAAGTCATAAGTTTGCACTAGTTATGCACGTTGTGTGAGTAGTGTTTGCCTTCCAAGAAAATGTATATTTTACCTTAGACGAATGATTTTGGACGTTTTAAAATGTTGTTCAATTATTTGTAACTTCGTACAATTAGGTCGTTCCATTAATATTTCTTCAAATAAATTCAAAATCAACCATATCTGTGCTAAATCAAAACATAAATGTGCCTTCAGAACTCTCAAAATATATTTTAGATATTTCAACATTTATCTGCAGCTGAAGAAGCCAGCCATCCCAACAAAAAGCCAGGTTGCCAAACAGCCTTTTAGGAAAAATTATAGTAATCATCTATAGCTGCTTTTCAGCTAGAAAGCCAAAAAAACTTATGAAAAAAGGTACAACTCCCTCAAACAGGACAATAATCGCACCCAATAAGATGTGTTTTACCCGCAAGACAAAGAATTGTACAAAGCCACATCTTGCAAATTAGAAGGGAAAATTGCAACAAACATTCCCACAAGTCGAAGTGATTTTCTCGATCAGTTTGATAGACCCTTTTACAAGTACTTTTGTTGTATTTACCCACTTATAAGTTCGTTTCTTTTCGAAGCAATAACCCTACTGTCGTATTTAGTTAGAAGAGTCTATCGAACTCGTTTAGACCCATGGGCGTAATTCAAGCCCAAAATATACAGTAGATTGTCCTCCAATCTTATATGGTGGAAATTGAAGTGCTTGCATTACTTTTGAACAATTTCTCCCTGATCACACCTTTGGCACCTCAACCAACATGCACAAATTATATATGGTTAAGCGGTTCATCGTGGTCCTATATGACCGCTTCGACAAAAGGGCATAAAGTGGTAGAAAGGTAACAAAATGCATGCCTAAAAAAAGGAGGGAGGTAATGTCAAGGCCCTTCCTATTTAATTTCATAAAAAAGAAGAAAGTATCCAATTAAATTTCTTGTAAATGTGAAATAGTTGAAGCATCATATGTAGTTATCCGACTTATCTATTAGATTCGTGATAGAAACACTCACTTGTGGTGTCTATTTAGGCATATGCTGAAGAACCAAGAACTAGAATAACCACTCAAAAAACGAGCATAACAACATAGAATATCACTACTTTTCTGCAACTGATTCGGCAATATTAACCCAAGTGTTTCATCACAAATCACAGCAAGCATAATTCTGATTGCGAATTAGCCGAGCATCCGAACACAACATTTTTTCGCTACTTAGATTTCATATGGTAAACTTTTTTTTTTACATGAAACAAAACTCCCAAGAGTAGGGGTGGAAATTTGGCTTGGGGCTTGCGAGCCGGCTCGGCTTGTAACGAGCTCGAGCCGGCTCGGCTCGGGCTCGTAATAATTCAAGCCAAGCCGAGCGCAGTTTGTAGCTCGTGAGAAAACGAGCGAGCCCGAGCCGCTCGCGAGCCGCTCGTTGGCTCGTTCGAGCTCGGTCGGACTCGGCCCGCCCACTCGCTCGCTCGATCGGTCCGATCCGCGATCCGACTCGGCGACTCCGCCCTAACCTAACCCGTCGGGCGGCACTCCATGACCGCGATCCGCTCCGCCGAATCGATTCCCCCTCCCGGCGGCGCCGCGCCGCCGTCCTTCCCGGATCCTCCCCTCCTTCCTTCCCACGCGCTCGCCGCCGCCGCCGCCCTCCCGGTCCCGGATCCTCCTTCCTTCCCACGCGCGCCGCCACCGCCGTCCATCCGGAATCCCTTCGCCGGTCCCAATCGGCGCCTCGGCGGTGTTCTTCCTAATCCCGATCCACAACGCGCCACGCGGCTCCTCCAACCGACGCGAATGGGCTCGCTCTGCATGCGTGTGAAATGTGAATGTGCTCTTTGAAGTCTTTGAATCGTGAATGTGCTGTCTTTGTCTTTGTCTCGTGTCACTTTGTGTGATTGTGTGAATGAGCTTGAATGCGCCGCTCGATCATATCATCATCATGTGCCGTGATGTGCGTGTGAATGTGCTGAATATGCCTCTCGTGATTTTGATTTTGTGAATGTGTGATCATATCATCATCATGTGCCTGTGATGTCTGTGTGAATGTGCCTGAATATGCCTCTCTGTGATTTTGATTTTGTGAATGTGCCTCTGTTGAGTCTGTTCTCTTCGAATTCTCTTCGAGCCAAAATGGCTCGTTCGCTTCCTTTCGAGCCAAACTGGCTCGTTCGGTTGATTTCGAGCCAAAATGGCTCGTTTTGTCATCTTCGAGCCAAAATGGCTCGTTCGGTTGCTCGTTCGGTGCTGTTCGGTGCTGGCTCGTTCGGGCTCGCAAGCCGGCTCGAGCCTCATCTCGAGCTGAGCCGAGCCCCTCCCGTAGCTCGTTTCGGAAACGAGCCGAGCCGAGCCAACTGTTCACCCGAGCCAGACCGAACTTGGCTCGAGCCGGCTCGGCTCGGCTCGTTCCACCCCTACCCAAGAGGATCACAAAACATTGGCGATTAGAGAACAATTTAAGATGGTATCCTAAGAAAAAACGATTCCTGTAAATAGAAAAAAAAAAGCTTACTTCATATCTTTTCTTAAGCATACTTCGTCTTTATGTACAATAATTTTGAATCCGGTATTGAAGGGCATAATTGCCGCTTCACGTGTTGCCCTAGTTGTTGCAGTTTTTGGTTCCAAATTCTTGAATTCCACACACCACATACGTGGGTACGTAGGGTTATTCGGTTTGATGCCAAGCATGGGAAATACTAAAATGGTGAACGACGACATCTTACTTTTGAGTCCAAGAAGAATAAGGAGAAAAGATTGCATATATACTACTAGGAGGTGAGCTTCAACTTCTGGCTTATTTTTCACTATTTATAAATTTTATCTTTTTTTGAACTTTTGGCTTTTTTGAGCTTTTTTGGCAGTTTTTTTTTCGTATTCGTTCACGTTGTCCGTAATGAGCTAACATATTTTTTCTATTTTTAAAATTTAATTAGCTAAATAAGTCACATTCAGCTACAGTAAAATTTCAGTCGCTACAGTATAGTTTCAGTCATAAGTCACAGTTTTTCAGCCCAACCGATCAAGGCCTAAGGATATGTTACAATTCTTAGTAACTACACACCAACCGCACACATTTTTTATTGCTGGATAGAAAACGGGCAGCCATAGGATCCAACAATGTGAAAAATAGGACATTTTTTAATTTTTGATCAAGGCTTTAATCTTGGCTGTCAATCGCACATACAGCAGCCGAAGGATTGTGCAATCCCACCACTACAGCAAATCTCGCTCAGCCTTTCGTATACCCTATGGATGGTTTTGAATAGTTTGCCCCTACTTGCTTAGTTGGACACTTCCAAACATTGTTTATGTTGGATCGTGCAGGCGACTAGGCCCTACTTGTTTTGGCTTGAGCTTTGAGCTTATTTTGCACTATTCATAAATTTTATCTTTTTCTATACTTTTAGCTTTTTTTAGTTTTTTTACCGTTCTTTTTTCTCGTATTTGTTTAAATTATATGTGATGGGCTAACATGTTTTTTCTATTTTTAATTTTTTTAAATTTAGTTATGCTAAATAAGTCTCTGACAGCTACAGTATTTTTTCCACCATCTACAGTTTTTTTCAGCCAGTTACAGTGCTTTTCAGCCATAAACCACTAAAAAAAAAGCTCTTTTGAGGAGGGTCTAAATGGGTTGAATAGAAGCGACTAAAAAAATCCTTCCAAGTATTCATAAAGGATCTCTTTTTTTTTTGTTAAAAAAGGGATCTTCTCTCCTCTACAGTTTTGCTTGTAGCCACATGAGACATTAAAAAATGTCTAGGTCGAAGCAGGTTTGAGGCACAACTTACAGCGATAACAGGACAGGGACAAAACAAGACCTAAGTTTATTATGTAGGACGCTTGTATCAGTTATATGCACAGAAAGAAAGCCTTGCCATCAACATTTCGATCGCAACTTTCCTGCCCACATATTTCCTAAAAGAATTCTTTTTCCTCGGTTGCCTTTTCTCTTCCAAAGTAAACAAATGCTACAATCAGACCTTTCCTTGTTAAGCTGAGAACATATGCATCAATCAATCAATCAATCAATTAGCATGGCAGCAGCACTAACTTGATTGCAGCAAATCAATCAATTAGCTGAAAGGAACCACATGACGTTGTTGGATATCCACTAAAACCCTAAAAATTGCACCTACAAAAAGCAATAAATGTGAGATCCAATCACCTCTTGTTGGTGGCATGTGTAAAAGATGCCTGCCTCCAAGCTGGCCAGCATGATCAAAGCTGCTGTCTGAAGGACAAGAAAAATGAGAAACTATCGCACTTTTGGCCCTGTAGCACACTTTTTTTTTCAATCCTAGCCTCTTGAGGGTAAATTTGCAATTATGGTCCCTCCGCGATCGCAGCAGCAGCATGTGACACATGTGCCACCTGCCACACACCCCCATTGCGGCAGGAGGTGGCCACTATGACACGTCGGTCCAACGTGGTAGGCGACGAGTGAGCGAGGCAGACAGTGGGCCCTATCGGCCTGCCGCACTGCCAGATCGGTGTGTCTGGTTTGCAATAATCTTCTGTGGTACCTTGATTTCCAATAATCTTGGATGCTAGATTATTTGAGAACTTTTGTAAAGAAACCAACCATATGGTTTGGAAGGCACACAAAATTAGAATTATTGAAAGTATGTATGTTTTTTTTTGTTCAAATGGACTAATATTTTTGCAAGTTTTGGCTTAAGTGAGAATAGAGCAGCGAAGATAAGATTTAAAGCCTGATATAACAATTGATAATGAATGTAAGAATTACATGGCGCACAAGGTTTGGTTGCGTGCATATGTTTGCCTCGCTATTCCTACGGTACAAATGGCAACATACATGAACCATAGACCCGAACTACAAGTATGATATAAATACACCTTTTTGAAAGGATAATACTTGATGGATGGAAATCAAGTCAGGCTTGCGTACGTCCTACTCCCTACGGGCTCTCCTATGCCCTTCAAGTTATTCTTCACGTATCTTCCTCATGTGCTCTAAGTATTCTTCCTTTTTTTCTCTTGTCCTATTCATATTTGTGCTCCTTCCACCTAGTAACAGCCACATGCCCATACATGATAAGGTCTATGTCCTCTTTAGTCGGCCATTATTCCTATGTGCACCTTCTTCCTTGCTAGTGTCGGTGAAGAAGTTAGTACTATTCAAAAGAGGTAGAATGAAAATCTCGATAGACAGCTCACATGCGGGCACACCATAGTATGCCCGCAAACGTAGCCATCTTGATTTCCTACACTAATAAGTCTGTACTTAGCCTGTACACTGCAACGACAACGTACAATTTCTAGTACATAGTCACCATACCTCATCGGTGGAACATGATTCACATGGTTCTACAGTTCAGAAGGGCCATTCCCTTTCCTTCCCCTTTCCCAGCTGATGGAGGTTTCCAACGTGTGAATACTTCTTATGCAACTACATTTTAGCATATATTTCTGTCTAATGAATGCCTTGTTGTACTTCTCTAGGCCATCGATCCACTGGAAGAAGTAGCAATGCTCCTCTAGCCACGATACATGGATGTAGTTAGCTATGTTTGAAATACATATGCATTGTAAAATATGGAAAGACATGACTCACATAGTAATCCCCGCAATGTAGAAAGACCAAGTGACGATACTATGATGCATGGATTGCTTAATCCATGTCGGCTTACCGCAATCGCATTGCAGCGTGAAATTTCGGTGGTACAGGAGCATCCTTCCAAGACCTATCTGGGTAGTTTTGCTGTCTTCTTGGCAACCCATTGTCGCTATCGGAGCATCTTCGCATAATCGGACATCGTTCTCTACCTCTCTTCTCCCCTACATGTCTTCTATGTGCCCTTTATGTGTTAATCAAATTAGCTCAAATGGAGTGTTGCCTAAAGTGGTGGAGGCTGCCGTGGTTTTAGAGCTGGTTGGGGTGTAGAGTGAAGGAAGTAAATTTTGGTGAATGCAATTGTACTCACGCCCATAGGAAGGTATCTTTGCCTACACTATAGCTCAATGAGTTATCAGTTCATAGGAAAAAGCATGTCATAGAGCGTGGTCACATTAGTCTGAAAAGTAGGCCACAGTGTGGTCACGTCGGTCTGATAAGTCGATGGTTGAGTGCTATCACTTCAGTCTGAAAAGCTGGTGTGATGGTGCTGTCATTGCGGTCTGAATTGGAGGCAGCACGGTGTTGTCTCTTGTCAGTGAGAGGCAGCTGTGAGGGTGTTGGCACATTGGTGTGAGAAAGGAGGCGACACTGGATGCCTCCAACACGTCATCAATTCACTTTGTTTGTCATTACATACAATATATATACTACGTAATTGTTAGACAATATATATAGGCAATCGATACGGTATGTGGTAACATAATTTATACAAGAATGGTATGAGATAGTCACATGCAACATAGTACATAATCGGTACATATGTGATGCATGGGAATAACAAATCCATGCACTTAGTGTAAAGTACAGAAATCCTGCGCGGTACAAGGTCAAGGGTGATCTGCTCATCGCTTCTCTCACGGCGAAGCTAGTCCTTTCAGAAAGTCAGCCTATCAGGGGAGCATTGTACATTGCGGAAGTCGTACTATGAAGGTTGAGTGGCAACAGGGGCATTAAGATACTGATTGGGTCCAATCTTGTGCGTGCTAAACATCTCCTCAACCCAGTCGTATGGTGAAGTGTTAGTATCTTGTGGAATCAAACATGTTTCATTAGGTTGCCAGAAGGTACACTTGCAATGTCAACTCGGTTTGCAAACACACATAACGGCACCATGTGCTGGGCAGATGATGAACCTCCAACCCATTATTGGAACTCATCCCGGTAGATCCACACAATGAGAAGCCATGGCACCGATGATATTAAACACAAGCGCGAAAACTAGTGCACAACAACCGCGTGGTTTTCGCATGCAATTTTATAACCTCTCATCGGCTGTTCTTGAAAAGAAAAGGAAAGGGGAAAAAAGCTACTCATATAGCAGAAAATATAGTGGTTAATTATTGCATGCTAATGCTGCTGGTGCGGCGAATACGAGTGCGGAGCTGGGGGGCGAGTATCTTTTCTGCGTCCTTTTTATCCATCCTATTGTCCCGTGTTACCTAGTTGCGGTCGGCGTTTCTCGCCGTCGCTTTCGAATGGTACGGTAGGTAGGTATGCGTGTGAAATGAATCGAATTGCCCCGTACCAGTAGAGAGAAATGAAAAGCAGATGTCCAGTCATTGCTTGGAACGTAGATATGTTACATTGTTACTCCACTAAAATCATTTTGGCAAATAGATGTTTTCAGGCCTCATTTAAAACAGGCGATTTTTTTCTTATTTCTGCGGGATTTGAAATAATTTATATAAAATTTCTGCAAGATTACTATAGAATTCTTGTGCTGTAAACGGGCCCTAGCATTTCATTCTCGTTGTAGCTTGCTTCGAAATAGGTATCTTTCTGGCAAGCAAGTTTTGTGCCGGAATAGAGCCTGTTCTTTTTAAGTTTTTTTCTATAGTAACTAATTTTTAAACGAAATATCTTTTCAAGATCGAGTCTACTAGTTAATTATAATACATACTGTACCGACTTCATTTATATCGTCAAAAACCGCACATTAGTTTCAGTTACTTTATAAGCTCTCACACAAACAGCCTAAAAGTCATAACCGTAGCCAAAAGCTATAAGCCACAGCAAAAAAGAACAGGCTCGGCAGTAGACGTGGACTGCGCAATGCAACACGCTTCTTAAACAGCAACATCACCGGCCATCCGGCAGCCCGGCCCGTGTGTCAACAAGAAACAATTGTGCACAATTTGCAGGGTGCGGGAAAAGAGAGGCCCTTTCTTATCTGCAACGGTAAAAGCAGCACGCGCAACATGCACGCACGAACGAGCGCTCTCTCAAAAGATAACACACCGCATAACTCAATTTAACTCAATGACCATAGGATCACAGTGCAAAAGCTATAGCCCAAAAGAGTCATGTCTCCACTTACTTTAGATTATGACTTTAATTAAAGTTCAACAGACTACCCACCGTTCCAAACAGCAACAGGAAACCGTATGCAATCGCATCTCAAAGGCAACATGACATGGGTACGATATGTTACTTAAGACTCCAAAAGAACAAGAAGCGCCTCAGCTCCTTCCCGGACACACACATCATCAAAACACATAACCAGTGTGGCTTCAGTCATCGGATGCCTTCGGGGACTTCTCAGGCATCTTCGGTGCGTCCGAAGCCTTTCTCGCCTTGTGTTGTGCCACCGCAGCTTTGAAATCTTCCCTGATGCCGGTATCCTTGAACTTCAGAGCAAATGTTGTAAGCCCGCTCTGCGATTCGCCAATGCTGTTCATACAAGCAAACGTCACGCCCTTCTTATCCATGTCCTTCAGCGACATGTCTTCGTAAAGGCTTGCATTCAGAATCAGTCGGTAATTGCCCTTGGCCCTCATGATGAGCCGACCTCTCTCACCACCAGATACCGGGATGTTCAACTTTAGTTCTCCTTTTCCTCTTTCTTTCCAGCCCCCATCTAAGTACTCATACAATGCAGAGTCAGCAGTAAATACGGCCTTCTCGTTTTCTTCACCAGTTTCAACGGGCCCCTCTGGCATAGCAAATTTCTTGGGTGCTTCTGCTGCAGTAGCAAGTGCTGGGGAAGAACTCCCATTGTTTGTGGAACCAATATTAAAAGAAGGGAATGACGAACCATCAGTCTTTAGCCCAAATAGGGAAGCAGTTGAGCTTTCTTTAGAGGCTGAGCCAAATGAAAATGATGAGCTTGAAAATCCAGTTCCAGCCAGTCCTGTGAAGGCATTTTGGCCACTTGACAGATTCTTAAAAGAGAACAGGGGTGTCAGTGATGATGACTGCCCTTTGTTATCAGCCTCCTGCTGCTCCTCAGATGATCCATCTCTGGTATCTGATTCACCTCCACCTTTCTTCTCAGCATCATCCTTGTTGATTTTATCTTCATCTCCAGATTCATTTACTCCTTTCTTTTCTTCAGCATCTCCCTTCTTTGTTTCGCCCTCGGCTTCAAACGTCTTGCTGATATCCTCCTTGGGTTGTCCAACTACTACTTGGTCCTCAGTCTCACCAGGTCCATCCCCCATGTCTTCTGCCTTGTCATTGGTCTCAACAGGTTGAGATGGTGCTTCAGTTGGGTCATTGGACTTAGTTTTTGCATCTGATTCTTTCAGAACTGATTCATCCTTTTGAATTTCAGCTACCTCATTGGAATCTGCATTCTTGTCCGTTGCAGATAAAGCATCTTTCCCACTCCCATTGCTGCCCTCATCAGCTTTCTCACTTGAGTAACTGTCCTTTACATTTGCCGTCATGACATCAGAAGGTTGAGGCTCTGAGACAGGGATACTTGCTTGAACACTAGAATCACTGGGGGTAAATCTGATTGCAGAGAAAGGATTAGAAGAAGGGGCTGATGATGGCTGCTGGCGCCGAACCTTTACAATTCTCCGGGTTGCCATCACTTCCTCACTAGCTTTCTTAAATTCCCCCATCTCTTGCTCCGGTGAGTCATCATCAGGCTCAGGATTATCCTTGTTGATTTGGGTACCTGCAACCCTCTTCCTAGAGGTTGGAGCATGTTCCTCATCTGCCATCTTACAAGTATTGAGTGCCTGAAAATCCAAACAAAAGAACAAACTAAGAAAAGAGTAATGAAATAGTTTACCCAAGTGACCATGCAATCATCACAGGTAATAGCACAGCTTAAACACATTTTGGACAATGCAGGTTCTTTACTATCCATCAAGCCACCTACAAAATAAACTTAAAATAAATCAGGAAAGAAGAGAGGCAATTATTATTATATGTTCAGAAAAAATAAATGCTGAAGTAGAACAAAATTATGTGATTGTTATGCAATATAATCGTGAACTATAATATCCCAGTTTTACATTTACATCTACCAGCAAACAAGTGCACTCAAAATAAAAAACCACAATGTGGCCAAACTAGGTTGTCCAAAGTCCCAAGATGAACATGTGGCGCCATATCATGTGTTATGGACAGTGTGGTATGGCACTTGCACCTGTGCCTAAGACGAAATAAACATAATAAAGACACTTTCCCATCTTCAACTGCCATCTATAACTACACAAGATTCATAAAGGCGAAAAAACTGTTGCCTTGATAAGTTCTGTGTTGGAGGAAAACAAATCTTTCCTCCAATGCAGTGTTGACACATACCATGGGCATCGTATCATATCCTACAAGCCACACATCTCCAGTATATGTCACTCAGAGAACTGTCAGTGTCTAGTACGTGTTATATATATATATATATATATATATATATATATATATATATATATATATATATATATATATGCAACATTCTGCTTAAAAGTGTAGTGTGCTACCAAGCAGCTAAAGCAGAAGAATTTCTATATATCAACACTGAGAAGCATTTGATTGGAAGGTAAAAAATTTCCAGGCCACTCAAATACGATGAATTGATGTACATGCGTACAGCATTGGTAAGATCTGATAACAGTAAATACATAATTACATGTGCTACATATGTGTTCTAACCAAAGAATCATGTTCAAAATTCAGTTCATAAAAATATAGCTATATAAAGCCCCATAACTCTAAATTGTTCTCTGTTCTGCATGGTATATAGAACAACAGAACTATAACACTAGCTAGTAACAAGAATACGTGACAATAAAATATTATCAGCTAGATATTATTAATGTTGAAGGGAAATTAACAAAGCTAGAACTCAATGTAACATATTTTTTAAGTTCTTTATGTTGAAACAACAAAATTTTGCAGCCAGTGTCACATATTTCATTTTCAAGACATATTGGACATAAAACTAGTTTATTGTAAGTACAAATCAGCTGCTTTTTATTTACAGTAAGTATACAGCATTACAGGTACTATCTTCAAACTCAAAAGAAATAGAAAAGAAGGGTTTTCTCATCTGGAACTCAGTGATTTCACAAGCTGACACAAAACTTTATCACGGTCCATGAGGCATTACTCTAAAATAGAGCGAAAGTAGCATGGAAGAATGTAAAATTTCCGGTCTCCAGAGGATCTGATCAGTACAAGTGAAAAGGCTTCTGCTACCCAAACATGAAAATCTAGAGGGGAAAGGCTAAAGAATCCGCGCATCAACACATCAAAATCCTACAAGAAATTTCCGACGGAACCGACGAGGAGTACGAGACAGTACGCGTAGCATACGGAAACAACTACAATTTCAAAAATAAACAAAAAAAATGGGGGTACTAAAATGAGCGCTTGACTAATCTTGCAAGAACCCATACGTATAAAAACGCCCCCAAACCGGAACATATGTACCCCACCTAAATTCCCGAGAACAACAAGAAATCTACCAAGATTTTCGAATCGGCAGGCACCCGACCAAGCTTCTTTGAAACAAAAAGAAAAGAAAAGAAAATTTTAGCAAAGGAAAGATTGGAGAGAAAACGACGGCGGCAAGGAATTATCCAGAGGAATCGGCGGAGGTGGTGGCGAGGGGTCTAGAGGGCAGACCTGGTGGTGCGCGAGAGGAGGGGGGAGGCGCCGCCTTCTCTCCGCGGCGGCAGGTCGGCGGGCGAGAGGGACGACGAAACCCTAGAAAGGGATGGAGAGAGAAAGGGAGGCGGTGTGTGAGGTGACTGTGGGAGAGCAGCAACTGTGGAGGAGTTGGCGGAAAGGCGGCCTGGACGTGAATGGGCCGTGGCGGGCTTTTGTTTTTGTTTCTCCGTAGAGACACTGGTATGCACGGCTATATGATTTTAGATTTAAAAAGCTATTTAAAAATTTATATCAAAAAATCACTATTTTTGTTTTAATTTTCGGTGAAACCAGAAACCCAAAACAAAGAGCCCTAGAGTTTTTAGTTTGGACCACCTGTCGGGTAACATAGACAAGAAATCTAGTCGAGCAGGAAGAATAAAGATTGTTAGGAAACCTGGGCCTGGGCCAGCAGCCCTGGCCTATGGTGGGCACCTCACCGGAGACTATAAATAGAGAGTCGTACCGGCATATTTTGTACATATGCAATCAGAAATTAATAAAGAAAGATTAGGAGTTCTCTCTACCTCTCTATGTGATTTCAATCTATTATTCTGTCTTCTGTGATTGATTCGTTTCGTTCTAAGCAGAGGAATCGATCGGACTGATCGCCAGCGACGATTCCTCAACAGAGATCACTTATACCCGTTCCCGATTACCCGTCGGGCGGAAGTCTCTTCCCATGAATATGCCCGCATGCAAAAGAAAAAAACGAACATAGCTACCTCTGTTACGGTTTTTGCTCACAGGTAATCAAATTATTTCGGCGAGATTGTCGTCCCAACGCGAGTCTTTGGACTCTGTAGCAGCCAGAGAGGTCGAGAGGGGGATAATTTTAGATAGTCATGTCAGTCCTGTTCGAAATAAACAATGGTAAAGTTGCATTTGTGATGATTTTATTATATTTTTCTCTTTACCGGAATAGTGCACGGTGCTTCCAATTAACCTGTGTTAATAAAGCCATTGATAATAAACTAGTGATGTACCTATCTTCTCCGACGCCTTTTAGCAATGAACAAAGGATCTCTGGCTAAGAATTATCTACTAAAAACAACGCAACAGTGTGTGGTTTGGCGTAAACCTAGTCACACCTAGCTTGCTCGTTCCGCATTCCCGCTCCATCTTAACTTGGCTTAAGTCCAAGTCAAGGGCCATCGCACATTTTACAGCTTTGATTAGGCCAAGGAAGACAAGCTTGGTGAGTAATCAGGGGGGATCTCTGGGGGCGGTGGATCCCGTGGCGGCTAAGGATCTGTCCACCTCGGTGGGGGGGAGCGAGAGGCCGCATGGAAGGACAAAGAAGCGTGCTGCGGGCAGCTGGCGGAGGTCACGGTGGGAATCCGGTGGTGGGGAACTGCTGGAGGAGAAGGGCGGGGTGGGGAGGGGCGACGCAATGGATCAAGGGTTTTTAGGGATGAGAGGGACATGGAAGATGCGAAATTTTTTAACACATTAAGATCCTATTTGGTTTAGCTTAGACTTTCTGGCTTATAGCTTAAAACTTATTTTTTGGCTTAATCAGCTTATAAGCATCTAGCTTTTAAGCAAGTCAGGTATAGGTTTTGTTTATTTAGGCTTAGGCTTTCTGGTTTTTCGTTAATCTTTAATCATGCATGAAAACATAATAAATTCATAAATAATACACGAACACACAACAATCAGCGCCGACAGTGGCGAGCGCAGGGAAGGAGGCCGACAGCGTCGGGCGTGGGGAAAGGGAGGCCAGTGGCGTCAGGGAGCCGGTGGAGGTGGGGCGCGAGGACGAGAAAGGCCGACGGAGGTGGGCGCGGGGATGAGGGAGGTCGGCGGCGTCGGGTGCGGGGAAGAGGGAGGCTGGCGGCAGGGAGTGTGGGGAAGAGAGAGGCTAGCGGCGTTGGGGTGTGGGGAAGAGGGAGGACGGTGGAGGTGGGGCACGGGGAAGAGGGAGGCCGACAGAGGTGGGCACGGGGACGAGGGAGGCCGGCGGCGGTGATCGCAGGTAAGAGGGAGGCTAGCGTCAAGCGTCTTGGGGGAGATGGTGAGGGAAAAGAAAACGGAGTGCGAAGAGGAAAAAGGAGAAAAAAATGAAAAGATTTGGAGTTATATATGAATGTCATTTGGCGGGTAATTTTAGTGAACTTGAGTGGCAAAGAGATATTCCATTCCGCAAAAGCCAAAAAAAGCACCTCCAATGGCTTTTGGCTTAGAGAACATGTGGACAAGGGAGATGTCGTCTTGTATTTCATTGATACCGCTTCTCAAGTTGCTGATATTTTCACCAAACCACTTGATGATTCTCATTTTGCTTATTTAATGAGTGAGTTAGATGTGTTGCATCCTATGAGATTACTCCGAGGGGGAGCTTGGCGTTTAAATGTTTCAGACGCTTTGTTTATTATACTTATCAAATGATACATCAAGTCCAATTCTTTAAAATCAAATGATTTGTAGTAGAGCTATCTCTATCATATTTACTCATTTACGTTGTAGTCATAGTTGTAACAGGTTGTAATCAATTTACTCTACTTGAACTAAAACATGACATGGCTGAAGAGTTTGACTAGATTGATTGTAGATAACCCCTTGTGATGTTCATCGAAAAAGATTAGTTTGATTTTGAGTCTTCTTATAAATATTAGTCATGAGGCTTGTAAGTTTCATATTGCAATCTTTTATGTTCACTCAAGTTGTCTTATTTTGATAAAAATAAAAAAATAAGAAAGACAAGATTGAAAAAATGTATGCGAAAAGATTGAAAAGATGTATATGTCAAGCATACCATGGTTAAACAAAAGAAAAAGCACAAAACGTGTTGAATGAAAAGAAATATGCTTCAAGCATACCATCATTTAAAAGAAGAGTGCTACAAAGATAGCATCATGAAAAGAAGTATACTACAAGAATACCACATGCTTAAAAGAAATAAGTGTGGAGCTATATGTTGTTATATGAGATTGCTAGTTCAACTAGAGTTAAAACTTACATCACTTTTAGGCTTACTCTTTTAGATGTGATATCTCTTTGTGCTCTTTATAAGTTGGTTTGGTCATGGTCGTAATGTCTGTCATTAATATAATTTGCTTAATCATGCTAAAAACCTATTTAGACTTGCTTTATAGTATATGACTTTATATTATCTAGGTAGCTCTACTCAAAAAATAAATAAATGGTTGGACACATTCGTAGTTCAATGCAAAATAATTTGGATAATCTACAAAGCTTCTGGATAATTATTCTCTTTCTTGAGCTCTTCAAGATTTCATTGCCAAAGAGGGAGAAATTAGAGAAAGGGGAAGAAGGGGGAGAATTTTATGATTTTATGAGTGTTTGGGGAGAATGAAATTTTTTTAAAAATTGTTTACCTCACCAGGAAGTCCGACTCTGCCATAGGTCCAAACGTCGACTCTTTTAAGAGTTTTTGAGGTGTTGTCATTGTATTCATCAAGGGGGAGATTTTTAAACCATGTGATATTCATGTATTTTGTTGATGATGAATAATTGATATTTAGTTTTATTGGAATTTGTATTCGTGAAAGTTCTAGTCTATAAGCTTCTGTGCTTGAGTTTTTAGGATAGCAAAACGACCACCTCTGGTTTAGACCATGGACGGTGGTCTGATCGGCAAGTTCGAACGGCAGACTTAGACCATCGCAGACATCGATCAGGCAAACTTCAACCACGTCAAGCTTCAACCATGTTCGACTTCGACCTCGTCCGGCTTCAACCACGGCAGAATGACTGTGGTAGGTAATCATATATTTCAACCTCGAATAGTGAACCGGTTGTAAGCAACATTTAGCCGGTCATAAGTGACAGTGAACCAGTCGAAGGTCGTATGGTCATCTGCTATAGTAACCGATCGATGGTCGTAGCTATAGTACTTTTTTATGGTTGTAGCTACAGTACCGGTTTGGTATTTGATCGTCGTAGATTTTACTGGTCAGGACTTGAACATCGTAGACTTTACTGGTCGGTACTCGATAATCGTAGACTTTGCTAGTCGGTAGTCGATAGTCGAAGACTTTGTGATCGGTACTCATAGACTTTGCGGTCGGAAGTCAAAAACTTTGTGATCAGTTGCCATCAGCTTCACGATCTGTACTCATAGACCTCACGGTTAATATGAGTGATTCAATTCTTGTGATCTTTGAGTACCTCAAGTACTCGTATTGCGTTAGTGGTTGTCATGATACTCAATCGATGATTGGATGATGATCAATAGTCATAGACTTAGCGATCTGGCATCTTAATCGTAGCGATTCGTACTCGATGGTTATGTGGTCGGCAGCAATGCTTGTTATTTCGAAGTGTTTAGAGCAATAGTTTTTCCTGAGTACTCAATGAGCTAGCGACCGGTTCGTACATAGCAGTTGTAACTGGTCGTAATGGTTGGTCTAAAGTTAGTGTTTTGGAAAGCATTGGATATTGTGGTCGTGGTTGATCTTGATGGATGGTTAACAGTGTGATTTGTGTGTGTGGACTTAGGCCAGGGAAAAACGTTCTTTGGTCTTTGCATGTGCAGGTTGACGTGGAGATGGTCATACTCAGTGACGAGGAGGATTAGGACTAGGATGGGGAGATCTGAGGTCCTGACGGTCGAGGATGTCACGCGAGATGGTCGAGCTAATGCTGGAGCACATGGAGATCAAAGGTGTTGTTTCGTGGAGAAGATACAGGCGGTGCGGTCTAGGAGGTTTTGACACGGAAGATGATGGTGCGTGATGAAGATACAGAAGGTGCGTTCCTGAAGGCTTCGTCACGTGATAAGTTGGGAGTTGTGGATAGAGTCTAACTAGGAAGGCATAGAGATTGACTAAAACCCATTTTCAGAAGGGTTTCGGGTCACTTGGTTTTAGAAGAGACAAGGTTGTAAGCCCATGTTTGAGGTAGACATGGTTTGTAGCATTAACCTATTAAAGCAAAGAAAGGCTATGTGTTAATTGGTGTGGTTTTAGTGAGTTTGGTGCAGGTTTTAAGAGAGACTTGTTTTTAGGACTTTCGTTGGAAGGGTTTTAGGGGGTGTTTATGAGAGCACTTTGTAAATCTATGGAAATCCAGTAATAAAAATTATCTTGAGTCAATCTGGTTTGTGATTTGCTGAAGATTTCTGGTGATTGTGGTTGGGGCGGAGTATATGACTATGTGCAAAGGTGATCGAGAGGTTCTGCTTCTGGATTGACTTTCGAGTACGTTCAATCTGGTTGAAGATTGAAACTAAGCGATCTGATGAGTAGCTGAGCATGCATCAAGTGTTCGATCGAGCGGTCAAAACCTTCATCAAGTACTTAGAGATTTAAAAAAAACGGCAGCAATATCCACCCCCTCTTATTGCGGTATTCGATCCTACAGGTTCAATCAAGGAGAAGCTAGGGATTGGTTGATGCACAAATATACATCCCTACTCATCCTTTGCTACTACACAAATTCAAGACAAATTGCTATCTTATACGTGCATGCAAATTCAAGAGAAAATGCTATCTTATACCGTGAAAGATCGGGCCATCGTATGCGCATCCGCTAGTTTACTAGTCAGACCGTATCATATATATCTGTTAGTTATTGCTTTACCACCAATGAACCAATTGGTTACTGCCTTTTTTTTTTACCAAGAGGCTTATCTAATTTGAAACTGAATCATCGTGCCTCTAAGGCCTTCTTTAAGCCATCATGCAAGATTATACAATGAACAAAAGATTGAGCATGAGAACTGATACGCTTGCCTTTTGAAACGTGCACACTATTGGTTTGCACCAACCCTAACCCCTTGGACATTTGTGTGCATGCTGTTGTTAGTAAGATTCTTGATGGCGGTGCTTCTCCCCACCGGGCTTTCAGTTACTTCCATGGCCATCACTCTCTATAGTTTCCTCCATCTCTATTTCGATTAGGGAGAGAAAGTCCTGTGAGCCATGTCTATCATTCAGTTAAATTTGACTAGTGTATCATTCTACGTGATAAAATTGTCAACTCATCACTCCACACGAGTAATATCACCATATGAAACTAAATCAGAATATTATTTGAACTTGATTACAAAGTTCGAATGATCAAATAACCGATTTCATAGTTTAAAATGTTAGACGAGCCTTGTAGCAAAATTCTGAGTATCATACCGACTTCCCCCTTTTTTATATGTTGTGGCAGCGTTTTTCTGCTCGAATCGTGCATTTCGTTACCGTGCTCATTCCAGTGGACACTGGAGATAGTAATGCCCATGCCTGAAGACTAGACTTCCCGTTCCAAAACCTTGCAAATCAGTTTATTCGTGTCACTACATCTGCTTACGAAGAACTAATCTTGCATGGCTATATTCCTAAACAACGGGCCGGGAGAGTGAATTATGGCTTGCTATCCTGCATCGAGTGCCCTCCGGAGTGCGTGCGTTGCCGATTCAGATATTTCCATGTCTTCAGTACGTATATGTCACGATCCTGCTACCAATGTATACAAGGAAGCTGAGAGAATTGGGAAGGATTAGAGTTGGATATGGGGTAGAATCGGGGAGGATTCAGAGGGAGGGGGGGGGGGTGCTGGAAGAAGCACATCAGTGCGAAGCGATGGAGGTCTTCGGTTCAAGTCTGTTCGCCCTCAATCAGTTGCCTGCTTACACTCCCTCCAAACTTCTTGGCCCACACTTGACACTCCCAATTCAAGGAACAGACTCACCTTCATGTCTCTGCCGGTGGGCCCCAAGATAGGCGTACTCCAGTGACAGTATATATGTTCGATGCATGGTGCAAGATCCAAAACTCCAGATTAACAACAGGAACGTAACAGAACACAGAGGGCTTCTGATTAACATCTACATTACTCAAAACAACAAGCAAGGATACAAAGGACGACACTGGACACGTGCTGACATACTGTTGGATACTACTGGACTCAAGAGGCAGATCAGGTACTGAACCATGCGCGGCGGCTAGCAGCTAAAGCTGGAGACGCGCATGTAAACAAACTGGCTAAAGTAGCTAGGACGACAAAGCCAAAAGGAGCCTGCCTCGCACGGGTCACAGCGACGACACGGACTGCGCGGAAACAGAACAGGATCAGCAGCACCTACAAAGCAAGCTAGCTAGCAAGCACACATGATCATAGTACATATGATCGCCTACATGCGTGCGTGCGTCGTCAAGACCTACATTATTCTCAGAACGTGGACACTAGGGTAAACGAACAGCCAACTACATACGACGTACGTACAGCAGTCAGCTTTGGTACGTACAGCTATCAGGCCCTGCACTTGACGCTAGATCTAGGGCTTGGTCTTGAACTTGGACTCGTCGATGTCGATGCCCTCCCTGCCGGCGCGCTCGCCGCCGGGCTCGTCCATGGTGCTGAGCCCGCCCTTGCGCCCCATCTCGCGGTACCCCTCCTCCCCCATCTGTTCCTTCCTCGTCTGCCCGCCGCGGCTGCGCCCTGCACGTAGTCGCACATATATATGTACGTAAATGTAAGCAAGCAGCAGCAGCAGCAGTACGTATATTGCACCGGCCAGCCGGCCGGAAGAACGAACGAATTGAACAAACGAACGGCTAGCTAGTACGTAGAAAATATACACACACACGGGGTACCTTCGGCGAGGTGCTCCTGCGCCTCGAGGCTCTTGCCGCCGGTGCCGCCGGGGACGACGGTCTGCCCCTCGCGGGCCATGCGGTCCATCTCCTTCCTCTCCTGCCCGGACGCCATTGCCGTCGGCTAACCTCGTTCGAGAGCTCGTGTGCTGCTACTGCAAACTTAACTTGGAACGAACGCGTGCACGCTACTATTGCTGCTGCTTAGGCGAGAACGACACGGCGGTGCTGGTAAGCGATGACCGGCCGGAAGTGGGGGACGTTGCCTTTTTATAGCGGGGCCTGGTGGTGAGTCGCGAGGCGAGGAGGCGGCACGTGTGCGGCGACGCGGACGCAAGCCGGAGCCGCTCGGTCTCCGTGCGTCGCGACACGCGGCGGCAAAAGGCCCGGGAGGACGACACGTACGCGCGTCGGGCAGTACACTACTCTCCCTGCATGTCGTGCATGCATGTTATGACGCAGAGCCAGCTAAGTACGTAAAGCTCCCGCTGCCCTGCATTGGCGGCACGTGTGTGTATGCGCGTGCTTGTTGAGACGAGAGCATGGAGACCAGGCATAGACCGACCGTCGTCACGTTTTATCCAGTTTGAACAGGGTCATGCACATCTCTTCCAGGCTTCCGCTACCTGGATAGCGTTATTCTCTACGGTTGTTGACGTTGTTGTTGTACACCAGCGTGCCTTAAGCTTTATTTAGCCGTTCTTTTGGAATGCAGCGATAAAACATAGCAGGCCCACCATTAACAAACTTGTTCGAGAGTTCGTCTCCCTGAACTTCTCCACGAGAGGCGAGAGAATGGTCGGTTTTGTCATCAAGCTCTGAATCGCTCACTTTCACCAAATATCTGACAAAAACTTGCCCCAAAATCCATCTAAAATATTAAGGGCACGTTCTTTTGGACTACAGCTCATGTCGTTTTTGGCTTTTGTCTACAATTATTAGTCTAATAAATAATGATTGCTAAAAGAAATCGAAGTTAAAATCTAGTTAAAAAGCTGAAAAAAGGGACATAAAAAAGTGCTAGCAATAAAAAAAACATTCACTTCAAATATTTGCTCCCACGGCATAGTTAGTGAACCCGGACCAGTGATCGAATCGGCAAAGTCACTAGTTCAATAGTCCGACCTCGATTTATCGGTCGAACCAGCGGTTTTCAGTATATTCATATTTTATTAGTTGGGTATCATTTTTATATGAAATATTATGAGAAGAAGAGCCAAATAGAGAAATATACCATGTGAAAATCGGAGATTCAAAAGAAATATGCTGCAACCAACAACTAATTAATCAAACCCAAGATAAATGAATAATATTTCCTACTTGCATTAGCTATAGTCGGCCGGAACCAATGCAATTCCAAGTTCCAAGATGAACAAACACAACTTTTCAACTAAAATAATCTAGCACAAAGTGCATTATATTAGTCTAATCCTCACCTACCATACAGGAGATCTCCATTGGGCTACAGCTGCTGATGATACTGTCATCGCAATCTTGTGACATCGAGTCACTGACGCTGCTCCAGGGGTGGGAGGACGATCATGGCGTTGGATCTAGATGAAGGACGGCCATGACTCACAGGATCCGGGCTTCGGCCATAAAGGTCCCGTTTGACACAGCTTTAACTCCGAGATCTATGCTGAATCTGTAGTTTGTTGACTAAATTAAAGTGATTTAAATATTTTTATTTAATATATAATATAAATGAAATGAGTCATGTAAATGCAATTAACATGCCTGCAACTCTAGATCCAGGATTTCCTAGAGCTACAGATAACCAGATATAGGAAATCTACAGATTTCCTAGAGCTAGAGCTCTGCCAAACAGGGCCAAAGAATAACCACAAATAGCCAGATCGAGAGAGAAGTAGAAAGAATAGGAGGGTATTTTTATTAGAGATAGACTGAGATGGAGAGGAGGAAGCAAGGAAGCATAGGGTCCCTTTGATCTAGTGCGAGCATGTGGGCTGACTGGCTCAGGTCAGCCCATTCACCACTCCTCTGTGTTGCACGTGAACAATGGCCTGCTCGGCTCCATTGAAACCGCTCGGTTTGTAGGGTTTTTTTTTTGGCAAAACTCACTACTACAGAAAAGATCATCACAAACTGTTCAAAAACGTCATCACAGACGATTTCATGAGTCATCTGAGTTTATATATTATTAATGACATAAGGTTATTACATACGTCTTTCGAACCATCTGTGATGTAAAACTATCACAGACGGTTTGTAGTTAAAACCGTCTATGATAAGTCAGCTATCACAGATAATTTTTACTAAAAACTGTCTGTGATAGTCAGCTATCACAAACGGTTATGAGTTAATAACTGTCTTTGATATTCTTTTATATATTAAATATATTTCTGTTTGTTGGCTAGCCTCAACAAATGCTAACCATGACCTCTAAAACAAGCAGATCAACACAGTAAACATCCAATTCACATTCATTAATTTCAAAAACAAGAACTTCCATTTCACAAATCAATTAACTAAAATAAAATAAATTATCCATGCATGAACAAATACACATATCTAAACTAATAATTCACCAGTTAAAATTATCCTACATCCACCCAACAATTACCTGCTCCACAGTCATGACCTTAACTACGGTCACACCACAATATGCACCCATAATTACACCATCCTAAAAACGTCCGCACCAGATTAACTCTCCTCCATTCTCTCTCCTTACCCAACCATATCCGACGGTCATCCTTCAATGGATCTGCAGTACCCTCCCCATCCCGCTCTCCTCTGCAGTCCGCGTGGGCCTCCTCACGAAACCGCGCTGCCTCCTCCCACCTTCTCCCCCGTCTCCCCACGTTCTCCTCCCCTCCTCCCGTGCTCCGCGCCGCCTCCTCCCCTCCCTCATCCGCCGCGCCGCCGCCGCGCCGTCGCCGCCTCCTCCTCCTCACCCCGCGCCGCCGCCACCTCCTCCTCCCCCCACTTCTCCGCTCCACCGCCACCGCCGCCTCCTCCTCCCCCCTCCTCCCATTCTCCGCGCCTCCTCCTCCTCATCCCGCGCCGCCGCGCGCGCCGCCTCCTCCTCCTCCTCACCCCGCGCGCCGCCGCCTCCTCCTCCCCGCCTCCGCCGCCGCCTCCTCCCCGCCTCCTCCGCTCCGCCAACGCCTCCTCCCGCCACCTCCGCTCCGCCGCGCCTCCTCCCACCCAGCGCGCGCGGCTCCTCCTCCCCACTCCTCCGCTCCGCCTCCTCTTCCCGCTCCTCCACTCCGCCGCCTCCTCCTCCCTACCACCCGAGCTCGAAACCCTAGCTCGAAACCCGGCCACCCGAGCTCGAAACGCGACCACCTGATCCGCCCCCGCGTGCGCGAGAACCAAAACCCTAGCTCCTCCGATCTCTTTCGTCAGTTCGTCGCGTGGCGGCGGCCTCGAGCGAGCGGGTGCGTGGATCTGAGTGCTTCGTGATGGCAAGGGCGAGGCGAACCGAGCGGCCGGTGTGCGGCGGCGCTACTGAGAGCGGTGGCGGCGCCGCTGCTGCGGTCGTCGGCATCGCCGGAACGTGCCGGCGCTCGGCAACAACGCACATCGAGGAGGTGCCGCGCGCCGAAGAGATCCGGATGAGGACTCAACCGTCGCCGAGATTCGTAAGCTTCGATACCTTTTTGTTCCACTGGGCTCGGGAGCGGATGGATTGTCGCGCTCTAAATACGAGAATTAAGTAGCTACCTCGTCGGTCTTTACAAGGCTTTGCTACTAACTATTGTTTGATATCCCGCTCTTCACCTTGTGTTTTGAACAAGAAAGCCATGAATTAATTGTAAATCTTACTTGCTATTTTTTGGCGAGGACTTACCGTTGTTTCTCCGAATTAGCTATATCGGACCATGAGACCATGCACTTGCAAAGCTGTAATCCTTATATAGAAGTACTACAACTATGGGAGGTATCTGGTGCAAACCTTGACCAACTCATAGCGACGTATGATATTGTAGGATACAGGCATGATCCTTGCACATATATTTCTAATCTTAAAATATTTTAGCTTGTTGAGACATCAATATTTTTCTCTATATATTCAGGGTTCACTGGAAGAGTGCAGGGCAATTACATATGACAATTTGAAAGTGGTCCAATATGAAGACGAAAATGCACATAGAACATAAGCTGATATTTCATATTTGAGCTAAGGGTAGTTGTTACTGCGGGAACATGCTCAATGCTACCATGTCCTACTCGCCAACCAAGTTTCATGGTCGATGATCTGGTTTATTCTCACTAGCTTGGTCCGATTTGATTATATCCAATGTTTTAGGATTTTTCTGCTCACTTTACTTGCTTGTAAATAAGAAAACCTTCTTACCTCTCTTGATTATCTTCTTTTGTTATGAGAAATATGCGAAAATCTTTGAGAACAAGTTGGATACATGATCACATATAACATTTTTGTACTGACCGTTTCTTGCATCTGTGTACCTATATACCAATCTTTTGTCTAAGAAATCACCACATCCTATCCTTTGTTTAATTAATTTAGAAACAAATCTTTCCAAGTTTCTATACATGTTACCAGTTTCCATAATACCACCCTTATTTGTTCTTATTTTGTTTCATTTCAGGGTAATGAACTTCATAGCCGTGGGCGATATCACGATTCTTTGCCAAGTACAAGCTTGTGAGTTTTGAACCTCACACCTTCTTAAAAAACTTCTTGACATGCTTTTCAAAGACTGCGATTTGTTATATATATGTTCTTTCGTGACCAGCAAAGGATAATGTAAAGAACGCATAATGTGACGCAATAGGCAAACTCTTCACTGCAATGCACCCTTAATTTAATGTCTTGTTACCAAAACAGGAAGTTTGAGGAATGCATAAATGAAGGTTCAGAGGTATGTTATAGGGATCTTGTACAATTTTGATTAGTTTTCCATCTGAACTCATCCTAGGAAGAGAGATCATTTCGTTTTCCAATAAAAGATGCAGTTTGTTACTCTCTTGTTTTTTTTTTGGGTCTCTGTCATGAGCTTACCATTTTAGTGCTAAGATGCAGTGGATTTTTCTTTTATGTTGGTTTGTCTGTCGATTGAAGTTTTACATAAATGATATGAGTATCTCGCCTTAGCAACCTTGTGAGATAAAGAGCATCTTAGGTCAAGAAAAGCAAGCGCAAATTCTCTAGAAAGGAATTTTTTTGCTAACTTGGTAGCCATATGCACTGAGTGATTTTATACCCTTTTGAACCAAGAACTGTGTGGCTACACATCATAGGGCTGCCATCATCTTAAATGCAATCTATTTCACTTGTTTACATCGCCACCTTTGGTCTGCTGAAATGGAAGTTTGTAACTCTTTTCGAGTTCAGTTTCATGAAGTTATGTTATTTGTTGAGTTACCCAAAGAAGCTGCAGCTCTTCTTTTATCTGTCATGATGATCCACTAGCAAATGAACTACGTGTTCTAACTTACGATTCAAGAAATGTCAAAGCATACTACAGAAGGGGTCAAGCATACAAAGAACTGGAAACCAAAGTAAGCTTTATGTCCGCTTGCCCTTTTTGGCATATGTCTCTTGGCTTCTGCAAATGTCTTTTCTGCTTTTCTGAACTATACTTGATCGAATAGTGCTGAAAATGCATTCATTCTTATTCTTGACTTGAGTAAAGCCCATGAAATTTCTCCAGAGGATGAAACTATTCTTTGAGGTTACGAGGTATGGTTTTCCTTTTGCAAGACAAATATATGCATCTTGCTAACCTTATTCCAAATGTAAAAAAGTGTTCAAGAACTTTAGTTGTCACCGCTTTCCTACCGATATATTACATTCATGATACTGAGAGACACGGAAGACAACCGGCGGTGGAAGGGGGAGGAACGAACTCGCCAAAAGGTAGCTTCATTGATATTTATTTTTCGAGAAGCAAATTATGCCGACATTTTCATTTCCTGCTATTTGTTTTTACACCAAATCCATGTCTTCATCAGTAGTTCAACACTTCAACTTATTGTTGCCTTTGGATGTAATATTTGTGGTTGTAGGACTTTTTTAAGAGTGGTTATGGGTTTTTGTGCATATATTTGTCTTCTTCTCCGGGATGGAGGCCGACCACGCCGAGCCCAACGAGGCCACGCCACCGGCGTCGCCGCCTCGCCGCCGCGACCCATCCATGAGGAGAAAGGAGTCGATCGCTCCACAAGGAGTAGAAACGGCGACGCGTCCTCTCCTCGTCTCGCTCCACCGCCGCATTTCCCCATCCTCGCACGACTTTCGCGATCCGATCCCGACCGCTCTCCGCTCTCCGAGATCTACCGATCGACCCCTCCCGCGCGATTTTTGTGAAGCTTTGGTTGCCATGGGGATCTCCCACCCTCTGTCCGACGAGTTTGACGCGCCGCGCGGCGCTTTGTCGCCGGAGAGGACGCCGCCGCCCTGCTGCCGGGCGACCAAGACTACCGGAGCACGTGGTTTCGGGATGGACACGCCGCCGCATCGCCATCAAGTCTGGCGTCGAGGTAATCCACGACCTTTCGTCCAAGAAACTCCTCCCCGATGGTTTGGTTGGTGCTGCGTGCCGCGGGCATGTGGTGGGTAAAGCCGCTATCTTGGATTGATCTTCTTTGGGAAATGGTAGTGCAAGATGGTAGGGGTAACACTATATGGTTAAGTTTCATCTTTGCATCATCTTTCGCTAAATGCAAGGAATATAGTTTATGAAAATAATTCCATTGCGAGGCCACAACTTTTCAGGAAAAATATTGGTGTTCGTGTCTTGAGGCAAGTGTGAAAATATCCAAATTTTACCCGTATTTTCATAGTCATGTAATCATCGATGTGATGCAACATGTTGACTTTTAACATCACAAATCCTCGCTCTCCGAGAGTTGATGAGAACGATTACATGATAAAGTATTTCCATTGCAAAAATCTCGTATTAGTCAAAGTAACATGCTTGATTGGATTTTTATATATCTAACAAGTTGATAAATTTTAAGTGAGTTCGATTATTGGGTTAAGATTACTCTTTTTTGGTAGATATCTGACATTAAGAGGGCAAATTGTTTGGCAAGTGACAGCCAGATGTTTGCACACAAGACATTGCTCATACCTCTACCAGGAAGGCCAATGCCATCCTCCGTGAGGTTGAATGGTTCCGGTCAAAGGATGGAAAGGTACATATTTCCTCATGTTTGTCTCCTGTGTTTTTGGTTCCTTTTGTATTCCATGCTGCCAAGATACGCCTCCTGCTGTGTAATGCAGGGTCCATAAATTTAACTGTTGTTGGTTTTAGTTAGTTACATACAAAGCTGAACCTTCTTTCTCCTCGATGCTGATTTTATAAGATCAAACTATTAACATGTAAAGATGACTCATTTAGCTATACCTTTTCAAATTGGTTGTCACACTAACTTCTATCAAGTGCTGAGCGATGTATTGCTCATTCAGTCAACTATTAGTGAGAAAATGAGTTCAGAGTAAATTATGTTTTTATTGCTCAGGAGTTATGTTTAGTAGCAATGGTTAAGAAGTTCGAGTCGGGGACTAGAGAGTTGGGCATCCCCACAATGCATCACTTTCTCATGTTAGTATTCCTTTCTTCATTTCGTTGTTAGATGTATTGCTTTCACATTCTTATGTGGGCAGTTGGTTCCGTAAAAATGCTAATTATCAACAAAATATTGCCCATACTTTTATAATTTAACATTGGGATAATTAAAAAAAGATGTATATGGACTGCTACTTCATTATTTTGCGAGTGCATGTTGCGCGACCACGTTGAGAATGGTCGGTTTCAACCACGTTATGAGTAGTTTGTAACGATCACGTTACGACCAAGTTGTGCGTCGTCGGTTTCGACCACGTTGAGAGTGGTCGGTAACGACCACGTAGAGAATGGTCCGTTTTGACCAGGCTGTGAGTGGCCGGTAACGACCACGTTGTGAGTGGTCGGTTCGACCATGTTGTGAGTGGTCGTCATGACTACGCTCAAATATCCATCTATAAAAAGTATAGTATTTGCATATTTATGAGTTTACACACGTTAGGTTGCGTCCTATCACCATAATGGTACACGGTGCTCGACGATTTTAAATCCTCCAGAATAATAGGTAGCAACGCACAAGCCTCTGCAGTTACTTTTATAATCAAGAGAGAAGATTGTAATGTTGTTTGCAATTACTTTCTTCCGATATCGACTATTGGTCAATGTATACTAATATCACCACGGTAGCAAGAATAAGATTCGTGTAGTGAAGTTCATTTTGTGAGATTCAGTGTCTGTAATTTTGAGCCAATTAGTTCATGTTGTGAGATTAGTAGTGATGTTCTGGAGGCTAGGAGTGGTATTTGCTATAACTATATTAGTTTTTACAAGCACACTACGGATTATTATTTTCATTGTATTAGGAAAGTTAGTTAACTATAAGATGGATATGATATAAATCATGCATGTCTACGGGACTCTAAGGCCACGCACACATCCAAGAATGATTTAAACATGAAACATTAGTGAATCTTCTTCCTACAGTGTTACTCACATGAATGCATGCATTAGAGACCAAATATATCAAAAATTGCATGACTTTGTCAATGTTTCTTGGTTTGCTTAGCAGAAAAACAAGTGAAAAACTTGAGCATTAAAGGATGTGAAACCATACTTGCTCTCTTTTTATTCTATGCTTGTGGATGCTCAGGATGATGATTAATGATTGCAAGTTGATTTACAGATGCCCAAGCTATGCGGCTGATGAAAAACTTTATAAGCTTGAGCTATATCCATGCTTGATGATGTATAAGTTGGGCTTGCTCCGAACTGACTAGCTATTGAAGAGAGTTTCAAGCTATTTAGTTGAATCAGTAGTATAAATTATTGTTGACATTGTCACTAGCATACTTTTTCAAACAATGTACATGACTGGATTTAATATATCATATATATGCTTATGTGATAAAATAATCCTACAATTTTATTCCTAACAAGACCTAACAAAATTAAAGCTACATAATAGTCAATGTAGGCTCTCTGCCGATTAACATCTTCCTCTTTTATTTGAATCACCTCAACACACTCAAGCTTATACTGAGCCATTTTCCATACCGCAAGGGGCACATTAGTTAAACTTTTGCAATTAATTTTCCTGTGGTTGATTGCATTTCCTACCGAATAGATTTGTCACTGATCCACTCGGAGATTTTCTCCGATTTCGATAGTGCAAAAGCAGTCATCGCCTTCTTGTGCTCTTTAACCTCTCGATGATTCTTGCTCTTTCGCTCAATGGTTTTGATTCGAAAGAAAGGAAAAGAGGGTAAAAACAGAGTTAAATTTGAGCAGTACTCACCGGCTTTGTGGGAGATAATAATCAGAACTTGAAGTAACTCCTCACCATCCATGTGAATGATGAAAGCCTCCTAAGAGATTCCCATGAACCCTCCGACAAGTTCATCAACTTTTGCTTCCCTGAAGTTAGAAAAAAAATCACTTCTTGAAAATATATTGCTTTGATCATTCTTTTGTCGCACACTTCCTACTTATGACATATAATTGCCACATAAATGTTGAAGCTTGCTCAAGCATCAAAGCTTGTAAGTACTTGTTTAAGTATGTACATAAATGCCGCCGTAGCGTTAGCACGGGCACTATACTAGTGTCAAATTAAGCTCAATCTTATCCCAATCAAATTCATTCTATATTGTGGAACTCTACAGCTTCTTTTACAACTTTAGATATTAAGAAGTACGCACACTGTTCTCGAATTTGTTTGAGGTCATCTTGTTCTAATGCAGTTATAGCGATGGACGCAACCTGATGATAGGAAGATCAATATCATGCATACATATATAAATTGATAAGTACGCAATAATTAGTACAAAATTGACAAACCTGAGGATCATTGGACTTCGTAGAACCGAGGAGTAGTTGCACGTTGTGGCAAACATAGAATCTACAGATGTTGCCCAGTGATTGCTAGTGGCACTGCAAAAATAGAATTTGTTAGTTATGGAGGCATTACTACGAAGTGTTATATAGGATTAATGTGTAGTAGCAAATACCGAAAAATCTAGATCGTGTCGCAGGGCGTTGATCTCTCCCTTGGATTTTCATACCTCTGCAACGTACGTGGCGAACGACCTACGTAATTCTAAAAAGTTAGCCTTAGTCATTGGAAAGGAACAAAAGATTACAATAGAGTTATGTATGGAAGAAATGTATTTACCTATCGAATAATTATTGGACAACTATGTAGTCAGTTTTGTTTTTCTTTAGGGAATCAGGGTGTATTACCCAGTTCTATTTTGGTATAATTACAATTAGAATCTAGTGGAACCTACACAAGTATATCGTCATAATCATTAAACCTAAGTTTGTGTTGCTTATAAAGTACAAATCAACAAGTATAGCCACTAATGTAGCACTTATCCCTGGTTTTAGGGCATAAATATGAATTCCTTGTTGCGGTGAGCCACCAATGCGTCGTCATGTAATTCTCGATGAAGGATGCATCCTCATTGTTGATATCCATGAAGACCAAGTGTGGGTCGAGTAAACCAACTGGTGATTTTGTTAATCTGGCTTTAGTCATCATGTATCTATTTACCTATCTATATCTATATGTATACAAAAGCAATGAGTTATATATGACATTTATTGGTGTTACATCAACGTAGAATGTGATTGTACACACTTACAGTGTCCAACATCGAATGAGTGAGATGTTGACACAGTCATGAATATCGTGCTGAAGATGATGCAGCCTGAACTTGACAGTGACACCCGAGCATCGTTGTCCTGCCGGCTTGTTGGCTTGTTTCATATATCATACATGCAATATCTAGCAGGCCAGTCTTAGGATTTGGAGGCACTCTATCGGGACAACCAATGGCTCATTTAACATGAATTTCTGGACCAATGGCAAGTAGGGGATATCATCATTGATCTTCTTCGATTTGCTTTTGCCGCCTCGACTGTAAGTCAACTTCACGGTAGTCGACCGGGTATGAGATGCAGATTCATCGTGCCCTTGTCGTGTCAGTGCAGGTAGCTCCGGTGCAGATAGCCCCCATGGACTTGGCACCGGTGCAGGTAGCTCTTCTGCGGATAGCCCTTGTGGACTTTTCACCAGTGCAGATAGCTCCCGTGAACATGGTATCGGTGTAGATAGCTCTTGTGGATTTGGCCCCGGTGCAGGAACCTCCAGACAGATGTTCCTCTTGGACCACTAGATGAATATTCCAATGGCTTGCCCTTGTGGGCCTCGTCGTTTGGGAGCATATGTAGTGGGATGACCTCAAAATTGGCATGAACACTATCCATATTTACTTTTGCGAATTCTGGCACTAAAGTTATACCATGCACCAAGGCCCTAGAACCAGATAGATATACCTGGCCCAAGCAGCACACAAGGCAACGGAGGCATATCTCACTTGGATCTTGTACTTCGTAGTCACCTATATAATGATACAAAATTAGCTACTCCAATAGGCTTATCAATGGATCGAGTATTCCAGAGATAATAATTATTATCAGGATGTCATCGACAAGAAATCTGTGGTCGCTTTCCAATATAGGGTTGGACTCGTAGCTACACCGATGGTTGGGGGGCTAGCTACCACAGGAGCAGTGGAGCTTCTTGGTGATTTTCTCTATACATTTGCATCTCATCTCTGGCATAATCGGCAATCTACCCTCTAACGGATGCCTTGATCTCCTCTCGTAGCTGTTCCTTGCACTCAGATTTGGCTCTTTTCCTACTCCAGTACGCTTTGGAGTCCTCTGAAAAACCATGTTTCTAAGGAACATAAAGACCAAGGTCTGTCGTGTGACCCAAGTGCTCCTTGTTTTCTAGGGTTGCGGAGAGTATATCTCTCTCCCTAACTGGCTGGAATGAGCCTTAGAAGATTCTACACTCAGTGCTTCTTGCAAGAGCCCAATATGTCATTTTACTTCCTATAAAGTTATGGAGTAATTATAAACTAGGTATTTCAATATCATAGTAGGCAGTGGGACACTTTCTCATCTGCGGGGTTTCGAAATGAGATGGCCCCTAATGACACAATATATAACCTTACTCTTATCCAATTTCGGGTGCACTCATCGGGGATCCCAACAAATGACAGGGAGGCCACCCGCAGAATTGCCTGCTCAACCTCATCCCTCCATTGTAGGATTTTACTTACATACCCAGCGGTGTCAAGTCTGGGGGTGCGTGTTTTCTGCTTAGAGGGCATGTTTTAATGTGATTATTGCTCTCAGTTGTAGAGTTGCTCAAGATTCACTCTTAGTCTTCTCAATACTTTGTCTATACTCTTCACAAATTGGAAATGATTACCATAGTTTAAATTTTGAGCTCTAAAAAGTTTTCAACTGAACAATTCACAGAAAAGGTCCCAACTCAAAAGGAGACTACTTACTACCTGTTAACTGAGTAACAACATGAAAGAATGACCACAAAACTAAACTTTAACAACTATTGAAACTTGATCAGTATAGACAAATTTCTGTCGGTCATTAGAATATCAACAAAAGGATTGATCTCAAATAATTAAATAACACACCTAAACTAGATAATCAGACTAATTTTAGTAGTAGACAGATCTAAAATGATACAACACAGCTACTAGGTACAGAAAATACTAGAGATCATTGATCTGGAATGATACAGCACAGCCAACAGAAAATGTCTAATGGACTAAAGATCAAATGACAACAATAAGCATCAATCTTAGAGCTCAAATCTAAACTAGATAATCATATTAATTTCAGTAAGAGACAAGTATCTTCATTGAGCATTAACCCAAGCCCACAATTAATATTTGCAAAGTCCCCCAGTGCTAAGATAATTCATCGAAGTTAATTAACTAGCACGGCTCACAATGCTTGTAAAACAAAGATGGAAAACCAAAAAACTCACAGAGCCGATAGCAATCGAAACCACCGAGAAGAACGAGAGCAAGGCATGACTAAAGGCACCGGGCTTGGGGGAGGCAGCGACCGGCTCGGGGGAGGCGGCATGCTCGAGGGAGGAGGAGGATGCCTGGCATGACGGAGGAGAGCCGTTGGAGTCGGGGAAGGAAGCGACAGTAAAGATGGCAATGGGTCTATACCCATTGGGTTTCACCACCCCAAACCCACCTCCATTAAGCAAAAACATCCCCGCTGGAGGACCCAATAACACAGGCGGGTACAACATTTCCCCCAAACCCATACCCGCGCGGGTGAAATAAACCCGGCGGGTGACCCATACCCAAGACATGATATACAAGATTAAGGATCGAATCACCTAAACAACAAGATCACCATTTAAATTAAAGAGTGCATAAGCATACCAATGTATAACCCAATCCAACATAATAGTGCATAATCCAATCCAACCGGTCAGGTTCATGCACGTCGACGTCCCTTCGGGATGGGGTGGGTGGATTGGATGTAGTGGTGACTAGGGTTAGTATTAAGCTTCCTGCAATGGAAACAAGGGTTAAAGGAGGCGAGGAAGCTTCACCGACTGTCGTCGTTCGTCGAGTCGGAGAGTGCCGCCATAGGCGTCGGCGGCTTGGCAAATGGGCGACGGCGCCTTGCCAGATGGGTGATGGCGGCGGCTTGGCAGAGTGCGGCGGCGGCTTGGCAGAGGGTGGCGAGGATGGCTTGGAGAGCGCGCGTCGAACGGCGAGAGGCGGCGCGCCGAACGGCTGAGGCGCCCAAAGCCCCGAACGGCTTGGAGGCGTGAAATGGGAATTGGGGTTTGCGCCGTCTGGGAATAGGGTTAGGGTTTTAGTTTACATCTATTGGGCTGGGCCAAATATAATTATTTGTTGTGTGGGCTGGGCTACAAATAGATGGCCCATAAATACTCGGGTATCCATTGGGTAATGGGTATGGGTAGTGTCAAACCATACCCACACCCGCGTACCCATTGGGTCCTATTTTTCTCCATTAGTAGACCCATGGATAGACATTTTAACCCATATATATACCCTAATGGGGTAATTACCCATCGGGTTTCGGGTTATGGGTACCCATTGCCATCTTTAAGCGACAGGCTCGGGAAAGGCGGCGACGGGCTCCAGGGAAGCGGCGTCAAGATCAGGGAAGGCGATGTGCTCAGGGAAGGCAGCGGCGTTAGAATGGGGAGTAGCATTAGTATAGTGGGAGACAAACTCTACGGTGCAATATATAGGGGAATAATCATAGACGATTTTATTTAATAATCGTCTATGATATTTATCATCACAAACGATTTTCAATTAAAACCATATGTAATAAGCAAACATCACAGACGGGTTTACTTTAGAACCGTCTATGAAAAAACATCACAGACAGTTTTACTTTAAAATCGTCTGTGATGTTCCCTACTCACATTCACATATATATCATGTATTCTCATATACATAAATGCAAATTCACACACACACACACACACACACACACACACACACACATATATATATATATGACTCATTCCCATATACATAAATGCAAATTCACATATATAACACACATTCTCATATACATAAATGTAAATTCACACACACATACACACACACACACATATCTCACATTCTTAAGTACATAAATGCAAATTCACATATATATCACACATTCTCATATACATATACAAATTCAAATATAGAACATATAAGACATAAACATTTCATTTATCATTCCACTTACTTATTTTCTTTAAAAATTAGCCCTTCATTATGATCTACACGTATGTAGTCATGCAATAGACATAGAACTCAATTACCTCTTCGGTTGCATAACCTTCGACGATGCTTTCCTCTAGCTAAGATCAATTTTATACATAGGATTTGAGAATTCCCATGAACCTCTCGAACAGGAATATGCTACGCAGGAACACGAGTCCGCACAATTTTATCTCCCACGCAATGTGAACAGTGAAATGGACCATGATATCAAAAAATGACATAAGAAAATACATCTCAAGATGACATAGTCGTCATCACATCGCCCTACGGAGCATCTAGTCCTACAAGATCAATGACATTTTGAGCAATGGTGTTAAAGAAATAACACAGCCTCATAATTGTCTCTCAGATCTTGATCGGTAAAATATTTCTAATTGCAATAGGGAGCATATGTGTTATTAGCACATAACAATCATGAGAATTTATGCCAATTAACTTCAAATCTTCCACGGAAATAAGTTTCTTCATGTTGGCGAAGTAACCATATAGAACTTAACACCATGCAATCACTGGCACAGTTCAGTTCTTTCAGCCTTGGATAGAGTGTAACAACTAGGGGAAGATAAGTTCATCCTTTATCGGTCTTTGTCGGCATTAACTAAGACCTGATGTCTATATCAACCATGTCAAACTATGCATTGACACCATCCTTTGTTTTGTCATGAATGTTTAGTAAGAGACCAATCAAGCTGTTACATACATTCTTGTCTACATGCATGATGTCGATGCAGTGGCGAATTTCTAGCTGCTCCTAATGAGGTAAGTCCCAAAATATTGATATATTCTTCTAGACGTTCTTCTCACGGGTCATCAATCTACGTCCCTTTTCGAGCACAACATCAGAATCTATAACCATATCATAGACTTCTTTTCCGCTTAAATGCCTTGGAGCTGAACTGTCATCGTTCTCTCTGTTCACTTAAATCCTTAATAGTATCATAGAAGGATTTAAGCAAAAAAGAGATATATGATATTGTTAAATATTTAAATGTTGTGCTCAGAAAGGGACATAAATCAATGACCCTTGAGAAGAACGTCTGGAAGAATAGATCAATATTTTAGGACTTACCTTATTGGGAGCACCTAGAAGTTCACCACTATATCAGCGTCATGCACGAAGAGAAGAATGTATGTGACAGCTTGATTGGTTTCTTATTGAATATTCATGACAAAATAAAGGATGGTGTCAATGCACGACTTGACTTGGTTGATATAGACATCATGCCTGAGTTAACACCGACAAAAGACCGATAAAGGATGAACTTACCTTCCCCCTGCTTGTTACACTCTGTCCAAGGCCAAAAGAACTGAATTGTGACAATGCTTGCATAGTGTAAAAGTTCTGTTTTGTTACTCCGTCAACATGAAGAAACTTATTTTGATAGAAGATTTGAAGTTAATTGATATAAAGTCTCATAATTATCATGTATTGATGACACAGATATTCCCTATTGCATTTAGAAGTATTTTGCCAATCAAGATCCGAGAGACAATCATGAGGCTGTATTATTTCTTTAACACTATTGCTCAGAAGGTCATCAATCCTGAAGGCCTGGATGCTCTATAGGACGAGGTGGTGATGACTCTATGTCATCTTGAGATGTATTTCCCTCCATCGTTTTTCAATATCATGGTCTATTTCATTGTTCACATTGTGTGAGAGATAAAAATATATAGGCCCCTGTTTCTACATAGCATGTACTCGTTCGAGAGGTTCATGGGAATTCTCAAGTCCTATGTACGGAATCAATCTCGGTTGGAGAGCAGAATCGTCGAAGATTATGCAACCGAAGAAGTCATTGAGTTTTGTGTCGATTGCATGGCTCAGGTCGAACCTATAGTGTGCCTCACTCATTTGATGTTGGACACTGTAAGTATATACAATCGCGGTCTACGTTTATGTAGTGCTGATAAATGTCATATATAACTCATTGCTTTTGTGTGTGTCTATACACAGACACATACATATATGGTGAGTGAAGCCAGATTAACAAAATCATTGGTAGGTTTTCTCGACCCACGCTTGGTCGTCATAGATATCATCAAGGAGGATGCATCATTCGTCGAGAATTACATTACGAAGGCATTAGAGAGTCACTGCGATAAGGAATTCATAATTATGCCCTACAACGAGAGGTAAGTACTACACTAGTGGCTATATTTATTGATTTGTACTTTATAAGCAACACGAACTTAGGTTTAATGACCATGACATACCTATGTAAGTTCCACTGGATTCTAATTGTAATTATACCAAAATAGAACAAGGTGATATAACTTGATTCCCTAAAAAGAACAAAACCAACTACACAGCTGTCCAACAAGTCATCGACGTGTAAACATGTTTTCTTCATAGATAATTTTATTATAATCTTTCCTTTCTTCCCAATGACTAAAGCTAACTTTTCGGAATCATGTAGGTCGTTCGCCACATACGTTACAAAGGTACGAAAATGCAAGGAGGGATCGACGCCCTGTAACACATTCTAGATTTCCTGGTATTCACTAGTACACATTAATCCTATACAACACTTCGTAGTAATGTCTCTTGAACTAACAAATTATATTTTTGCAGTACCGCCAGTAGCGGCCAGGCAACAACACCTGTGGATTCTATGTTTGCCACAACATGCAACTACCCGTTGGTTCCACGAAGAACAGTCCTTAGGTTTGTTAATCTTTCTATAATTATTTCATACTTATCAATTTATATATGTATGCACGACATTGATCTTTATATCGACAGGTTCCGTCCATCACTACAACTCCATTGGAACAGGCCAACCTCAAACATATTCGAGGATAGCGTGTGTACTTCTTGATATCTAAGTCATAAAAGGAAATGGGGAGTTCCACAATGTAGAATGAATTTCACTAGGATAAGATTGTGCTTAATTGTTCATGTGTGTATTTGTATTTTATTTCTGTTAATTGATTTGTGAAATAGATATTGTTATTTCTGAAATAAATAAATGTGAATTGGATGCATATATACTATCTTGATCTGCTTGTTTCAAAGGGTATAGCTAGCATTTCCTAAGGCTAGCCAACAAACAGAAATAGATTTAGGAATAGAAAAGAATATCATAGATGGTTATTAACTCTTAGTCGTCTGTGATAGTCTACAGTTCGAAAGTCGTCTGTGATGACCTTGTATTATTACTGACACATAAACTCAGACGGCTCACGAATCTGTCTGTGACGACGTTTTTGAACCGTCTGTGATGACCTATTGTGCACTAGTGACATATCCTCCTCGGCGGTTCTTATAAAAGCAGACATATCATTAATGTACTCTTCACTCATACGGTTCCTACATAAATCCAGCTTCGGTCCTACATTATGCATATAACAATTTAATATGAAATATTGAATTAATTCATTAGTATACTAGATATATATGATCCAATGTAGCTATATGTAGCAAGAATAGTTAATTAAATTGAATTAAGTAGAAATTGACTATGAATTGACTAAATCCTAAACCATGCTAGATATAAATAATCGTCTCTCTATATCAAGCTAGCTAAATCTAAACAATCTTCAATTCTCCTTTCACCAAACGCTAGATCTAAATTATAATACAACTAGGAACAAATTACTAACCATAGGTTGTCAAGAATTTATTGGATCTACACTCACTCTTGTTAAATAGTCTCATTTCACTAAATAGCCTCAAAGCCCCATAGATCTGGAATTTAAGACAGAGAGTTGATGGGTCTATGTGTAATTAATATAGTAAAATTATCACAGATGATTTTTGATACAAACCATCTGTGATGACTTAATTATCACAGATAATTTTTAATACAACTCGTCTGTGAATTATCACAGACAGTTCAATGAAAAAACTATTTGTGATATTTGGTAATATCATAAGCGGTTTTTGTTAATAACCATTTGTGATACTTCACATACAGTTTTCACCATGAACCGTCTGTGGTATTACCTCTTCATAGCGCTGGCTGCAACACAGACGGATTCTAAACTAAAATCGTCTGTGATTGTATTTAATACTGATGGTTTTGGTTAATCGTCTATGATGTTGTGTCTAGTATTAGGCTTTTTGTAGTAGTGAACCGTCCAGTCCAGCCAGTTTTTCAATCCAATTGCATGATCAGTCTTGAAGTGAACCGAAACGTCAAAATCATTGGTTCCCTTTTTTCGGTCCAACCACCAGTTCGATCTAATTTTGATAACTATGTATGCAAAAAAGAACTCTAAATAATAAGATTATTACTTTTAATTTGATTTTGCAAAGGAAACATCTAAACACTGAAGCCTAAAGTACTTGTTGTGGTTGCAACACTTCAACTACGTTGGTCACAAGCATGGCTGGCATTTGTGGTGGTCAGTGCCTGAGCTCTAGTGATCGAGACACAATAGATGTTCTACCTGATTGGTACTGTGCTAACTGGCGCATCGGAAAGGTGGCGGTAGCAACATTTGGTCGTGAGCATAGCGAAGCCATGCTAATGGTGAGTTTATATTAGTTATGGCTAATGGCTTTTAGTTGAAAAATAAATAGTAATAGATGAAAAAAGGAGAGCGCGAGTGGTGGGCAAAGTGAGAGAGATACGTGCGTGAGATGGGAGCAGTAGGAGTGGGGTGTGTAATGCGCCCGTGACCCCTACCTTATCTCTAGAGCGAGACGGAAGTGAGGGTAGTGGAGAAGCCACTTTGGAAAGGTGGATTTCATAATGGCTTTTGACTTGTTTAAGTAGAAGTCAATATGAATGCTCCCTAAGAAAGCAAAGATCTAAATAGGATCTAGCAAAGTGTAGATTTATTTTTCCCGTTAAAGCTTCAGAGTGAGCCCAAGGCATAAGAGAAAGGAATAGACGAATGGCCTATGTAAGAAGATTCAATCTTATTCGTTCATTTGGAAAGAAGGGTTGGATGAAGGTAAAGGCACGGTCGTGCCGTCCATGCTACAACGGAAGAGGATATGCTTCCTCCTCCCACCTCACCTTCTTTATTCTACCATCTTTTACAGCTTAAATCTGCCCGTCTCGTAACTTCGACAACCTCATTGGCGGCAAGTGAAGATGGGGAACCACTTGACCTTTCAAGTGGTGACTATCCGATGTGATTCCTACCCAAGATAGGTTTCTTCCCACGCCTTCTTCCCCGTCACCGGCCATGTTCGAGGTGCGGACCAGGCAATCTAGCACCCAGGCTAGAAGCTCTTCCATCAGGGGCTCTGGATTTGGTATGATCCTACTGCTTCTTCTTATTCTCTTCAACATCCCTTCCCAAATAGGAAGAGGGGGGACCCAACCCTACTCAGTCGGCTCCTGTTGCGACTATCTAAATTCGGTGATGAAGATATACTCGGCAGTTGTTGTTGCCATTAACCTCCATTGTGGAGGCCCTAAAGACTGATGATACCTATGCATCAGGTTAATCGGCTATCTTCAAAGGGATGGTGTCCTCTCAAGATCTCGATGTTTGTCCCACGCAGACGTCTATGCCACCTACCAACTATCGTCTCATCTAGTGTTTTGGTTGCCTCAAGACCACCTCCATCTCCAGTGAGCAATGTACTAAATAGCAGATAGCAGGTAGAGTGGATTGTCATCGGCGTAGCGAATAACGGGTGGCGGCAATATTGCAAATGCTATATTCTAATATCGGAATATAAAAAATACTCATAATTTGGAGTTAGTCATGTGTGTGTATCATGACTTACTAGAACGATAAAATTGTAAATGTATCGCGACAATTATGGTGGAGCTGTGGGGGATGAGCACTGACCGCCATCGAGAAAGGGGGAATGGTAGCGACACATAAAACGAGTGTATCTCATAGGCAAAGACAACTAATTTGGCCAATGCTTTCAACTATTTGCACGTTGGTCTAATAACTTGTACAACTTCCAAATTTCAGTTACACTGGAACATTGCGCCAGTAGTGGGATACAAATAGCGGCCATAGTAGCGCTCTGACAAGAGCTATATCAGTCGCAACGTTTCAATTCACTATTTTCGAACGCTACTTCGACTTGGTAGCCTTTGTACCCCGCCACACTATTGCGGGCATTACCGACGCTATTTAGTACCTTGCGGGCGAGGCATCTCCAAGTATAAGAACCCAAGGATTTAGTTGTAATTTTGTTTTAGTTTAGGGTTCTTTTATTAATATGTGGAAGTCTGGAAGATGTACCAAACTTTTGTATTCACCGGATAATGGTAGAGTTCTAGGCCCTTCAAGGCCACGCTGCCTTAAAAAAGGGGCTTGAGTTTGTAAACCTTGTGCAATGCTTCTAATTCAGTATACTCCACGCAAAGTAGATTTGGGTTTGTGTTACCTGTACATGATCGATTTTTTCTATTTTCATTCTGTCATCACATAGTCACAGGAGAAATCTTTATGTTTACTGAATGGAGGGTCTTTAGAAGCCCTCACATTAATTTTATGAGGTAAAAAGATATAAATCACCATATTAATCGGAGAACAAGGAAAAATAAGTATAAATTTCTATATTAATCGAAGAGAAAGAAACATCTCATCCGCACATATAAAAGGACATATATAATATAAGGTTTACAATGGGTCCATGTAAATTTTGAGGTATTACGTAAACGAATCATGAAATAAGAGTAGTTAAAACGTGCACTGCATGCCCAAAGCTCAAAGCCAACTTTCTGTCCGAGTGGCCATATTTCTTTCTTGTTCTTCTTAAAACTTCGTAGCCGAGAGGGATATCTAGGCCCTGATCAACTTGGATTTGATTTCTGACTTATTTTTTACTATTTATAAGTTTCGTCTTTTTCTGAACTTTTGGTTTTTTGTTGAGTTTTTGCGGTTCTTTTTTCCCGTATTTGTTTGTATTATACGTAATGGGCTAACATATTTTTTTTATTTTTAAATTTTTTTAAAATTTAATTATGCTAAATAAGCCTCGGTCAGCTACAGTGCTTTTTTCAACTAGCTACAGTATTTTCAGCCATAAGCCACGAGCTTTTCAGCCGAACCGATCACCACCTAATGTTTTGACCGTTTTCTTGTTACATGTTTAAATCTATCAGTCGCAGTCTAAATAAACGGACCACACTATCTTGCTTCCATGCAAACCTGGTTAATCATATGAAGGCGTGCATGCATCACAAAACACATCCAACGCCCACAAATTTGGCTGCTGGAAGAAGAAAAGCAGGTACATGTAGGAAAAATTCTATGGTGTAACCATGATACAGCAGAGTTTGTGTAACCCGCAAATGAGGAAGCGACACGTGCCATAAATCATCAGAGCAAGATCAGAGGCCATACAAAAACATTTTTAAAATCAACTGCATCAGAGCAACACTTTTAAAAATATTTTTTTGTATGGACTACAATGCTGCTACAGTACTTTATGCCACGTGTCGTATTCTCATTTGCTGGTTACACAAACAAAGCTGTGTAACGGTTACACCATAGAATTTTTCGTACATGTAGAGTAGCAAAACTGTTATTTGTTAACAGGTATTGGACCAGTTCTAAGTGATTTCTAAAAGTGGATTTTTGATTTTTACTATAGTAACTAGCTTTTAAACCGAGTGTTTTTTAAAATGGAGTCTATAAGTTAATTATAGTATACATTGTAGTGATTTCATTTATATCAATCAAAACCTCATACGAGTTTCTGTTACTCCGTATTCTCTCTCACAAATAGCTAAAAAAAACTATCACCGCAACCAAAATCCACTAAGCACAGCCCAAAAGAACAGATCCATAATATAATCTAGAATAGATACAAACATGTTATGTGTCTTAACATCCTCGTATAGAAGGGTTTGCATTGAATTTTAAAAGATATGATCTATTCTTTTGAACCATGGTTTATAGTTTTTATTGTGACTTGATCCAAACAGCATATAATGCGCACTGAGGAGAGGAACAAACAATGGTACACAGACACGGTCTCCACATTTTTTATGAGACTGATGGGTTGTGAATTCTTGATGGAGCTGGATTTTGTGCTTTATATAACCTCCAGTGCCCAAACCCTCCCACCCCCAAACCCTAACCCTAAAACCTCCTGCCGCCGCCGCCGCCCCCGCCCGGACTCACCTTCCCAGCCTCCGCACCCCCACTTCCGATCGAAGAGGTGAGAAATTCTCAGTCCCTTCTCGCATTTTCCGGTCTCGATTGGGGCCGTTTCGTGCGTATGTTTCGTTCGCCACTTATGATCGTTTTTGGTGGCTGCGCAGATGTCGTCGGACGATGAGGTCAGGGAGGAGAAGGAGCTCGACCTCTCCTCCCAGGATGTCGTCACCAAGTACAAGGCCGCCGCTGAAATCATCAATGGTAAACCTCGCCTCTCTAAACTCTCTCTCTCTCTCTCTCTCTCTGTTGTTACTGTCGCGTGCGAGGCGATTCTGGTGTGTCTCGCCGAGGAATTGCGGTGTCTTTGTTATCCGGGGCAGGTTGCCACAGGTTATGTTGTGTATTGTTAGCGGTAGCTGGATTTAGCTGTTTCGATGAGCTACGCAAGTTTCTGTGTTTTTGTGGTGTTGTTTTTACCCGGGTAGCAATCTTTGAGATGTGGAGTATTCGTATGGTTAGAATTCTGGTGGCAGTTTTATCACCTTTAGGAGCTTTGCAGAGGAGTACTATTCGTATTGCGTGGGATTAGCATTCTTTCTTCGCTCCATTTTCTTGGTGGTGTCGCACCGTATTCTGTTCTGTTTGTATGAGACTGAGAGTAATGTTAAATTTGAGGTGCACATGTGCCATGTGCTGCCAAAGCTTGTACATACTGTGTTTCTGCGGGTTGAGGCTTTGCATATGAATGCGCAGTTATGTTTGCATTGTTGTGATGATGTACGATGATATCAGAAATGTAATGCTAAGTCGATGCTTATTGTGGAACAGAGGCCCTGAAGTTGGTCGTGTCTGAGTGCAAGCCGAAAGCCAAGATTGTTGACATCTGTGAGAAGGGCGACTCTTTCATAAGAGAGTAATGCATCCAGCTTTGTCTTTCATAAGGTCTTACTTATTGCTTTCTTGTTGGATTTCCTGATTACTTAGGGTACCTTTGTTGAGGGCAGGCAAACTGGGAATATCTACAAGAACGTGAAGAGGAAGATTGAAAGGGGGGTTGCTTTTCCAACATGCTTATCCGTGAACAACACAGTCTGTCATTTCTCTCCACTTGCCACTGATGAGGCAGTCCTGGAGGAAAATGATATGGTCAAAATGTATTGTCTTGCTGCAACCTTCTCTATCATGTTTTTTTTATTTTACCTTAAAACCTTGATAATTCTGTTTTCATTTGACAGAGATATGGGCTGTCATATTGATGGTTTTATTGCTGTGGTGGCTCATACACATGTTATCAAAGATGGGCCAGTCACTGGAAGAGCAGCAGATGTTCTTGCTGCTGCCAACACAGCGGCTGAAGTTGCAATGAGGCTTGTTAGACCTGGGAAGAAGGTACATCTTTGACAAAGTACAACCGTTTTTGTGATTATTTTCTTGTTCACAAGTGATCTTGTTTCTATTACAGTATTACTGCATCTTTGTCGGTAGTGCTTCCTAGGCATATCAGTCTGCGCCTTTCTCTTACATGCTTGTGTATTTGTACTAGTCACTAAACACTGCTAAGTGGTGACCTAAGTACTGTATCTATCTTGTCTGCATTGAATTAACTCAGTTGATGTGTTTTGTGAGTGTGTACTGGTATGCTGATTTCATTAGTAACCCCCTGTTTATATCCTTCTGCAGAACAAGGATGTTACTGAAGCAATTCAGAAAGTTGCTGCTGCTTATGATTGCAAAATTGTGGAAGGTGTTCTTAGCCATCAGCTGAAACAATTTGTCATTGATGGTAACAAAGTCGTACTTAGTGTCTCCAATGCTGATACAAAAGTGGATGATGCTGAATTTGAAGAAAATGAAGTGTATGCAATTGATATTGTCACCAGCACTGGAGAAGGAAAGGTGGGAATGTCTGTTCTTTGCACTATGCTCTTTCTTTGCTTTGCATATTTTTCTAACATTTTCGTTGAATTGGTATTTACAGCCTAAGTTATTGGATGAGAAGCAGACCACCATCTATAAAAGAGCCGTAGACAAGAGTTATCATTTGAAGATGAAAGCATCGAGGTTCATTTTTAGTGAGATTAGCCAGAAGTTTCCAATCATGCCCTTCACTGCTAGGTTTGCACTGCACATTGGCTTTTGATGCTCTTCGTTTTGGATAATTCTATCATAACATAAATTATGAATTGTCCCAGGGCATTGGAAGAGAAGCGTGCACGCTTAGGCTTAGTGGAATGCATGAATCATGAGCTATTGCAGCCATACCCTGTACTTCACGAGAAGCCAGGTTGATAATACAATCCTCTGGATGTTGAACTACTGTGGAATTCTGGAAATTTTTCTGCAAGCTATCATTAAAGATTATCATTGGGTTCTGTACAAACCTCTGTAAACCTTGTGAACTTCCTATGAGAATTGGTTGTGCTTATTTGTAATTGTTTACAAACTTCATCTGATGTTAATTACTGTTGTCTTTCTTCGTTCTAATTTCTTGTGACCATCATAATAGTTGGTGCTTCATGCAGGCGACCTTGTTGCACACATAAAGTTCACTGTGTTGCTGCTGCCAAGTGGATCAGATAGGGTAACATTACATCCACTTCAGGAGTTGCAGCCCTCAAAATCCATTGAAGACAATGCTGAGATTAAGGGATGGCTTGCTTTGGGGACGAAAACAAAGAAGAAGGGTGGTGGAAAGAAGAAGAGAGGTCTGTCCTGCAATCACTGAGCTGTTATTTTTGGACGTTGTGCATTGCATGCTGTTGTTGATTTTTTATAACAAGTCTGGCTTAGAATTTGATAGTTCGTGCAACTTACTAAATGACCTTTTCTCATCTATAGGTAAGAAAGGAGATGCAGCAGAAGCGGAGCCTATGGAGGAGGGTTCAAATGGTGCTCCAGGCAAAGAATAATTCTGATTTTTGAATTGCTTCCTTTAGTTTCGTCCTTGCTTCTTCACTGCATCTGATGGTGTCATATTACACTCAGTTGTGGAAATTTGAGTACTTGAAGTGTGACGAAATGATCGATCCTGCTGCACACTATCACATCAAAGCACAAAAAGATAATTATCTATAAGGTGTGTCGAATGTTAGCCGTCTGTTCTGCTTTACTTTATGTATAAATCTACTGCGATATTTATCGTAAATAATTCTCTGCTGGTGTGAGTTCTTTGGTCTGGGCATTTCGTAAGTAGTAGGGATTGGTTGTCATTTGCACCAGTCTGCCAGTAGCACCGGAATTTTGGACGTATCTAGCACTGTATGCCTTTCAAATTCCAAATACATCGAAAGGCAAACATCGAAACGGGGATGTGCTCAGATTCGTATATTCTTTTTTTTTTTTTGGCTTTTAGCTTCTTTAGAAGTTTAAAGCCAAATATCGAAACGGGGTGGCTTGTAAAGTGGCTTATTCAAACAGTTTTTTTACTTTTGGCTTTAGTTTCTTTGAAAGTCAAAACATGAAGAGCAGTTTTTCTAAACTATTTGTCTGAATGATTTTTCGAATATAAAACTATAAGTACCATTCGTATTAACATATTAACGTCTCTATCGTTTACTATCATCGTAAAAAACGTACTCAGAAGCTATTAACGGTAGCCTTTATAATTAGACCCTATCAGTCTATCACTGCCGGAGGAAGGAAGAACGCAAGGGGGCCGCGGCGTCGTATGGGACGAGTTGAGGAAGGGATCGCGACTCAATCAGTGCTCATTGCGCCAGCCACATGGCGGTGGAAGGATCACGACCGGTTTGGTCGTGTGTCGTACTTCGTCCGAATACAAACCACCTTAGTGGAATGGGCTTCTTGTGTTGGTTACGTTTTGGTTCCTGACTTTCTACGTATGCTGATTACATTCCACTCAAACCAAGCACCATCACCGTGTACATTAAATGGAACCACAAGTACCTTCCCTAGTCCAATGTGATAAAGATATAGGGTACGTTGTTTTTTTGATATAGCTAATGGCTTATTCTATATTTAATTTCCTAAGGATTTAAACAACAATGAATTGGAACTTAGCATAGTTGGTCGAGCTTAGGAGCTCATCGGATCGACAAGGACCACGAATAATCCACATCTATAGACCATTATGGACCACGTGTCGACTAGGTCCACAACTCCCATGGACTATCAATGTGTGGGAAAGGAGGAAACATGTGTATTATGTGTCACTGACAATAACCATCTACCTTCAACCGTGCGCGCCTCCAGTCTAAGAAAGAGAATCGTCCGAGAACTATTAGAAGTCACACACGACACATGAGACTGACAACAACTAGCAACACAAAGCGCGTGGCATTTTATAGTCCGTGGGGTGTCGCGACGTGGTTTATGACAAATCGTGTCGTGTACAACCTTTGTGCAGTGACTACACTAGACGGGGTAGTTTTCTGAAGTGGCATGACCACATGAGGTAGCTTTGCGTAGCAACATGACCACACAAGGTAGCTTTGTGTTGCGATAAGATCACATGGGCCAGCTTTGTGCAGTGAGAAGATTAGACGGTCCAACTTTGCATAGTGACTACACCAGGCGAGATAGCTTTGCACATCGACAAGACCACACATGCCAGCTTTATGCAGCGACATGATCATACATGGTAGCTTTTGTGCTGTGACAAGGCCACACGGTCTAACTTTGCGTAGTGAGAAGACCAGACGATCCAGCTTTGCACAGGGATTACACCAAACAAGATAGCTTTGCACAGTGACAAGACACACACGGATCAGCTTTGCGCAGCGACAAGACTAAACGGTGCAATTTTGCGTAGTGAGAAGACCTGACTGGCTAGTTTTGTGTACTGATAAGACCACACTGGATAACTTTGCGCAGCGATAAAGACCACACAGACCAGCTTTGCGCAGTGACTACACTGACGGGGCAGCTTTATGCAATGAGAAGACTACATAACGCAGCTTTATGCAACGAGAAGACCACACGAGGCCCTATAAAAGGACGTGGAAGAAATTTGAGAGAGAACACTACACAAGCAAACCTAACACTACACCGGTACTTGCTTCACCACACCGGGATGGACAAGAGGCAGAAGAAGAAATGGGATAAGATGATAAAGCAATAGAAGGAGACTTACGAACTAGTAAGGTCTACTGCCGCTTTCAACGAAAAAGCAAGGGCTGTTGTGGCCCGGGCCGAACAAGCCGAGCGTGCTATGAGGTCAGCTCCTCGCAATGACGTCATCCGTAGCAACAACCCCGTCCCAAACGTTCCTACCGAGCATTCATTGCAACACCCGCCCAAGGGGGAGACGCCGCCCCTATGTCTGTGCCGGGACCTATACAAGTTCTTCAAATCTAAGTACCGTCTCAACCTGGGTATGCGTTACCGGTGTTGCGCAAACTACTCCAGTGACTATACTGACTGCTGTCAGGACACCATTAGCTATCGGCAACTGGAAAGGACCAGTTACACTGTGTTCTCCCTACCTTTTCTCTTTTAAAGTACACACTAACAATCTCTCCTGTCTACCCACAATTTCTAGAACCCCTATATGGCTACCGCAAGTGGATCGATCTTGAAATCCACCCATATGACAAGTGGACTCTCGAATTCGAGGAGTGAAACGTCAAAAGATCCTGTGAGATCCGGGAGGAGGAGCTATGCAATGACGAGCAAACCGAACGTATACATCGGGAGATGAAAGCTCATTTCAAGGCGTGCATGCGCAGGGAGCACGAGACTTGTGAGAGGGAGCGCAAGAAAAAGAGGGAAATGACGGTTAAGACAAAAGAGAGCGCTAAGGAGTTCAACACTGAGCTTGCAAGGAAGAAAAAATGGCTCTAGTCCATGCAGTAGGTCGGGCCGTTCCGCACTAACTATTCTCCCGAAAGTCGAATTTAGTTATATTCCAAAAAGGCGCATATGTATTGTAGGAGCAGTTCGGATTTATTACATCATACATGATACTTTTGTTATACATGTAATCAAATCCTATGCACCGTGTTACTCCTAACTGTACTATGAAGTCAATTTTAATTCGGACAAGTATATTTCTTCGTTTTTTCGCATTCAATTATTCGCGTAGCAAAGTCATCCAACAACATTAACAAACAAGGTCTCCTCGTGTATGAATTTCTGGTACATCACAATATCACTTACCTTCATACTTACCGATCATTGTTATTTCAATTATTCTTAAAAAAATTCACAAAATTCTTGCATTACGACAACATGCAACGATCGCAAACTCTTATTGTGAATCCAACAGATTATCCACCATTCATAATCTACGAAAATCATAAATAGATTAACCCACACTACCTCTAGAAATAGCTTCTTTGTAGTCGCTGCACAATCGAGCGATTGCAATTGTAATCGCCCAGCCGCTGGGCGATAAGCTACAGTCGCCGAACAGTTGGGCGACTAGAACTTGTCGTTCAATGGGCGGCGGATAACTTATGTATCGCGAGGTCATTGGGCGATATGTTCTATTCATCCAACGGTTCAACGATACTGAAGCTATTTCTATAAAAAAAAAATATTCACGTAGATATATTTCTATTATTTTAAATAAAATATTGGTTATTTATAAACAAATTCCCCACCCCTCTACTCTTTTACTGCCTCTCCTCGCGATCGACCTCCCAAAACTTCTGGAGACACCTCTCTTGCTCCTCTCGCCGCCGCGTCGAATCGAAAGTAGCAAGCGCCGCCACTGACCAGCCCTCTCATGGCGGGCAAGGAGCCCGTCGTGGCGCACCACGAGGAGGAGGAGGGGGAGGACTCCTCCGCCGCCGTGGTCGCCACCGGCGAGGAAGAGGACACCGGCGCCCATGTCGCCCCCATCGTGCGACTCGAGGAGATCGCCGTCACTACCGGCGAGGAGGACGAGGACGTGCTCCTCGACATGTGAGCTGCTCCGCTCTCTCCTAAGCTTTTGCTTGTTTGCGGCTCGATCTGGTGCTGACTTGCGGCGGCTGGTTTGTGCTGTGCGGTGGTGTGTAGGAAAGCGAAGCTGTACAGGTTCGACAAGGAGGGGAACCAGTGGAAGGAGCGGGGCACGGGCACCGTCAAGCTGCTCAAGCACAAGGAGAACGGCAAGGTCCGCCTGGTCATGCGCCAGGCCAAGACCCTCAAGATCTGCGCCAACCACCTAGGTTTCCACTTCTTTCTTCTGAATTTTCCCATCTTTTTTTTTTGGGAGATTTGTTTCCGTCTGTTCATTCGCTCCGAGTAGATTCAGGACAAGAGCACACGGTTGAGGCTTTGATGCTGTGCGCGTATTTGTGCAGTGGTCTCGTCCACGAAGATGCAGGAGCACGCGGGCAGCGACAAGTCGTGCGTCTGGCATGCGGCGGACTTTGCTGACGGCGAGCTTAAGGAGGAGATGTTCGCCATCCGGTTTGGCTCCGTGGAGAGTGAGTTCTCGCCTCTTCTTTTGCCCGATTGATTTCGTGTTGCAATTCTATGTTGCTTTTTTACTTAGTTTGATGTCATGCTAGATCGTGCTGTCTATTACTCTATTCCATGTTATTGTTCCTAATAGCAACAGTAATTTTTTATGCTTCATGAGATGCTGGCTTTGCGCTTGTTTGGCATGGGCTGGTTACATTTCTTAAGCTGAACCATGTGTTGTGCCTGAACATGTGAGAGCTTCTTTTTGTGTAAATCTCATAATTAGATTGTTAGTTAGTTGTATCAGTGATTTATGATGTTTGTTGGATCGTTAAGAATGTATCCTGTCTTTTTTTAAAAACATCTTGAGCAATTAGGGATGGATGGATGGGTTGGGTGTCACAAGGGGCATGACCATCCCTATCCTAGTGGAGGTGGCATGATCACAACCTGTGGTAGTTCACTAGTGACATTGTTTGCATAGAATCCCCACTATAACGGCATTTTTGCATAATTACCCCTTTTTCTTTTTGAAATTATGATATTCAATTTTTATTCATCTAATTTTACCTCTCAAAATCTGAGTGTTTGTCATGTCACAAATTTAAGCTTCTGTTCTAAGCCCCTATGACTAAACTGGGGAGTGGGCACTCCATATAGTTGCTTTCTTTGGGCAACTAAAACTTTAGCCTTGATTATGTGAGCGGTCACATGGAAAATACCCCTACTGAAACTTAACATCTACAGTTTAAAATGATCCAGCCTGTACTTTGTAATTGATAAATTGTCACCGATAATCTCATGTTTTTGTATATTGTCTAGAATTTACCAACCCACCCTCTTTTTTCAAGTGGTAAAGTATACTTGATATGTAGAATTTGAAAAGCACACATTGGTGTGTAGCCGACCATCAAGGTTCATGGGACCTGTTGCGAACCTGTAGTGTGATAGTCTGACAGAATGACAGGTGCCTGTCATGGTATGCGCTTGTCACAGTTGTGCAGCCCAGTTTGTTGCAGTAGAACACAGGTTGTTTGCACCTGGTGGGCATTGCCAAACTTGTGATGAGGGGCCATGTTTATGTGGGTACACGTCTACCTCACTCTTAACTAGTCGTTATGGTCTTACATTTTTTCTTGTCTTAGGTGCTGTAAATTTGAAGAGATGGGTTTTTTACAAACTTGTTCATGCCTCTTTGTGTGTGCATGTTTTTCTTGAATGGGTTTGCTGCAAGCAGTTGCAGACATTTGTTTTGGTCAGGAATAAATGTGCTCTATTATATGCACACTGTTGGCCACATTTTGATAGTAATTCTTCAAACTGCAAATTAGCCAAATATTTGTCTATCTTTAGCATGCTTACTTTCTTGGTGCTTATCAGATGTACTATGAACTTCATATAAAGTTGGTTTCTTATTGGGACAATGTGACATGATTTGCGCTATTTCTACAGGAAGGCCTGATAATATAACCTTGTTTTCTATGTTCGTCTACTCTGTGTTCAGTTTTGCAATCGTTCTCTTGTTATTCTATTTCCTCTGTTTATGGGTGTTGTTAAAATCTGTAGCAATAACATCTGTCTAGCAATACATGGGAGAAACATATGTACCATTGCCTGACCAGTCTAGGCTATGTAGTGTTTGCCATCTGTTGCCAGATGCTGTTTAAAACGCTGTGCCATTCCGTGTGCTATATGTTGCCATACTGACAGTATGCTCTTTTTTTCATTCCACTTGTTGCACAAATTTAATTTGTCGTTTGGATCTTCTGAAAACTAGTTGAATTTCATTGACAATGATTCCCCTTTTTTATATCTATTTTTTAGACTGCAAGAAGTTCAAGGACTTGGTTGAAGATATTGCCGAATCACTTTCAAAGAAGGAAGACAGAGAAAGCGAAGAGGGTTCGTCAGCTGCTGGACTGCTGGAGAAACTCAGCGTAAGCACAAGCAAATCTGAGGGAAGCGCAACAAAGGAGGAATCGACTGATGCTGTCAAGGAGACGGAAAACAAAGCTGCAGTGACCCCCACCACGGAATAGTTAGCAGAGCAGCACCCCCACAATACTACTGCTGAGCGCTGCTCAGTGGGAAGAGTCAGTTCTTCCCGTCTGTGGAAGTTGGTAGTCGTTAACCATGAAATATGCTGAGAACTTTTTGGGCGAGTCAGAAGATGTCTTGAGCAGAGCCCATATTCACTTGTTGGGCGTTCATGTATTTTGAGTATTTATTTGTTATATAAGATTTCTGCTCGGAGTCGGAGGTTGGCATATGGATCTGGTCTGGTCGGGGCTTGCTTTTGTTGAGAACTCTGAAATGTAGTCCATGAGTTGGAACATTTTGGGTGTGTGTGTAGCCAGTATTTTCACTGCATGGATCGTTGTGGATTGCGTGCTATTCATATACATTACATGTTATATTTATTTATTTTGGACTTTTGATATGTTCTTTTTTTGTTTATTGGTCCAATTTACCTTTTGCTTATCTTCTCTTTCCGTAAAGCCTCATAAAAGAAGAATGTCCTGGTCGATTTGGGTGGTTATAGGGAACAGCTCTAGTTACAAAATCTTTACAAATATTAGGTCTCGTTTAGTTGCTATGCAGGGCACAAATAAGGTGTTTATATTGTAGCATTGATGTTTAAATAGACACCGGTGTTTAATGGGTGTTTATGTGTATAACTATATCTAATTACTTGATAATACAACAACTAATCATCTATAAAAATATATACTTGTATTAGAGGAAATGAATTTTACATATATGCTCGATAATGTGACTATATTTTATCTTTTTAAGTATTTATATATAAGTATCTTGCGTTCTACGTGCCTTTGAAGTGTGAGAATTTCCTCTGATCATGTAGTAAATAATTTGTTTATAGTCCTACATCGAATGAAAAGTCGCAATGCAAAGGATTTCTCTTTAGGAGTGTTTGGAGCAAAGGATGGCCTCGTTACGCAAAAAAAAGTGAGCGTTCATGGGGAGTTTTTTCTTTGAAAGTTCTAATGCAACCCCCCTCACTTTCTCTTCTACATAGGTATTGAATTTCTATGTTTCGCTGCAATAGTTCCAAACTTAGATTTTTGTAAGAAGCTTTAGAATGACCGATGATTTCATCCAAATATTTTTGATATACACTCTCCGCTTAAATTTATTAAGAAGTTTTTAGAATCCTCTTAATATAATATCTCTGTGATCTTACCATTCTTGTGTTAAGTGTTCACCCCACTCATATTGGAACTACTCACCAAATCACCATTCTAAGATCATAACCTCATTGCCTTTCCAAGAAGGGAAAGATATCGTATGAACCTAAAGAATCATAAACTCCGTCTCCCTGTTAGCATAAACACAGAATGTCAACAGTCCGCACCATTGTCATAGTTATCAGCTACCATGGCTGCTGTTGGATCAGCATGTGTCGATCGTTACGGCTACGATGATCGCTAGAGGTTGTTCGAGAATAATTGAAGTTCTGTAGTTATGCTTAAGATCAGTGTAATGTTTCTGCAAGTTGAGCATCATGAGGGTTGTTGCCATTTAGGAAAGGACCATGGTCACAACGAAATGCAAAAAAGGCGAAGGCACCATGGGGCAGGGTCGGTCCTGACATTTCAGGGTCCTTGAGGCTAAGCAACAACCTTATATTAGTTTATTTCGCACAAACTATAAAGTATTTTAGCTCAACAAAATATTTATACATGCTATAGATTTGTAATTATATAATAAATCATAATTTTTATATAGCTGAAAGAAAATTGAATCTTTCTAAAGAAAAAACAATGCAATATTGATTATAAGCTAATTTGCCAATTATATGTAATGCTGTCAAAATTTCATTACTAAAATTATATGTGAATACAAAAAGGGCTTTGACTTGTAAACCAATGGTGTACTCCATGCTACTTATGGAAAATATGCATATATAAAAACTCTCTTTTTTGGGTTTATTCACTGATTAGAAATGAAACTTAGCACTTGTTTTTTTATTGATTCCTGGGGCTAGGCGTTCGCAAAATCAGTATATTCGAACCGCAGATGCACTTTTCAGATCAGTGACGGCCTCTCCAGTGGAGCTGGGCGCTAGTAACTCAATTATACCCTTTAAAAACCATTGCAAAGTTCCAATTTTTATTTGAAATTGAATAAATTATGACTACATATCTTTGTGTATGGCCTTGTATAATAACAAATATACTTGTTTTAATTAGAGAATGATTAAAATGAGTAGCTTGATTTACAACAATAAACAAAATATTGCACAAAAACAGGGGGTCATTGTTGCCGTGGGGTCCTAGGCGGGCGCCCCTGCAACTCTGCCTCAGGAACAGCCCTGAGATGGGGATATTACTAATAACAGTAACATTGAAATGCAAAAAAAAGGGGTGCAAAGATATAGATGAGCACAACGAAGATGACTTTAAGTTAGGCAAAAAGGAGGATGGGAATTATGACAATGAGGATAGAGATCCTTAGAAGGGGGTATGAAAAACATAATTCTAGTGAAATCCAGAATAGAAAATGAATTCTCAAGTATATTGGCAATGCAAGTGGAATAACGAGGAATTTCACACAAAACAGTCTAATTTGCAAGAATCAGGGCAAATTCCCACATTACATAGAGCAAGATGTGGTCTTGTGAGCAGAGGCGGAGCTGGGCCTTGGGCCGCCTGGGCAATGGCCTGAGGCCCAGCTAAAAAAACTCAGTGTAATTTACTGTAGCACTAAATAGAAAAAACCTTGATTTTTCTTTGCAGTGGGCTTTTGCAGTGGGCTAGGCCCGAGGCCCAGACTCGGGCTGCCTACGGCCTGCTTGTCAGGACATTTGGAATGATTTTTGGCCACTATTCTTCACTTCTCTAAGTTACACTCATTATCCTATGAGTCATAATTCATAAAAAAAGAGAAACTCTTCCTTACCAATAGCAGCATATATATTTGTCTATTTTTGGATACATGGGTTTTTGAATCCTGGTGGATCTAAAATAACATCTCTATCCAACGTTTAACAACCTTGTAATATATACTAAGTTGCTAAAAAAACATCAATTCGTATGCTAATCACACATTCCATTTGATAGACATATTAGATTGTGCGCCACGCACAATTTGAGATAAAATATCTTTTATCTAGTACATATTGAGCACAAATGATGGAATAAAACATTTGTGTGCATTAGAAAGTTTGGACATGTAATGCACATGCCTATGGTGAAAATTTACAGCAGATAGACTGGTGTCCTTTGTCAATGGGTGGAATTAAGTGTTACTAAAATCTAAACTTTCTTCCAAATGGGATATGCATGGTTCTTAGGTCATTAGAGAATATATGATTCTTCCGCATGCTTCAAATTGGGCTAAGCAATAAACTTTGCGCAAAGCAAGCGATGATGATAGAGTAGTGAATTTTCCCTGTTGAAGATTCATATGCATCTATCATTGATTTTTTTCTAACTTGTGCAATTTCACATTACAAGGTTGTTTTTGTGTAATTTTACATTACAAGGTTGTTTCTTTTTTTCAATAGAAAACTATAAATACTTAATCAGTTTTTTTGGCATATGTTCCGTAAGCCACAAATTGATAGTAAAATGCATATTGACTGACCTTGACTTTCCAAATGACTATGTTATATTCTTAAGAATTATAAAATGTTATTCCAAAATTGTTATATCAAGTTTTTTTTTATAAAGCATGTAAAACTTTCACAAGTTACAGAACTTAACTAGTAGTGTTTTACAAATGGCTTAGCTCTAAAAGCCTTATATTTAGAATAAGGCTATCAACTAAAACCCCTACCTTTTGAAGTCTACATTAATTTTTAGTAGGCGTTTGATTTGAACAAATGGTTGTATTTGTGTGTGAGAACTTGAATATATGTTTATACGTTTGAATTTCTTGGCATGAAGATCATGCACATACATCATATAAAACATAGTAATCATTGTTATAACTTTGGTATGGCCTAACATTAATTGACCAAATTACGGGTCTATTTGATATGGTTGTGGTTTTTGATTGAAATATTTGAATTTAGTTGTTTGCAATAGAGATTACGGAGAGATACTCATTTGCGACTTTAGATAGTACAGATATTGGGCTTTTAACGTGCACTATAATTAATTTGTAGATCCCATCTTACAAAATACTTCATTTAAATATTAGGTATTGTAGCAAAAGTCAAAAGCCGATTTCAAAAACTATAGCAAATAGACCCTACATCCGATCATCTACGCAAAGAATAACATATGCAATGACAGATAATACAATGACAATAAAACAAAATTATTTGTGGTGTGCGGGGTGTGGTTTCTTGTGTTAAAAAGGGATTTTATGTACAAAGATTCTTAAGAAAATAAATTTACTATTTATCCCTATTCTTTTTTGCTACGGTTGATAGCCTTTTGTTGTGTGATGGCTTTTATCTATGCTTTTTGAGATGACGGCGGACAGCGGAGACGTCGAAGCGGATAGCACACATGATTTTGGATTTGGAAAGCCGTTTAGAGAAGCGGCTTCAAGAAACCACTCTATTTGTTTCGACTTCCGAAGCCAAAAGTCATAAAAATCCAAAAAAATAGGGTCATAAATACGCACTATTCTAAATAACATGAAATATATAGATATCATCCTACGTAGAAAGGAGTGGTGGATGACAATAATTAATAAAATGTAGTTTTTAATAAAAAAATTATAGAAATATAGCATTTCATGGATACACACAATGATGATAATGATAAATACACGCTGAGGCGAGTTGTTTTCGTATGTTAAAGGATAAGAATGAGAGTGGATTATCGTTGCAAGTTCTAAATCGTGATACAATGGTAAAGGGAATTAGTGAATGCTCTAAAAGTTCTTTAAGATGATTATGAGTACTACTAAATTTTATAATCCAATTTCCATAAATAAATAGGTGATATGAGCATTTTGATGTTTTTATTTTTTCATTTTAGACCCTGTCTGGATGAGGGGTAATTCCTTATGAGGTTTTGTTTAAATTTGAGCTAGACCTTAAAACTTTCCAATAAAATACCCCTAATTCAAAAACCCCATCAGTGTTGAATGAAGGACATGCAATTTGGAGTGCTATATCATTTTATCTTGTACTCTTTAACTTTTAAAATAAAGAAATAATAAATTAAAAATCAGAAGCTGAAACGAAAACGGACGATGGTGAATCGTATGGATTGTGGGGATTCCATATCCAACGAATGTCAGCGAGTGTTTTAGCTGAAGCTTGTACTTTATTTGTTTTCATCATCCTTAAATATGAGAGCTAAAATGTAACACTATATTTTTGTTTCCAAGCCTACGCTCCGTACTCATCCTTTCCCGCAAGGAGACACAAAATTATACCCCGCCAACAAAATCCCCACACATCACAGCCGGGCCCCACCCTCCCTCCTCCCACTGCCACGCAGGCTTGGGCCCCACCTGTCATCCGCACAATCCCACGCCGGGCTCGGTTCCGCTCGGTCCGTTCAGACCGACGGCGACCCCACCTCCCCCTTCTTCCTCGGCCTTCACCGAAGCCGCCCTTCTTCTCTCCTCCACGAAGCTGTCTCCATCTCGAGCTCCTCCTCGAGACTCGCCTCGCCCTCCCCCGCCGCTCTGCTCTGCTCCGCTCCGCTCGATTCCTGCTCCTCCGCAGCGCCCTCCCCCGCCGGATTGGAGATCCGGATCCCCGCGCGCTGGGTAAGCCCTAATTCCTCTTTCGCCCAATCCGGTTCCGCCGAGTAATCGCCCAATTCCCGCGCGCGCGCGCTTGTGGGGCAGCTTCTGGAGCTTGGGGTGAGGGGTTTCTTTGTGGGACGCGTGGCCCGACATGTGGGGGCCACCCCGGGGGTTGGTCCGCGGCCGGGATTTGGGCGCGGGATCCGGCGGGGGCTGGTGGCGTCTAGGACGGTGGGGGTTTGGGGGGAGATGCGCGTGAGGTAGTCCGTGCTGGGCGTGCTGGGTTGCGCTGGAATTGCTGGGATCTCTCCTGAGAATCGGGCGGGGGGCGCTGGTGGGTCGAGCCCGGTGGATCGAGCGGGGTGCGCTAGGGTGCAGTGGCAAGCTGCTTGGTTTGCTTTGAATTCAGGGAATTCTTGACTATAGCGTGGCAGTGTAACAGTTGCCGGCGGTGCTTGGTTAATGGTTAGCCCCGCGTCCCGGAGTTTGCTGTACCTTTGAAATGAAGGGAGAACAGTTGTTAGTGTTCCATTTCGAGCTTTGGCAACTTAGGTCATTGATGGACGTTGCATGGGTCATGGTGGTTTTGAATTGTTAGCTAGCTCCCAGAACTTTGGATGAAGTCGGACTGCTGTCCTTTTTTCTGTTGTAGTATGTTGGTATGTCAAGTGTGGGTGCACTTGTGCTGGCGATGCTGCTGGTGAAATGGTCTTAGGTTGGCACTACAACTCTTCTGCAAGAGATGCAAGTATCTCTGTTGAGCTTTGCTCCGTGCATGGCATTGTCATCTGTAGCATGATTAAGTGGATTTGGTGATTATTAAGTAGATGTCTCATGGGATGCATAACAGATCTTGCATTGTGTCTTGCAGCTCTGCGCAGATTTGTGAAGAATTATGGAATACAGCTAGTCGCATTTATTAATATTTAATAGTATACTGTTGTATATTGTATTAATGGAATGAGGGACAGTAGAATCTGTCAACTTCAATTATTTCCTGATTTACATACAATTGGCATGGCACAATGCATTTGACATTTTTGCAGATTATGTTTTATTGGTCAATGTTAATAAGCAAAAATCTGTCGTATTGGAAAAATAGTTTTTGCTATATTAATAAAAAACGTGAAATAAACCAAGCTATCAGATACTGAAACATTTATGTCAAAAATAAAGTGGTGGACTGGTGGCACAATTCCATATAGGCTAGGTGTTTCTTTGGTCAAAGCTATTTCTTTTGCTCTTTACTTAGGGCATGGAGTGTGCTCCGTGATTTGATGCGAAAAATTGATTTCAGGTTTTATTTGCAATTTACTGTCTTCTATATTGACAGGTATTTCTGTGATCTGACATTTCTCACTGCTTCTCGGGCATTTGAGCTCCATGGTTGCAAGACCAGGTTGTTGCAACTTTTGGTACTCATGTTGAACTTGTTAGCGGTCTAAAAATTGCCAGAACCAGGTTAATGGCATCTGGTACAAAATCTGACTTGGTGTCTGGTAGCCCTGATGGGCATGGATACTTCAATGGGCAACGTGGGCCGTATTCAGCTGCTTCATTGGACAGGTCAGGAAGCTTTCGTGAAGGTGGTGACAGTAACACGATGCTTCTTGCATCAAGCTCTTTGAGGTCACCAGCAATTGATTCGTCTACCCTGCTTCAATCACTTGCCATGGACCTAAGAACAACAACTTTGGACCAGAAGGCATCTCGACTAGATTTAAAAAAACCAATAAGTTCCATTTTTGGAACCTCCCTAGAAGAATCAACGTCAACTCCATGTATAGGAAGAAACTTACCTACTTCTGTTGAAGAGGTCAGACGCATGAAGAATAATCTAAATGACATCTCAAACAAAGCTAGGTATGATTTCACTACTCTCTACGTTGTCTTGTGAGATGAACTTAACATGTGAAATGGGGTAGCAAATGCTGAAACGCTATTAATTAGTTGATTGGTCAAATATCTCCATTTTACAAATGCAACTTTTATTGACGCTGGACCTTTCTTTTATAATGCCGATACCCTTCTAGGGGAAGGTTTATGGGGAAAAATTTTCTCAGTGCATATGGATTGGTACGTGAACTTGACATTTGTGTGAAATTATGCAGTAATTATTCAGTTATGAGTGTCTTTGCAGGGAAAGAGCTAGAGCTTTTGGTGCTGCTGTAACGAAGATTGATAGATATTGTCCTAATATTTTACGAAAGCGTTCCCGAGGAGATGGTTCATCAAACGAGCGATCTAGTGCATCGTTGTCTGGAGGAGTTATATCCAAGTTTGGCCCTCAAGGCCATCTAAATGCAGATGATACAGAACTTGGACCTCAGAGAGGAGAAGAGAGGACAAAGAATGCAGTACAAAATAGGAGATTACGCACATCCATGGTGGAGGTTGTGGCTTGCATTTGCAAACTTTCATTCAGCTCTTTATGGTTCTAAATTATGCTACAATGTTGGGTAAAAATAAAATGATCTGCTACGCCATAGGTCTATTATTGGCGATATTCAGTGTGATAAGTTTGTTTCATTGTCATTGTTAAGAGTTTTTATACGGATAATCTATAGCCTTCATAACCATTGGCGACTTTTTACTCTTATTCTGCCACAATGGTTCTAAATAGCTATGCTACAATGTTGGGTAAAAATAAAATGATATGGTCGGATTCTGGGATACTCACTAGTCAGTACATGGATTTGCTTGCTGCTACGCCATAGGTCTATTTTAACTTTCCCTGTATATCAAAATAAGTCTTGTTTTATTATGATGTGTTTTTTCATTTTGTCATGTGGTACCGATCGTTCTACTTAATCGTTCCTCAAAAAATTTCTCAAAATTTTTACACCTATAATATATAATGAACATAAACTTTATTGGCTATTGGCTTTCGTATATTCAGTGTGATAAGCTGTTTCATTGTTGAGCCGTAAAAATTTTCTGGTATATTTCTGTAATTTCAATTGGATTATCATAAAAATTCTCATTGTTAACTTGCATCTGATGATACTTCTTGTGCATAAAATCAGATGATTTACTGTCCTGTTTGACCTATTGTGTATCTTTGTACCATTTTTTAAATTTACCATTTGGACTGCTCTTATAATTCATTAGCCCAACTTATTTCTTGTTTACTAGATGGATGCAAGGACCACTGGTCTGTCAAGGGGGTTGGGGGCTATTGATAGAAGCTCAGATCCTGGCAAAGTCACCAATGGTGGTCCAGCAGCTTCTGAAGAAAAAAATAGAGGTTTGGCAACTAGTATTGATGGTTGGGAGAAGCCAAAGATGAAGAAAAAGCGTTCTGCCATTAAGGCAGACGTGTCATTGGCTGGTACTTCAAGGACTGCTGATGTAGACCGGGAGCAGAAACAAAGCATGCAACACAAGTTTAGTAATGATGCTAGGGCAAGAATGGCAAGTTCCCCTAGTTTCAGGTCACATATTCTATCATCCTTTACTGCATGTTTTTCATTGTGTTGATTCTCTATTGATGCAGAACTTCATTCCCTTTGAGCTTATTTTATGGGTGATTTCACTTCTTTTTGGCATGAACATAATAACAAGGAAACATGTTAATTTCTTTCCAAACATTCTGCAAATTGAGTATTTCAACTAAATTTAATAGAAATTCTTGTAGATCACCCATTTGACAATTTAATCAGGCTCTTTTTTTATTTCTGGGTATTGATTATATGAAACTGAATGCGCAGGTCTGGAACTGTTGCGTCTGCCTCTGGCACTGGTAAAGCAGACTTACTTTCTGCACAAAATGGTCTTGTTGGACGATCCTTAAATAGGAGTGACCAAGACAGTGGTTTCCATCCTACCAACAAAAGGGATCGCCAAGTTGTTTTAGATAAGGAAATGTCTAATCCAAAAGCTATTAACAAGTAAGATGTATTTCTTTACCTTTGCACTCTGTTATCCTCTTATCTCAATTCATCACTTACCACCAAGGTTCTAAAATCCAGAGCCGGAAGAAATCCTACGGCGGCGGTGAATGAAGCGGCGATTCTTTGGAAAACCGGCAAAAAACCGGTCACAATTTGAAAATCAAAACTTGAATTTGGGATGTTTTGAAACCGGTAACCGGAAAAACCGGCCAAAATTCGAAAATCAAAAATCGATACCGGCCGGTTTTTTTGGTTACCGGTCTCCACCGGTAAAAACGGTAACCGGCGGTTACCGGCCGGTAACTACCGGGATTTTGAACCCTGCTTACCACATTGAATTGAGGTAGTTATCTCCTGCTGCATGTTAAGACTTAATTTACCATTATCTCCTGCTGCATGTTAAGACTTAATTTATCTACCGTATTTGTGCTTATTTGTACAAGTAAAAAAAAGCATGGTATCTAATGCATTGAATTTTTCAGAAATAACGAAGACGACAGTGGTGCTAATATCACATCAGTACCAAAGGCGAATGGATCTGCGAGGGGACCCCGATCTAATTCTGGTTCATTATTGAAGTCATCTCCAAACATTCATCGACTACAAGCTAATTCTGACGATTGGGAACATCCTTCTGGTACAAATAAGTTGAATTCTGCTAGTGGATCTGGCAATTCCAAACGGACAAAGTCTAGACATTCATTATCCCCTCCCACCCAGTGGGGTGGGCAGAGGCCTCAAAAGATATCCCGTTCAGCAAGGAAGTCAAATTTAGTCCCCATTATCACAAGCACTGATGGTGCATTAGTATCAGGTTCGCTGGAAAGTCCCTCTGTCAATGAAGAGTCTGCGGGATTACCCAGGCGTGCACCTATAAATGGTCCACAACAAACTAAACGGGGAGACCATGGACTTTCAACTGGATCCGAAGGTGACGAGTCTGGAGTTGCTGAGAAAAAGTTAAGGGACAAAAGCAAAAGGGCTGGTGAATTGGATGATGGGCACTCTGGTTTTCAAAAGATTGCAATGCTTGGGCATCCTTCCAAAAAGAATAAGTTGTCTGCTGATGAGGATATTGGAGATGCTGCACGGAGGCAAGGAAGGATTGAACGGAGTTTTACTCCGACCAGACCTGGTGCACCTGCATCAATTGACAAGCTTGAAAATGCTCCGACTACGAAACAAAGAAGTGTTAGGACAGTCTCAGAGAGAAATGAAAGGTGATCTCTTCGGCAGCTAACCACCAATGTTTTGAAATACAGCTCATCGATATTCTTACCATGAATTTTCTGTGCAGTAAATCTGGAAGACCACTTATAAAGAAGATATCTGAGCGCAAAGGCAATGCACGCCCTAGACATATAAGTAGCAATGTGCAGTCTGACTCTCCTGGTACCCTCTCACCAGCTTCTCTCACTACATGGGATTCTAGTGTTCTTTGTGGGTATAACAATTTTATACTGTTAACTTGTTTTATTCACTTCTCAGTGCAATCGGAAGATGATCAGGAGGAGCTTCTTGCCGCAGCAAATTTTGCTCTAAGTATTGACTTTACTTATCAAGTTCTAGCATTATTTTTTTTCATAAGGCTTTGCATGATGTCTTTGTTTGTTGCAGGGTCTGCTTATGCAAGTCCATTCTGGCGGCAGGTTGAACCTTTCTTTGGTTTTGTGACCACAGAAGACATAGCCTATCTAAGTCAGCAGGTATTGCGGTGTCATCTTTGTATCAAAAGAAGTACATTTTGCTCTTTAGTAGATTGGTTGGTAGTTTCTTGATCAATACTTCGATTGGTTAGATACATTCGCCGGACGACTCCACCATGAGCAGGTCAGTTGAAGGAGATGAAATTCGGAAATACAAGGTACTGTATATTTTCACTGCAGTACTATAAAAATTTGTCTGGTTACCTATGCATTTGTTGGTACTTACCATATACAGAAGTGATATAATGCATTGATACTTTGATTAGAATGCATTGATAGTTTGATGTTCTCTCTTTATCATGAATCACTGCCATCTTATTTTCTTCTGGTGCTGGTCGTTTCTTCCCATGGGTCCAATTTATTTACGCTGAGATTTTTGCATTTTGCAGGGTAGCCTTGAATACATTTCACAGCCATCAACTCCGGCTGCTAGCAACAAAGACAACCATAGTGCTCTTCCAAATGGGTATGCCCTGAATGAGATGGAAAATGATGTAGGGATTGCTTGGGAGACAAGCTGCATTGAACCTATCCTGGATCAACTTGTCCAAGGAATTGGGGTGCGAGGAGGAGCTTCAGTTGGCCAAAGACTTATTCAAGCTTTGATCGATGAAGATAATGTTGATAATATAACCAACAATATTTACAGAAATGAAGGATATCCATTCGATACGCATGAAATTCATTTTGAGGAAGGAGGATGGAAATCTCATTCACAGGGTTGTAAGTTGGAGTCTTTAATGAATTTTGAAGCTCCAGTGAAGGGCCCTAATGGTTTGATATTGGATTCTGATTGGAAATATCATGATGAACTGTCACACAAAAGCAGTAATGTCATGGAAAAGGCCAAGGTGTGGCCTGAGTTTCAATACAGTGAGATGTGTTTCAATGATAGGATTATCATTGAGCTAAGTGAAGTTGGTGTATCTATTGAACCTGTGGTACACTTTTTTTTCACTATCACTGTAGCATTTTGTACAATTTGTTTTGGTTATGCTGGTTAGGATTTTTCTGTTGCTTCAGTTATCTTCTCATTTGTATTTTGTACACTTCTATGCATGCCTACTCTCAATAACAGCTTACTTTTCAATCTGTTGCTTTTGGGTAGCCTGATGATAACATTGGAGATTGCCTTAGAGATTGACACCAATTATTTTATTATGGAATGTAAAATAGTTCATAAGCTAATTGTTTGACTCAAGGTTTCTTGTGCTTACATGTTATTCAGTAGGATTATATTATTTATATAGTAGCATCTCAGTCAAATCCAATGCATTAACGATTCGTTCCATTTGTTGCTTTTGTAATTAGGTGGCTTGTTGCTTTTTATGGGCTCTACATTTCCAGTGATTGTTAGTGTTGGACATGTAAAGACTACATGAATGTATTGAGAGTTTGAAACAGATTGGATACAGACCACATATGCCTGCAACTATATCATATTTGATAGCATGACTGCATGATGCAACTAAGATTATGCATAATGGATGACATACACATGCTAGGTAAATTTGTAACATCATTTTAACATGGTTATTTATGGTTAGTTCATATTTGAGAAGTATTTGGATGTTGAACTGTTTGGATACAAGCATATATTTACAATCTGAATTCCATATTGCATCTATGTCCTCCTAAGATGTGAATAATTTTGGTTGGATTCGTGCATTGACCTTATATAGTGCTATCTTGTTTTAGCCCCATATCCAGCTCATTAGTGAGCTTGCGCTGTATCTTGCCCTACACATGTGATACTCTTTTGCTTAAATCAACTAAAGAACATGGACTATAGCATGGAAGTTATTGATGAGAAAAAAGTATCATGTGACTGATCTCCAAGAAACTTCAGCATATAAAACGAACTAGTTTAATGTCTTGTGGTTTCTCTGAAATATTTTATTGTTAAAAATATCGCATAGTTTGAATCTTATTTTCCAACATCTTTAAGTTTGATCAAATAACAGAGCAAAGCATTTTTTAATGTTTTGACTGTGATCGTGTTACCATTCCAGCCTGATCTGGCACAGAGTGAGGATGAGGATATCAATGCTGAAATCTGCAAATTAGAAGGCCAACTTCATAAAGAGGTATTGATAATTCACTCTATGTTCACATGTGTGTGCACGTTCCTCGATCACCTGTTTCACTATTTTGAATGTCTTTGACCCATGCCTTCAACATAATATGCCAAGTTTAATTGTAGTACTTTTATGATCTGAAAGGTTGTGGAGAAGAAAAACTTACTAGTGAAGCTGGATGGTGTGGTTAGAACTGAAAAAGAGTCTCAGCAGAGGTACTGTACATCGTTGTTCTCTTTGTTGAAAAACTATTTGTTGAGTTTCAAGCTCTTATATCTACGTGGTTCACCCTATATGACCAGGGAATTTTCACGGCGTGCCATGGACAGACTTGTGTTGATTGCATACGAGAAATACATGGTAATTCCCCAAAATCTCCAAGATATTGCTGTTTCTTATTTTCTTTCTTGGGTCAATGGCTAGTGTGCACTAGACCACTAGTATGTAGTTTCCTAGCTGCCAATATAGTTTGGATATCAACCTAATTTTCTTTCTACTAAGGTCTCGCAAATATTTGCTAATTTGAGGGTTTTGTGGTGATATGATTTTTTTGAACTTTTCTTGGCTTCTTATTTATAAATATTTCTATTTACATACTAAACATATAATATCTGAAGTTTTTAAAGTTCTATACAAACCTTGCATTGTCTTTCCATATATATCACAAGTTGCTCAGTATCAAATACATAAGACAGAAACCAGAAAGTTGAGGTTAGTTGTGTGAACAATTACATATCACCATTCCAAGAGTTTTATTTGCGGGGACAAAAGTCTCCCCTTGTCATGGCTCCATCAAGATACCTTTAGTATGCTGAAATTGCATTGACAATTTGAGAAGCATACAACAGAGATGGCTCCAAGCCTCCAATCCATGTCTAGCAAGTGTTGGCATCAAATACTAGTCAGACACATGACATACCGCTTAGAAGCATTGGTGCAATCTAGCCCGCTTCAATTTGCATTACCGTCCATCTTTGCTTGTTTCAAAGTTTATTTTGAAAAACAACTGAAATGCCTCCTCCTCTCAGCCTCCCGCCGACGTTCACTCCGGACTCGGCGGCCACCTCCTTGGTCACGCTGCCCCAAGTCACCTCTCCTATCCTCCTGCCGCCGTCCTCCCCCGCCGTTGGGCGCTCCAAGCTGGAGCGCTGGAGGGAGGTCTCCCCTCCCGCCTCCCCTGTAGCGCCCAGGCATGCGGCGTCCCCGTCCTACCGTGACGTAGTGCTGGCGTCTCCAGTCGGCCGGCGAGGTCTCGGCGGTGTCGGGCGGCGACTGCGATCGCCAATGAGCTCGCCTTCCAAGCCCTGGCGATCGCGCTGCGCTTCCGTCTCCAGGAGCGGGTGAGGAGGGCTGGCGGACGGTGGTTGGTCGCCGCCGTCGTCGAGTAGGCCTCGCCTCCTTCGGCGACTCGAAGTCCGCTCGCCTCCTTCGGTGACTCTCGTCGTCCGGCGCCGCGGACCTCCGTGAAAATGCTTCAAGCGCTCTCTCTTTCGCCCGCCGCTCTTTGTTGCCGTCGCGGGTGCGTTGCTATCGATGCATGGGCCTTGGCCATCGCTCCTACGGCTGCCCTGGAGCTCCTCCGTCGCAGAGACGCGTCTCGGTGTGGCGGCGTATCTCCCCGACTGCGGTACCTTCCTCGTCTTCGTCTCCGGCGGAGGTTGGCGGTGTTGGCGCTGGATCCTCGTCTTCGTCTCCGTCGGAGGTTGGCGGTGTTGGTGCTGGAAGACGACCTCGGCGGCGTCGCAGGCGGCGGTGCCACTCTTCTGGTCGAGCTTCTGAGCTAGGGATCGCTGGAGCTGTGAGGGCTATCCGTCACGCGCTCTCGTCGCCTCGCCGACCGAGCGCGACCATCATCGGCCAGGTCGCAGCCGTCATCGGCCAGGCCGCGGCCCGTCTTCGGCAGTGGAGGGCCTCCTTCTCTCCGCCGCGCTCCCGTGGCAGATCGCCGGCGAGGAGGAGCACCGGAGATGCCCGAACTGCCCACATCCCTGTTATTCTTCGCCTGGGGCCCTCTAGGTCGCGTGACCAGGCCGCCTTGTCTCCGCCGCGCTCCCGTGGCAGTTCGCCGGCGAGGACGAGCGCCGGAGATGCCCAGACTGCTCGCCTCCCTGCCAGTCAGCGCCTGGGGCCCGCTAGGTCGCGTGATGGCCACGGCTTTGACCACGTGGCATCTTCTGTGTTGGAGGCGGGGATTTGCCATGATGGAGAGAATCCTCAAACGGGGCAGGTTGCAGCCTCAACTCCTCCCTCTGCTCTGCCCAAGGAGACCGCTCCCGACTCCTCAAGTCCTCCCTCTGTGTTGGGAACTGGCGAAGGGATGACTCGGTGGCTCTCTCCTCACCGCCCTTTTGCTGCTGCGACTGGCGCCACGCAACCTGTCCCCGCTACTCCGTGCTCTCACTCGGTGGACCCGGCTCAGGAGACTGCCGTTGTTGCGCGCGCAGTTGAGCGAGCTGCAGAGGATCCGATTTTCCTGTCAGGGCCGGCCGCAGTTTTGGGTGGCGCTCGCGTTTGTTCCACCGTCTACAGTAGGCGTCGTCGGCGCCATTCTCAGCACCAAGTGGCCAGCCAGGAGTTGGCTACCCCGGCCAGAGCTTTCCTCGAGGAGGTGAGTCGCGACACTGATGGTCTGCTCCCTCCTCCCGTCGTCTAGAAACGACGTACTAAGAAACTCCCATCTGATTTTGTGCTTCGCCGAAGCAAAAGGCTGGTGACCAAAATTGGGGCCCCTTTGCCTCCAGTTCGTCAAGCTCAAAAGAAGATCTTGCATCAGCTAGGATTGGTGGAAGATCAGGAAGTTATCGGGGAGCAACAGCTGGAGAATTATTGCCGCATCTTTGATAAGCCTCTTTCACAGGCTCATATTGCGGCGCTTGCAGCGTTATTTGGCTGGCAGCCACCTTCGCCAGGAGAATCTTCGGCTGCCGTTGTTGAGTGTTGATTGTTGGTCGCCCAGCATTTTGTGATCAATGTCTTCTATTTTAATTTGGAATGTGAGAGGGCTCAACAGCAAAGCAAGGCGTGATAGTGTCAGGAATTTGGTCAGCTCCATTCGCCAGCCATGGTCTGCTTGCAGGAAACAAAGAAAGAATCCATCTCGGGTTTTTTGGTTGCCTCGATGCTGGGTGTGGAGTTTGATCATTTTGTGGTGCTCCCGGCAGATAGAACAAGAGGAGTGCTGTTGGCTTGGAAGGGCAATACTTGGCATGCTCTATCTTCTTGAGTGGATTCTTACTCGGTCTCGGTTCAGTTTGAATCTCCAAATGGGCCTGCTTGGTGGTTTACGGGAGTTTATGGTCCCCAATCTGACGACTGGAAAGTCCATTTTTTGCAAGAATTGCGGGGCATTGGCAGTCCGCTGGGGTAGTGGGCTATTGGAGGATTTCAACCTCATATACTGGTGAAGACAAGAACAACACCAATACTAATAGAGCAACGATGGGTCGTTTCGCCATTTTTGGATGATATGGAGTGGAAGAAATCTCCTTGCTTGGCGTAAATTTACCTGGTCCAATGAGCGGGATGTGCCTACTTTGGTTCGGCTTGATCGGGTTTTCATGTCCACTGATTGGGAGCAGCTGTTCCCGGATTGTATTCTTCAGAGCTCGGCATCGCTGATTTCTGATCACTACCCTCTAATTCTCGGTTTGACAGACAATATACAAGGAAAGTGTCGTTTTCACTTCGAAAGTGTTTGGACCAAACTTGATGGCTTCTTGCAGGTTGTTGAGAGCTCCTGGCTTAGGCCAGTTGTAGCCCCTTGCCCTCAGCAGCTTTTCTCCATGAAGTTGGGCCGTCTTGCTCGCGACCTGCAGTCTTGGAGCCATAAGAGAGTGGGTAATGTCAAGGCTCAATTGCAATATGCGAAGGAAATCATGCATCGTCTGGAGATTGCACAAGATACTCGCTCTTTGTCTAGTGAAGAGACTTGGCTCCGTTGGCAGTTGAAGTGGCATGCGCTTGGGCTTGCTTCGCTTGAGCGCACAATTGCCCGTCTACGCTCTAGATTAAGCTGGTTAAAAGAAGGTGACGCAAACACAGCTTTTTTCCATCAGCAGGCTCGGTACAGAAAGAAAAAATTTCATGGTCAAGATTAAAGTGGGAGGCAGCATTGTCACTAGTCAACAAGAGAAGCAGGAAGCAATTTGGGATTTCTACTCTAACCTTCTTGGCACAGCAGCCCAAAGAGAATGCACACTCAACTTGGAATCCTTTTTTTTTTCTCGAACTACGCAGGAGAGCTGCGTGTCATTTCATTAAGATAGATAAAAAGTACACGAGTCGGCAAGAACCTTCCGAGTACAAAGACACCCCACACACACAGAACTAGATTACACACGCGCCACGGACTAAAACCAATACATACGACGAGCCTCATTGGCGCTTAAAATCCAGAGGTCGACGACCTAGCCAGAGATCACGGAGCTTGAGGCACCCGCCATGCACCACAAACCACAATCTGTGTTAACAACCCTAATTACCTCCTGCACATTTGGCCTCATCTTCTCAAAAACACATTCATTACGGTGTTTCCAGATCTCCCAAGCCACCAGGATTATCAGGGAATTGAGACCCTTCCGCAAGTCTTTTGGTACTGCCGAGATTGCTTTCTTCCACCAACCCAAGAAACGGGACTCTGCGCCTCCTGGAGCCAAGTTAAATAGGCCCAGGTGTTGAAGAATCATGACCCAGACTTGGCGAGTGAAAACACATCCAACCAGCAAATGGTGAATCGACTCCTCGGCCTGATCACAGAAAGGACAAGCCTTTTATAAAGAGCCGACTGATCTGTCATCTCTTGAGCAAAGTTTTTCGAGGAAGTTTGGGCAACAATTAAATCCCTCCCATCAGATAAGGCTCCAGGTCCCGATGGGTATACAGGCGTTTCTATAAATCTGTTGGAATATAATTAAGGAGGACCTTTTGGTCGCCTAAGCGAGATTCGCAAGGAGATGTCGAGATTGTTTCTCCTCAATTCAGCCTATATCACCTTGTTGCCCAAGTCTTCGAGGTGCGGAAATCAAAGATTACCGACCTATAAGCCTAGTGCAGATTTTGCTAAGCTTGTCACTAAATTATTAGCAAACAGATTGGCCCCCAAGCTTAAGGATTTGGTGTCCCCAATCAAAGTGCTTTTGTCAAAGGAAGATGCATGCATGACAATTTCATTTGGGTGCAACAAGCGACTAAGTTTGCTTTGCATGCAGACAAAAGGAACCAAGAATTCTTCTCAAATTGGACATTTCGAAGGCCTTTGATTCGGTATCTTGGCCTTTCTTGCTGCAAGTTTTGAGTTTTGGGCCGGTTTGGTGCAGCATTTTATCTAGTTTGTTGAGATCTTCCACAACTCGAGTTTTGGTAAATGGGGTGCGGAGATCCGATTCGACATCGGCGGGCTAAGGCAAGGAGACCCTCTTTCTCCAATGCTTTTCATTATAGTCATGGATGTGCTCAATGCTCTCATCAATAAAGCAAGTGACAGTGGACTATTGCAGCCCCTTCTTTCTCGAGGATCTAGTCAGCGAGTTTCTCTTTTTGCTGATGATGTAATTCTCTTTTTAAGACCTTATTTGGATGAATTGGCTTTAATGAAGGAGATTCTAAGGGTCTTTGGTGAGGCGTCTGGATTGGTAACCAACATCTCTAAATGCTCGGTGAGCCCGATACAATGCCACGACCATGTTATTGAAGCTGTGCAAACCTCCTTTCCTTGCAAGGTGCAAGAGTTCCCTTGCAAGTATTTGGGGCTTCCTTTGTCGATCAAGGCACTTTCTAGGGCTGACTTCTTTGCAATAATTGACAAGATTGTTGCTAAGTTACCAGGCTGGAAGGCAACCATGTTGAACCCGGCTGGGAGGGTCACCCTTATTCGTGCAGTGCTTACGGCTATGCCCATCTATCAGCTTATAGCACTAGACTTTTCTAAGTGGGTTTTTAAAGCTATTGACAAGATAAGGAGAGCTTTCCTTTGGAAAGGTCGCAAAGATGTAATTGGAGGCCATTGCCTTGTTGCTTGGGATCGGGTCAAGAGGCCAATTCAGCTAGGAGGCTTGGGAATTCTTGATTTAGAGGTGCTTGGATGGTCTCTCCGAATGAGGTGGCTGTGGCTTAAAAAGACTCAACCCGATCGACCTTGGGCTGGTCTTGATATTCAAGTGCACCCTCATTCACTGGCTTTGTTCTCCGTCTCAATCTCTTCTATTGTGGGGGATGGCAGCAGAACATTTTTTTGGAAGGACAAATGGTTGCATGGAAAATCCTTGCTTACCCTTGCACCTGCTCTTTGTTTATTTGTGCCACAAAGAATTGCTAATCGCAGAACAGTTCAGGAGGCACTAATTGATGACAATTGGATCCGAGATATTAGAGGTAGCCTTCCTAGTGAGGCACTTTTAGAGTATCTCCGCATTTGGGACCTCTTATCCGGGTTTGTGCTCACTCCAGGCACGGAGGATCAACATGTTTGGACGCCATCTCCCTCTGGTGAATTCTCAACAAGATCAGCCTACCATCGTTTTCTGGAGGGATCTGTGGAATTTGATCCGTGAAAGGCAATTTGGCAAACCTGGGCCCCTCCTCGTTGCAAATTCTTTGTTTGGTTGGCTGCTTTAAACCGTTGTTGGACAGCGGATCGCTTGGCCCGTCGCGGACTGGATCACCCGAAGCATTGCCCTTTCTGTGATCAAGAGGAAGAGACTGTGCAACATTTGCTCACTTCTTGTGTGTATACAAGGAGCGTGTGGTCTTCAGTGTTATCTCGGATTGGTCTGCAGCATTTAGCTCCAGGGGTGAATGACTGCATTTTTACAGATTGGTGGCGTCAAGCTTCACAAGGGGTTCCCAAGGTTATTCGTAAGGGTTTCAATTCCTTGGTCGTGTTGGTGGCTTGGTTAATTTGGAAGCATAGGAATAGTTGTGTTTTTGAGGGTGTTTCTCCTACTCATAATGTTATCATGCGGGACGTTAGTGAGGAGGCCAGTGTGTGGTGTATGGCGGGAGCTAAGGGGCTCCGTAGAATTTGGCATTGATGCCTCTTTGTTTTTTGTTTTTTCCCCTAGGGGGGGTCGAGTCGTCTAGACTCTTTGTAATTATTACTTCTTCTTCTTCTTAATTCAATGATGCGCAGTTCTCCTGCGGGTTCGAGAAAAAAAAGTTTATTTTGACTTTCTTCAAGTCTAACTGGTTGGTTTTCCAAAACTTGCTTTGGCTGGGTAATTTAAGAGAGAAACACATCCTGGTTATGCTTTGTTTTTCTAATACTTTAGCCTTACCATCATTTGTTTTTCTAATACTTTAGCCTGCTTAGCCTGGCTGGCCTATTCATGTTAAGTTTTCCCAGTCCAACTGGCAGACTGGGCCGGTATTGATGGCAACAATTATTTGGATTACTAATTTGATATTCAAAGATGGTGAGTGGTGTGTTGTTAGAGTAAAGTAGGGCTCAAAGTTTTCTTTTCCTAGTTACAGCTGCACAGCCGAGTACTGGTTACTTTTGCCAGAACAGCCTGGCTTAGCCCATCGTAGTCTAGGGCTATAGATGACGTAATTCACATCAGTTGGTAGCTAGTGTGGGTATACCAAATGATGGAATTGATAAGATGGTTTAAGTTGTTGCCTTGTTGGTAACTGTGCAGTAGTTGACTAATCCTGAAGTTGCCAAATTATTTCATTGTTTGGATGGATTTGTGACGTTGATCAGTGTCTTGAGTTGGAAGTATTGTATCAAAATTTGTCTCCCTTTGACACGATATATTACACTTGATATATTAGTGTTACACAAGAACTTGGAAGTGACATATGCTTATGCTATTTTGAATATGTGGTAAAATTGGAAAGGAGCAGTTTAGAGGCATTTGTTGGTTTGAGTCCATGACCTTGGTTGCTTTATGGACCCTCAAGTTCAATAGTTTAAGTACTTTATTAAATGATTAGCTGTTGTTACTGCCATTCTACAGGCTTTCTGTGGTTCAAATACTTCAAGCAGCAAAAATGTTAATAGAGCTGGCAAACATGCTGTGCTAAGTTTTGTTAAACGCACAATAGCACGTTGCCAAAACTATGAGGCAGGAACAAGCTGCTTTGATGAGCCCCCTTTCAAGGATATGTTTGTGTCAGCAACTTCTCATAGAAGTGACCCTGATTCTGCTTCACAAGGTATTGTGGTCAACATAGTATGCTTGTACTTTATAATAACTAATGAGCACATGTCTTTCTGTACATTTTGATGAACATGAAGTAAGCAACTGATACTTGTTTGAACAGCTATTGGCATTTTTTTTATATCAAGTGTTGTTTTGCCTTGTATTCGGCAGTTACGCTTTGTCTGATCTGAATGACTTGTTTTTCTTTACAGACAATAATACACTACCGAAATCGATCCAAAGGGCAAGTGCATCGGATGCTTCTCGAGCGAGCAGTCACCTGTCGGATCTGTCATTTGCTAAGGAGGATCCCTGGACAAATAATGTAAAACAAAGGGAATTGTTGCTCGATGAGGTTGTTGGTAGCATAACAGGAGGAACCCTGAAGGCCTCGGGCCTTGGTACTTCCCTTGTGAGCAATGCAAAAGGTAAGAGAAGTGAGAGAGACAGGGAAGGGAAGGGGCACAATAAAGACGGTGGTAGATCTGGGCGCCCGTCATCATCCAATGCGAAAGGGGAAAGGAAGAACAAAACAAAGCCCAAACAGAAGACAGCCAACATATCTGCTCCTGTCAGCAGTGCTCTTTCTAGGGATCCACAGTTGCAGGCCAAAATAACGCCTTCCGGCAATGGCAAGGACACTACCTCTGCTCCTACTAGGCGTGATGAACCAGCAAATGCTTCAAATGACGCCGAAATGCCGGACTTGGCTAACCTTGAGCTGCCAGGAATAGACGGTGATTTCGGCGGCTGGTTAAATATAGACGAAGACGATGGACTCCAGGATCTCGACTTGATGGGCCTCGAGATCCCCATGGACGACATCAACGAGATTAATCTCATGATATAACCCGTAGCTTGCGTATCTACGGCCCCCATAGAAAGCTTCCTATAGTGCACAGGTAACAGTTGATTTTCTCAAGATAACCACCAACCCCAGCAAGTTTTTAACACCAGGCCGGATAGGCTGCAGGTAGTTTTGATGAAGTTGAGACCAGTTCACATTCCCTTCTCACATATTCCCCCTTGTATCATCCTGTAATTTACCTCCCTACCTTGTACCGTATGTTACTCTGTGATGTACATATCTATTTTGGTATTGTACAAGGTAGGGAAGCTAGTTGCTTCATTTATCCAGATATACTAAAGGCTGTACATATCATCATCATCATCATCATCATCATCATCATCTTCATCCCTAATGCTGAAATAAAGCGACGTCAGTTATATCCTTAGTCTCGACATCTGTTGGCATTTTGTTTGTTGCGGTCTACCGTAACATTTGGCGTACGCCTTTGTTGCTACCTGACTGGCATGTTGCTCTTTTGCCATTTTGGAACGTTTTGCATGCCTGCTTAAGGCGCCTGTGGGGTAGTAACGTAGTACAAAGAACCTGTTCCTATTGGTGTTTGTTTATGTTTTAAAAAAGTTAAAAGCTAATAAGAACATTTGATTTTTTAAAACAGCTTTTTAATTTTTTTTACCGTCACATTTTGGAGATAAGATATGAGTCACGAGTCACTCTATTCTCGTTTCTGTCATACGTATGTATCTATTATTTATTTTTTGCACCATCTGTCCTTCCTTCTAAAAGCCAATTTATTTAGCTACTGCTATTTAGTTTTAGCTAAGTTATAAGCCATAGTAAAAATCTAATACGAATATCCCCAAGTACGTGCTTGTCTTTCATCTGTTCAAATGGCATATGTACGTGTAGCATGTTAAACATGCTTCTCAATTGTAATTCAGCCGCTTTGCCCAAAGTATGAATATTTTGTTTTTGAGTAAGGTGAAGTGCCCAAAGTATGTACCTACCTAAAAGTTTTAGTTTTGAGTAAATTTCACAAACTATACGTATTACCAACTATTTTATAGAACTTCAAATTTAAATGTTATATATATCACAAAGCTACAGGTTTAGAAATCCTGTCGCATGAATCCGTTTTCGACACATTAGGCCCATTTGGCAATTGCTATACCATCCTCATGCCCTGTTATGGTTTGTCCACGTCATACGCCACCCGAGCCTTGGCTAACTACGTCAATATGCATTACGTTGCCTAGGGCTTTGCCTAAAGGGTAACCAGCATTGCCGCTTGTCATCCCCTTCCCCTTCTGTGTTCGGCCATCAATCCTCCCTAGGCTAGGGTTTCCCACATCTTCTGTCTGAGGAGAGACATGGGTTTTGTGATAGGCAGGAGCAGAGGCGTGCCACCAAGGGGACTATTATCTCGCACGGTTCCTTCCTTCCTTCGGAAGGAACCGCAATGCCACATTGTCTTGTCCACATGAGAAAAATAACAAGGCAGGCCGCAGCTGCACGCGTGGTGCATAATGTGGATATGGATAGTAAGGTTGTCAGAATTTTGATTTTGTCATACGATCATAAGATTTTAAAATCCAAGATTGACTATATCAATCCAATTTTATGGTAAAAATTTAATGTTCTTACGATTCTATCCAAACTCATGTAGGATCGATCATGATCAAAATTTTCATAAGATTTTACTCAATTCTGTCGATTCTATTATTTTATTATAAATAATTACTCGCATACTTCCTTTCAATTGAAAATTTTAACTTTTATCTCTTTGTGTTCACTATAATTATCATAAAATAACACATGATCTTATCTTTACTCTACAATTTGTAAAGAAAAATTCAAAAGACACAATTTTAAAAATGCAGTAGTGTTATATTCCACTATAGATTTTTAAAATGTTTCTTTGGTAGAATCATGTAAGATCTTAGATTCTAATACATTGATCCTACGATTTACGATCCTACCAAAGAACTACCAATCCGATTTAGGATCATGATTCTTAGCTGCTAGGTGTGCCCAATGTGTCAGATACGAGTTTATGTGATGGGATTTCTAAAACATATAGCTTTATGATATATATAGCTCTTAAATAGAGTTCTATAAAATAGTTACTAAAACTTATAATTTTCAATAGTTTGTATAACAAATCTATAGTTTTACGAAATTTACTTATTATAGCATCAGATTTCAGGAACTTAAAATTGCCCGTGAAAAATCACGCAAAACAATCATGCATCAACAATCCAAAGCGTGGGGATGGGATGCAAGCTGTAACCAATGGTTGGCTACGACCATGATTATGGTTCTTACACTGATGTAGATCACTTACAAGAATGACGCATGCACATGGTCTCTATATTGGAGTATTTTAACACAGTACATTCTGTTCATGGAACCTAGGACAGAACACGTCGTACCATTATTATTACAAGCTCCACCCATACATTTGAAGATTGCCAAAATATAGCTGATGCTGTATTAATAAATCCAAAAGATATCATGTTCTACATGATACTACGAAATCTTGTGCTAATTAATACGTATAGTTAAGCATAGATCACGAGATTAAACAGAAACAACGAGACAACCAGAATACAGCACGCCCACCTAACCCAACACCCCGTCTCCAAGCTAAGCAGCGACCTGTAACGGAAATGGTGGGGAAGTGTGAACCACTACTGCTACTAGCTTTTAAACCGCTAGTCTGCAAAACCGTTGCGAAGAAAGAAAGAACAGAAAACTTGCAAAGGAAAAGGAAAGAGAAGGAAACGCAATCAAAGAGGGTGGAAACCGAAGTGAAACGAGACGAGACGACGGCGAGCGCTGCCGCCGCTGGCACCACGGACGACGGTGCGTGCGGTTTTGTTCGGCTCGGTTCGACTCAGCGCCCATTCAATGATAATCCCAACTACACCTGAACGAACTGCCTGCCTAACAGAAATAGCCCAAACGGCTCACTACTCCCTGGTCCCTCCCTTCTTAATCCCCAAGATCGAGCGATCGAACCGGCCAAACTAATTCACAAGGAAATAGAAGTTTTAATCTATCCGAATGGTTTTTAGTTTTGTAATTAGCTTCTAGAGTAGATCAAGCTAGGTAGATTCTAGCAAGGGATGGACATGAGAGATTAAGGGCACAAAACAACAAAAGTTGAGTGAAACTTGCAGTGCAACTACTGTCTCTTCCATCTATCCGTCCGTCTGGTTTGTTCGTCTGGACCTTCTGGATCAACCCTGGCCGTCCGGTCCCTTCCCCGCGCCGGCGTTGCTCTGGGCCGCCACCGCCGTCGCCGACGCCATGAGCGAGTACACCATGCCCACCTGCCGCTGCACCTCCTCGGTGATCATGTGCCGCATCACCGCCTTCAGCCACGGGTCCTGTTCCAGCTTCGCCTTCTGTCTCGCCACCGACGCGGCCTGCGGCGCCGGGGCCGCCGTGGTGGCGGCGGTTTCGGCAAAGGCCCCCGGCAGGCTGAGGGACAGCGACGTGGGCGGGTCGGGCGGAGGCGCCCGGTGCTCCAGATTCCCCGCGAGAGGGCCGCCGACGACGGCCACGCACTGCCGCTTCGCGGGCGGTTGCGCCGGCGCCGGCACCGCCACCGAGTCGTCGCTGGCCTCGTCGTCTTCTTCGTTCTCCTCGTCGCCCTTAGTGAGATCCAGAGATTGGAGCGAGGTGGACGCCGCGGGGAAGGGGCGCACGGCGTTGCCCGCGGCGGCGGCGGCGGCCGCCCTGCGGTTTCGCCGGAGCGTGGAGTTCCAGTGGTTCTTGACGGAGTTGTCGGTGCGTCCATCGAGGAGGCGCGCGATGGTGGCCCACTTGTTGCCGTACTTGGCGTGCGCGGCGACGATAAGCGCGTCCTCCTCGGGGGTGAAGGCGCGGCGGTGCACCCCGGGGCTGAGCTGGTTGCACCACCGCAGCCGGCACGACTTGCCCGACCGCCCCGGGATCTCCCCGCTGATCACGCTCCAGTTCCTCGGCCCGTGCCGCGCCACCGCCCTCCGCAGCAGCTCGTCCTCCTCCGCGCTCCACGACCCCTTGATCCTCCCCATCGCCGCCGCGGCGGCGCTCTCCATCCCTCCGCCCCCCACCATTTCTTCTCTCTCTCGAGTGGGTCGGTGTCGCGGCTGCGGCTGCTGCCGCGGGGGCTGCATATAAAGACTGACGTGCGGTGTGGATGCGGGGGAGCGGAGCTTGCGTTTGTTCGTGTGCGGGGCGTGTTAGGTGGGCGGGCGCGCTTTACAGTTTCGGCCGCGCGGGGCTGCCGTTTCCGGTGGGTTTTGGGCGTTTTCGGTGGGCGTTTTCGTGGGGAGCGCACGTTCGTTCGTTCGTTCGTGGGATGTGTGGCATCAGCCGCGAACCGCCGGCAAACACCCGCACCCCCTTGTCATTCATCCGCGAGTGGGCGATGTGCCACTCTGCGAGTTGGCACGTCCGGCCGGACTGTCGCGCGATGTGCTGCGGGGGAAGCGTTGTTTGTTACCGGCCGTCAAACGTTGGCGCGTCGTGCTTGGGGAGGGCATGGTGCATGTTGCATGTGTCTTAGAGGCTGTTTGGTTGTCTACATGCGAGTGACTCGCACCCGTGCATGCAGGGAGATGGTATTTGGTTGCTTGCATGGAGGAGAGAGTCTGCACGAGTGGATGCAAAAAATCAACTGGAGCCAGGCTGAGGAGAAACGTGGCCGAGGAGCTTCTTTCCTCAGCCTGGCCACGCTCATACAGCTGCATGAGCACATGCAGACAACCAAACAGCCCCTTAGGGAACCGGACCTCTGCCTTTGCATGGCCAAGGCTGACACCTACATGAGAGAGTGAGGCAAAATGCTAGTGTAGCTGCTCCGAAATCACTGAAGCAAAAATGTACTGGGTTTTGTTAAACATCATCTAGATGTTTTCTTTCTAACTATCATCCAGATTTAAAACTATTGGATTAAAGATATAATGATCATGAATTCTTCCCCTCCCCCTTGAAAAAAATCTCCCCCTTAAAAAATAAGGGCCCTCGATCTCTAATCCAAAGATCACAAATTTGGATGATAGTTAGGAAAAAAAATATTCAGATTGCCTAGACACTTCCAAATGCTACTGTAGCAAAAATGTATTTCATCTTGCTCCACTGTTACCATAAAAGAGAAAAGGACTAGATATACAGAGGTAGGCATGACATACGAATGGATGGCTATATAGTTGAGACACCATGTATCACATTGAAGTCGCGTTAAACATTATTTTTTTCTTCGTATAAAGAGTGGCGTTTTCCATGTAGAATTATATGATTCATTTTTTCAACCTTTTTCCCCCTAGGAGAATCTGTTAGACTTTGGGTCTCCTAGGGTTTAGATCTAGAGGGCTTCTTCTATCGCGTTTGTGGTTCTTGAGAGATACACTGAGAGGGAGTGAGGTACTGACCGTCGGACGTGTTGTAGGAGGAGCTGGCCATCGTCGGTGAAGTGGTCGGGGAAGAGACTGGCGGTGGCGTCTCGCGGTGGCGACGATCTCCCTGGCCGGTGGTGGCTTCCCGTCGCTGGAGCGCCCCCTCAACAGATCGGGTTAGGGTTTGTCGGTGGGTCTGGCGGCGGCACGGTGAACCTCGTCGTGCGTGCCGCCCCGGCCCCTACCTCTCTTTTATATGGCGCTGGCGACAGGGGCCCACCAGCCTATTGGTGGCGCCCCGATCGAGCGCGAGCAGGAGGTATTTGGCGTTGGGCCAAATGCCTGCGAGATCATTCTAACATTCTCCCCTTGATCTCAATCTATACTTTATCTTTAATTACTTTTGACTTTACACATTCCATCATAGATTAGTGCATAGAACATGTCTCATCGTCACGGTCAATCGCCGATAGATTCAATGACTACAATACACCTCTGCATTCAAATAGTTACTTTAATCTTTTGGGCTATCTTTTAGTCCAGAATCATAGGCTTTCCTTAAACCCAAGCCGGCTACATGTTCTCTCGAACACGTTGGGTGGTAAGCCTTTAGTAAGCGGATCCGCTAACATCTTTGCGGTACTTATATACTCAAGACTTATAATTTGATCCGAACTTTATCTTTCACAACATAGTACTTTATGTCAATGTGTTTGGCAGCACCACTTGACTTATTGTTGTGGGCATACGTTCTCGCGGGTTCATTATCGCAGTACAACTTAAGTGGTCTATTGATGTCGTCAACCACTTTTAAACCGGGTATGAACTTCTTTGCTTCACCGCCCCGTAGCCTCATAACATGCTACAAACTCGGCATACATTGTGGACGATGTAGTGACGGTTTGTTTTGAGCTTTTCCACGATATAGCTCCTTTAGCGAGTGAACACATATCCGGATGTAAACTTTCTATCATCTCCGCAAAATCGAATCTGTATACCCCACTATATGGAGTGAATCTGATCTTCTGTATGTCATCATGAGGCCTTTTGTTTCTTGCAAATAACGCAAGACTTTCTTTATCAATTTCCAATGTTCTATTCCAGGATTGCTCTGGAATCTGCCAAGTAACCCGGTAACAAATGTTAAGTCAGGGCGTGTGCACACTTGAGCATACTGTAAGCTTCCGACAGCTGAAGCATATGGAACCGCTTTCATTTGATCGAGCTCGTATTGGTTCCTGGGGCATTGAAAATCCCCATATCTGTCGCCCTTGACTATAGGTGCAGGTGAAGGACTACTTTTATGCATACCAAATTTCTTTAAGACTTTCTCTGTGTATGCTTTTTGTGACAGTCCCAATATCCCCTTGTTTCTATCCCGGTGAATTTCGATCCCTAGAACGAATGAAGCTTCACCAAGATCTTTCATATCGAAGTTTGAGGATAAAAACTTCTTTGTTTCCAGTAGCAGATTAACATCACTACCAGCTAGTAGGATATCATCCACATACAAGATTAGGAAGATAAACTTCCCATCTTTAAATTTTGCATAAACACAGTTGTCCTCAACATTCTCTTTAAACCCAAATTTTCTTATTGTACTGTCAAACTTCAAGTACCACTGTCTTGAAGCTTGCTTTAACCCATAAATCGATTTCTTTAGGCGGCATCCCATTCTTTCATTTCCTTCCACGACAAAACCTTTCGGTTGTGCCATGTAAACATTTTCCTCCAAATCCCCATTAAGAAATGCCGTCTTTACATCCATCTGATGTAACTCTAAATCACAATGTGCTACTAATGCCATTATGATTCTGAAGGAATCTTTACATGAGACTGGAGAAAATGTCTCATTGTAATCAATCCCTTCTCTTTGCGTAAATCCTTTTGCCACAAGTCGCGCTTTGTATCTTTCTACATTCCTTGGGAGTCATGTTTTGTCTTGTAGACCCATTTACAGCCTACTATTTTGGCTCCTTTAGGAATAATTTCCAAGTCCCAGACTTTATTAGTCTTCATGGACCTCATTTCCTCTTCCATGGCCTCAAGCCATTTTGAGAAATTTGCTTTGTATCTTTCTACATTCCCTTGGGAGTCATGTTTTGTCTTGTAGACCCATTTACAGCCTACTGTTTTGGCTCCTTTAGGAATAATTTCCAAGTCCCAGACTTTATTAGTCTTCATGGACCTCATTTCCTCTTCCATGGCCTCAAGCCATTTTGAGAAATTTTCGCTTCTCATGGCTTCTTCAAATGAGGTGGGATCATCCTCCATTTGAAATTCATCTGTATGATAAATCGATAATCATCGAAATAGCTGATCTTCTTACTCTTTGAGACCTCCTGGGCCTCCTCATTTGGTGCATCTCTGTTTGAGGCTATTTGTTGCTCCCCTCATCTGTGGCAATTGGTTCTATATGATCTGAAGAACAGGTTCTTCATTCTCATTCATTGTTGCCACGGAGGAACAATAACAGTCTTGGCACCACAGTATCTTGCACCGTCGGTGCAGCGGCAAGCAGTAGTGTGAAGAATGGCTCTTGAATCATCGAAGTGGGCGCATACACCGCTTCTCTTCAAGGTCAATCTCTCGAGCTACCATGCTCCCCTCATCATTTCATCCTCTAAGAAGACAGCGTGTCTCGTTTCTACAAACTTTGTATATCATGCGGGCGGAGAAACGATAACCTTTTGACTTTTCAGGGTAGCCAATGAAATGACAACTTTCTTTTGGGATCAAGTTTCCAAGGTTTGGGTTAAATACTTTAGCCTCGTGAGACTCCCACACACGTAAGTGGTTTAGTGAGGGAACTCTTCCTGTCCACAACTCGTACGGTGTTTTGGGCACCGACTTACTAGGCACTCTGTTGAGAATATGAATGGCGGTTTTCAACGCCTCCATCCATAAACTCAATGGGAGTGTGGAGTAGCTCATCATACTTCGCACCATATCCATCAGGGTACGGTTGCGTCTTTCACTACTCCATTTTTTGAGGTTCGCCCGGCATAGAATACTGGGCCAATATTCCATTTTCCTGTAAAAACCTCGTAAAAGGTCCAGGAACTTGTCTATATGGGGTATGTCGACCGTAGTACTCCCCCCACGATCAGATCGGACTATCTTAATCTTTAAATCGTGTTGGTTTTCAATTTCAGCCTTAAATATCTTGAATTTATCCAAGGCTTCATTTCTTTCTTTGATTGGATAAATATATCCATAACGGGAGTAATCATCTGTGAATGTTATGAACGAGTCATATCCATCCACACTTTTCACAGGAAAAGGACCACAAATATCTGTGTGAACTCCTGTGCTTATTTTAGCGTCTTTCTTAATTTTCTTTACATATTTTCCTTTAATGCATTCTCTGCATTGTTCTAAGTCTGAGAACTCTAATAGAGGAAGAATTTCATTCTTAACTAGTCTTTCTATTCTCCCCCTTGAAATATGGCCTAAACGACAATACCATAATTTCGACGATTCATTATGAGTTCTCTTTCGTTTCCTGTTTACATTCGTAGACGAGGATTCATTCACTTTCTCGCACGCGACGTTCCCATTATCGCATACGACATTCACATCAATGTTCTCACCTTTCTTTGCCATTATCATCTTTAAGTAATCGTGATGTTCTTCTTGTAGTGTCCGTCTTTTAACAGATGAAGACACCGATCTTTGTCTCTGCAAACTTATTTCATCGAGGACCGATAGATAGGGGCTTTTCCTTGTTCTTTGAGAAGGAGTTCTTGTTGAAGTTCGTTTCTTGTTGTCCTTCACATAGTTGATAGAACCACCATGTGAGGTTTTAATTCTTTCCTCCTCTTGCACACACACATAGCTATGCACTTTTCTAAGTCCCATTTTTCGGGCTATCAATGTTGTAGTTGACAACAAAGGTGTCAAACTCTTTCGGCAAGGAAGCAAAAAATCAAATGAATAAGGAACTCATCCTTGAGAGCCAAATCCATTGGTTTAAGCTTGGATGCCAAGTTGCTCATCCTTAGTATGTGCTCTCTTATGCCACTGCCACCACCAGAGTACCTTTCTTTCACAAGCTGCTTAATCAGCTGTGTAGTATAAGTCTTTGAAGAGCCAGTAAACTGACTCTTTATTTTCTCAAGGTACTCTGTGACAGTGTCACACTCTGCGATTGAGCCCACAATTGCAGGCTTAATCGTGTTCTTTATCACAGTCAAACATTTCTTGTTGGCGGTGACCACTTTTATGATCAAGATCATATGACATTTTTATGGGAGCATAGTCCCTCATGCAGTGCGCAAACAACATCAACCTCATTTTCATCCTCACCGGTGCCACGAGCTCGTGGGACACGGTGTGGCGACACAATTCATATACAATGAGAACAATTAAACATAATAACAACAATCGCATGCCTTGGTTTCAACGTTGGTTAAAATTAAAACATCTGATGAGTTTACACATTAAATCTACATCACCGTTGGGCGAAATAGAAATAATGCATAAAATCATCAATTAAAATTATAATATCATTAATGACAAAATTATATGCCTTATTTCCAACATTGGTCAAAATCGACATACAATTTAAATCAATTTTATCTATACATTAAATCTACATCACCGTTAAGCGAAATAGAAATAATGCATAAAATTCATCAATTAAAAATTATAATATTGTTATTATCAACGTTGGTCAGAAAATAACAATATCATAATTATCTGGGATTTATCTCTATTTTTCCAAAATTAAATTCTCCCGTTGGTTCGAATTTAATAATGAAAATCAATTAACATTAACTTTTGCAGCGGAAACTGTAATTATTCTAAAAATAATTCATTATACAGAAGCATCATAACTGTACTCTTTTAATCTCTGGAAATTTAACACGTTGGTGCAAAAATTTACAGAGATTTGATTCAATTTTCATTCAATAAATGCTTCTGAAAACAATTAAAATCCATTTAGCAAAAATACTGTTCAAACGGCCTATTTGGCCCAATCCTTCACCGCGGCCCAGCCGGCTCGCTCAGCGCGCCCGAGCGCACGCTCTCCACGGCGCCCAGGCCGGCCCATCTGTCAGCCGGTTCCACCGGCCCATCAAAAAATCAAGCCACGCGCGGCCTATTCGGCCAGCAAGAACGGCGACCGTCCGATCAGATCGGACGGCCGAGCACGCGCGCTGTGGGGACATTACCCCCGAAACCCTAACCCTAGCCCCATACCCGCCCGCCTCCTCCCGAAAACCACGGACGGGCGACGGCGCGCGCGCAGAGCGCGTGGCGGCGGCGGCGGCGGCACGCGCAGCACCCCAGGCGGCGGCCCCATCGGCCCCGGCCGAGCACGGCGGCGGCGCAAGCGGCGGCGGCGGCAGCGGCGCAAGAGAGGAGCGGCAGCGGCGCCCAGCCGAGCGTCCACGCTGCCCGGCCCCGAGCGGCGCCCAGCGGCGCGCGGCGGCGCGCGCTGGCGGCGACCCCAAACGGAGCGGCCCCGGCGGCGCGCGCGCATGGCGGCCGAAGCTCCGGTGAGTCCCCTTCTTTCTCTCCTTTCTTTTGCGTTTCTAGGGTTAGGGGGGAGTTCTTTTCTCTGTGCATTTCTTTTCCGCACGCCGGTCAACCGACGGCGATCTTTGTTCTTTCCCCTCTCAGATCTACACCTAGGGTAGGCTCTGATACCATTGTTAGACTTTGGGTCTCCTAGGGTTTAGATCTAGAGGGCTTCTTCTATCGCGTTTGTGGTTCTTGAGAGATACACTGAGAGGGAGTGAGGTACTGACCGTCGGACGCGTTGTAGGAGGAGCTGGCCATCGTCGGTGAAGCGGTCGGGGAAGAGACTGGCGGTGGCGTCTCGCGGTGGCGACGATCTCCCTGGCCGGTGGTGGCTTCCCGTCGCTGGAGCGCCCCCTCAACAGATCGGGTTAGGGTTTGTCGGTGGGTCTGGCGGCGGCACGGTGAACCTCGTCGTGCGTGCCGCCCCGGCCCCTACCTCTCTTTTATATGGCGCTGGCGACAGGGGCCCACCAGCCTATTGGTGGCGCCCGATCGAGCGCGAGCAGGAGGGTATTTGGCCGTTGGGCCAAATGCCCTGCTGAGATCATTCTAACAGAATCGAGTGTATTCTACACTCTTCTATAGTTTGTTGCTGCTGTAGCTAATTAGTTTCTCTCTACCTCTCTTTACTCTTCATCCTTCGTCAAGATATATATACGAATACAAAAATGAATATCTTGCTTAAAACACTGGAGGATTGATTGTTAGTGTTGTTAACTTCACCCAAAGTTTAAAAACCATGCATGTCAGGAGTTGGAAGTCGGAGTTCACGTTTCACTCTCTAGGGACCATTTTATTTTGGGTGCAGATATTGCGAGACACATGACGTGTGAACTGTCAGGTTAGTTTAGCATTGGTGACCTACTGCGTGAGCTTCACTATCACATCTCGGTGTACAGTACTACTGCTACCGGTGATTCGTAGAAAGGGCATCGAAGTTTTGTATATGTAACAAACATATTTAGCTACTTGTACAACTAGCAAATACTACCCCACTTCTATGCATGGAAATAAAAAGAAAAAACGCCTAATTGATGACAAGGACATATAGTCAGATCGATACTATAAACTCTACCTTAACCAAAAAGTTTGGTATATGCAGCTGTACTTTTCAACACGCATCCAAGCATTCCTCGTTTCATAGCCCATTCACACAGCATCATCAAAAACAGACAAAACAAAAGAAAAGAAGAAAAGAAGAAGAGAAGAGAGAGGGGGAAGCTAGGATCGGTCGAGTCATGTCTGTGCTGGTGCCAAGCGTGCGTTGGGTAGTCACCCGTTTTTATCAAAGTAAGTAATTAGGGGTAGCTCGATCGGTCGCTAGGTTGCTTTGTCCTGAAAACATTTAAACACAAGCATCGATCAGGCATTGCACGCATGCATAGCTGCACGCAGAGGAGAGGCCAATAGCAGGATCGGCACATACCTGTGCAAGCTAACAGAAATGCTAGCCGGCCGGCCGGCCGGTGAGACATCAGCCGCGCGCGCGGTGTGAGACGTACGGCTCATCTAACACCGACGGCAGTTCGCGTAACGACCTCCGGCTCCGGACCCGGCACCAAACCGGCCGGTGAGCATGCAGGAAAGCGCAGCTCAACCAATGCTATGCTCAACCGCACAAATGCAGACGCAAACGCATATTCTCTTCGGAGCATGTCCAATGCAGACGTTTAGAGATACTTAGTAATAAAAAACTAATTTTTTTACCATATAAGATAGATAAGGTGCTTATTTTAAAACATCGATGCTTAAATAAGCACTGGTGCTTAGTAGGTACTTATATGTATAATTATATCTATTAATAGATAATATAGCATCTAAGCACCTATGGAAGATATGCTTGCATTGGAGGAAATAATTTTTGCATAGATACTTGATGATGTGGTTATATTCTCTCTCTTTAAACACTTATATATAAGCATCTTGTATTGTACATGCTCTCATACGGCGGGCATTTGTTTTAAGAGCAGGTTGTGTTCGTGTACGAGCGAAAAAGCGCGTGGGAATTTATCGATGATAGCGGTATCCACGTCAAAACGTAGTATACTGTCATGTTACTGAGCTAATTTCTCCTTGTAGAAACACACTGAGACTGGAGACTTGGATGACCACGCAGGAGAGTAGGATATAGAGCACACCTGCTTACCAGCAATCGGACTGAGGTGAGCCTGTTCTTTTTAGCTTTTAAGCAACTTTTAGTTTTCAAATTTTTCAACAATCACTGTCTATTAAATCAATAAATTACAGTCATAGTATTAACAGTCACGGTATAAACTGCAATCCAAAAAATAGGCTCCAAGCTGAGTTGGGTATACCTGTGACTTAAGGCCGATCGAGAAGCGGTTACCTACGTACGTGTGTACGTGAGGCAATCGCTAAGGAAGACGTGGCGTAACGGCCGGACCGTTACGGCGGATGGCAGAGAGGTTTGATTTGGGGTTTCTGACCGTTACGGTGAGTGGGTGGGTGGAGCGGGAACTGTCGCGGCCACTACAGTAACAGCTCGCGGCCCGGCAGTACCCACCGCCTCGGATTTGATGGCCCAATCCGGTTTCCTTCCTCTGTCATCTCAACCGTCTTCTATTCTACGCTTCCTGAGTTTGTTTGTGTTAGAAAATCCGGGTCTTTCTGCAAGCTCAGTCTATTAGTGAGTATCTCTTCACTTAGTTTATAAATAGAATGTCCCAATCATTATAAAATTGTACTTATAAAGAAGAAAGCAATAAAAAAGGACAGGAGTTCTTCCCCTATCTCTTTGTGTGTTTAATCTATTATTTATGTTATCTATGTTTAATCATCTCTTTTGCATAGGAGGAATTGATCGAACTAGACTCGTCAGCGACGGTTCCTTAACACGTTATCAACACGACTCGCTTTGGTGCATCGCAAGGTAATCACTCGTAGATTGAATTGCCTAATCTAGATCGCTTTAAATTCAGCAAAAAATCGCTTTCTAGATTATTTCTCTACGGTGCAAATTCGCTATAAATCTATCGCGAGCAGACTTGAAGTCGTCGACCAAGCCGATCAGTAGATTTGTGCAAAAGAGTAGATGTTGATTGCACTATACATGGAAAAAATTGCGTGCGCACCGCTCGTACGCATCGCACGTACCATTAGCTGGTTTCTCACTTGCGCCGCCTGCAGCTGCGCCGGTTGTTTGCAGTGCCGCTCAAAATGCTAGCCCACCATGCCGCAAGCCACGCCACCTGGCAGCTCCACATGGTCGTCGCCGCTCGGCTGCAGGCCACCACCACATCACGCTCCCACACGAGTCGCCAGTCCCAAGCACACACATGCCTTGGCCAATGCACCACCCACACGTGGCTATGGCCACACGGCCGTCGCCCCGGCGTGCGCCATTCGGCAGCCGCGCCTCCCGCACAAGGCCACGCCATCGTACCTCCCGCATGAGGCCGCGCCACTGTGTGCCGTTCGGCCACTGCGCCTCCCGCATGAGGCCGTGCCATCGTGCGTCGTTCGACAGCCGTGCCTCTTGCATGAGGTTGCGCCGTCGTGCTCTGTTCGGCCGTATGGCGCAGCCTCGCATGACCTCCGCACCACGCCGCACCCCGCACGAGGTCCCCATCGGGTTGCCCTGCATGGTCTCCGTGTTGCACCGCACCGCCTGAGTCACTGAAGCTGCACCGCGCTACCCTGCACGGCCTTCGCGCCGTGCCACTGGAATCACCGGAGCCACACCGCACGATCGACTTCCCCCTTTCCCGCACGATCGATGCCACCTCGCGCGGCCGCACTGCCACCTTAGCCACCGTTTCGCACAGGCCCTCAGCTACCTGCTGCCACCACTAATTATTAAGGGTGGGGGAAGCCTTACCCCTTCCACCTTGAATTGTCCAGATTGGGCCAAATGGACCAGAAATTGGGCCCAAATCGGGAGAGAAAAAAAGGGGGAAAGAAAAAAGGGGCGGCACCTAGATTTTGCAAAAAGACCCTCAAGAAATCAAAAAATTGCAATAAAATTTTCTTAGAATTGAAAATTTGCGGATAAGCCCTCAGAAATTACAGAATTCACTGAAAATTCATGTTCCAGCATAAAAAAGCCTCGGGAATTCAAATTTTGAATTATTTTTAGTATTTGAAGTATGTTTAGCACTGTTATTATTATTTTCTATGTTTTTTGTATTTATTTATTGTTTTGATTAATCGTAATTATTTAAATTACCTTTAATCACAAAAATTAACAGTAAAAAATGCATAAAAAATTCTGGAACATTACAAGAATCTTTTGTACTATTGTCCAATTTATTTTATGCATATTTACATATGGTAAATTTATATATTCCTTCATGCACTTGTAGATAATATACATCTCGAACCGGGAGTTCGAGGAGCTGGCCTAGCATGGCCAAAATTACTTTACTTAGGCTTCCGATATCGAGATTGTACTTGGAGCCAAGAAGCTCCGTACTGCCATTGGGATTGGTGCACTATATGATGCCAAACCTACACCTGAGAAAAAAAATTAGGCACTTCACTTCCTTAGGCATCACCTCTACCTCACTCTCAACAATGAGTATATGGCAAAGAAGAGTGTGTTTGCATTATGGACTGTACTAAAGGAGCGATTCAAGAAGCTAAAATACACCATTCTTCCTCAGGCAGAACAAGAATGGATCCGATTGAGGTTTGCTGACTTCAAGACAGTTGGAGACTATAACTTTGTTCTGCATAGAATTTGTACCAATTTTCAACTTTGTGGCAAATACATCACAGATGAGCAGAAGATTGAGAAGACCCTCTCCACCTTCCACCCCAATGCAGTGCAGACTATGCGCAATTATCGTCAAGACAGTTTATAAGGACTATGCTGAATTGATTGATATTATGTAGATTGCAGAGGCTTAGAATGAAGTTCTTCATAAGAACTTTGTCGCATAGCCACCTATGAGCTTTGTTGGCCGTGAGGCCAACACTGAGAGCTAAAAGGTCCGAAAGCCTATAATGAAGAAAAGGAGAAGGAAGGGCAAAGCCGTAGCCCAAAAAGGCAAGTCAAATACTCCACAGGAGAACAAGACCAGCAAACCGAAGTGGGATGACAAGTCCTATGGTCAGCAAGACCAAACCTGCTACAAGTGTGGTAAGTGGGGGCACTGGTCACGGATCTATAAAGAACCGCAACACGTCGTCAATACATTCCAAGCTAAAAAGAAGAAGGGTGTCAAAGGGCAGCATGAAACCCACTTTGCTTTCATTGATGGGGAGAGTTCTGAGCAACTGCTTGCGCCGATAGAGGTTGACTCCACTCTTGCAGCAACACCCCCTCTTGACATTGCAGCTGCCACTGCTATGATTTCCCAGGAAGAGCATCTTACCCCTAAGAAGATAGCAGCAGAAGTCTCTGGCTTTTTAGTTGATTCAGTCTAATGCATAGAATGCATTTAGACTTTGATTGCCATTTATTTAATGTGTGGAAGGAATAAGCTAGATTTTGCATTGTCGGTACTCAAACAATTTATTTTCTCCTGATGGTTGGGTGATATTGAATAATTCATTCATTTATTCAGTCAACAATGGCATGATATGTTCTAATATTTGAAGTATTTTATTTACGTGTTGATTGCTTTCTACTACATATTAATAAAGTACTTTATATTAGAACGTGTGTGGCGCCATATGGAGGAAGTGTACTTAACTGACAGCGGCACAACAAATATCATCTTGAGAGAGACAAAATTCTTTCAGTTGATTAGCAAGAATGTTGGCAGCCTTACAACAATCGCCGGTAGCGATGCTTATATAATAGGTCCAAGAAGAGCCATAATTATACTTTCAATGGGAACAAGTTTGGTTATTCAAGAAACCTTATTGTACTCTAAATCGACTTAAACTCTCCTATGTTTCAAGGATATTCGCGCTAACAGTTTCCACGTTGAGACTGAAGAAGAGTATGGTAAAGAATACCTATTCATTACGAATCATGAAGTAAAAAGAAAAATGGTATTACAAAGACTTCCTTTATTTAAGACTGGGCTATACTACACTAATATTAAGGCACCCATAACCTATACTGCCCTGAAAATAATATTTAGAAGCTCTGAACTCTTCTGTCTCTGGCATGATAGATTAGGCCACCCAGGTTTTAGGATGATAAAAAATATAATTAACAATTCATAAGTACATAATATCGATGTAAAGAATTTTCTAAATCAAGAAGATTTTGTGTGCCCCGCATGTGCCACCGGAAAATTAATTACTAGACTTTCTGCTTTGAAACTGAAGGATGAAATCCCTAAATTCCTGGAACGTATCATTTGTGGTCCTATACAGCCACTATTAAGGCTATTTAACTATTTTATGGTGCTCATCGATGCTTCTTTGAAATGCTCACACCTATGTTTATTATCTACGAGAAACCATGCTTTCATAAAATTGATCTCACAGATAGTTCAAATTAAAAATAATTTCCCTAATTATCATATAAAGTCCATCAGAATGAACAATACTGAAGAATTTACTTCAAAGACATTTGATGATTATTGCATGACAATGGCAATTAAAGTTGAGCATTTCGTACCTCATGTCACACACCCAGAATGGACTAGCAGAAGCATTAATTAAGAGAATTAAATTTATTGCCCGGCCGCTCTTGTAGAATTGTAATTTACCAACTACATATTGGGGACACGTAGTTCTACATGCAGCAACTTTGGACTATTAGCATATAACATCCATTCACCAATGCAACTAGCGTAAAAGTCAGCACCGAAAATTTCTCATCTCCAGATGTTTGGGTGCAAGGTTTATGTACCTATACCCCCTCCACAGCGTATAACAATGGCCTCTCTGAAAGTCTGGGCTATATGTTGGTTATGAGACAGCATCCATAATCAGATATTTGGACCCCATGATAGGAGATTTGTATACTGCCCATTTCGCTGATAGTATATTTGATGATGATAGTTTTTCGACATTAGGGGGAGGAAATCAACCCCTTGATGAAAAATGTTGGGAAATTACGTGGCAAGCTACGGAAATCTATGCACATGACCCGCGCACTAGTGAAACAAATAAGGAAGTTCAGAAGATCATTGACTTACAAGCATTAGGAAACCAACTGCCGGACCACTTTAGTGATTTAAAGAGCATGACCAAGTTGCATTTACCTGCACGCAATGCACCAGAGATGGTTGAAATAATGAAGAAAGCTGAAAATATCCCCAATCCCATCAAGAGGTCTCAGAATAAAAGGACGAGAACTCGACCCCCTCGAATCCCATATAACCGGGGACGCCTAGTGGAAAAGGATAAGAAAAACTTGACACAGCCAATCACTGAAATTCTCTAGAACCAGAAGGGGAGCCAGTTCAGATCTAGCACTAGTATGACACCTTCAGAAAAGGGCATACCGGATCTGAACATTCCCATGGAGGGAGAAATCAGTATAGATGTGTGCGCGCACACTGAAGCTGAAAAACTAAAGAGACTTGCCCCCGCAACTGGAAGGAGCGGTGAGCAAGTAGAAGCACTAGAAGAATTAATCTATGATGAAATAGTTATAAATTATGTGCACACGGGAGAATCTATGAATGGGACAACAACCAATGTTGAATTTACTTTGCAAAGAAAATTGTCACAATCATCAATCTTGATCCAGTGCCTGCATTGCTCGCTGAATGTAAGAAAAGATCAGATTGGGAGGATTGAAAAAAGGCAATAGAAACTGAATCATTATATCTGAACAAAAGAGGGGTGTTTGGGCCTGTAAGCCGCATGCCTCCCTATATGCGGGGTAAGTGGGTATTTGTTCAAAAGGGAAGGGAAAAATGAAGCTGTATGATATAAAGTAAGGTTTGTTGTACAAGGTTTCATTTAGCGTCCAGGAGTTGATTATGAAAAAACCTATTCCCTGGTCATGGATTGTTGGAACCCGGAGTAATGATTCCTGGATCCTCTGTGTAAATCGCACTAGTCCAGGATCAGCTAGTGCACACAGTCACAACAAAGATAATAACCAAGCACAAATGACTCAATATATTAAATAAAAGGGTACGGCCTTATGGCCAAATCTTACATCAACGCCCATTGGCAAAATAAATAAAGGAAATAACTGCGGAAGCAAATTGATAAATAGCGAAGCCCAAGCCTGCTCACAGGCAAACGACAGTAAGACACGGCCTATTCGTCCAGATCTTCACCGTAGTTAACGTCATCTTCCTCTGTGTGGAAAAAGCAACGTGAGTACAAACTTGTACTCCGCAAATCACCCGAAAGTGCAACATAATGATAAAGACTTCAATGGAAGGCTTATAGGGTTAGTTTGCATAAAACAGCATTTAAGAAATATAATAATAGATTGAAATTGCTGAATTTAGTACAGTAAGTAAAAACATTACTTGCGATAGAAAATAATACCGTCAGTGCAGGCTCCGACCATACACCAACCTATCCACGGGCATCCCACCCGGACCATCTTTTCCAAAAGACCACGTATGGATTCCATCCATCCACACGCTTTCACTGCACAACTCTGATGAATTCCATCCATTCACCAGATTTCAATCTCTCACGGATTCCATCCATCCGCAAGGTTTTCATCACTCGTGGATTCCATCCATCCACAAGGTTTTCAAAAATATTTTGAAAAACAAAGTCTAATCCATGAAAACTTTCACTCAGCATGCCCATGACCGTGGGCACGGCTATCCAGGATAGATTATACACTCTGCAGAGGTTGTACAGCTTTACCCACAAGACACGATCATCCCATATTGCCACCGGGTTACACACTTCCTTAGGTGTGCGGCGAGGAGTCGTGACAAGGCCTTTATAATGCAAAACCTTCAACACGGTCGAACCAACTCTAAGGTTTCACCCGAAGAGAATCCACGGACCGGAACCCCTCTTGAGCCTAGACGAGACTTCTCATGGCTTAACCACGCTCGCCAAGTGAGACTTCACATGGCACCAACCACGCTCACTTTCAACCTACAACTCGGCTCAGGTTGGGACTTCACAAATTATTCACCGGTGTCCCATACGACCATGTGGTAGTACGATTAGGGCTTTGCAACAAGATAACTCACAGACCGGTCCTTAATCTGACTCAGGCCCAACCACATACCCCTATGCACGACAATCAACCACTGCGGCTCCAACCAACAGGGCATGCCTGCACCCACCACTCCAACCAATTGCCTAAGTCTAAACCAGTTTTATATTTATTTTCAAAATAATTCATAAACCTTCTTGACACACCAAAGTCAAGAGTACATCATTTTATGCAAATAGGGTTATCATTTTATGTGAAAGAGTATCCCAAAAACAAATAATATAACTTCGCAGGGCTAAGCATTTGAATAAACTCTCTAGCCAACACTAATGTATTAACTAGAGTTTGAATCTAGGGTGACAAGGTATTGAGGAATTCAAATCCAATGGAGGGATTAACAAGTAGGCATTAACTAAATTTAAAACTGAATTAAAATACGTTGAATAAAAATATGCATGCAATATAATTTAAATCAACATAATTTTATTTTGAAAACTGGGATCAACATGATCAAGGAGGGTGACTTGCCTTGCTCTTCAAATTGGTTTGAATCTTCGTCGAAGAAATCTCCCAAATCGTCGAAGTCTACACGTGAAAATAACCCACCAAATTCAAATAAAATCAAATTAAATTCAAATTGACTTCAAATATTTGAATTGAGGCTAGAAATGGATAGAGGGGAATTTTTGATGAATTTAGAAATTTGAATGGGCCAAATCGGAGTTAAGACGAAGGAGAACGGGCTCCGGGAAGTTTGAAATCAGGGAAAAAGGAAAAACTGGATTTTTGGAATTATTTTTCTAAAGGAAAATCTGGGATTATGACATCAGCGAGGAATTTCTTTTCGGCCGAATTGTTTTTAAACGGAAAACTCGGCCTTATTGCGTCAGCAGGCGTCAGCCAGGGGTAAACCCCTACATGTGGGGCCCTGGTCTATGGACCAGGTCCACTGAGCAGGGGAAGTGGTGAGGTGGCAAGGGGCCTGCGGAGGCGCTGACGGGGCAAGAGAGGCCGACGCGGCGCCGAGGTGGCCGAGGACGTGGCGCCACGTGGGCAAGCCGGCCGGTGTGGCGTACGGGGGTGGCGGCTCGCCGGCGAACGGCGGCGAGGGCGGAAATGGGAAGAGGGAGAGATGGGGAGCACGGGGAGGCGCGCTCATCGAGGGTGGTCGAGGCGGGCGGCGACGAGGAGGCGGCGAGGCGCACGGCGACGGCGGAGAAGGCGCCCGGTGGCGAGGAGGCGGCCGAGGCGGGTGTCGGGGTGACGCGGGGAAGCTCGGGGCGGAGTCTCCCGGGCGCGAGAGGGGTCGGGCCGGGCGCAATCACTCACCGGAGCAGTTCTAGCGGCGGCGGCGGCAAGGCACGCGGTGCCGGAGCACTAGGGCGGCGGGGAGGAGAAACCGAGGGCGGAGGGAGGTGGAGTGGGAGGAGGCGGAGCTCGGGGGCCATTTTATAGGGGCGGAGGGGCACGGGGGAGCCGCGGATTGCTCGCCGGAGGTTGGCGGGGGCGGCGGCGGTTGCATAGGGGTGAGGCCGAGCGGGCGCGGGTCGTGGGGAGGGAGGTGGGCGCGGCTTGCGGAAGGGGGCGGCGCACGAGCGGGAGTGGGGGCGTGGCCGAGGAAGAGGGGAGGTGGCCGGGAGAAGCGGGCGGCGGGCGTAACGGCCAGCGGCGCGGGGAGGAAGAAGGGCGGGGTGGGAGATGACAGGTGGGGCTGGGGGCGTAGAGAGAGAGGGGCGGGGGCGGCTGACGGGCGGGTCCCGCAGGGCAGAGAGAGGCGGAGGGAGGAAGTGGCTGCCGGGTGGGGCCGGGGAGGAAGAGAGAGGAAGGAGGCGCGCCGACAGGCGGGGTCCAGCGGCAGTGAGAGAAAAAGAGGGAGCGGGTGGGATGGGCCGGCTCGCGGGCGCGGGCGATCCGGGCCGGACGCGTGGCAGCCCGAGAGGAGGTGATGAGGCGATGGGGTCCCGATCTTCCGATAGGATGATAACTATCGATTTTGGCGGAGGTGACCCTTGCGATCCGACTACAACCGAACGACGTCGCTTGCGCCTTAGCAATCGCTGAACCACACTCCAAGTTGTTATCAACCGTGCCAAGAACGCGGTTGACCTGACCACGAAGGTCTATTCCTGCATGCAACCGAAGAACAAGTAAGAACAAGATAACAAGCAATCTGAAATTGCAAATATTGATATGAAGATCAAAAGGTGGGATTCAAGGCTATCTTGACAGTGGTCGTCCGACATAATCAAGAAAGAAGTTTGCATAATAGCTAAACCTAAACTCAACAAAATCAAAGTTCTAGCAATGGAGGCGGCAGCTCCTTTATAGGAGAACAACCAGGAGGGGCGTCCAAAGTGCATGCTCTAGGGTTACAAGGCCCATGGGCCCAATTGGTGGTGGCGCAGCACCCTTTGACTCGGACTCAAAACCAACGTGGATTGTTTTGATGATTGCAGCCGGCTCGGATGGAATTTGAAGATGAGGTTGGATCCGTTGGAAAGTAGACTTCATAAGCTTTCCATGAAGTACAAGAAAGTCCCAAACGGAGTCTGTATGAGAAAGTTACGTTCGTTTCAACTTGCACCATTGCAGCAGTCCGAATCTGATTCCAGTACGTGACCAACACGGACTCTTTTGATGATTGCGGCTGTCTCGGATAGAATTTGAAGATGGGGTTGAATCCTTTAGAAAGTAGACTTGATAAGCTTTCCATCAAGTCCAAGAACGTCTCAAACGGAGTCCGTATGAGAAAGTTACGTCTGTTTAAACTTGCACCATTGCAGCAGTCCGAGTCTGATTCCAAAACGTGTCCAACTCGAATTCGTGCTTGACTTAGTCTCAAAGTGACGTGGTGACCTCCATTATTCCTTCCATGCATGTCCAGGACTCCATGTCCCTTTCCTTCATCCTTTCCCAAATTCCTAAGCACAATTAAATCACTTGTATTAGGTAGCGGTCTATTCTCAGTAACATATGAAGGCTGAAGAAACGAATTCACCTTTAGTTCAATCTTGATATTGGGCGCGATTGTCGTATGTGTTTGTGGCGTGGTCACATCAGGAGGGGGAGGCGGGATGGAGGCGGCGACGTGGGAAGCAATCTGGCCGTCCACGTGGTGGCCGCAGGGGAGGGGAGAGAATTTTATTTTTGGATTTTGATTTCCAGATTTTCAGAAAAGCACAGAAAATACAATAAGCCTTAGAAAAATACCAAATGACCTCCAAAAATTCTAGAACAATTCCTAGAACCCTCTGGAGGCATTTTGAACTTAATAAAAATATTTCCAACTAATGTTGGTATTTAATTTTTATACTTTAAATACTTTTTAATTTTGAAAAATACATTTTCAAACTCCAGAAAATCCACGAAACCAAATAAACTCCAAATAATTCCAGATAATTAATTTGACATAGGATTTTTATACAAAATCAAAATATCATATTATTTAATAATTTTAGGTTTTTCTGAAAATGCTTTTCAAATCCAGATTTTTCAAAAACAGAAATTCAAGGCAAATCCAAATTAAAACTTAGGCACAAAAATACTTATTTTAATTTAATTTTTTTATTCCATTTTATTATTTATTTAATTATTATTTTTTTAGCAAAAAATTCGGGATGTTACATGGATGATATTACCTTTAGACATTTAATCTCGATGGCAGTAAACCTGAATTTAGAAATAAAATTGATGGATGTGGTAATGGCATACCTTTATGGAAACTTGGATTCGGACATTTATATGAAGGTGCTTGAAGGTGTCCCTATCCCGAACCAAGAATGAGTAAATAGAAGCCTGTACAGTGTGAAACTTCGAAAATCATTGTATGGACTTAAGCAATCAGGTAGGATATGGTATAATTGCTTAAGCGACTTTCTGTGTAAGAAAGGCTACACAAATAATGAGGATTGTCCCTACGTATTCATACGACGATCCCATAATAGATTTTGTATAATCTCAGTATATGTAGATGATTTGAATATCATCAGAACCATAGAAGATATAAAGAAAGCAAGCTCTTACTTGGAGTCAGCGTTCGAAATGAAAGATTTAGGTAAAACTAAATATTGCTTAGGTTTGCAGCTTGAGCATACCCCTAAAGGGATATTAGTGCATCAATCCGCATACACTCAAAAAGTGTTAGAAAGATTCAGCTTTGAAAAAGCATACCCTTCAAAAGAACCAATGGTCAGGAGATCTTTGTAGCAAGATAAGGATCCATACAGACCTAGAGAAGAGGGGGGATGTCCTGAGACCATAATTCCCATACTTAAGTACAGTAGGAGCATTTATGTATTTAACAAACTACATTAGACCAGATATTGCATTTGGCGTAAACCTATTAGCAAGGTATAGTGCAGAACTTACCAAAGAGCATTGGTAGGGAATAAAATACATTTTTCGATACCTCTGAGGAAGCAAAGATCTTGGACTATTTTATAGAAAGAACAAAGACTTGAATATGACAGTCTATGCAAATGCCAGGTACCTGTCGGACCCACATACTGCTAGGTCACAAACAAGCTATGTATTTCTATATAGTGCAACTACAATTTCATGAAAATCATCTAAGCAAAGTCTTATATCGACTTCAATGAATCACTGAGAAATCATAACACTATATGAAGCCGCACGAGAATGTACTTGGTTTCAACGAATGATTCACCACATCCAGCAATCATGTGGGTTGAATATCATACAAGTTCCCACAATCATCTATGAAGATAATGCAGCTTGTGTTGCACAACTGCAGACGGGCTACGTGAAGAGTCATCTCACAAAGCATATCAACCCTAAATTCTTCTATGCTCATGAATTACAAAAGATGGATGAAATTAAGGTATTGCATACTAAGTCGTATGAAAATCTTACAGATTTATTCAATAAGTCACTTCCAGCATCTAGTTTTGAAAGATATGTACATGAAATTAGAATGATGAGACTTAGGGAAGTGCAGAATTCAGGGGATTTTCTTTTTAAGCTTACTATTTAAACTTGATTATGAAGATTGAGTGCCCAAAGAATAAATCTTGTAGATTAAATGAAATTTCCTTGACGAGTTTTCTTGAAGTTTCTCGGCCAAGGTTTTTAATGAGGCAATTTGTGCAACACAACCTGTATCATGTACTCTTTCTCTAAATTTTTTCCACTGGGTTTTTACAAGTTTTGATGAGGCATGATCATACCAGATGAGTGCCCAAGTGGGAGTGTTGGGAAACCTGGGCTAGGCTTGCAAGCGCAGTTCATTAGTGGTCACCCCTCCACTTAGTCTATAAATAAGGGGTCTCAATCATTGTAAATTTGTACTTATGAAGAAGAAAGTAATAAAAAAAGACAAGAGTTCTCCTCTATCTCTTTGTGTGTTCAATCTAATATTTGCGTTACCTGTGTTTAATTATTTCTTTTGCATAGGAGGAATTGATTGGACTGAACTCGCCAGCGATAGTTCCTCAATAGTTTGGTCTTCATGTTCCAGAGAGATCAACAGAGTCGTTACTTACGAGAGAAAAAATGCTATAAAAGCAACTCCATGTGCATACACTCCCTTCGGCTCCATTTATATGCATAATTTCACATTCCTTTATCTAATATTCATCTCAACCTAATCATTGATAACAAATTACCAATAATTTAAATTCTCTCAATTTAAAATTGCAACATTCAAAAATTCAATTCTTATGATTCAAAAGTTCAAATTTAGATTTTTGAATTTTTTATTTTAAACTTTGAGTTTGGAATTTTCAAATATTTGAACTTATAGAATTTAATTTTTTAGAACTTGAATTTTTGAAATATAGAATCCAAAATTTCAAATTTTAGCATTCAAAATCTCAGAAATGGAATTTCAAAATTGAAACTCAAATATTTGAATTTTAAATTTAAATTTCCTGAATTTAATAATCTCAAATGTAGAATTCAAAATTTGATATTTTGGTTTCGAAGTTCATGTTTTGGAAAAAAAATGTTTTTAAATTTGGATTTTGAATCCAGTAAATTCAAAATTTGATAATGAGAAATTAAAGCAAACGATAAAAGTGCAATAGTAAAGTTTTGTTTCTCTTGGTAATCTAAGATAGACACCATTTTCTACAGAAAAGTGATTTTTGAAAATTATGGTACTTTGGTTCCTAAGCTAATCTTGGATTTCTGGTTTAGATTATTGGTTGTCTTACCAAATAAAGTAATCTCATAGGATTATTGAAGTATTCCTATGAATCGTCGATGATTTCACCAACCAAAGGCACTCTCCGTTCTTTTTACTTAACTTTCTAGAATCTATGCCATCAAACTTTTTATAGTTTGACCGTCAATAGATTTAAAGCTATTTAGATTGATTATACAAAAATTATATTGTTAGATTTATCATTAAAATATTATCACAATATCATAATTTTTTAGTATATCTTAATGTAAAGTTATAAAAAATAGCGATCAAAGTCGTATCTCGAAGACCGTGCAAAATAAAAACATCAAGGAAAGGAGGGAGTAAATATTTACATACTGTCTTAGTCCTCTAGTCTAAGCTGCCTTAAGACTCATGCAAGGCAAGAAGATCGAATGTTGGTTTGAATTTTAAAAGTTTGCACCAATTTCAAGCACATTTGATGATGATAATAATATATAAATGTTCGTATACATGTGGAAAGAACTTATTTATTGTTGGAGTTAATTGCACTCCATTATTTAATTGGTCCCCGTTGCGCAAAACATGAGGTTTTCTCTCTCGTTGCGCGTAATACTGTCTAATCTTATCGGACCCGCTTACTAATAGTTCGGGCCCACTTGCAGGCGTCACTCACACGGAGGAAGTGGCAGCCTGCACACCATAGCCACATGCAGTCTTTTGCGCCAAACCTACGCAGGCCCCATTTGGCACAGCATAGCTCCGAGATTTATGCTGTAGTTTATTGACTAAATTAAAGTGATTTAAATATTTTTATTTAATATATAATATAAATGAAATGAGTTATGTAAATGCACTTAACATGCCTGCAACTCTAGATTCAGGATTTCCTAGAGTTACAGATGATCAGCTCTACAGATTTCCTAAAGCTAGAGCTCTGCCAAACAGGGCCGCAGTATGCATAAATGCATGATGCATGCATCAAATAGCTTTAGAGGATAAGTGTTGTACTATGATACGGTGATATCCTTTCTTATGTCTAGTAGTCTCAGATTAGATAGTATGAGATACATCATAAATATGCATGTTATTAAGAACGAAAATAATGAATCTTATAGAGATAATCAAAATAATTACGATAAAAAAGAAAGATTTAACGAAGTCGAGGACCGTAAGTTCTTTAAATACAACCTTGAAAAAGTACCAAGGATTATCCATTTCTTACGATCCTGTTGAATCCTTTGTCGTCGCCACCACAGGGCCCTTCATGGCAGCCGTTGCAGCCCGCCGTCGACGCTGCAGGGCTCTCTGTCACCATCGCATGGCCGGCCTCTGCGTCACTTCGTCGTGGAGGCCGCCGCCTCGTGGAGGACGCCGCTGACCAGCCTCCTGTTCACCGAGGACGACGCTGACCCACCCTCACCTCGTGCAGGGTTCGAGATTTTTGACCGGCCGCTTCAGACCTCAATGTTACGGACCTAGGTTACAAGATACAAGTAGCAAGGGATTGAGAAGTAGAGAAGATAGAATTCGGGATAGGGAGCAAGAATAAGACTGGGAAATAGAGAGTCGGAGGAAGAAAGGCAATAGCCTTGATCTGTTCCGTTCGCTCCTTGCATATGGCAATGTTGATCCTTTTATGTTGCCTTCCTGTTGACCTGTATGGGGCATAAACAGCCCTTCAACCCAAAGCCCATGCCACAGCCCAGCCCATTCCCAGTCCTAGGCTAGTCCATGACATTCCCCACCGCTTGAAATTCGACTTGCCCCAAGCGGCCAAGCCGATACCTTCAATCCATGGGAGATGAGCATGGAGCCACCGGGATCCCATGTCACTTTTAATCTCTTGGCATGAATTCTGCTCCATCTGCTAGATGTTTTACACTCTTTTGTGACCTGCAGATTGTCCACACATTGGTTGTGTGTGGGCAGCGGCCAAGACTTCAACTCGACTAGCTCTATTGGTAAGGCCATCGTGTATTCTCGATCCCATGCCATCTGTACTATCTTCACAGCAATGAGGTTAAATGAGCACTTTCCATTGATTGAAACTATAGTGTGGGCAGCAACTAATTTGAGAAATTCACTAGTTTGCAAGAGCACACCAACTGTAATATATATTAAAAAAGCAAGAGACTTCACAAAACACCACTAGCATTGCCTTGCAACAACTGCATTTCCATATTGCTCAGGATCAATTATCCTCACTTAAAAGGGCTGCAAGCAAGCTTCCCAATTTAGCGAAGGGCTCAAATTATGCTCTAATTTTGTCAATTCGAGAAGACATGGTCGTAAGTTGTTACGACCACAATGAGAAGGTGTGGTCGTAAGCGACCACAGCAGGAGACGTGGTCGTAAAGTATTACGACTACACCAGTGACAGAGCCTTCGACGTGGTCGATAGGATCACTGTATGGTCATAAGATTCTACGACTACGGTGATTGATCATGGTCGAAGGAAGTGCAATGCAGAGACGGTGAACGTGGTCAAAGATCTGATAGAGTGGTCCGAGAGTAGCGGGACGTGATCGGAAAGGTCACAACATGGTTGTAACGATTGTTAGCATGGTCGGTGAATCAGTAGAGCGGTCGTAACGACGCAGGAGGTGGTCATGGCCTCTTGAATGTGGTCGTACGGCTACAGAAAATGGTTGTAGCGGCTACAAGCTAATCGTATATTTCTAGGAACAGTCATAAAGACTGTTACATCCAGGACAATTAGTAGTCCAAAAGATGTCAGCCAAGAAAATTACCTTACGTAACTTAGAAGTGATCGTGTGCCAGAAATAATTGCCTCCTAGCGCATGTATATGCCCCAGTATACATGAACAGATGAACTGAGTAGGACGAATATAAACACCATACAAGCTAAAAGGCGTGGCGCTTGTAAACGCCGGAGTTAGCCAAATGCCGTGGAATGCTTTCCCCGACGGTGTTTTTCTTGATGGCCAATAAACATTCCGGAAAACTCTTCGGAGGCGTTTATGCATATAAGATGGCATATATAAACGCCCCACAAGTCTACCATGTTGCTTTGGAGATCATGTAAATAAATCTAGCTGCACATACAATAAGCCAAATCTCCATCACAAGTTATGCTCTCATGTCTTTGCCTCATGTGGGACTATCAACATGTACGCATCGAACTTCATGTCAGAGTATTTCATGAAAGAAAGGGTGCTGCAGGCATGGTGCGGCAAGTTAAGAGGCTTCAGGGTAGTGGACAACTTTGCCATGTCAGATATTGCACAGAGGGCTTAGATTCCGGATCTTGGCCTATTGAAGGGTGGGAAGGGCTGTCGACAGTGTCGTCGCATTAAGAATGATATGGATAAAAGGAAAGTTGGATCGACGAGTAGACATTGTGGCCTCAGTTAAGAATTCTTGATCTTCAAGTCTTACTGCAGCTCCTTCGAAAGCGTAATATAACGAGAGAGAAAACAAAATAAAACACAAAATAAATTTAAATAAAATTCAAATGAACTCCAAAAACTTCAAAACTAGAACTAAAATATAGAGCTCAATATTAGATGAATTTAGGAAAAAGAATCGGGTCAATCGGAGTTTGGACGGGCTCTCGAAAAATCTAATCTAAAGAAAAAGGCTGAAAATAGGAAATTCTACTGTGTTGTGAACCTAGTGCACGGGATAGCTAGTCCACGGTGAACCCGGCTCATGGAACAGTGCAAGACCGACTAGGCTGATGACGCGGCTGACAGGGATGATGTGGCACTGATGTGGCATGACACGTCAAATCTAGGGCTGAGGTGGCGGCTCACTAAGTATAGTTGACTAGGCTCGGTCTATGGGCTATGGAACAGTGATATGATAGACGGGCCCCAAGTGTCAGTTGCACGGCTCACGGTTGACGCGGTCTACGGGAAGACGAACCAGCACGGGCGCGCAGGTGCGGGTGAGCTGGCGGGCATGCGGCGCGAGGCGGGCGGCACGGACCGAGGCGAACAGGTGGCTCTTCGGGCGAAGTGGCGAGGTTTGGTCGGCAGCGACCGAGACGGCGGCAGGGCAGAGGCTCACCAGCGGGAAGATGGCAAACACAGTGGAGCGACTGCCGGTGACGGAGGAGACGGTGACTACCGGCGGGGACAGATTTTGGCGAAAACGGAGACGACGGCGCACGGCGAGGACGACGCACAAGCGGGAACGACGCCGGCGAACGTGCGGCGAGGTGAGGCGATGGGTCGGGACAGAGAGAAAGGATGGGGTGGTGCGGCTATTTATAGTTGGCCTCGAGGAATCCACGGCGAGCACAAATGCCGAGTCCGGGGTAGAGATGCGCGGCTACGAGCAGCGGAGCTCAAGACGGACACAGCGGCGATCACCCGGGAAGAAGAGGAACAGTGCTTGCACCGTTAGATGCGTGACACGAGGCAATCGGACGGCTACGGGAGATAGTGGTACGGACAGCTTGGGTGCGAGCGGGCGAGCACCAAATGGCTGACGGGTGGAAAGCGCGGCAGGCCAGGCTGGCGGGTGGAGCGGGCCAGAGAGAAGGTGGGTTGGGCTAGGATGAATAGTAATGGGCTCGGCCCAGTACTGTTTTTAGGATTTTGAGGGTTTTCTAATTTTAGAAATTCAACTAAAACCTTTTGAGCTCTAAAAAATAGCAAATAAATCCAAATAAAACCAAGGAAATTTCAGAAAATTCCTTGAGACACAAGGAATCCAAATAAAATACTTTAAGAAAATGTTATTGTTTAATTTTACCATATTAAATCCTTTTAATTAATAAAAATTCTAATTAAGCTTGGATTAATTCCAGAAAAATCCAAATGGTAAATTTTATTTTAAAAACTTCAAAAAGACTCTAAAAATTAGAATATTACAGTCTTACGTTGGCGACCCCGGTTGGACTTGTCGCTCGATGTCTGCTATTGTATGTTACTGTAGGATGGAGAATGTTCTTCTTTCCACGGTTGGAAGGGTCGAGTGCTCCTACTTTTGGAGCATGGGACTTGCATTTTATAGCTCGTGGAGCATCTTTTTGCAGTGAGTAGACCAAACAGAACAATTTTGCAAAGTGACTAAACCAGAGGGCCAGCTTTATATAAATACCAAACGAGTAAGTTTTGAGCAGTGACTACACCAGATGGGCTAGCCTTACACAATGACAAGACTAGACAGGCTAGCCTTGCACAATGATAAGACCAAAAGGGATAGCTTTTCGCAGTGAGAAGACCAAATAGGGCAGCTTTATGCAGTGACTAGACCACATGGGTCAGCTTTGCGCAATGAGTATACTGGATGGGGTAGCTTTGTGCAGTGATTGGACCAGCGGGCCAGCTTTGTGTAGTGATAAGACTAAACAAGGCGGCTTTACGCAGTGACTAGACCACATGGTTAGCTTTGCGCAGTGAGTACACCGGATAGGGTAGCTTTGTGCAGTGACTACACCAGACGAGCTAGCTTTGCATAGTGACAAGACCAAACGGGGCAGCTTTACGCACTTACAAGACCACGGGGGCAGCTTTGTGCAGTGACATGATGCTACGCTGGTCCACGAATAGTCCGACATGCAAAGCAAGAAATGACAACACTCCACAAAGTACGATGTGACAACACTTTTCATCACCAGCTTTATTATAAAGTCTATTTTAATTCACAACTTTATTATAAAGTCTATTTTAATTCACAACATCAAATTTTGCCATCTTTTTGCATTCAATTCTTTGCGTACCAACGCATCCAGCAACATGAAAAAGGAGTTCTGCAAGTATGCACGAAATGTCTACACATCTTTCATCCATGGTACTGTCTAGCATATGTCCATCCTTGTACTTGGAGGGTAGGGCCAACAAAAAGATTATCATTTCATATATGTATTTACGCTCAATTAAAAGGAGGCTGCTATTGCAAAATATAAAATCGTAGGTATAATTTTGTATTTTTGAATAAAAATTGATTATTTTTAAAAAAACTCATGAATTATCTATTGCATTGCAATAACATTAACCTTTCTACTTACAAATCGTTGCTACCTCAATCGTCCTCACAAAATTTTTTAGAAAAATTATCGCACTACAACAACATACGACGATCGCAAAATGTTATTGTGAATCTAATAGATTTCGTACCATCCACAACTAGGAAAATCATAAATGTATCAATCGACAATGTCTACCTTTTTTAAAAACAACTTACAAACAAGATTTGGTAAATGTTACCTACCTACAACAATTGTCATTTACTCTCACAATTATTTCTTTTGGATTAACAAATAATTACATATTTTTTAATAGTCACCCAATGGTTGGACGACTAGAGAATTATCACCCAACCGTTAGGTGACACGTGTCAAAGTCGCTCGACGGTCGAGCGACATGGAAGTCATCCAACCGTTGGACGACTTGGCCACGTGAGTCGCCCAACATTTGGGCGACATAATATCAAAAGTGCAAAAAATCACTTTGCCGTATGTTTTGTAATTCTAAATAAAAATTAATTATTAAAAAATTCATTTTTTCTGTCAATCTTATCAGTAGTTTCATGACGTGGAGTAAAAAGACCGCATCTCACGCTTGCTAGGCCGGCTACCACCTCCTCCGTGCGCGTGGCGCCTGCGGGTGGATCCGGAATGTCAGGTAAGCGGGTCGGATCCGGTTGGAGTTGAGGCCTGGTGCAAAGCGCACGACTGTTAAGGTCAAGCGGTGTTAGAGCAAGTTCAATAATAGAGCCAAGTGTTTAGCTATAAGTTAAGTTATAAGAGTCAAGTTATACAATAATTTGTCTACAAAAGTTTTTATTATTATGTGGTACCATATCTCACATTCTCTTTCCTATTCCTCCTCACATACATTTATTATCTAGGCCCACCACTGCATAGACTCCCGTGCTCAGCTTGTTGCTTACATAAGAGCCAAGCTCTCATCTCTCCTCCACATCAGCAAAAATGCTGACTAGCTTGGCTATAAGACCATTATTGTACTTGCTCTTAGGGCATCTGTAGTGTATATAACCCAAAGGGTCTTAAGGTGTGTCCCATCTAAACCTTAAGACTAACTCCATAGTGTATATAACCCAAGGGGTCTTAAGACGGTCCCACTTGGCAGGTAAAGAAAAGTTGTATTTTAATGCTTATGGCCAGGTCTTTAGCTTGAGGACCAGCCTTAAACTTTTTTTGCTTAGGGTCTATTTAATGTCACCCCTGTAATGTATAAGGTTGACTTTAAGATGGCTTAAGACCTCCTCTTTTCATACACTACAGATGCCCTTATGCGTAAAGAAAGATAGAATCTAGTGTTTTGTGTAAAGAAGATCCAAATAAGTGGTGGAAAGTGCAATACTATATCATAACTTATTGGCCACATTCTCAGATCCTAAAAATTGTCAATGAGAATTTTTCACGAATGAATTTAAATTAAGTTCTAAATAAAATATTACAATAAATTATTTTTAAAAAATTATTATTTGCTATTTAATTATTTTTTAGGTTTTAGGCCGGGCCTGCGTGACGAAAACATGGGCCCAGGCGCCCAAAAATCTGGCTGACTAGGTCGACAATGAACATGCTACTGTAAGCAACTTAATAATCAAATTATTAAATCGCCAGTGTTGGGCACCCACAAGGCACTACATTTATTATTTACTAGTGTTATTTGATCTGTTTCATTGTCACCCGCATCTTTTTTCCCCTACGTTAGAGCAAGTACAATAATGCTAACTAGGTCGCCTCTAGCGAAATCCACGTCAGCACAATTCTAAGTGGAAGAGAGAGACAAAAGGAGAGAGAGGCAAGCTGTCCCTCATACAAGAGGTGACCTCTAGCACATCATACGAGGACTTGGAGGCGATGCTAGTTCTTAGAGCAAGTACAATAAGAGTTAGGGTCGCCTTTAGCGAAATATTAAATGTTTGAGTGCTTTAGTAGAGGTAATCTCTACTCAACTTATTGTATTAGCTACCTCCACTATAAGCCACTTGTACTCTTTTTGCTTATTTGACTAGTCCTAGATGTGGCAGTCATCTCTTCTATTAAACTTGCCCTTAGCTGTTTTCCCTTTGCTTGGAAGTCCGAAATTAAATGAGCTAATATTAGATTCCTAGTATTCCTCGCCAGCCAATACGTCATTAAAACAGCCAACCCACCTAGAGATACACAGTTGCGAACTCGTAACTCCCCAATAGCTGTAGTACAGTTACTGCTAATCTCTCTTTTCTGGGGCATGCAGGTCATCCGATTGTTTCTGACCTGTGTCCGTCCTCCTGCTTCCATTGGATGGAAGCCGAGCGGCCCATAGTTAGAAGTTTGTGCAGCCCATCTGGCCGCCCCAAAGGCCCAAAGATGGAAGCCGAACCATCTGGCGTTCCCCCACATCGCGCATGGACGCGTACGAGACAGCGACCCAATCATCACGCGCGTTGGAGACAACTAGATATGGCAATTGGGTGTGGCAGTACATGTAGTGCTCATCTATACTCGTATCTGTGATCTTGATTTATATCTATGGGTATATTTGTGAAGGACGACGGGTAAAAAACCTCGTCCATAACCATCGCCTGTGGGTAGCCGTCGTCCGTGGACATTCCCGTTTACCCACGAACCGAGAGTCATCATTTGGGGGTTGAACTAATGGTAAATACATATAAGCAGCAGCTGTTGCTAGGAAATATAATACCTATCAAAAAAGTTTATAATAATCAATAGAAATTAGAGATATACAAAAGTTTATAACAATAAATAACAATTTGAGATATTGTTATGGCTGCGCCACCTGTCAATCTATATCATGGGTAAACGGGCGGGGTGGGTATGGGTGAAGCTTATCAAACCCATGCCCGTTTATCCGATAAGTAGAATATTCCTCCATTTTCATACCCGTAGATAAAAAATATTACATATCCAGTACTATTAGAGCAGGTACAATAAGACTTAGTCAGCAGGCTATAGCAAATATAATCTCAACCAAATCTTATGTGGTAGAGAGAGAAAGGAAGAGAGACAAGGAATCTGGCTACTAAATTACAGCTAGCTATAGCACGTAAAAATATGCATTTCACTCTCTTACACGTGGGGCCAAATAGTTATTGTAATAGCTACCTTATTGTATGAACTATTTTTTTGAAGGCTATAGATGAAATGGACAAGTGTTATAGCCACTAGTTGACTATACTATTGTACTTGCTCTTAGGATGTTTATCTACAGATATACGGGTAAAAAGGTACAATTACCAACTCTAGACACGACCATTAGCGGCTCAGCTTCCCATCACCAGTCCCCGCGCCCCTCCTTCCTGATTCGTTGCGAGCGCCGTATTTTCTGACGCACCCGCCGCCACCGGTGACCGTGTCCCCGCCCAGCCGGCCAGGCCTGACCGCAGCAGCTCGCCACCGGCAACCGTGTCCATGCCCACCGCAAGCCCGTGCCCACACCCAACCTCGCCCGCCCAGTCGCTGCATTCAGCCTGCCATATATCCCCCAGTACCCTCTCCTCCCCCAACAAGCTGTATGTGTTTTCTTAGTTCAATTTGAATGATTGGACCCATTATAGCTTTGTATACTAGGAGCATACGGTACATGCCAGTTCAATCTGTTATTCCTAGGCATTCTTTTTCGTGTGTGTGCATGCCATGTGCTCTACGAGATGGCTGAGCGATGATACTATCATGTGATTGCCGTTGTTGTTGCAGATAATTAAGGATAACACAGCGATGTACTTATTAGCAAGCATGGGACATTAGTGTTATAAAGAATTTTCATCTCAAGTCATTGCTTTTCTGTGGTTATCTCGAATTAGGTATCGGTAAATTTTGTGCACACATTTTTTCAGGTCTCAGATTTGATGAGGTGGAAATGCCGGAGCATTACTTTGTTAAAAGACCTGATCAAATATGTCCTCTGGTAACTCTTCTATCAATGATGTTCGATTTTCAATTGCTTCCAATGGTTGATTTTGTGTTTTTACACTTTTTATATTCATGGCCAATTAAAATCATTACAATTCAAATAGCATTAATGCTGGGATGATAGACATTGAAGGTTCAGGATGATGCAATGCTATTTTCTTAATAGCACAGATTTACTCAACTTCAGGTCTATGATGGTTCTCTTAATTTCCTGCTATTCAGCCATACACATAAACTATATTTGATGAATATTGTTCTCACAGGGAATTTGTCCACCAATTTCATTTCTTGCTACATTGCATAGAGCTATCCACATTACTGTCAAGTCCTCTAGACTGCATTCATATGTGAAACTGTTGTTGGTTCCTTTTCATGCTTCCTTTTTTTATTAATTATTTCTAAAAATAGATACTCCGTTACTTCTTTTTTATTTGACGTTTTTTACTTTTCACAGTTTCCGAGATGTGAATTTTATCATTAATTTTTATAGCTTTATATTAATATATACTAATAAAATTATAATATTATGAAAGTATTTTTAACTAAAAATCTAGTAATTCAGTTCTCATATAGCCAATCTACACAATTTTAAACAAATTGATGGTCAAACTTTTTGATGGCAAGGATTCTAGGACGTCAAATAAAAAAGAACAGAGTGAGTAAATTATATGCAATTAGGAAATTTTGAGCATTATTGCTGCAATGCTTGCAAATTTCTTGCTGAAAATTCCAGTCAAAACAACAACCAAAAAATTCTAGCTGCAATGCCTTTCTGATCCAATTGCATTTGCTCACCACTGCTATATGATTGGAGAAACAATAGGTTATATGATCTTGAATTATTATAAGCAAAATTCTCAGCACATTGGATACTCCTTTTCTTCTAGCTCAATTGTTCATACTAATTTTCCATATTTGGAATTTCTCTATTATGCCTGTGGCAATGCATGGGGAATTAACTAGTATATGGTCGATGATGTTGTGGATTTGCCAAAAGCAGAAGTAACAGGATGTTTGTAGTTTGGGGAAATGTTTTATATGCTATTGCAAAGTTTTTGGATCCGTGAAATGGCATTGCAAAATCAGCGTTCCGTTATTTGCCACTCCTACAAAACAATCCCCTCCATGCCATTATTTACCATTTTTCGATAGTCAAGCCATGACTGAGGTGTGGAAAGACCATTTTTCCCTTGGGCCCACCTGCCATCTTCCTCCTCTCCCTCCTCTCTATCTTCTCTTTCTTCTTCCCCTCCATGCCTCACACACCATGGATTGGTATGTGTGGCTCTACAAGGCGGGGCTTGATCCAGAACTGGTCTACGAAGTAGATGACTAGGTACCTCTTCTTGGTGGCGTGTCGGGATAGGGTGGCCATTGCCGTTGGGCCATGATGCTATGCCCACCTCGACGGTATAGGAGGGGTGTAGTGGAAGAGGAGTAGGAAGCTGGGTTTCATAAAGCACGAGAGCAGCCGATGCTTACGAATAATAGCGCAAAGAGGAATGGTGCAATGATGGATAAAGCTGCAACAAAGCCTGGAAATGTGCATTAGCTACAAAGCCGTTGATGCGAATGACGAGATGTAGATGACTGGTAGCAAGGAGATGTCCTTGCCGCCATTTCATCGCACGACCTCGTCGAAGTTGAATACTTCCACCGTCCACCATTGGCTTTGTCTCGTCTTTTGCGTCCCGGATTTGCTGTCCCCTGCTCTGATCTATCAAACATGCGTTGTCTTCCCTGTTGTTCAAGTCGCGTTGCCTCCCCCTGCTATGATACGTCACCTGTGCCATGTTATCGCCGCCATGGGTGAGCTTGCGCGTGCACCTGCGTTGTTAGTCGATGTCGTAAAGCAATGCTTCGCCATGCACTTAGCCTCCTCACGTCTGCATTCGCATTGAGCTCCTTTATCAGTGATGATAGCATCACAAAGAGAGAGAGAAGGGGAGAGGAGAGAGAGAAGGGGGAGAGGAGAGAGATAAAGGAAGACATGGGCATTTTTGGTGTTAAGGAGGGCTTGTAATGGCAAAAATCTAACAGAGTTGGTGGTAGTGGCATGGAGGGGATTATTTTGCAGAAGGAATGTCAAATAAGGGACCGCTGGTTTTACAATGGCATTTCAGGGATTCAAAAACTTTGCAATGGTGCATAAAAAAATTTTCCTTGTAGTTTTGTTAAGGCATGAAATGTTAGATTTGAACTTGGCCCATTCAAAGGCCGGGCCGGGCCTAGAAAGTTTAAGCCCGAAAAATCCAATTTCCATGAATAATTCTAAATTATTTTTGAATAAAATATTATGTTAAGAATTTTCCCTAAAAACTATTATATCTGTTAATTGTTTTTTGGATTCCAGCCGGTGTGAGTGATGAAAAGCATGCGTTTGTGCCCGAAAAATCGGGCCAGGCTAGGCTGGCAATGAACATGTCTACTCTGATCAACTTAATAATCGAGTTATTAATTTTCCAATATTGGTCACCTACAAGTCACTACATTTATTGTTTACTACTGTTATTTGAGGTGTTTAATTGTCATCCATATCTTTTTGTGCATTAGTTGTTTTCACTTTGCTAGGAAGTGCAAAATTAAATGAACTATAATTTGATTCCCAGTATTCCTTGCCAGCCAACACCTCTTTAAAACACCCAACCCACCAACCTGGATAGAGCACACAATACTCCAATTATCTCTCTAGTCTCCTTGCAGAGAGCTTCCATTGAGCTATTGCAAGATTATGGTTACAGGGTTCGGCAATGGTGGATCAAGGCAAAGGGATGTGCTCCCAATGCTTGGCCAACAGTTGTTCAAGTGCTCCTTTTGCCCCAAGACCTTCACAAACCTGCATGCTCGTGGTGGCCACATGACGAAGCACCGTCAAGAGGTCATAGAGAATAGGAGGAAGCATGAGGAGTACATGGCCAACAAGCACAGAGAGTTCACCATGGAGCTGCTGTCGCCAAACAAGGCCTATTGGAGGAGGTATCGCAAGGACAACATCAAGCCTCGAGAGATCGGCTTTGTTCCATTCAAAAAGCCTAGGGCTTTACCTGAAGACGTTGAATCGAGCCATGGCTTGTCGGCATCTGAAGGTGTCATGACCGATTTAGCCATAGAGGATAAGGACAAAGGTGGGGAGGTAGAGATCCCGAGCGTGGATCTTACCTTGAAGCTGTGAGGTGTTTGGCTATCAAAAATTGGCTGATGTTCTATTCATATCTCCAAGGCCATTTTGCTCTTACTTGAAGGATCTCATGTATGTGTCAATTATCAATAATTGCTTGTTATTCTTGTTATGCTTGTCAGTTACCAATAATTGATTGTTGTTCTTGCATAATCCATGGCTTGTGTTTTGGTTATCTAACCAAGTAATCTTGTCATGCTATCAAGTTTGATGGATGTATACAATGCTTGAAACTTATCAACTTTTACTCTTGAAAGTTTGATTTTATGTCGTACCACTCATGCATGACATAGTATAAAGCCGCAATGATGATCAATAGCTCCTAATAGGTGGGACCAAGCCCCATCTGTCAAAGAGAGGGGAGGGAGACATAGAAGAGGCAAGTAGGCAAAAGTCAATTTTCAAAGGGGAAGGAAGAAAGGAGAGGAGAAGGAGGGGGTTGGGTAGGTAGGCCATAGCAAAGAGTTGGGCCGAGGAGATGGCCCAAGAATTAAGATTGGAATTTGACTTTGAAATTTTTAGAAACTCAATTGAGTTTAGCTCGAATTCAAACAAACTCCAAAAGTTTTGAATTAATTAACTTAAAGAATTTGAAGTCAAATATTCTTTTTTAAATTTGATCAATTTTTTGAATTACATCAGATCAAATACTTTTGAGATGCTAGAAAATGAGAGAAGGTTTGAATATCCTATGGAAATCCTAAAAATTGGAATCCACTAAAATTAGAAAATTTTAAATTGTTAAATTTAAAATGTTGCACCTTGACATAATTTTATATTTGTTTAGGCTATGTAAGATTCCAAGTTTGGCGTCATAACTATTCAACATAAATATATCATTATTTATGTTACATGTTTGGCCATCAATATATTTTTGACATGACATGACTATATATTGGCAAGATGGTTCTCAAATTGTCTTGATAGCTAAAACATTAATGTTTAATTATGTCTTGGTGCAATCATGAAAAGTTTGCATGTGGAATACCATTGAATGAGATTTGATGGATTGAGAGTCACATGGACTACTTTGTGGATAAACCCCTGATGTGTTGGAAAATTATTTACGGAGGCTCCTACATTCTCAAGCCATCCAAATGTAAACCATTCATTATTCATCTAACGGTCTATATTGTGATTTGCACTATTGCCGCTAGACATGAATTTGCACTTGATGTGTTCCCTTTAAGACTTGTTTGGATATTTGTGTTGTGTTTTTCTACAAATGACCAAGTTTCTGGGCTTACTAAACCTAGGATATGTATTGTTGATTACATTCACAATAGTTGTGATTTGTTGCCAAATCTATCCTTTAAAGATACCTTTCTCATACTACATGCATTTTCCTAGATTTATGCAATTGAAATATATTTGGATCCATGTCTATTACTTGCAATCCTGACCTGTACCACAGTGTACTAGAGTACTTGTAAACCAAAACATTCTTTGAGACAAGTATATGGTTATGGTAAAAGGTAACAAAAGGTAAATGGTTATGATGATGATGATGTACCTTCATATGACGAGTTGATGGACATGCTAGAAGAACTTAATGAATTCCTTGGAAAGGAGAAAGCTAAATTTAAGGTTTTGAAGAAATAATATGTTTCTCTTCAAAATAATTATGATGTGTTAAAAGAAGAACATGAGTCTCTTCTTAAGGAATATTCTAAACCAAATGTGGATATAGGAATTACATGTAATTTATTAGATGATATGCCATGTGTAATTCCTAGCTCTTGCAATTCATCTAAAATTAGCGTATCTACCTCATGTGATGATTATCTTGATTTACCTTGTTGCTCACAATTAGATGCTTCCACTTCCTCTATGTTTGTTGAGACTAACCTTATAGAGGAAAATAATGAGCTCAAGGCCCAAGTCACAAGATTGAAGAATGACTTGGAGAAAAGCTATAAAGGGAAAGCCTCTCTTGACAAAATATTAGGAAGTCAAAGATTGCCAAACGATAAGAGAGGTATTGGCTTCGTCTCCAAGAAGAAGGAGAATAGTAAAATAAGGCACAATGCAAGACACATGGAGAAATATGCTAAGTGCTATGGATGCAACAAGATGGATCATTTTGCCTCAAAGTGCCCAAACAAGATTGATGACAAGTCAAAGTCATCAAAAATGAGGCAAAGTGGAAATAAGCAAGGCAACAAAGTAAGAAAAGAAATAAAGAGTTTAACTTGCTTTGGTTGCTATAAGAAAGGACACATTTCCTCCGTGTGTCCAAATAAGATGAATGACAAGCAAACTTGTTCAAAAGGAAGGCAAACCAGCGATAAGCAAAACAACAAGGCAAAGTGTGGAAGAAAAAGCCAAACTTGCTATAATTGCCAGGAAAAAGGACATTTCGGTAAGGATTGTCCCAAAGGTAACAATTTTAAGCCAATACTCTTCAATAATTATTTGCTTAGAAAGGATAAAAATGGTATTGTAATTGCTAAATGTGTTAGTTCACATAAATTTAATGTTAGGGCCATTTGGGTGCCCAAATCTATTGTGACTAATATTCATGGACCCAACCAAGTTTGGGTACCAAAATGTACTTGATTGCTTAATAGGTGCTTGGAGATGCATTAGAAGCTTGGACCTCTCATAAAAGTGGACTCCACCATAAGAAAATATGGAGCCAAGCTTGAAGATCAATGCCTCACATCTTAAGCTAATGCCATCTCGGTAACAAGCATTTAAATTGAAGAATTTAGTACTTGCCATGTGTAGATTGCATTACATGAAATGTTTATTCAAAAAGTGTTATTGCTCTTATTCAAAATTTTCATTGCAATCTTGAGCAAGTTGGGTGTGGCACATTAAGGGGGAGTGCTAAATCATATTCATGTATATCACATTCCTAAATGTGCCCAAACTAATAAAGTGCTATTACTAACTTTTCAAAATTAAACCCTTTAGCCAAAAGTAAAAACTCTTTGTAACTATTAGTTATATCTTCAAAAACTAGTTGAAAATATATACAAATGCATTTCAAAGGTTTTAGAAAAGGTTTTGGCTTTAGAAAAACTTATTTTAAGTAAAAATGTGTTTCTAACCCAAAACTATCAATTAAGTATCTTGTTTTGGCTTCAAACTACAAAATTCCCCAAAATCAATTCTAAAAGGAATTTGAAAATATATTCAATACCAAAAATCTAGACTTAACTATCTCAAACTTTATTGGTATTCAAAGGTTTTCCAAAAAGCCAACCTATCTAATGTTATTTGATTTTGAAACTCACCCTAAACTCAACCTTGACCTATATTGGTCATATTTTAGCACCATGTGAGTTATGCCTCTTGAATCGGATCTTTAGTATATCTCGGTTCAAAAGGGGTATTTCAAATTCATACATGCCATTGAAAATTTGAGAGCCTCTCATTTGCTTCCTTTTGGTATTCATGGAGTTATAATCAAGTAATATGCAAGATTACCCTTTCATAGGAGCCTTTTTGGTCAAACATCAAAAATCTTGTTTAAAAAGCTAAAAGTTGTGAAAAACTAAATAAAAGTACTCAACTATGTATTTTAAGTGTTTTCAAAGCCTTTTGAGTAAAAATTTCTATTTTAGAAATCAAAAGGAAGATTTGGCCTCAAAAGGATCTTGTATGATCTTGTTTTTGAATTAAATGTCATATTTTCTTATATCAAAATCTATCGAGTTTTTGAAAAAGTGACCAATACCGAACTCGTATGGTTGATAATTTCAAAATTTTCACTAGTTCAAAGTTTTCACAAAAGACCAACTGTCGAAAAGTTATAGTCATTTAAATCTCATCCAAAAACCATAATTGACCTAAGATGACCTATTCTTGCATATAATGAGTTTAGCTATTTGAACAAGTTTTCTTTGTGTATCTTGGCTTGAAATATATTTACAACTCATATGAAGCTAGAGAACCAAAATACTCCATGAAAATCCAATTGGTTTAGATTTTAAGTGTTTGATACAAAATCAACTCAATCTCTTGCTCTCAAAGCGCATTTTGGCATATCTTTTGATTGGAGAAGTCTTTTTCAAAAATTCTTGTTGGAAAAGGTCACCAATAGAATCAAGTTCATATCTGCAAAATTTGAAAATATTTCAAGCTAATTTAAAAAAGTTTTGACTTTTTCTCTCTTTGCAAATGTGCTGAAAAATTCAGAACTCCTATGATTCTGAGCTGAGTTGTGATTTTTGTATCTTTAAATTGGTTCAGATTTAAAGGAAGCCACAATAATTAAAAATGATCCTCTATAGTTGGTCGTCATTTTCAAATTTTCTCAGAATTTATTAAGGGCATTTGAACATTTTTCCATCTCACTCTAGAAGGTCAAATGAAATGCAAAAGTCTGAAAATTCGAGTTTCAGATTTCTGATTTTTGGGGCCCTTGACTCAAAAATGAGGATTAACACTTTAAAAGGCTTCCAAATATAAATCTTGTGCAAATTCAGTAGTTTGTGCTTAATTTATAAACTCCAAATTCTCCGAGAGCACATTGAGCACACTTGCATTTTCATAAAAATGCAATTTTACCAAAATGCTTTCTTAACTCCTTTTTGGCCCAAAATGCTAATTTCTTTGTGGAATTGTGATTCTAAGGTTGAACTATCCTCATTTATCTTTCTTGGATGTGTTCATGCTTTATTTTGTCTTAAAATTTAAAATTTCATTCAAATGAGTACTTTTGTCAAATCAAAAGCTATATGTTGCTAAAAGAGTTTCTTGAGGATAAATTGGTTGGAAAAGCTCCAAAGCAATTTTAAAATTTGATTGTGCAAATATTGGAGTACATACATCCACTTTTCCTCAATCTTCGGCTTTGTGCCCTAATATCGGTCTGCCTGAGAGAGGCGGCTGGTCTGACCGGCGTGTCCCGGCCAGTCTGACCGGAGGCAGCGGTCAGACCGCCGTTAGTTGGGCGGTCAGACCGAATGTGCCTATGCAGTCAGCCCGCTCCCTCTTTTCTTCTCTGCCCGAGCCCTGCCTCATACCCCTTCGGCCAAAACAGAGAGCTCCTCTCGGTCTCCTCCTCTCCCAGCACTTCTCCGGCCTCTTCCCTCCCTCCGGACACCAAGGAAACTCTAGCCATCCCCTTCCCTCTCCAAGGAGGTCAAATCAATCCTCTCCATCTCCTCTTTCTTTCTACCAAACAGATTCACTTGCATTGCTCTCATTCTCTCCATGTCTCTCCAAACCCTAGGTTTGGGTCACTTGCAAATCCGGCCAATACTTCGGGTTTTCTTCAATCAAACTTGGTACTCTCTCATTGTAAGAGGTAAACCCTTGTTTCCCCTACTTGCATTGCTCTAAAAATCCAACTTACCTCATTTTAGGGTTTATGATGTTCTTCACAAAACTTATCATATTGTTGGATAGGCTACTCTTCAAGTGCTCATCCTCAAAAACATGAAGAAGATGTTCCTGAATATCTTTTGCGTCGTCGTGAAGGCAAAGAGGCGGCTCAAGAGTCTGAAATGGACATTGAGGAGGGTGATGAAGAAGAAAATGATGGCGATGATGAGGAAGAGCTAGAGCACCATGACTTTTCAAAAATGAACAATGAGGAGTATGCGATGCTCAAGTATGTAGATCAGTTCCAACTTCCTCGTTCTGCGACACAACGTCTCTTTGATACCATGTTTCAATAAGAGGTATACCATCAAATCTATGCTGACAAGGAATTTGCTAATCGTCGCTATGTCACATGGAATTTTCTGAGCAAGAATTCTGTATATGAGGGATTATATCCTCTCCTTCGGTGTATGAACTTGGATGAGTTTGTGACACTACGATGTGATTATCACGCCAAGGCAATCAAACAATTCTATTCCACGGTGTTTGTCTCCCTTGATTTTGATTTTCTTTCTTGGATGACAGGGACAACACGAACGCAAGCCACCAAAGCAGAGTTTGAGATTTCTTTAGGCTTGCAACCATCTCGTGAAATTAAAGTGCATGATAAAGATCCACTGCCACTAACTCTTATTGATGAATTTTATAATCCAAATCAGAGGTTGTGCGTGGCAGAGTATCCGGACTCCTTCCTCTTCCAAGCATCATAAATAGGATCATGAGAGCTACTTTCTTCCCTGGAAGTGGCAACAATGATGAGATATATGGCAGAGCTTGGAACATTATCAAATATATCATGGAAGGCACCCGATTTGATATTATGGATCTTATGATTCGAGATATTGCCTCGTCGAAAGGAGATAAAGGCAAGAGTATATATTATGCTCCTTATATTATGAAGCTTATTATTGATAAGACTGAGTTTGATGCTGATTGTCATATGGAGCATAAAGAATACCGTCCTTGGGATGCTCATCCACCTCCAATGCCTCCTCAACCCCATGGTGGGCAAATTGAGCATGCAGGACAACCTTTTGAGCACAGAGGACAGCCTTTTGTGCAAGGGGGCAGCAACACATGAGATAGCCTAAACACCAATTCTTTGATGATGCTTTCATGAATGAGATGCGTCAAAGTCTTAGACATCTCTCTACTGTGCTGAGCAGAGTTGATTCTCGCCTCGAGACTATGGAAAGAAATCAACGAGAGGCCTTTACCGCTCAAGCCCAATGGAATTCAAGGCTTAGAGTTCTTGAACGACAGATAATTGAGTGCAATAGCAAGATGAATCGACTTGAGAGAGATGATCCCCCTCCTCGCTATCGCCATCGCCGTAGTGTGCATGGTGGCTCCTCCTATGCTCCTTCTAGTGAGTTTTTCTCAAAATGATTTTCAGCTCACCTCTTTCTCTCTTTTGATCTATCTTGTGACTAAATTCTTCTTTTTGGTATTTGATGCCAAAGGGGGAGAGGATGATGAAGATGAAGATTAAAGAAGGAAGAAATTGAAGAAAGATAAAGAGAGTGCAGTAGTAGGTCAATAGACCTCGTCATGTGTTGGATAAGCTTGTGGTTTATTGTAAAATTCTATTGTAAGCTTATTTGAACAATTATCCTATTTGTAGTCTTATGGACTACTTGTATGTTTTATGCTTCTATGTGAACCTTTGTGGTTTCTCTCTTATTGAGTGTTGTCCAAATTTATTTCTTCATATAGATGCATGCATGTCTACTTTATGTTGTCTATTGATATTTGTTTTGTGGACTTGCTTCCTTGGACCCAAAATATAGAGGAAACTCTGCCAAAATTTACATCATCCACAAAATGTGCATGAATCTAATTGAAATCTTTATGCGCATATTTAGGGGGAGCTTTCTTTATATATTGTGACTTTGCCAAGCATTAATTTCAAAATTCACTTTATGCCAAATAGAATGAATTTAATGCTTCCAAAGTTTATCCAAGAGTATACAATTGTTGTGTACAAGATGTATACTCGAAAAATTTAACTAATTCTTCATCAATTGTTGAGTATTGTCATCAATTACCAAAAGGGGGGAGATTGAAGAATCTAGACCTGTCATTATGCGTTAATGACATATTTTGGTAATTAATGACAATCAAATTGTGGGACTAATATTTTTATTGAGATGAATGAACAGGATATGTCTCACGGTGATGGATGATTTAAGATGAGTTCATGCGATTGATTATGCTCAAGCAATATAAAGACTTCACATGCGTTGAAAAGTCATAACCCAAAGTTGAAGTTGAATCATATGTTGTCAAGCTTCAAGTGGATGCACAAAGCAAAGGTATGACTAGCTAGGGCTAAGGATGTGTTCCTAGTCTTTTACCGATCTTGGTGTTTGGTTGGAAAATCGGATTGCTAGTATAGGATACCGTACTATTAAGAGGGGTTGCAACTAGTAGCTTGAATTTAACAAATGTTGTTGGCTCGCTTTATTGCTCTAGCTCACTCTCAGCTGCATGATGCTAATATTTTTGAATGTGTTTTGAAAATGACTGTAGCTCATGCATAAGTCCTTTGTGACATGTGACTTAATGTTTGTGAATGTGTTTTGCAATATGTCGAAGTCCATGTTATTTCCCCTCCTTGAGGCATGACGCTAATATTTGACATGTGTTCTCAAATGATTGTAGCTCATGCAAGTATTATTGGTACATGTGACTTAAGTTTGAAATGGTAAATTCGAATTTGGTTAAGTCCATGTCATTTCAGGTGATGTGATTCCAAAATATGTTTGCGGAAACATTCTATGATCTATTGGAAATCACTTATTAATCTTAAATGTATAATTGTATATCTTGCAATGCTTTGTGTGCAAGGTCGCTGAGAAATATACATTGAAATCAAATTTTCATAACTGTCTTCAGAGGTGGCGGTCAGACTGGTGCATACTAGGCGGTCAGACTGACCCCATAAGGGCGGTCAGACCGGTCCCATACTAGCGGTCTGACCGGACCAGGAACGGCGGTCTGACTGGCCTGAGTCTAGCGGTCTGACTGGGCTCTGGTAGTTCCGCTTTTCACCCCGACCCTTTTTCTAGAGAGTGACCGGGCTGATTTTTCTGAGGGCGGTCTGATCGGTCCTGGTGGTCGACCGGGTTTTGTGTGGCGGTCTGACCGGTTTTCCAGCCCAACGGGTAGTTTTTTTTGTGACCATTGGGAGAGCGGAAGTACCGCTGTTTTAACGGCGGTAGTTCCGGCCCTCGGGCTGATTTCAGCCTCTCTTTCCTCCAACGACTAGTTTTTGAGGGAGGTGTATAAATACCGCCGCAAGGGCTATTGAGGGAAGGTTGCTGGTGCTATTCTCCCATTCTTTGAGCTAAGAGCAAGTCTTTTTCACCTTTTGTGCATGTGTTGCACTTAGAGAGTGAGAAGAGGGTAAACCTAGTGCATGTGTTGCACTTGGTGGTGGACTTTGTGTCTGTTGAGCTGCGATACTTGATTCGTTCAAGTGAGAGTCGTCGACTTGTTACTCTTAGAGTTTGCCGACTCCTAGACGGCGTTGGAGGTGTCGTGCGCGGTGATCTTCTCAAGAAGGTTGTGAGAAGACCCGGCAAAGTTGTGAAGGTTGGAGCTCACCTACTCGGAGCGAGAAAGAGCTACCACTAGTGGATACGAGGTGTTTCGGCTTAATTCGTGGAGCCGGTCCGATTCGTTCGGGCTAACCTCAATGTGGACTAGGGGAAACCGACAAGTTTTCGAACACCGTGGTAAAATCATCAAGTGTCATTGTGGTTTGTTGTCTCGTGCTCAATTTACCTTCTAGCAATTCATATTCAAGTATATATATTCATTGAGTTGATTAGATTACTTGTTTTTCTTGGATTGCTTATATTGATTTAGAATCATTTCATTGGTGCACTTAGTAAAATTTATATGTTTTAGGTCTTACTTGTGAAAACTAAATAGTTCACTCTTCCGCTTTATAAATTTGGTAGTAGTTTAAAAGAAAATTTTAAAATCGCCTATTCACCCCCCTCTAGTCGGCCTCCTCGATCTTACATGGGCCCGCACGCAGCTATGCCTTGCAAAAGGAGAATGATGTCACACATGGTGACTGTGTGGCAGCCGCGTCACCGAATTCCAGAGGTAAGGGGTGAATTGCCAGTACCTCTCGGCCACAGCCATAGGTGCCACGATGGTGAGGTGGATGGTTTCGATGCCGAGCTTGATGGTGGCATATGGCATTGACGTGGGTGCAGACGAGGTCACTGAGGTCATAGTAATGAGCAACGAATTGTGTAGGATCAAGGATGCCGATTAGAGCGGTTGAATATGCATCTACTAGGTATAGGAATGGATTAAGGGCATATCTCAAAAGTTTTAAAATTCTCCTTGGACAAAACTGAGCTTATACGTAGAAACGTAAATGAAATCGGTTTTGAACAATTAAGGCCTAAATCAACTAGTCTCATTAAGTGCACTAGATCAAGTTTTGCAATCTTAGGGTGACAAGCAAGCAATTTAATTCTAAAAACATAAATTGCACAAAGGTGACACACAATCTTTTTACCGTGGTGTTTGGAGACTTATCAGTCTCCCCGAATCCATGTGGAGGAAAGCTAAAATAAATCAGATTAGCTCTATGAATTAATCCAAATACCTCAATCTGCTAGTGATAACTCTTTATCCCTCTGGGTAGGTGAGTTCTAATCTTAACAACACACTGGGTCTTCTCACAATCTTCTTGAGAAGATCATTGGGCCACGACGCTTGCACACTGTCTAGGTGTTGACAAATATCAAGAGTAACAAGCTAAGCCCTTTGCTTGACTCTTACCAACTGCAACATATGCACAAGTGGATACTTCATCCACCTCTAGATGCAACACATGCACCTAGAGTTGTTCTCCCCTTGCTCATAAGATACAATACATGCACAATTGAGTAGAGAGTCTTGCCCTAACTCAAGTGAATGAAATGGGGTGCCAAGAAGTGCCTCCCAACCAGCCATGGTGGTTATTTGTAGCCTACACCAAAAACTTGCCATTGGAACTGAAATCAACAAAAATACATAGGTTGAATATGTCCTCCCATTTGGGCGAACGTGTCCTCCCCAAGTATAACCGCTAGTGCATTAAATGCGAGAAAATGATAGTTGGGTTGGAAATGAACTAGGACAGATATGTTCTTCCTCTAAGTTGGACATATCCTCGGAGCTCTTGATCCCTCTCGGACATGTCCTTACCAAACATAGGACATGTCCTCACCAATGTTGTTTTCATTCAAATGAAAGAGTCTAAGTTAAAACTTGATTCCCAAGCGAAATGCATGAAATTCAACCATTTAAAAAACATATTTATAAACTATAGTCCCATGCCACAAGGAGTAGATGTGAACTTCAACCATTTGCAATATATATTTGCAAATTATAGTCACATGCTACAAGGATTAGATGCATGAACTTTAACTATTTGCAAAATACATTAGCAAACAATAATATCATGCCACAAGAGTAGGTATATGTACTTCAACCATTGCAAAACACATTTGCAAATTATAGTCACATGCTACAATGATTAAATGCATGGGTCTCAACCATTTGCAAAACACATTCACAAATAATAACATCATGCAAAGGAGAGCTAGAGCAAGCAAGATTGAGCTATCAACATATGATGAGACTCAATCTACTAGACAAGACCCTCTTAATAGTATATCAACTTGTACTATCAATCCAATCTTCCAACCAAATACCAAGATTCGTAAAAAAAATAGAAATACGTCCTTAGCCTATGGTAGTTATTATACCTTTGCCTTGCACATTCTCTTGGAGCCTTAAGTCGATGACACACATCGCTTCTTCAAGTTTGGGTCATTGTTTGATATGCATTAACACATGATGCCACTGTTCACTTCAAGATCTTTAATTGACAACCATCAACGCATGATACTATCATTTGCTTCGGGATCTTGACTTGGTAGTCATCAACACATGATGCTACTCTTCGACTGGGATCTTCTCTTGATGAACACCCAATACATGATGTCATCCTTCATCTCGGACTTGATGATTATTAACTCATGATGCCATCCAAAACCTTTCACTATCATGGGACTCGACCTATCATACCAAGGCCTATCATACCAACTCATGGAAAATGTTAGTTTTACAAATCCTATTACCATTAATCATCAAAACTCACCATTGAAACATAATGGAGGGACTAGATCTTTCATTGTTCTTGCAGGTGGCAACACCATGGTCATGACACCAATGGATGTGAATGATGAGGCAAAAGCACCCATGTCCTTGCCAGGGCATTCCATCGAACACTTGGCAGGTGCTTTGGTATGAAGGGTACCCACAGCTGTAGTGTTGCCCTTCATGGCCCAGTGCACAAGGCGATAGTGACGTGCACCTATGGCACCCACTTGATGATTCCCCTAACGCATGCCCTTGCTCTGTGTGGATGGATCAGTAGCAACGAGCTCGTCAGCGAGTTGGGTAACACAGATACTAGTCAAGCCTGGGGCAGTGTCGGTAATTGAATAAGTTGGTCATGGCCAAGGAGGTGGTCAAAGGTGTGGCCGAAGCAGTAGTAGGGGTGGACGCAACTGTGGCTCATCAGCGTCATGGAATAGGCATGACGTCGAACACCTGGCAGGTGTCACCTTAGTCCTGTCGATGGGAGCTGTTGCATGTATTGGATGTCCATCTAGCAATATCCATCCTAGATGCATCAGGCATAGAAGGCTTTTCGAGCTTGCGCTGCCTTGTGGTATGATAGAAACACCACGAAAGCCACCACATGGTTCGTACCCTTGTACACATGCACATCATCCACCACACCATATGGATCAAAACACCACCACACCATATGGATCAAACACCAGATGAAGCACCTCTTTGGTCACCTAACCAAGTAGAGCAAATGATGCATAGTGACGTGAAGAACACCTTCTGTGGCTACCCTTTGTTGGGTCAGCATTTCATCGAACACGTGGTGGGCAACTGGCTGTGATACTATATTGTTATAGTCCTGCCTTTTTAGATACAAATTACACTAGCAATTGAGGAGGAATTATATAAACTGGAAGTAGCGGGAATCAATGGTAAGTAGCAAGGAGGAAGGGGATACAATGAAGAGGACAAAGAAGTCACCACAAATAAGAGGCAATAGCCTTGTTCTTTTTTGTTCAGTTTGCTCCCTGTGCCAAGGTGGAGCTTGTATACTACATGCCCACGTAGTCCGTACAATAGATCCAGCCCATCTCATTTCCAACACCCAGGTGGCCCAATTCCTTATCGAGCCTAGCACCCAATTCTTCCGATAGTACACACGTTCATGACAATAACATTGCCATATTTGTCCCTTGCGTTGTGAATATCAGCTAGCTAGGAAGAAAATTCTCTGTGGAGGGCCTTAATCCCCCTCCCCTTAGGGCCCTATCAGAGATTTTGCCATGTGGCACTAGCACAAATCATAAAGAAAACCTTTCTCCTACCACAATTCATCTTCCTCCCTGCACTGCTGCTGTATCGTCGCCTTTGCCACTGTAGTTCCGACGTGAGCCCCCGTCGCTTCTGCTGACCGTGCGTGGGTGCTGCTAGGGGCCTCCACCTCGTCGCCTCCTTCCTCGACGTCCTCCACACTGCCTCCTCCTCCTCTCGTCCAACACGATCGGCCACCTTGAGCTCCTCTCCCACTGACGCCACGGTCAGGGTGAGGTGGCAGGACCAGGCAGAGGCTATGCTGGCGGCGATGGATGCGATGTGGTCATTGCAGAGCAACTATGGTCGATGCTGGTGGCGTTGGAGGAGGTGTAGGAGGCGGGTTGCTAGCTGGAGGCATGATGTTGCCCTACAGTAAGGAGTGGGATGGGGGTGTGTTAGAGTCTTGCATGATGCGGCTGAGTGTGTCGCTGCCATGGGACACGAGGAGGCGAAGCGCCCGCGTTCGGGACGAGCACAACGGTGGGGGATGGCCGTGGGTTGCTTCTTGGTGGGCACCCACGGTAGCAAGGTGGGGAGGGAACTATAGAGGAACCGGTGAGGGAAGGAAGGGGAATTGACTTTTAGTTGAGAATTAAATTTGCTTTGAGATTTGTGTGTTTCTAGCTGTCAAAATCTGAGCAGCGGCCCTAAAAGGTGGAGTTTTGGGCCTTTCCCAGATAATTTCTTTCCAGCTAGCTACTTGTCTATTCCACAAATTAATACACCATCTACATTGAGCTTTATCCAATTCGGGTGAGGATTCTGCAAATTAAAGGCATTTTGTTTTTGTTAGTTAGTTTAATACTTAGGCTCAAAAGCCAGCTGCTGAATGTCGAAAATACGTCTTATTAACTCGCTAGTTTCTTGTAAACAAAGCTCGCTAAGCATCTATCAATGATCACTTTTTTGGTTCACAAGTTGACCCGTGACGATTTTCACTAATGTCCTAAAGCAGCAATCTCGTACAGGCAGCTTGTGCTAAACTCTCCTTGGAGGGTAGCACACTATCATCGGCGAACAGCAAGTTGGTTACTTAGAGCATCTCCAATGGTCTGAGTCAGCTAGCTATATGCATGTATACATCAGCATATATCCTATGTGGAGGAAAGAGAGTATGCAAAAAAAATCGAGCCAGCTCTTGCTTAAGCAATAGTCTATAACGCTAAACGAGGCAGCCTCTATAAATTCTGTGTGTGCACGTAAGCATCAAATAGCTATCCTTATAGATAGTTCTTTAGAATGCTAGCTTTAGTGTGTACTATATAGATGATGTGGAAGTCTTATAGTTAGTTGCTAGCTATAACCATTGGAGATGCCCTTACAGTTGTTTACTTATATTACTAGTCAGATTCAAATGAAGACGTTTCTTGTGTCTAGTGTTTTCTTTTAGAGAGGGGTGAAGTTGCACTAATGCATGGTCTCGCTCAGAAACAGTTCGATCACTAGTGTAGTGCATTTTTACACTGAACGCCGTGTATGTAAGCAATTCCCCTTACCCATTCAGTACTAGCTAGTAGCTTGTGACTTCATCAGCAACCCCGGCCCCACATAAACATAGATTTACTGCTTGGAGACCATTGCTGTTTTGAGTACCTTGAATTTGCGTATATATCACTACAGACAGCCCTATCACAGACGGTTCGAAACCGTCATCACAGACGGTTCCTGAACCGTCAGTGTTTAGGTGTCAGTGATAGTTGGTGGTTATCACAGACGGTTCCCGAGCCGTCTGTGATAAAACATTACAGACGGTCTTGATTACTAATCGTGCAGCGATAGGCGAGTATCACGACGGTTTTATAAACAACCGTCGGTGATACTCGCCTATCACGCAGCGGTTAGTAATCAAGACCGCTCGTGATATACACAATATCACGCAGCGGTTAGTAATACAAACCGTCGTGATATTTCAGATATCACGAGCGGTCTTGATTACTAATCGTGCGTGATAGCAGTATCACCGACGCTGATTATAAAAACCGCTCGTGATACTCGCCTATCACAGACGGTTAGTAATCAAGACCGTCTGTGATATGCACAATATCACAGACGGTTTGTATTACTAACCGTCTGTGATATTGTGTATATCACAGACGGTCAGTAGTAAAGCCGTCTGTGATAGCAGTCACACCACATACGGCACTCTTTGAAACCGTCTGTGATATGGTATCACAGACGGTTTTTAACAATGAACCGTCTGTGATACCAAGTGCATCATCCATTTTATATGCTCTTTCTTGGCTAGCCTCAAGATATGCTAGCCATGCCCTCTGAAAGCAAGCAGATTACAGATAAATGACAGATATAAGTTAATTGCAACTCATAGTAAATTACAACAAAATTCGATACACAGATGAATGTAACAATATCACATATATAGAATGAAAATTGTTACACAAAATCGACAAATGTATTCAATTGAAGGAATTGTTTGATTTTGTACAGTTGAATCCAATGTTTCAACATCTAATTATCATCATCGCGCGTGGAACTCTCCTCTTATTTATGACCTCTGCTAGCAAGAATTGGGAGATGATTGCACGAATATCGATGAGATTGTCAAGATCATATGCACTTCCGTCGAAGTTCACCACCGTCGCTAGGAGCAATGTTAAGTCATTAATTAGCATGTGTGTGTAATATAATCGAAAATAATAATTATTGGAAGGACTCGACAAACCTCGGATCATTGATCTTAGTACCCATGATTTCCATCATATGGCGGCAAACGTAGAATCCACATACGTTGCCCTGTAGCTGCTGGTGGCACTGCAAAAATAGAATTACATACATCGGTATTGTCAATTCTAGAGGCATTATTACAAAGTATGATATAGGACTATTGTGTTGTAGCGGGTACCGGAAATCGCGTGTTGTGTCGTAGCGTGTCACTGGATTTGTCGTGTGTTTCTCCTTGGGCAACATATTCGGCAAACGCCTTACGTGATTCAAAAAACTTAGCCTCAGCCGTGCCAAACAAAAGAAATATTACAATAGAGTTATGTGTGGAGGAAATGAGTTTACCTGTTAAGTACTTCTTGCACACGACTGAAGTCGTGGTTGCTTCTAAGGAGGGAATCAAGGTATATTACCTTGCTCCACTTTGGTACAATCACAATCAAAATCCAGTGATTCCTAGTCATATGTGTCGCCACAGTGATTAATCCTAAGTTCATGCTGCATGTAAAGTACAAATGAAACATATGTGTGGCAACTAGTGAAGCACTTACCCTTGGTTGAAGCATGTAAAGTACAAATGAAACATATGTGTGGCAACTAGTGAAGCACTTACCCTTGGTTGAAGGGTACCATGACGTACTCCTTGTCGGTGTGAGCAATCAATCCCCTCGTTATGTAACCTTCCACGAAGGATGCATCTGCGTTGATAGATTGCTCGGAGACCAAGTGAGGGTCGAGGAAACCCACCGGTCGTCGCGATTTCCGGGCTTGTTGGATCATGTATCTATACATAAAGAAAGGGTAATGACATTTATCTGTATAACGTGAATGTAGAACTTCATTGTACAGTACACTTACGATGTCCAAAGATCGTAGAAGTGAGGCGTCGAGTTCGTCGAGATTGAATAGTAAGAATAAATCTTGAATGTCACGACGATGTAGCCCAAGTCATGGAGGAAATGCGTCTCGTTATATTTCACAGTGAATGCACTCTGCCGGTTTGGCTTCATGTTGGACTTCTCCATGTACCAGGCATGCAATGTATTGCAAATCATACCAAGCTGGCGTAATTGTGAATCGGGCACCAACGACACTCCTAGAATAAACTTCCATGGCACGGGACCCGGCTTAATTTTCTTCGCATGAGCCTTGGAGGCCTTGGAGCCTCGCTTATGATATGTTCTCGGTGGCGTCTCGGCGGGAGCCGATGCAACAGACTTTACTGGATTTGGAGGTGGAGGTGGAGCCACCAAGACGATGTGCCAGGTCCAGGGCGACGTCCCTCTTGGGCCACTGGATGTGAAGATTGTGGCACGGACATGTCGAGGACGATGTCCCTCTTGGGCCACTGAATGAATGTGTGGACGGCATCCCCTAATGTCTTAATCTCTTCGTTTGGGGGCTTCTCAAGAGGGACGGACTTAAAAATATCATTAATCATGTCCACCTGGACCTTTATGAAACCGGTGTCTACTTGTACACCGTGCACCAGCGTCCCTGGCAGCAATGGATACACCATGCCGCGCCCAGCGTCAACGGGAATAGAGCCAACAAGCCTGACTCTGAGGTTGCAAGGGATGGGCTCCTACATAACGATACAAGAGCTGAGTTAAGGCGTCCACCAGAGAGATCTATGTACCATTCTAAAGAGGTACATTACCTGAATGTCATCAATACGTATGTGGTCGTCGCTATGTTCAGAAATTGGTGTGGACGCGCAGCTCTCGCGACGTTGAGGGGGACCGGTACCGCAGTACTAGGAGTGGGTTGCGAATGGTTGCGAACTTGTCTCGCTTCTTCCCGCAACGAATCTATCTCTCCTCGAAGTGAGGCACCGCTCTTGAAGTAAGGCGGATAGTTGTTCATCAAGTTGAGCACTAAGCTCTGTTTTATTTGTTCATTGCAGTGACGCCTTGGATCTCTTCCTACTCCTATATGTCTCGGAGTAATCTGAAATCCTTGCCTCCAAGGTACATAAACCCCATACCTCGTGTGCGACACAGGTGCTCCTTGTTTCCCAAGGCTGTGATAGTAAATCTATCTCCTATATTCTTCAAAGGAGCCACGAGAAGATTTGGTAGTCAATGATTGCTGCAAGAGGCAATTAATCATGTTATTTTTGAACCCATGAAGTTCAAGAGGTGTTAACAACTATGTTGTTTAACATATTTTACCATGCGTTGGGACACTTCCTCATCTGCGGGGTTTTTGAAAGAGACACCCGAAGATGTGGTTGATGACCTCGCTCTTAACCAGTTTCGAGCGCGCTCGTTTGCGATCCCGGCAAATGGCGGAGAGGCCTCCGATCGGATTGCGACCTCATCCTGCATCCTCCATTGCGGGATTCCTCAAGACACAGCTGCAGGCCTTGGATGTGCCTCGAATGCTATGCTATATATGCTTCGAGTTGGCAGTCATGACCTGACGAAACAGTTCATCTTTCCCGACAAAATTCAAGGCAATCTTATTACAATAGTGCAAAGAAAAGACATTACCAGATTCTTGGTTGAGCTGGTCGAGGAACATGCAAATACAGAGGCAAGCACAAAAACTCAACAACACATTCAGATCAATCTATTACAGGATAACAAGCTAACAAACCCTTCGTGGCACGACGGTTCACACTAAACTAGACACACTTACGGCAAGAGTGTGTTGTTTAGTATGAACCGGACGTGCCGCGATGGAGGTGCTAGCTCACAGCGGAGGGGAGATGCATGCAGGAAGCTAGCTATAGTGGATGAACTCACGCGTGACTAGTACCGGTGGAAAGGTTGATGGGGAGTTATTAATAAGGGCCTGGCCGTGGGAGGAACTGGTGCCAGCCATTCGATGTGGAGAGAATAGACGGGTGAGATCGAAATCCTGTGTATACGCCAATTATTGGTGACATGTGATTACCAATTATCAGTGACATGGGATTATTACAGACGGTTCTTAAACGGAACCGCTCGTGTTATCTCGATTGGTATAGACGGTTCAGATAAGAACCGTCTGTGAAAGTTCACAGACGGTTATTAATAAAAACCGTCTGTGATGTCTCAATTATCACAGACGGTTCATGTTATTAACGGTCTATGAAATTATCACAGACGGTGTTTCGATCGTCTAATTAACGTCTCCCGATCGTTATACGAAGCGTCTATATCATAAATTTTTGGGTATACGAACCGTTTGTGCTAAAGGTTAAATATGCGCTCCTAATCCAGGTCTCTTCTACGTACGTACAATACAATATACAATACAACATGGCTTCTACTACTGTTCTTGTGATCATCTCCTTCCTCTCATCTGTTCATCACGAATTGTTCGGCCGGAACCTTACACAGCGCCGGCAATTTGCATCTGAGCGACTTCTCCGCACCCGCCCGCTCTCCTTCCCGACTTTCTTGCATCCGTCAGCTTGACCTGATCCTCCGCCGTCGACGGAGGCGTCTCGCTGCCGCTCAAGAAAGGGAAACGGCCCTCACCCTGGTTCTTCTCCACAATGTGCGCAATGCGGAAGAAGCTCTACTCGCATTGCACAGACTGATGGATAGCCTTGCCGCTCATGCAGAAACGGCAGATTGTGAGGAATGTTTTAATGCTATCATGTACGACATGATGGATGTCTGCGATCATTTGCCCAGCCGCACGAGGAAGTGCTGAGGACAAGGGCAATCTTAACGGCGTTCGAGAATTTAGCGGCTGATCCTCCAAGTCCCCAAGTTGAAGAGGAAGCTTACGAAGCCCAAAAGAATACAATCTGGGAAACTCTTTACCTGTGCGACTTTTGTAATAAATTTGCCTCTAATTGAAATTAATAAATTTGCCTTTAATTTGTGATCTCTTGTCTCGGTAGTTTTGTAGTTAAGTTATTAGAAGCAATGTGTACTTATATATTAACCTCTGATCTAGAATATGACAGGCAAAGGGACATCACAGACGGTTTTTAACTCAAAACCGTCTGTGATAACATTTATCACAGACGGTTTTCATAAAAAAAAATCGTCTGCCATAAGCTTCAAAATTTCGATCCATTGCCAGAACGCTTCGTGTTTCACGCGTGTTTCCATTAACGTCTGTTGATCATTATACGAAGCGTCTATATCATTAATGTTTGGGTATACGAACCGTTTGTGATAATGCTTATATTTGCACGCACTATTCCATTTCTTCGATCTAAACGTACTGTCCTCTCCCTCATCTTCTTCGATATCACCACATTTCTCAACAATGACATCTAAAATTTTGTTCATCTCCTTCCTCTCATCTATCCATCATGAGTTGTTCGGCCGCAACCTTACACAGGCGGCCAACAATTTACGTCTGGAGCATCTCCTCCGCTCACGCCCTGCTCTCCTTCCTTGACTCGCTTCCAATATCGTCCGTCAACTGGACCTCATCATCCGCCGTCGACGGAGGTGTCTCGTTGCTGCTCACGAAAAGAAAGCGCCTCACCTTGTTCTTCTCTACAATGTCTACAAAGCGGAGGAAGCTCTTGCGGAAGCGCAGAGTGTGCTAGATAACCTTTCCGATCAAGCAGACTCGGCCGATTCTGTTGAGGTTTATCATGCCATCCTCTTTGAGATTATGGGCCATGCTAATGATTTGCCCATGCTAGAGGAGGAAGCGGAGAGGGCAAGGATAATCTTCACGACATTTGAGAACTCAACGGCTGATCCTCCAACTCCAGAAGTTGAAGAAGAAGCATATGAAGCCCAGAAGATTAAAATCTGGGAATCTCTTTTTCTCTTAGATTTGTAATAAATTAAATTTGCCTTTAATTAAAATCTGGGAATCTCTGTTTGTCGAACTTTTGTAATGAATTAAATCTGTCTTGAATTAAAATCAGGAATCTGTTTGTCGGACTTTTAATTTGGAGGTCGTCTGTGGTGTTTGTGGCGGGAAAAGGAGTATCATAGATGGTTTATGTTTAAAACCGTCTAGGATCGAAATGAAGACAGATATGTCCGAGCGGCGCCTACTATTATCACAGACGGTTCTTAATAAAAAACCGTCTGTGAATTATCGCAAACGGTTTTTAATTAAAAACCGTCTGTGATAACGATCTTATCACAGACGGTTTTAATTAAAAACCATCTGCGATAATATGGGATCATCACGAGCGGTTTTTAATACGCACCGTCTGCGATACTAAATTATAACGAGCGGTTCATAGTTAAGAACCGTCTGTGATACTCGTTTTCTCCGACGCCGCCAACACAGACGGTGTCCTAATTAAAACCGTCTGTGTTAGTGTTAGTCACAGACGGTTTTGTCAAACCGTCTGTGATTGGCCGTCTACTATTAGGCTTTCTGTAGTAGTGTATGCAGTACTATTACATGTGGCAGGCCTCTGAAATTAAGGGTCATGTATTTACATACAACAATTAATCATCCAACAATTCCTCAGTCATATCAGTCATCATATTTACAAGATTTGCTGCATGCATGCATGGAATGGGTAGAGTACAAGACGAACTGATCGATCTTTGCATTAGATTCACTGCATCCAACCCCCACCAGCACGCAAAATTACTTGTCATCCACTTAAACAACTTCCATTCCCGAGATTAATGTTTTCCCTTCATGCTTGCATGTAGTACTCGTCTACTCCTCAAGTCATTCAAACTCAAAAACACTATTCAATGAATACACAACTCATCACCACCATTCACCAGGCACAACTACTAGCATCAAACTGTACATGCTTAGGGCGTCTCCAACAGCTGGCTATTTAGTTAGCTAGATCTGATGTGGCAAGGAAAAAGTAGGAGAAAGAGTAGTCACTAGCGACGAGCAAATAGCTGATCTATTTCACGTAGTCCAAGAACATGAGAGAGGAGCATGTGGGTCCAACAGTATAAAATAGTCTTTGCTTTTGTCTCTCACCTCCACGTCAGCTGACTATATAGCTAGTACTAGCTATTACCATTGCGGATGCCCTTAGCACGGGGAAGTAAATAATTAACTTTATGAGAGCAAGTATAATAAGAGCAAGTACAATAATGGTCTTATAACCAAGCTAGTCAGCATTTTTGCTGATGTGAAGGAGAGAAGAGAGGAGAGAGATGAGAGCTTGGCTCTCATGCAAGCAACAAGCTGGGCACGGGAGCCTATGCAGTAGTGGGCCTAGATAATAAATGTATGTGAGGAGGAATAGGAAAGAGAATGTGAGACGTGGCACCACATAATAATAAAAAAAACCTTTTGTAGACAAATAGAAGATAAATTATTGTATAACTTGGCTCTTATAACTTGACTTATAGCCAAACACTTGGCTCTATTATTGGACTTGCTCTAAGAGGCTGTTAGTAGACTGTATGCTGAGGTGGAGGAGAGAGAGGAGGAGAAAGAAGAGAGGTGGGCTATAAGTTTATAGTCAGCTGAAGCACAAGAACCAAGAAACTTTGTGAGAGAAAGGGGTAGGTCATACAGCCTTCAGCTGGCTGTAAACTACTATATGAATATGCTGATAAATAGGCTGTAAGTGTCTATACAGCTAGCTGAAGACTGTATTAGAGCAAGTTTAATAGAAGAGGTGACTGCCACCTCTAGGACTAGCCAAATAAGCAAAAAGAGTACAAGTGGCTCATGGTGGAGGTAACTAATACAATAAATTTAGTAGAGGTTACCTCTACTAAAGCACTCAAACATTTAATACTTGCATAAATATAGTAGAGGTCACCTCTTGCATGAGGGACAGTTTGCCTCTCTCTCCTCTTTTCTCTCTCTTCCACTTAGGATTGTGTTGACGTGGATTTCGCTAGAGGCGACCTAGTCAGCATTATTGTACTTGCTCTTATTAGCCTTGCTCTGAAGGAGCATCAAAACTTGAAGTCTCTCCGCGCAAATGGAAACGTGCTATTGGATATATAGTGGTCATCACTGGGGTCTCCCCGTTGATTCTTCCATGCATAGAATGAAAATCTTTCAACTCAAACAACAATAGGAAAACCGATTAAAATTTGATTTATCAGTATTATCGTAAATTATCATTATGTAAAGCATGATTACTCATATATTATATTATTTAATTTATACTTTTCTATATAAATAAGGCATATTATATATGTCATTACACAATTACTCCCTCTGATCACAAAATAAAGAAGTCACCCTAGAATGTGTGCAGTCAAATCATATCAATTTTGACCAAAGGTATTATCTAAAATATGTAAATTGGGTATACGAAAATAGTATTAGTGAATTTGTGATGAAAAATACTTTCATAGCATTGCACTTTTATAACTTTTTTAAAAAATATAATAAAATTTAGTGGTCAAAGGGACATATTGTTGACTTTGAAAGTAAAAAATGACTTCCTTTTGTGACTACAGGGAGTATAAACTAATGAGTTACAATTAACAAAAATAAAATGGTTTGACAATTACATGGAAAAGATTCTGACGAAAAAATAAACAGGAAAATGGTTATGTATTATTATATAATACCCCTAGTCACAAATACATATCGTTTTAGGATACGTGTAATCAAACTTTAAAAACTTTCACTATCAATATCTTTTTAAATATTTATATTGGATACATGAAAATCATATATAGGTTTATCTTGAAAAGTATTTTTATAATACTACAATTTTATTAGGTGTTCTAACTATATTAGAATAGAAATTAATGGCCAAATTTATGTTTTGGAGGGAGTAACAGATGATGATAGATGATTTGCAGCTGGTAAGAAAAAGACAAATATGCTATAAATTCTTAAAAAGGATAAAAATATGTATCCCTTAATTTTATGGACACTAATTATAAAACTGAAGTCTAATCTAATCAACAAAAGTTATTCTCTTAAAGAAAAAAAAATCCTTGTAGCTAGTATTCCGCATGTTTAAACTAAACCAAAAATCATTGTTCTATATTTCAGAAGTCACGAGATACGGATTGACCATACATGACTTAGATGCCGATCGATGCGTCGATAATGGATCAGTGGTATAGCTCGGATTTCGTAAAATACACCACGAAAAAAGAATTATGTAAGATACTATGCACAAGGATGAAAGGGGTGTGTGTGTGTGTGACTTATATGTCATTAGCATGCATCCATTGATCCATGCAAAAAGCTGAATAGAAATCGATTCTTAAATCACCAATAAACCCTAAATCTTCGATCCCAATACCACCTCATTACCCCCAAGCCAACCCCACCAAGATAAAAAAAAAAGGAAAAGGAAGAAAAAAAACTAAAAATAGAATAATTAGTACAAACAAATCAGAAACCCTAGCTAGCAAGCCTATATCCGCCTTGTGCTTGCCTGCTTGCAAACGCATGCATGCATCCATCCACCATTGACACTTTCTAGGCTGAAACACCAAGCTAGCTGAGCCAAGAACTCGATCTTATGGTCACTTCAGGAAGAGATCTAACCATAAGGGGTCCGGCTCGTTCCACAGCAGCGCTGCCGCGTAGTCCTCCTCCTCGCCGCCGTGGTACCCCCACCCCGCCGCCGCAGCCGCCTCCTCCGGCGCCCCTCCCTGCACCTCCACCGCAGAAGACCCCATTGCCGGCGCTGCGGTCGCCTCCTGGGGCGCCGCCCGTGGCGCCACAGTGGTGGTCACCGTGGACGCGGTGGCCGTGCCGGCGTAGTACATCGGCGGGGGGTGGGGCGACGCGCGCTGCGGCAGGAGGTGGAACTGGTGGTGGAAGGCCGCCGCGACCGAGTGGTGAGGTGGGCGCGGCAGGAGCGGCCGGAGCGGCGGAGGCGCGGAGGAGCTCGAGGAAGCCGACGCCGAGGAGGAGCGGGTGTGGGAGTGCGGCGCCGTGGCCAGGGGTGGCGGCGTGGTGAGGTTGAGGTGTGCGCACGGGCCGTAGAGGAGGAGCGCGGCGCGGTCGTAGGCCCGCGCGGCGTCCTCGGCGGTGGCGAAGGTGCCGAGCCACTTGCGGGAGCGCTTGCGCGGCTCGCGGATCTCCGCCACCCACTTGCCCCAGCTCCGCTGCCGCACGCCGCGGTACCGGAACTTGTCGTTCTCCGGCCCGCCCTTCCCGGCCGCCTTCCCCTTCCGGCCTCTTCCGCCGCCGCTGTTCCCGCTGCTCCCGCCGCTGCTGCTCGTCGCCTCGGTCGCCGTGGTAGGCGGGCTGGGCTCCATGGGACAGGGCAGTGGTGGTGGTATAAGAGCAAGAGGATCGAGTTGTGTCTGTGGGGCGGAGGGATGGGGAGGAAAGAGAGGAGTACGCCTGCTTTGCTTTGGGGAGAGGGATGGAGGCCGAGGAGGATGCGCTTGGTGGAGAGGGGCGGTGGTCAAATATAACGGGAGGAGAGAGAAAGAGTAGAGCGAGCAGGAGTGGTAAATGTTTAGGCCATGCAAGTGCGAATTGCTAGAGCATTGCTTGGCTTGTTCATGCATGCGTGACGTGTTGTGGTTTTTCTGTTAGCTGATGTGCCTACGTTTCAAGTTTTAACCATCAGTCACCTCACTCTACAGAATGGATTCGATACAATGGGTGAAGCCCCCGGCCTGCCTGACGGGAAATATTGAAAATGACACGGGTGAACCTCATTTCCTGACACACTCCCTGTTTCGCAATCAAGCTCACCATGCGTACAGAACTACAGATAGATCAATGTTCAAAGCGAGAGGTATAAGAAAAAGAAGGCAGTAAATAACAACTAACAAGAAGCATGAATCACTATCCTTACGAAAAGCCTGTTAGACTAAAGTCACCACTGATATTGAAGGTGGCTGTATATTGAAGGAACCTCTTATTATGTCACCTCGAGCGAGAGTAGAAAAAACTAATGTGGTTGCGCGCATTGTTAATCTCCATCCTCTAAACATAATATTTTCTCCGCATAACGTAGAAAAGTTATTAGTATCAAGCAAACCAAAGTTGGCAACCCGGTTAACGGGGTAACTTTGGACCGCATACAAATATGTTCATCCAATACAATCTACATGTACAGGGAAAGCATTTTATCTTGTGTTTTTGCTCGTTATTCTGATTGCATGTAAATTAATGGAATAACATATTGTGTGATCATCATACTCCGCAACCGGGAACTCGCAATGCCCAAATATCCAAAAGTACAATACTGACTACTGAGGACTGGTGATATGGCTGGATTTCTTGAGGGTGGATGTGCGGCGGTTAGGACGAGTAAATGTGCACGCAGATCCAGAAAGTTTTCCTGTACTAGGGTAATTACACGTTTTACCATGTTCTAGTGAGTGGGATCATTTCCCAAATTCCTGCAGATTTTTGAGCAAATGTCAATTTAGGGGGCGTTTGGTTGCCAGCCACAGTTTACCACGCCTAAGGTTAGGCAAGTTTGACCAACTTTGGGAGCTGTTTGGTTGCAGCCACAGTTGTGGCAAGATTCCTTTACAGCAAACTAGGTCTTACGCGTCAATGATTCAAAAAAGTGTGGCAAGATTCCCTTAGGCTTGCTAAGGTGTGCAAAGAATTTGAGCACCTCAACTTAGGCAAGTGTGGCAATTTTTGTTGGCAAAGTGTGGCTAGCAACCAAACAGCCCCTATATGACATATGCAATGGTATAGATAACTGCTATCTATAATACACTACTGCAGAAAAGGTTACCACAGACAGTTTAGAAATATTATCACAGATGGTTTCGTGAGTCGTCTGAGTTTATGTGTCAGTAATAACATGCGGCTATCATAGACGATTTTTGAACCTCTTTTTGAAACCCATTCGAATCAAGTGTGTTTCAATCTGCACTTAGTTTTTAAACAACTTTAGATTCTCACAATCAATGCATGGACAGTACATATATTTTACCCCCTTATTCAACATATCCTCCTGGCAGTTTTTATAAAAGCAGAAACACCATTAATGTACTCTTTGCTCACACGATTCCTAGTATACATCCAGCTTTGGTCTTACGTTACGTATATAACAATTTAGTATTACATATTGAATTAATTAATTAGTACACTATATATATAAGATCTAAATTAAGTAGCTATAATATATTAGCAAGAATAATTAATTACATTGAATTAAGTAGAAATATACTACGAATTGATTAAACCTTAAACCATGCTAGATGTAAATAATCTTCTCTCTACATCAAGCTAGCTAGATCTAAACCATCTTCAATTCTCCTTTCACCAAAAGCTAAATCTAAATTATAATACAATTATGAACAAATTACTAACTATAGATAGCCAATAACTTAGTGGATCTATAATTACTCTTACCAAATAGTCTCCTTTCATTGAATGGCCTCAAAGCCCCGCCTCCAGCTCAAAGCAACAGCGTAAATATGAAATTTAAGATAGAGGTCGACGGGTCTATGCGCAATTAATATAGTGAAATTATCACAGACGGTTTTTAATATAAACGATATGTGATAATCTAACAGTTTTTAATACGAACCATCTGTAAATTATCACAGATGGTTCAAAGTAAGAATCGTCTGTGATATTTGATAATATCATAGACAGTTCTTGTTAATAATCATCTGGGATACTTTACAGATGGTTTTAACCATGAACCGTCTGTGATATTTCACTTTCACATATGGTTTTTAGCATTGGCAGCAACACAGACGATCTTTAAACTAAAATTGGCTATGATTATATTTAATACTAACCATTTTGGGTAACCGTCTGTGATGTGGTGTCTAATATTAGGCTTTTTGTAGTAGTGATATCCTCCATATCATCTATAGATAGTATTAAAGAGAGCTCCTATAATAGATTGTCCTTTTACATGTCTCTATAAGCAACTCCTACATGTATAATATGTTTTGTTTCTTGTGTTATAATTAACTATTGCATAAAAAACGAACCAATTTTCTATATTCCATCTCTTTCCTCCACACCATCTCATATCCTATGTCACTATGTGGTAAGGCGTAAAGACAGATGATGTTACACTATTGTACATGCTCTAAGGGTTTTTCCAAAACTCTATGTTATATACTTGTATGTGCCCTAGTGAGGTTTTTTTATTTTGAGCTCTCTGCTGGTGTTTGGAAGGAAGGAAAGAAAACTTTAGTATTATTAGCTTTTATGTGCACATCAATATGACACTAGAATGGGAGGTGACATCTAAAAAACAATGGCAGGTGATGGTGAGATTAGTTTTAGATCCAACGATTTGAGTAGTACCCCGTTTCGTAAGGTGATATATCTTCGTACATGATGTACATCATTTTAATGGATCTAGACAGATCGAATAAAAATGTAAAGATTATGACCAATCCTAGTTTGCACCACACAAAATTTCACATGATTTGTTCCGCTAATTATAAATAATCTAAAGCAAATCTAACGTGCGGTTTTGTTCTTCAAAGAAGATTTTGCCCAAAAAAACAGTATTTAAGAATTTTATACTGCCCATGAAACATTCCTCACTTTGTTACATCAATAATCAAGATATTACATTTGAATATTACTACCATCATCCTTGAAAAAAAATATTACTACAATCATGATCCATGTACACTAGGTGCTATCTTTCCAACAAAGGAAAGTTTAAAGTTGTCAAACCATATGGTGCACACCTATGCTAGCTGCAGCTGGAAGACCCCAAAAATAGGTGCACATAGGACACACCAAATGACCAAAAACGGGCCGCTTTGGCATCTCACTGACGTCAAAATATTCCACACGACAGACGCTAAATCCACCCGATATTCCACATTGGGTTTTAAGCTAAGTTTTAGATATTTTGATCCTGAGGTTATTTCTTTATTGCATATTACCATATCATAATATTGAAATGTAACTCATTTGTAATATCATGTGTGAGTGCATAGCTTTTAAATATTATTTATGAGAAAGGATAGAAATAAATTAGAGAAAGTTAATTAATTTATGTATTTTGATTTCAACCCATGCCACGATTTATTATGCAACTTTCTTGTGTAGAGTTGATATGCGGCAATGAATTTGTTTTAGTTACTATCCACCATTTTGCGGGGGCTTCAACATGCTTTTTTTGTTGTAAAAGCACACCCTCTCGACGTGCACACACTCCAACCCCCAACTACACCAATCTTTATCCTTTTTACAAATCACACGGTCTTTATCCTATAAGCTGGTTTATAGTACAATTATTACTAAAATATTGATATATTTACGATGTGCTCAGTTATAATTATTTTCTGTGGCTTATGACTGGATTTTCACTTTAGCTGGTAGAAATTACACTGTAGCTAATGATGGCTTATTTAGCATAATTAAATTTAAAAAATAAAAATAGAAAAAATGGGTTAGCCTAATACGTATAATGCAAACAAATACGGGAAAAAAGAACCGGCAAAAAGCTCAAAAAAATCTGAAAAGTCAAAAAAAGATGAAATTTAGGAATAATGCAAAATAAACCAGAAGCCCAAGCACAAACGAGCGGGTTCTTATATACATATCGTGTACTAGAAATGCACTATACTTCTTGAGATCTGTGCCTATGTACAAATATGCTTTATTTAGAAAACATTTGCCTAAAGTATAGGTTTTATGCATTATTATAAATTGGTTGAAACAAAATAAGAGGTTCATGTTAAGGTTCTTTTTAAGTTGTTCTCAGTTGTTCACGAGAGAACACTCTCATTTTCTCTCTTCTATCCGGCATTTCCTTTGAAAATTTTAAGGTTTTTCCATCTTTTGTTCTATAAATCATCCGAAGTGAAAATATTGAATCCAAATTTATGTAAGAATTTATTTAGTATGATACCTGATAGAGCTGTGCTAGCTTGTTTGGCAAACGGGCCCAATTATTTGTTTGTAACGAATGAATGGATTGTTTGAGTTATGTGACTGGTGTTCGTGGCCGTAGCAAAAAGCTCACAGAGACAATGAGACAGAAGCATCGGGAACGAGCAAAGATGCATGCATGTAGTTGACAATGAAAAGGACATGATACACGTAGCGCAGTAGGATACTTTTGCGTAGAGGTGGGACTTGGGCCGAGCTTCTTTGGGCCAGTCCGAAGCACGGCCCGGCCCGACACGTGGCGGGCCGTGCCAGCACGGCACGAACGGTGGGCCGGGCTGGGCTTCAAAATCCGGCACGGTGGGCGGCACGGTACGGCACGGCAGATCGGGCCGTGCTCGGGCCGGCACGGCACGAAGAGCACGGTTGGCCAAAAACTATTTAAAATTGATTTCTTAACTATAGTAAATTGTACTCATGACTCTCCTTGAGCTTTTCTATTTGACTAGTTGGGTAGACCTATGCTAGATTGTCGGGTGATGTCCACATACGCCATAGTCTAATTTGCACCAAGATATGCATTCCATTGGACTAGATGACCAAGTTCGAAGGTGAAATGGCATAAGACAATAGAATCGAATTTTAAGTAGGTTTTTAATAAGGCGGATACAAGAGAAAGGAAGATAGTGGCCACCGCTACCATTGTCGCTATCGCTTTTGTCATGTATAGTTACTTTGGGCTGGGCTTGGGCTGGCACGGCACGAACGCCGGCACGGTGGGCTTTGGGCCGTGCTTGGGCCTGGCCGAAGACGAGGCGGCCGCACGCGACGCGGCACGACGGGATGATCGGGCCAAACCGCAGACGCACGGCGGCCCAAGCACAGTGGGCCTGGTTAACAGCGAGGAATGAGACTAATGGAGCAGCTGAGGTCTAGAACGGTTAAAGATGCTGAGTGACATGGTTAAATTTAAACGTGGTAAAAAAAGAAATATTAATGAAAAGATTTGAGAATAAAGACTACAATCCTAGAGGAACCGTTTTGGAATGGTAAGCCCGTGGATGTTCGACAATGAACCTGCAAGCTGCATTGCCATGGGCGTGCATTTAGGGGCTGTTTGGTTGCCTGCATCGGGGTGGCTCGCACCAGCGCATGCAGAGAGATGGTGTTTGGTTGCCTGCATCGGGGTGAGAGCCTGTACGAGCGGATGCAAAAAAAATCAACTGGAGCCAGGCTGAGGAGAAACGCGGTTGAGAGCCTTCTCTACTCAGTTTGGTCACGCTCATACAGCTGTATCAGCTCATGCAGGCAATCAAACAGGCCCTTAAGTGTTACGATGGCAGCTGCAAATATGTATTTAAGTGTACTGACAATGCATATTGACAATGACAATGCGTGCATGGCAACGCGCGCTGTTTTTTTTTTACCCGTGACGTAACGTTAATTGGGTGTAGTATGTCACTTAATTTAATTAGACGAATTTTCCGACTAACTTCAGACGTCACATTTACTAAATGCACGATTGTTTAATCCACCAATGGGAGTTGAATCAAGGCACCATTTCATGACATTTGTATACAAATTGGGCCAATTGGGAGTCTTATGGATTTAGAACGGTGCCTTCCAAGAAACACAAGCCAATTCTTTGCCACGAACCACACTATGCCTCAGTTTTTTTTGGCTGACTAACCACTGTGCCACGGTTCAGATGATCGTGACAGGAAAAAAAACCTCCTCCCTGTATTATCGTACCATAGATCCCAAAATAGTATATCCCTTAATTGAAAGGTCAATGGAAGTGTCTAAACATCATCTGAATATTTTTTTTCTAACTATCATTTAAATTTATGATCCTTAGATCAAAAATCAAGGGGGCCTTTGTTTTTTAAGGGAGAAGATTTTTTCAAGGAGGAGGAGGCAGAATTCAAGATGGAGGGGGGAAATTCATAGCCATTAGATCTCTAATCCAACAGTCTTAAATCTGAAAGACAGTTAGGAAAAAACATCCAGACGATGTTTAACAAAAACCCATTTATATAACTAGAATTCATTTGCTCCCTTCGCAGATCCAGCTATCAGTTGTCCTATCTGAAAAAAAAAGTTAAACGAATAGTATATAAGATGATAGCTGAAGAAAAATATCATAAAAGATGTTATCACATTTTTTTCTGCTTGTTTTTGAAATAAAGAAACTGTTTGAAAACAGGAAACAATTCCCACATTCTAAATAGGGCGTAATTTTTTGTGCACTGGACGAGGAATGGAGGGTATGCACAGTACAGAGGTCCTTGCCGTCGGCTTTTCTCTGCTTTTTTTTGGCACGCCGTTTCCGGGGTTCAATTCGAGTTAAAAGTTTGACATCGCAGCATGTTCAGTAATAGTTTTTCGCATTTAGGAAACCATTTACGCTAGTGATTGGGAACATAGTATAAGCTTTTGCATCCGTGATCTGTGTTTGATATATAAAAATGATGTATGGTAAATACACTGCAAATATGTATCTCTGAATTATTTGTTCCACGTGGTTGTGAACCTACTCATATAAGTATCGAGTCTCACTTCTATCTTAAATTTGAAGTGTGGGAATAAGTCTTATCCCATCACGTCTAAAAAAAGTTATTTGTTTGTGCAGCATGCTTTAGGCCATAGCCTAGCCCATTGGGTTATAAGCAACAGATCTATGCACTATCTATTTGAAACATATGATGATGCAGGTGTGAATCCTACTATCGCATAAGTTCTTTCACTTGATAAGATCAGGGCTCCGCTTATTGTTCAATTTGAAATTCTTGATGAAAACAATAAGCATGACGAGAAAAAGAATGACATGTGTGTGTTTGCCTGTAAAGCTGGGCTGGAGTGCACGCAAGAGGAGCCGATTGAGCTACACGTAAACCAGAAGCATGAACCAAAAGTAACAAGAAACCAAGTCTTTTTGTTACAAGCTACCAACAATCTTGCACAAATACAATCAAACAAACTTAGGAAACCTATACTGTTAGGAATCTGGAAGATGTTCTCAGATAAGGAAAGAATCAAACGAATCAAGAAGATACATTTGTTAGTTATGTTCTTACCGCACAAGAAGTTTAAGGGTGGCGAGCTGATAATTTTCTCTGCTTTGGTGTTTTCCCTTATGTGCGCTTGGATGGGATCCACCAATGACTGTGATTGATGGGGATATGTCGTGAAGTCCTATTTACCATGTTTCTAAGATATGTGCACAATTCCAGATGGAACTAATGCAAACGAAGTTTATATTTAGAAATCTTATGAAGTCTATTTTCTAACGCATCAAAGAACACATGATTTGGATCTTTCTGCAAAAAATTATAGCTATTGGAATACAAGCTGCATGAGTAGACCGGGTGACACGTGAGAGTTGACAAATTTGATGGGTCCATTCCTTGTACGATATCTTGGGGTCATATCCAAATATTCCATTACTTTTCAAAGGTTTAAAAGACTTTCTTTTCATGTTTCACAAGGATTCAAGTTATCCTAAACACAGAAATTGAATATAGGAAAGTTTGAAGTAAATTTGGACTCGATTCAGAACAGCCACGATAGTCCAACTTGAAAACGTTATAACTTTTACGTACAAATCCGATTTGCTTGTTCTTGGATTATTTGGAAAGTTAACTTCAAGGCCTATGCAAGGGATCAAGTGCTAGATTTATATTCTATTTATCTGCAATGCAATTGCCAAAACAATATGATGGTAGAAAGTTTAGGGTTTCTTTTTTTAGTCCAAGTTATATAAAGAGTTTGTTTCTTATTTTAGGTGTCTTAGGAAGACCATATAAGCCATATACCACGTCCATTGTAAAGAAGGTGAGATGTGTTATCTATGATATTAGATTGAGTTGAATAAACCAGAAAATCACCATAGTTGGCGGCCACGTTGTGCATGCGTTCTTGTGAATTTCCGATGAGAGATTCATCTTGGTGTGCTGGTTCTAGCCATAGTGCTAGTGCTTGTTCACTGAATAGTAAGATTCATCCATCCTTGATTATGGGTTGAAGTGCTCATGGGTGAGGAGACTATATTCGAGTTTCGGTTCCTAGCTTCCAAACACATCTATTTTGGTGGTTCCTGCATACCACAAAAGATCGTGCCAAAACAACACAATCCCTCTAGTTCACTAGTTGGACTTGCATCATTTGGTATCAGAGCTTTCGTTGCTCGCAATGGATTTGCTGCACTACTATGGCACCCATGGAGGAGAGCCCCACCTCGGGGTTCAATGTGCTGCTGAAGAGGCAAGACCTAAAGAAGCGACTGCTGAAGTTGAAGGAACAAGAGAAGCATCAACAGAAGCTCGGAAGTACAATTTTCTCTTTGATCCAAAATCAGGAAGAAGATACAAATCATCGAGCTACAACCACCTCAGTTGATGAGGTGCACGTCGAGCAAATCAAGCCATGACTTCGTATACAAGATATATACCGGCCATGTTGGTTCTTGTATGAAGATGGGGCCGAACACAAGGACATATCGAAACCGAGGATAGTTTCGCTTGAAGGAGGGGAATGATGCAGGTGTAAATTGTACTATCACCTCAATCCTTTCACTGATGAAATCAGTGCTCCGCTTGTTGTTGAATATGAAATTCTTGATGAAAGCAACAAGCATGACAAGGAGGAAGACAAGGACATGTGCGTGTTTGCTTGCAAGCTAGGTTGCAGTGCATGCAAGAGCTGGTTGAGCTGCACATGAGCTAGAAGCATGAGCCAAAAGAAATTATCAAGCCAAGTGAACCATAACAAGAAACCAAGTCTTTTCATTACAGGTTACAAACAATCCAAGATGGATTTTTCATGCACCAGGTACATGACGAACAAGCTCATGAAACCTACACTGTTAGCTATCTAGAAGATATTCTTGAAGATAAGGAGAAAACAAACGAATTAGAAAGATACATTTGTTATTTCTGTTCTTGCCGCACAAGGAGTTTAAGGGTGGCAAGTTGATAATTTTCTCACAATGGTCTCTTTCCTTATGTGTGCTTGGATGGGGTCCACCAATGACAGTGATTGATGAGGATATGCATTGCAGTTCTGTTTGTCATATTTGTAAAGATATGTGCACAATTTCCAATGGAACAAGTGCAAACAAAGTTTACATTTGGAAATCTTGTGAAGTATATTGTTGCGGTTACAGACCAAACAGAGAGATGTGGTAGTGGAGAGTAGGAGAATGACCGTAATGGCCTGGGTCCTCCCCATGGCCTGTATTCCATATATATGTACATGGGGAGTGCTTTTACAATCATACCCTTACATCTGAGTATCCCCTTCCGGGGCACTTATGTCATTACACATGGCCTATTCTGGGCTTTATAACCTTCTACCAGGCCTGCTGGGTTTAGGTGGGGGCCACCCCTACAACAGGAGCCTCTCATAGTGGCAACGGGTGGCAACGGAGCTGACGCCTAGTCGAGGTAGACGCGCGTGCGCTCCGTCCCCTACCCTTCGAACGGGTGGCAGCGGAGCTGACGCCTAGTCCCGGTAGAGGCGCGTGCGCTCCGTCCCCTACCCTTCGAACAGGTGGCAGCGGAGCTGATGCCTAGTCGAGGTAGACGCGCGTGCGCTCTGACCCCTACCCTTCGAACGGGTGGCGTCGGAGCTGGCGCCTAACCAACGTAGACGCGCGCGTGCTCCGTCCCCTACCCTTCAAACGGGTGGCAGCGGAGCTGACGCCTAGTCGAGGTAGACACGCGTGCGCTCCGTCCCCTACCCTTCAAACGGGTGGCAGCGGAGCTGACGCCTAGTCGAGGTAGACGCGCGTGCGCTTCGTCCCCTACCCTTCAAACGGGTGGCAGGGGAGCTGACGCCGAGTCGAGGTAGATGCGCGTGCGCTCCATCCCCTACCCTTCGAACAGGTGGCAGCGGAGCTGAAGCCCAGCCGAAGTAGACGCGCGCGCGCTCCATCCCCTACCCTTCTAACGGTGGCGCGAGCCGACGCCACCGGCGAAGTCGCGCGCGCGCCCGCCCCTACCCTTCGAACGGGTGGCGCGAGCCGACACCTAGTCGAGGTAGACGCGCGCGCGCCCGCCCCTACCCGCGAACGGGTGGCGCGAGCCGACGCCAGTCGAGGTAGACACGCGTGCGCTCCGTCCCCTACCCTGCGAACGGGTGGCAGCGGAGCTGACGCCGAGTCGAGGTAGACGTGTGTGCGCTCCGTCCCCTACCCTTCGAACAGGTGGCAGCGGAGCTGACGCCCAGCCGAAGTAGACGCGCGCGCGCTCCGTCCCCTACCATTCGAACGGGTGGCAGCGGAGATGACGCCTAGTCGAGGTAGACACGCGTGCGCTCCGTCCCCTACCCTTCCAACGGGTGGCAGCAGAGCTGACGCCGAGTCGAGGTAGACGCGTGTGCGCTCCGTCCCCTACCCTTCGAACAGGTGGCAGCGGAGCTGACGCCCAACCGAAGTAGACGCGCGCGCGCTCCGTCCCCTACCCTTCGAACGGGTGGCAGCGGAGCTGACGCCCAGCCGAAGTAGTCGCGCGCGCGCGCTCCATCCCCTACCCTTTGAATGGGTGGCAGCGGCCAATGCCGGGGTTGAGCCTTGCTGTCGGGGAGGTTGCAGACCCGCGGCCCGGTAATGCGCTTTTAATGGTGCCTGGAATGACGCCGGCCCGACTTGTCAGGGTTGGGCCTATCGCGCCGTGCGGTCTGCCGCAGGCACTCGGCGGCTTGCGACTGGTGCGTCATGGGATGGGAGTGGTTTCGTGCCCACGGCCATTCGCCTTTTTGCAAAGGAAAGGGACACGGGGCGGGCGTGGGTGTTGGTGATATGCCCTAGAGGCAACATGGAGATGTTGAATATATCACATACTATATTTATGATACATTGCTTTGTTCCTTGAAATAGACATTATCATTATTGATCAATGAGTATGTGACTTATTCATGAGACTCTTAATGCCAAAATGTTGCTATTTCTAAATGATCCCTGATCATATATCATATGAGGAACAAATATGATTCAAAGATCAACATATGTATTGATTGATGATCATGTCTCATGGATCATGGTATGGAGATACCAAATCAATAATATGGACATGTGTTAGTGAACATATGTTGATAGACCCGCCATGAGACATCGCAGAGATTCCATGTGTCATTAGTTGGTCTCAAGTAGTGTTTATGTAGAATCCTTAGACTTGAGATCATCATGGTTCCCAATATGCGTAGTAGCCTATTTTGGGACTACTAACCACTACTCCAGAATCGGGTAGTCATAAAAGTAGTCTTCGGGTTTGCTATGAAACATGTAGTGGGATGTGAATGATCAAGATAGAATTTGCCCCTCCTTATGGGAGAGATATCTGGGCCCTCGATGTAATGGATTATGAAAGTGCATGGCCATGCCAATGTGATTGAGGAGTCAATCACAAGTTTATAATCTATCACGGAATCGAGAGAGTGATTGAGCTATTAAGAGGATGACACAGTCTCGCCTTGAGCTTAATCTATATCGTGAGGCAAAGGGATTCGTACATGAGAACATTACAGTTCAAATGATATGATCTTTACGTATACTTTGGGGTTAATATGTCTTGCTAGAGGCCGCTATTAATGTGGTGACCGGAAAGGCGTTTCCGGTCGCGACCAAGTATACGTGAACCTACTGTGGTCGCACACTTAACGGGTTGGAACACTAATTCGAATGTGATTCGGATGTGGGCTCAATTCGGATAGAGATCCGGATAGACACACTATTGGGCCTCGGTCCACTAGGCCCAAGTGAGGAGGTTTATATATATGGAGGTGGGGTGAGGATGGATACATGCTTCGTTCCTCCCGAGCAAAACCCTAGCCGCCACCTCCGAGCCAAACCCTAGCCGCCGCGAGTCTTTGGTACACTCGCGATCGGCGCCCACCCGGACGTGTGGATACCGGTGGAGGCGCCGCTCGCTCGGCGGCGTTGATCGGCATCAACAAACTACTGATTGGAACGGACTCGTGGTGTGGTTGATCGCGTGGAGGAGACGATCTGCTCGGACGATCGGCTACTTCCACTACTACCTCGACGCGCGTGGTTGGATCGGCTTCTCCAACTCTTCTTCACTGCGGCTGCGCGCCTAGTGGTAACGATCTATGATCCGTCCTTAGCATGATGTCCGGTGTGCGCGGTAGAAATTTTTATTTTCTCGCTATCGTAGCCTCACGCGCTGCCTTGGTGGGTTGGCGCGTCATACGGCGCCTAGCCATACTCCGCCGTCCCCTGCCGTTGCTGGCTGTCTTGACATGCTCGTGTCCCCAGGCGGCATGTCTCCGAACTGCCAGGTGCCCCTTGCGCTGATGTCTGCGGACTGGCGGGTGCCGCTTGCGCGCAGGGTCCGCCTTCCGTTTCTCCGTTTTGCGCGCTTGTCGTTTCCTGACGCGGTGCTGGTGCGGTGTTACGGTTGCGTCTGACGCATATCGTCACAGCGCTTCGGTGCCCGCTGCGGGTAAGCGTGCGGGACGGACCTGTGTGACCGTAGTCGCCTCGGGCCCGCGAACCGTCACGACCCCCCAGCTACGGCCCTTGGGGGATGTGCGGCTCACCGTGTGCCGGTTACGATAAGGGATGGCAGGGGGTGAGCAGTCTTCAAGTACCCTTCCTTGACAGCGCCCCCGCTCTCGTGCACGCTCTTCTCGCTCGCATCACCCTCTATACTCCCGTGGTATTCTCACGGCTGCGCTCCTTCGCCCCTCGTGAGCAGTGATGGCATCCAGCGGCAAGTGTGGCTGGGTGGCCGACGGTTGCGGAGTTTCCCGGCGGCCATCACGGCTGGAAGTAAAGTTCGCACTCGAAGAGCGCGATCCGACGGCGGCGGACAAGTGGTGGCTGGCGGCGGAGAAGGGAGGCTCGTTCTCCAGTGACCTAGGTCCCTCGATTGTGACCGAAAAGGCGATCCAAACACTGCTGCGCGAGGGGAAGTTGTTCGAGCGCCAGGCGGTGCGGCTGCCAGCTGCTGATGAGACGGAACAGCGTCCTGAGGAGTCGGAGGCGCTTGTGTTCGTCGCCTACTTTGATGCGGGCCTACGCATCCCGGCGGCGGCGATTGTGGGCGACGTGTTGCGGACGTTTGGGCTGGAGAGCGCTTCTGTGCGCAAGGACCAGCTGTACACGGCAAGCCGGGCCACGGCGTTCGGGGTCAATTGCGCCACCCACCGCCCGAAGCCATTGCTCGCCTTCTGCCGCACGAGGCACGGTGCCACCAAAGGATCGGAAGGACGGACGCTGCCGAACCGGTAGCGCCAACTTCCTTCTTCTACCGTCGTGCGGCAAGTTTTTCCCGCCAACGTCACCGCGGAAGTGGAAACCCATCGATGAAACGGTGGTTCTACCACCGTGTAGAGCGGAGCGCCTTGAGTGCACAGCCGCCGATCGCATTCAAGGCTTCACCTGGCCGGACACTTGATGACGAAGATAAGCGGAGGGCCCGTCGACTGGTGGGCATGACCGCCCGCTTCAACACGCGCGACCTCGCCGAGGAGTTCGTGATGTACGGTGTGGTGCCTCTTGGCCGCAACTGGCGCCTCGCCGCTGGGCAGGTACGCAACGACAACGTTCGGCCATCCGTCTGCGCACTACCGGCACCCCCCGGCCCCCATAAGCCTCGACCGTGCCTCCCTTGTTCGCGGTGCGTTATGTTCTAACTTCGCCCTGCGCCTTGTCTAGGAATTCGCTTGGAAGACGCGGAACGGGCCAAGCGCGTCTTCCTCGGGCCGTATACCGACAGGGAGCACAACCAGCGCGCGCTTGCTACCGCGGAGGCGGGGCTAGGGCGGATAAACCGCGTGTGCGAGGCCTTGGGCCTCGCCGTGCTGGACCGCGCCCGTCCGACCCCACAAGACCAGGACGCGGGCGCGACAAGGACGAAGGCGCCGGCTCGCAAGAGGCGAGGCGGGGCGGCCGCCGTGCTCGGTATAGCGGCCGCTACTGCTGCTGCTACCGCTCCTGCCAGCACGGTGGACGCGGAGTCGGATTCGGCGAAGTATGCCGACTCCGGCTTGGAGGGCGCGGACACCGGGAGCGAAGGACCCTTAGGCGCTGCCCTAGGCGAAGGGCCCGCGACCAGTGGCCGGGGGGAGGACATCGCGTCGCTTGCGACCGTCGTCGAGTCGGGGTCCATACCGGCTGGTGGCGCTGGGGCGGAACCGCCGGCCGCGGGCACTATTATGCCGGGGACACCCTCCGCAGGGACGCGCAGAGTCGGGTCTTTTCCGATGACATCGGCCGAGGCCGAAGCGTCCTGCGCGGAGGTTGACAGGGTAGTGCCTTCGCCGACTGGTGCTATGGCCGCGGGGGCTTCTCCTGCGACGGTTACTAGGGCGGGGTCGCCGCCATCCGTTCCGGCTAAGCGAGCGTGTCGGCGGCCGGAGCTCCATCGGACGTCAAGGGGATTCGTCGTGGCGACGGGTATCGGGAGTTTGTGGGACTTCGATGCGCACGCCGAAGCCCCCCCGGCTCGTCAGGACACGACGACCTCCACGCCGGAGCGACGAGCACCGGCCCCAAGCGCGGAGGCTCCTGTGCCCCGGGAGACGACGCCCCCCGCGGGGACTTGCGTTGTTGCTGTTCCTCCTGGGGCTAGGGAGGCGTGCCTACGAGGTCCTCCATCGGCTACTGAGGGTAAGATTGCCTAGCTTACCCTGTATATTTTCCATTGCGCCTCGAAGGGTTTTCACCTGTATCCCTGCCTGCAGCATCGCTCATACCAGAGGAGGATCTCTTGCCGAAACATGGGGGTCCTGGCGCTGGCGACGCGGACGCCGTGCGCCCGAACCCGGCGGACTTCGTTCCTCCGTTGGAAGCGCTGAGGGCGTGGCGTGGGTTTGTGGATGACGCGCCACCGTGTTGGCACCACCGCGCCGTGGACGCACGAGGCGGAGCGCCCGTGGGATGCCTTAGGGGTGTCGAAGTGCGGGTAAATCGGCTTGTATGGCGGCTCGTGGCCATGTTGAACTCGCTAACCCTTTTTGTCGTGCGACACACTGCGTCTGGGGCAGGCCTGCGCGACGGGCTATGTCCGCGAGCGTGGGCGCCGGCAGTGCGGTCGCGGAGGAGGAGCTGCGCGCAGCCGCGGAGGCTCGTTCTGCCCAGGACGCCCGTGTCCGCCAGTTGGAAGCGGAGTGCGTGGAAGTGAAAGCGCACACCGAGGAACTCACCGCAGCGGCCCGGGAGTCAGCTGCGGAGGTGGCGCGGCAGGAAGGTGCGGCGGAGCGGGACAACCTCCTACAACAAATCGCCGCGCTAGAGAGGGAAAAGGGGGAGCTTGCCTTGACCCTAGCGGAGCGCGACCGCATACTTGGCGAGGCTTCAGTAATTGCATGGGATGCTATGCAAGCACTGGAAAGCCATCTCGAAGGGCTCGCCGCTAAGGTGCGCACCACTCCTTCGGCCGAGGAGCCGTCCCGCACACTCGCTGGATTAGTGGTGCCACCGACGCCGCACGCAGCGCGCGACGACCTTCGGCAACCACTGCGCTTACGCGGCGTCCTGCATGCTGTGCGCGCTCCTGCGACACCGTGGTTGCGAGCACGTCGCTGGGCTGGCGGATCCCCGGTTGGACATGCCAGGCGGGGCCGGAGTAATGTCCGGTGCCGCCCACGCCGTTCGCCCCGCCGTCAAGTATTTCCACGAGCGGATATGGGATTACGCCGGTGAAGCGGCGGCGCAGATCGAGCTAGGAAGTCCCCTCATGGCGAGGGGAGTCTTGGCCAATTCCTGGACGAGGTCCCGCGGTGCGACGAGGGTGGCGCTGGGGCTCTTGAAGGCGCTGGGGATGCACAGGTGTGACACCGGGGGGGCCGTGTGTGGGCGTGGGTTGTAATATATCCTCCTTTCTTAAATGAAGTGCGCATCGGCTTCGCCACACCCACATCCTGAGCAGCTACCCTGCTGGGGCCGGCTGCTTACCTTCGATTTTGCGACCCGACGGCGCCTTCGACGCTGGCAAAGGGCCGAGGAGTCGCTGAGCTTTTGGGCGAGCCGGCCTTCTTCTAGCAGAGCCCCGACATTAGCGCGTGTTAAGGACGAGCTTGCCGAATAGCGGCTTCGAGCGTCGGAGATGCTTACGGTCTATGTACCTGTAAAATTTTTCCGATATATAGACTTGGTCAGGTAGGACATGCGGGGTATGTTCACGCCATCCTGAGTTCACCCACTCCACGACTGTGGTATGGTGTGTTTGACGTTGACATATTATGGGGGGCCGAGGTCCCCATCTCCGGGGTATGCTGTTGACTGAGTGGATGCGCGAGCACTTCGTGCTTTCGTCGAACAGGTGGCTGCAAAGTAGACACCTAGGTTGAAGTAGGCGCGCGCGTGCTCCACCCCTTCGCCCTTCGAACGGGCGGGAGCGGAGCTGGCGCCTAGCTGAAGTAGACGCGCGCGCGCTCCGTCCTCCACCCTTAAAGCAGGGGGTAGCGTCTAGTGTGCCCCACGCCTCGCATGTGCGCCCTCATAGTGGCCAGCCTCTGGCGTGCTACGTCAGCGTGACTGTTCTTGGAGTTATGGCCTTGCAAATGCGTCTTGCGTATATCTCCTGCGACACTCTGGCGCATGCGGAGGCGGACCTCAACACTACGCCTTGATTTAAAGTCCGTAGACTGATGCGTGTGGAGATGAACCTCGACGCTATGACTTAGTTTAAAGTCCGTAGACTGATGCGCGCGGAGATGGACCTCAACGCTACGACTTATTTGAAAGTCCGTAGACTGATGCGCGCGGAGATGGACCTCGACGCTACGACTTATTTTAAAGTCCATAGACTGATGCGTGCGGAGATGGACCTCGACGCTACGACTTATTTTAAAGTCCGTAGACTGATGCGCGCGGAGATGGACCTCGACGCTACGACTTATTTTAAAGTCCGTAGACTGATGCGTGCGGAGATGAACCTCGACGCTACGACTTATTTTAAAGTCCGAGAGGCGATGCGTGCGGAGATGAACCTCGACGCTACGACTTATTTTAAAGTCCGTAGACTGATGCGCGCGGAGATGAACCTCGACGCTACGACTTATTTTAAAGTCCGTAGACTGATGCGTGCGGAGATGAACCTCGACGCTACGACTTATTTTAAAGTCCGTAGACTGATGCGTGCGGAGATGAACCTCGACGCTACGACTTAATTTATACTCCGCAGAGTGCGCGCGGAGGCGTCCCCCCACGCGTCTTTGTTTATACTCATACCCGTGTCTTTGATGGAGAGTGCGCGCGCGAACGCGTGTCTTTGGTTTATACTCATACCCGTGCCCCTGGCCAAGGAGAGTGCGCGCGCGAACGCGTGTCTTTGGTTTATACTCATACTCGTGCCCCTGGCCACGGAGAGTGCGCGCACAAACGCATGTCTTTGGTTTATACTCATACCCGTGCCTTTGATGGAGAGTGCGCGCGCGAACGCGCGTCTTTGGTTTATACTCATACCCGTGCCCCCGGCCACGGAGAGTGCGCGCGCGAACGTGCGTCTTTGGTTTATACTCATACCAGTGCCCCCGGCCACGGAGAGCGCGCACGCGAACGCGCGTCTTTGGTTTATACTCATACCCGTGCCCCCGGCCACGGAGAGTGCGCGCGCGAACGCGCGTCTTTGGTTTATACCGCGGGAGCGCGCATGCAGGCGAGGCCTCCCCGCACTTTCCCCGCGTGTATGTGCATATATATATGTGCGGATGTGTACATATATAGATTTTTTTGTCTCGATGATAAGTGAGCGACAAACGGTGAACTTTATTACATTCCCGTTTGCGCGGGTGGGCAATTGCAAAAGGCGGGGGTATTAATCACCTGTTACTTGCGTGGCCGAAGCCTCTAGTGGTTAGGCTTACCTGCGGGGCTTGCCGGTGCTCGTGGCAAGTGCGTCCGAACCCTGCAGTGCGGTGTCAATCCTGGGCACAGCGTTGAGCTTCGCGGTGCGGACCTCTGGGGCCGAGTTCAATACGCCGGGCCATGTCCTGGTCGCCGCGACAGTAATAACAGCCTGCGGCCCTGGGAGCTTCATGCAAAGATAGCCGTGATGTGGCACCGCTCCAAAGGAATTGAGGATTGGGCGCCCTAGTATGGCGTTGTAGGGGTATGGGATGTCGACGACATCGAAGGTTGCATCCTCGGTCCTCACGTTACCGCCTTGGCCAAAGGAGACCTGAAGGCATATCTGGCCGAGTGCCCGGAGGGGCTGTCCCCCAAAGCCCTGCAGCGGGATCCCCGAAGGGCCCAGGCGGCTTCGGGGAATCCCCATCTGGTCGAAGGCTGCCCCGAACAGGATGTTCGCGGAGCTACCGCCGTCAACTAGGGCACGTCCCACGTCACATCCTGCTATAACGGCCCGGACGACCAGGGGGTCCTGGTGCGGAAATTCCACGGCCTGAGCATCGGCGGGTGTGAACGTGATCTCGTGCCGTGCCCAGTCCGACAGTGCCTGCGCTGGATATGCCGCTACGTGGTGCAGCCTCCGTGCATAGACCTTCCGCTGTCATGCTGAGGCGAATTCCAGCGAGGAGCCTCCGGAGATAACATTGATGACCCTGCGGTGGGTTGTCTCCGGGGCTTGGAGCTGTAGGAGGCCCCCCCGCGGTTGCTGTACGTGGGCTTGAACCTGCAGGGGGCCCTCGCTGAGATGTGCCCCTGGTGCTTGGACCTGCGCGGGGGCTTCGTAGGGGTGCTGAACGTGGGCGACGACGGGCCGGCGTTCCTCCAAGTTTATGTCCCTGGAGACGCTTTCACGGAGCGCCGCGATTGAGACGCATGCGCGCGTATCGTGGGTGCCTCGGCCGTGGACCACGCACCACTGCCCGTGATGCGGGTCATCATAATCTCCCCGGCTTTTATCATCACGGCCGTGGCCGCGGCCACGTCCTCGACCTCGGCGCCCCTTACCACTCCGCCCGCGGGGGCATTTTCTTCGGAACCGCCCTCGATATCGAAGGCATAATGGTTTCGCCGCAACTTCTGCTGGCCACACTTGGGCCTGTCGGACGGCTCCTTGTGCAGGGCGTCTTTATGCTGGGGGGGCATCCTTCGAAGACTCCTGCTTGCGCTTTTCCTTCGAGGAGCCGTCCTTCGGCGAGTCTTCGCCTTTCGCCGAGCCGCCGGCCTGGTTGGTGTCGGAGTCGTCACCCTGTCTTCGCTGCGGCGTCCTCTTCCGCTCGGCGTATTTCTTCCATTTTGTCGAAGAGCTTCGCCACCGTCTTGATCGGCTTCCGCGCATTATACTCAGTCATCGGGCCCGGGCGAAGGCCCTGTATGGCTGCATTGACGACGGTGGTTTCGTTAACGTCTTTGACTTGACAACGTACCTTCGCGAAGCGCTTGAAGTAGTCCCTAAACTTCTCCGAAGTCTTCTGCTTCACCGCGAACAGCTGGTCCGCGTCGACTCGCTCGACATAGTTCCCTTGGAAGTTGTTATAAAGGAGGTCGCGGACCTGCTACCACGCGTAAACGGAGTTTGGCTCTATGGTAAAAAACCAGGATAGCGCCACTCCTTGCAGCGCAAGGGGGAATCCCTTCGCCTTTGTAGTGTTGTCCTCCGGCGGCTTCGATTGCAGTTTCATACACACGCACAAACTCCCGAGGGTCCATGTCGCCTTTGTACAGCTCGATGACGCTGGGAAACTTGAAGTCTTCAGGCCACGCCGCCTGCTGCAGGCCCGCCGAGAGCGGGGACTCTGGATCGACACGCCGCAGCTGCACGCGGCTGGACGTGGGGGCGTCGCGGCTGTCTGCCCTCTCTGGCGTGGGCTCTGGTGCGACCGCATGCGCGGTCTGCTGGCTCCGAGCCTCCTGCAGATCTCGGACAACCCCGCGAAGATCCCCTAACTCCTGCCGGAATGCATTAATGGCCGCCAGCAAGGCGCCTTCCACCGCAGGTGCGGTCGGAGCCGTCGGCGCGCCTAGCGAACGGGTCGACGCGGCGATGGCTACCTCCCGAGCTCCCGAGTTGCCGGCTACTCCCCCGTGGCTAGCTCCGGCCACGCGGTCCGCGCCACCATCGGTCGCTGCGGCAAGTGTGGCGGGGTCGGTTGTCGTCGTGGCGGTGGTGGGGTCGGTCGTCGTCGTGGCGGTGGCAGGGTCGGTCGTCGCAGCGCGAACGCCGACGCCCACGCCGCCGCGCGCGCGCGCCGTCACCGCGACCACGACACCGACGCCGCAGCCACCGTACCGACGCGATGCCCGCCCGGCCGTCTTCTTCCCCTTCATCGCCGACGCCGACGAAGCTTTTGGTGCCATCCTTCGGATTTCAGCTTGCTCTGTCCTCCCCACAGACGGCGCCAATCGTTGTGGTTACTGCATCAAAGAGAGATGTGGTAGCGAGAGTAGGAGAATGACCGTAATGGCTCGGGTCCTCCCATGGCTGTATTCCATATATATGTACATGGGAGTGCTTTTACAATCATACCCTTACATCCGAGTATCCCCTTAAGGGGCACTTATGTCATTACACATGGCCTATTCTGGGCTTTATAACCTTCTAACAGGCCTGCTGGGTTTAGGTGGGGGCCACCCCTACAACATATATTTTCTAACACATCAAAGAATACGTGATTTGGAGTTTTCTATAAAAAGTTATGGCTATTAGAATCCATACTGCATGGGCAGACCGGGTGACGCACGAGAGTTGACAAAGTTGAGAAGTCCATACCTTGTACAATATCTTGAGGTCACATCCAGATATTCCATAACTTTCTAAAGGTTTAAGGGATTTTCTTTTCATGTTTTACATGGATTCAAGTTGTCCCAAACAAGGAAATTGAAGATAGGAAAGTTTGAAGTAAATTCAGACGTGTTCGGAATAGCCAGGATAGTCTAACTTGAAAATGCTATAACTTCTATGTACAAACTCCGATTTGCGTGTTCTTATACTATTTGTAAATATAACTTCAAGGCCTATGCAAGGGATCAAGTGCTAGCTTTAGATTCTATTTGTCTGTGACACAATTGCTAAAAAAATCCGACAGTAGAAAGTTTGGGATTTTCTTTTTTTAGTCTTAGTTATGTAAATAGCTTTTTTTTCATATTTTAGGTCTCTTAGAAAAGCTATATAAGCCATATACCATGTTCATTGTAAGGGAGGTGAGATTTATTATCTATGATATTAGATTGAGTTGAATAAACTGAAAAATCATTATGGTTGGTGGCCACGTTGTGCGTATGTTCTTGTGAATTTCCGACGAGAGATTCATCTTGGTATGCCAGTATCTTGCTATGGTGCTAATGCTTGTTCGCTGTATCGCAAGATTCATCCAGCGTTATCGTGGGTTGAGGTGCTTACAGGTGAGAAGACTATCTTCGGGTTTCGGTTTCTAACTACCGAACCCACCTATGTTGGTGACTCCTCCATACAACGAATGATTAGGCTAAAAGAACACATTTCGCTAGTTCACTAGTTGGATCCGCATAATATGAACTTCTCTTTGATTAAGACTACCACTTTTACTAATGAATTATGTCTGGTGGGCTGCTCTTTCTCTGACCAATTAAGTTATGAGATCAATAAATCAATGCTGCGCCGTTCAGATGATAGCATGATAGTTCCCATCATTGAAACTGCACAAGGAAAGGTGATTGAACATGTACCTGCATCTTCATCCTCAGTTTCTGCAGCCCTCCGTCTTGTTATATTTGTCAACATTCGTACTTTCTCTGTCAAAGTTTATATGACTTATTTTTAAATAGTCTTATCTATTAATATAAGATATATTTTATATTTTCATATAAAATTAATAGCACTTTTTCTTTATACCCTAATAAATATTTAGTATTACTTTATATTCTCTATATGCATGCATTAAATATAGTGCTTAGAGATAATAATTATAGATAGTATAGTCATTTTTAATATCTTCTTAGTCTATATGTCAAGAGAAAATATATCTTATAAATTTGAACGGAGAAGTATTAATTTAAGAAATACTTAATGAATAATGACTATAATACCTCTATTAAATAACACATAACAACCACTTAACATCTTCCAAAGCATTTAAGTAGAGATGAAAAGTAAAAGATTGCAATAACTATAATTTAGATTCATGAACAAATATATTGAAACATATGCTCTCAAGGTCATAGACAGATATAGCAAAATGGTGAGAGTACAAGCCGAACGTCTTTGGGGTACATTTGGGACGCAAAAAATTACAGGAAACATTTTAATTTTAATCAATGGACAAAAAAGGAAGTTCGTTATCACAAGATTTCCGTTGTGCTAAATATTTATGGAAATATACGAATTCGAGAAAGGTGGCTACAAATATTTATCAAGAACATCACCATCAGTCATAAAAGAACTAGTATAGAGCGGCAGAACAGCGAGCTTGGAGATAAACTAAGTTCCTTTTCATTGTCTTCAAAGATAAATTTGGGCAACCATGCTAGCATATTTACATTTCTATATTGTTAGCAATAAGCGCTGGTCAAAAGCATTACCAGCAAGTAGATCTCGTAATCTGATTATTACTTTCTATAATGTTACAGATGAATCTTAGGATATTTCATTCTTGTCTCCTTTCATTGTTCCAGAGGAGGATGGTTCACCACTAGAATCCGGTGATGCAGCTGCCTGCTGTGGCTCTTTCTTCAGAGAAGTGGGCATTCCTGAAACCTCCTGAAGGAGAACAAATGGTCTGAATTAGCATGTCACAAGCCTTATGGGCCACGGCGAGCATTATGAACCATATTGCACTAAAGAAAAAATTTATAACAGCCACAAATCCTATTTTTTTTAAAAAAAAATAACATAGTTAATAGCATGGACTTTGAAGTAGGACTTAATTCCATATAGCGTTTAGGGTTTTAGCTTTATAGATTTTATTATAAGGTTCTTGTTTTTTAACTTTGAGGATATTTTATTCTTAGCATATCCCCACTTGTTTGGGACAAAAGGCTTTATTATTATTGTTATTGTTGTTGTGATAGCATGACTGTCAGATGTGCCCTACTGCTTTACACAAGCCATTGTACTCAATGAAACCCATCTTTTGGATCGCCCAAACCATTTGCCCAATTTACAAACTGATTGATGTGGTCACTGATGTGGTGACCACTGATGACATGCGCCTCACCTTAGCCTGAGCGCTGAGACCGCAAATTTGACTTCAGTAACACACCACTAAGTTATTTGGGAGGGCTATCTCAACCCAAAAACTAAAGTGCACAAATCCTAAAGCAGTATTATTGGTAATCAGGTAGTGGATGGTTGCAAATCAGGCCCTCAATACGCTTTAAAATTTGTGCTTCCAATGTTCGGGAGAGCACAGAAGAACTGCTGTGAGTTTAAATCTCTCCTGGAAGCAATCTAGTGTATATTGAGTTATGTGGCAACAATTTCGACCTGGAAGTAATTATGAATTTCAAAATCAATGAGCAAATCATTTTGGAAATGACTAATTCCATATCAGGTCAACAAGCAAGAAGCAAAATAACAGACTGACAAAAGCAAGAGGTCTTGCAAGAGGCAAACCATGTAGTGCTTGTGGAACAACATAAAAGCTACTGGCATGGTACAAGAATTCTCAGAGGCTTGCTGCATACACCAGAGGAAACTGAATTGGGCAGGCATTTTATTACAGAAAAAATATTGCAGCTACAGAAGCCAAATAACATGGTCAGTGGTCACTCATTCACTATGCAAATTTTACATTTCTACTACGTTATCTACTAAAAATTTTGGCAGTCATAATTTTGCTTTCTCCCCATCTGCCCACGTTACTATGTTTTCCTGCTATGTCACATATATCATACACAAAATAATCAGATCACAACTGAGGTGAAAGAGGAGACTTGCCATGTCATCTAAATATAATTAGGGCCTAATTGACAGGACCAATGAGTAGATTGGCTTAATTTGCACAGTTTGAAGTTCAGGGGCTTGACCATACAGTTTTCAAAAGTAAAGAAGGCTCTTGCTTGCTTTGTTGGAGAAGTTAAATGAATCGAAATTGCACATACCAAAGCCAGCTTATTAATTCGGTTCTGAATACAAGAATACGGCTAACTAGGTTGCGGATAGCACCAGAAAGTCTTAATACTACAAAAGTTTGCACCAGGCACAAGGTGGACAGAACTATCGCACATACTTCATATAGACAGCTGAAAAATGTTCTAGAGGGACAAAAGGTAATCATTATATCCAATTGTTGTTGCTTAACTAGTACAGAAAACTACATTATAGGATGTAACATACAGGAATGTTAAACCCCACAGGAAGACCATAACGAACGATGACATAACCAAGACTGCAGGTTCTGAAACGATTGAAAACAATTTAATGTTTGGTGGTCATGCATGACGAACTGTAGCAAATATGCTTGTCTGAGTGACAAGATAAAGTCATCAACTTGCATAAACAATGTTATGCTGAGGCTCCAGTATCGTCGACAGGGCTGGCCTCAGCGCGCATCCTCAACAGCGGCAGCAACAGATGGCGCAGCATGAGGAGAAGATCAAGGGCTTGTTTAATTATCTTATCTTAATTAGTTATTTGTTTCCAAATTAGAGATTATCTTGTTAGGGGCTATCCTATTAAAAGGATCAGCGGCACATTGCATTCCTTAAGCAATAACAAAGTCCTTTCTCCCCACTCTTGTGCCACCAGCGCAGCATCAAGTCCGGCTGGCGCCACTGCACGTTCAGACATCCACCATTCCTATAATCTTTGCACCTAAACCTAGCCCACAACAATTTGGTATCAGAGACGATCACTGCACCTTCATCCATGTTAGGCAACAATGGTTCCGGTTCTACGGACACCAAGGGCACACAACCATGTTCGATCAACTCCAGGCCAGCGCATCGATGCGGAAGGCCATGGCAGCCAGCTCACCGACATCAACAACTCCATGAATAAGCATGGCCTGCAACTGACCACAATCAACAACGGCCTAGAAAGTCATGATGGTGCCTGGCGCGTCTGGAGAAGGCCGAGGAGGGAAGCGGCGTGCTCGGTGCACCGTCAGGACCGCCGCTCCAGCCGACTCAGACCGAGCGCGGCGAGGACACGGAGAACAACAAGGTACCTCGGTTTCACAAACTCGAGTTTCCAATGTTTGATGGGAAGGAGGATCCAATATTGTGGCTTACGTGCTACGAGTAGTTCTTCCGTGGGCAGCGAACCGTCGAAGAGGACAAGGTGTGGCTAGCGTTGTACAACCTGACTGACAGCACCCAACAGTGGTACATCCATCTGGAAGGTGATGAGGGCACGCCCTAGTGGACGCAATTCTCGGAGTTGATTAACTTGCGGTTTGGGCCACCCTTGCGCCATAACTCGATGGGCGAACTCGCCCAATTGAGATGGATTAGGACGGTGGCCGAGTACATTGACCAATTCTTGGTGTTGTTGAGCCATGCGGGGATGTTGTCGACACCATAGTAGATTCAGCTTTTCACAGTGGGCCTTCAAGAACCCCTTAGCATAGATGTTGAGCTTCAAGCGCCACATAGCCTCGAGGTGGCCATGAGCCTAGCCCATGCCTACAAGCGGCGTGCGCAAGTCACTACGGTGCTTCAGGTTAGACCACCAAGCCGACCAAGCCGCGGGGTAGGCAACAGCCGATTGTGGTAACGGCAACAACGTTGAGGACTACCACAGGGGCTACGCCGACCGTGGCTGCACCGACTGTAAGCGCAACAATGGTGATGGACGTGGGTGGCAAAACACGTTGGATCCAGTGCCTCAAGCCAACCCACATGGCGGAGAGGAAGGCGGGACTGTGCTACAACTGCAATGAGAAGTACATGAGGAACCATGGCTGCAAGCAATTGTAACTCATCGAGTTTGTACACCCCGAGGACGGCAAGGAAGAGGAGACAATGCAAGGAGTGCAAGGAGATGCTGCAACAAGGGATCATTTGACTCATCACGTCAGAGTTCTCCCCGGTACTACTCGTCAAGAAGCACGATGGCTCTTGGAGGTTTTGTGTGGACTATCACGCCCTCAATGAAAAGACGATCAAAGACAAGTTCCTAATTCCGATGAAGGAGCTCTTGGACAAATTACGCGAAGACGATCAAGGACAAGCACTAAAGAGCAAACCAACACCAAGTGGCACGGTCTCTTTTCACCATGGTGTTCGAAGACTTGTTGATCTCCCCTAGTCCACATTGAGGTAAGCCCAAATGAATTAGACTAGCTCCACAAATTAAGCCAAACACATCGATTCCACTAGTGGTAGCTCTTCCCCCCCTCTAGATAGATGAGTTTCAACCTTCACAACACGTCAGACTTTTCACAAGCTTCTTGAGAAGATCACCGGACCACGACACCTCCACGCCGTTTAGGAGTCAGCAACCTCCAAGAGTAATAAGTCAAGCCCCTTGCTTGACTCTCACCAAATGTAGCACATGCATACGTGGATACTCAATCCACCTCTAGAAACAACACATGCAAGTAGAGACTTCTCTCCTTGCTCATAAGGTGCAACACATGCACAATTGAGAGGAGAAGCTCACACTAGCTCGAGAGATTGGAATGAGATGCAACAACCTTGCTCACAACTGGCCACAAGAAAGTATTCATACCCCACACTATGAAGCTAGCCATTGGAATAAAATTTTAGCAAAAACAGCGGAATCTGGTCGAACCTCAGGCATAAGGCCGGTCGTATCGACCTACTCGCAACGGCTAGAAAAACTAGGCATTACAGTCACAGCCGGTTAGACCGTGCTCGCTAGACAAGAACAAAAAAAGGTTCTATGAAAAAAACAACCGACGACAAAGCCCGGTCAAACCGCGCGGCTGGTCAGACCACTCATATAGAGCCAGTTAAACCGCTGGCTGATCTAACCGCTCACACAGAGCCGGTCGCACCACCAGCCGATCCAACCACTCATACAAAGCTGGTCGCATTGCTGACATAGTGTTGGTCACACCACTCACAAAGAGCCAGTCAGACCGCCCTGAAATTTCCAGCAGAGACAAACTACATGTACTTCAACACATTTGCAAAACACATTCGCAAATCGTAGTACTATGCAATCAAAGGTCAACGGATGATTCTCAACAAGTTGCAAAATACATTCGCATACTTTATAATCATGACACAAGGTTTAAGAGACATGGACTCAAACCGTTTACAAAACATATTCACAAACTTAAATCACATGCTACATAGATTATGCAAAACACATTCGCAAACCTAAGCATCATGCCAAAAGTAGAGAATATAGACTTCAATCATTTAGAAACTCTAGTCACATGCAACAAGGATTTGACGTATGCGCCTCAAATATTTGCAAAACACATTCACAGATACTAGCATAATGCTATGGAGAGCTAAAGCAAGTGGGATTAAGTTATCAACACATGATGAAACTCAGCTACTAGGCAAGACTATTCTTAATAGTACGGTAACCTATACTAGCAATCCGGTTTCCCAACCAAACATCGAGATAGGTAAATGACTAGGAACACATCCTTAGTCTATGCTAGTTATACTTGTGTCTTGTGCATCCTCTTAAAACTTGATGACAAACATCTTCACTTCAAGTCCAGATACTTGTCTTGATGTGTATCAACACATGATGCATCATCTTGACTCGATGGCTTTCAACACATGAAGCCATCCACCACTTCGGAATCTCGACTTAATGACCATCAACATGTGATGTTATCCTTCATCCCGGATCTTGACTTGATAACGATCAACTCATGACGTATTTCTATGTTATCATTATCATGGAATCTAACATATTTCACCAACTCATGAAAAATATTAATCCTACAAACGGTTACTATCAATTCCTAAAACTCACCATTAACATATAACGGCAGGGCTAGATTCTTTAGGTTGGCGCCACCATGCCACCGAGAGTTCAAACCATGAGCACCCATCCACCATTCCTACAATCTTCACCACCTAAACCTAGCCCACAACAAACAACTATTGCCAAGCAGTGCATAATCTCATAGCACCACAGTTCCTAAGCACAAAAGGTGCCCTACAGGAATAATGAATTAGCAAAAGGTACCAAATTTGTTCTTGTATTTGGCTTAGGGTCAAATTTGTCAGCTTACTATAGTACATCAGTACTAAAGGCTCAGAGCTGCATATATTGCTAGGGTTGAAAACGGTCGGAAACGATCGGTAGGAGGTCAAATCACTTTCAGTTTCACATTATTTTCTCGAAAACGAAATCGATACGATATTGTCGGAAACGAGAACGACATCGATATTCCGGTAAATTCGGAAACGAAACTATTCGATCAAAAGTGCATCGATAACGATCGAAAATCATGAAAGCGATATCTAAAATACAATAAACACACCAATCGCACAAACATGACAATAGCAGATATATTGACCATGGCCTTGCATGTTTATGGGATCCTATCACAAATGAAGTGCAAATGTTCTCTTATTAGTATAAGATATAAATCTACACAGTGAAATAGTGCATCAGTGATACAAACATAAAGATTATATTAAAGCAATGGCCCATTCAAATAGTTGCACGGCTCCAGTTGCAATGGCCCATTAGCATAAAGAAACTTCATTACACTTTCATAAGACAGAACAGGAAACAAAAGACGCAATGAAGTGCTATATGGACTCCAGCTAAACATAAGACACTAGCTAAAAATTCTGCTCCTTCCTATGTACTCCAGCAATTAGAGTAAGTGCTGTATGGAAACACAGAAAATAATATTATGGGCAATGAAGTCGGGATATTCCGGACTAGTTAAACTCAATTCCCCTGCAAGTGCTCCCCTTGAATGCAACACTATGACGAACCTCACAAAGACAAAACGCTGTGAAAATGGGCCATTAGCGCATTGCAACCTAGTTAGTGCATAATAAGCTCATTGCAACAAGGATATATGTCATTTTCGATATATCTGAGTTGGCTAGATCAATATTGATATTGAGCTAGACAAGACTTTTTACATGCATTTGGAACACTAGCAAGTGTTTTCAGAAGCCAGAAAGTGCCAGATAGCTTCAGTCCCAAGACAGTACCAAAGTGCTTAATTAACAAACCTAATGTGTTGCATCACAAGAATGATGTAAAATGAAACATTCCCAAGTGCATATGCATTGAACTTGTAAAAGTAATAACCCAGTGCATGCCATCTCAAAATAACAAATATGTAGAGCAATAGAGGTATATATTCTATTTTCCAACAACCAAACTATAAGCAAGCCATCAAAATAACAATAATCTCAGAACTACGCATGGCATCATTTTCATTTCAGGATTACAAAAACATTCAGATTTCAGCATCCAATCAAAATAGATGATGCTTGGTTTAACACACCTGGACACCCCCAAGCAAGGTCCCCCGAGCAGAGCACTCCCTACCCCCAAAACCCCCCGAGCGGCACGGAGACGGAATCCGGCGGATGAGAACTCGAATTCGCCGGCGGATCGACGGAGCCCCTCTCCCAATCGCGCGAAATGGCCACAAATCGAGGGGGAGTGAAAGGAGAGGTGGAGGGGAGGGGGAAAATCGCACATTTCGATTCGCTCGTCCCTGCTTCTCCGCTTCCGCTCTGCGTGGGGAGGAGGGAGGGAGGAGGAGGGAGTTTTCAGGGGGTTGAGTCGTCCTTACACAGTGGAGTGGACCGAGAGGGAGCTTACCAGACGAAGCTGAGGCCGCTGCTGAGGTTTGAGAGGCGGCGAGGTTGATAGGGAGTGGTGCCTCTGCCTCCATCACTCGCGCTCGGGGGCCTCGGGGTGTTGCATCCGCCGGCTGATCCGCATCTCCAGCCGGCGCCATCTTCGTCTCAGATGTGGCCACCGACCGCCTGAAGAAGGGGAAGGACGGAGTCGTGAGGGTGAAGATGTGGGGGCGCTCAGTAGTCAGCGGGCTTGCCTTTCACTCCCCCCGTGCCTGCGGACTCGGGCGGTCCCTGTCCGGCGGCGGCGGCGACTAGGTCTAAGGCTGGCGTGGGGATCGGATCAGTCGGTCGGAGATTCAGAGCCGTGTGGTCGTGTGGAGAGTGGAGTGGCCGAGTGGAGGAGGTCTGGCCGAGACAGCAGACGGAAATGGGGACTAACGGGCCTGGGGTGTTTAGCGGTCCCAACGAACATGAGGGGGTGGGCTGGTTTTCGGTAATTACCGACGGTATTTTATCGGGTAAATACGGTATTTTTCGCAAACGATCGGAAGAGAGCTAAATCGTTTTTGTTTTCGTTATCGGATGTTTTTACCGTTCTCGTTTCTGTTTTATCGGTTACCGTCACCGTTTCTGTTTAGGGGGAAAAATCGGTAATTTTTCGAAAACGATGTCCGGTAACCGAGAATTACCGTTTTCGTTTTCAGCCCTATATATTGCTACAGAATTTTAAGGTGTATTAGCCCTTCCACTTAGTAAATAAAGCACTCCTGCTTTGCTTAGAAAAGGGTAAAGGATTAACAAAATTTTTGCTAGTCAAACCACAAGGAATAAAATGTTCTAAAACTTTGTAGAGAGACAAGTTTGATTACAGAATAAAGCAAACGGTGTCAAGCATATCAAGGCCTTGATCTCTATTAATTTTCGGAACATTTCTGGCACTCTACTTGGACTAGTGGAGCATTATAATCCTTTAATCATTCTCATTCTGACATGGACACAAAAACGAAACTATAAAAAGAACAGCGTGTTCAACTGTTCATATGCTTGAGGAGAACTTTTAAAAAAAGTTCATGATGATAAATGCACGTCATGGACAAATCACAAAAATAAAACTCGGGATAATAAATATACCTTCATAAGATGCAATCTGAGATCAGTTGGGCGAACTCCCTCGCCTATGCACACCATAACAAACTGTGAATAGTGGAAAAGGACATCTGCAGCAGCTTGCTTCTTCTGTTCAGTCTGCAATACATAGCACACCATAACAGCAAATATCAAGCACAATTCCTAGTAAATTTAGATCTATATGGACAAGTGATTTTTTTAAAAAAATACAAGTTTCTATGGATGGGATCACATCCTCTCGTCACCCCCATTATTTTGCATTTTGGCCACTATATCTTTAGTTTCGACAAATGTACTCCCTCTGTTTCACTATGTTTGTCGATAGATTCGGGAGTCCCCATTTCAAAATGATTGTCCGTTGAGGGCATCAAAAGTATAGTTATTACAATGTTTTCACTCTCTGCCCTTATTTCAATGCTTTGGAAGAGGTTAAGTGGTTATAATATGTCATTTAATAGGTATATGTACGGTCATTTCTCATTAACTTTTTTTTAGATTGTTTACTTGTCTATGTGCATGGTGGGTTGTGGACAAATATTGTGACACAGAGGGGATACCATGTTTCCTGTCGGTTTAATCTAAGCTCAAAATGTTAAATAAACGGTGGTTAGAAGCTACTCAAACTTTGCCAAAACAAAACTATGATTTGACGATTACACTATTTGAAAATGTCATTGATCAAGAAAACTGACCCAAGTATAAGCATAAACTCAAGATGGACCTATCCAACAATTAGAAGGTACTCCAATTTTTCCCAAGTGATCAACCAATTGAACATTACAGTATTTAAAGATCTCGTATGTGAGATCTAGCATTGGTAAACAAGGCAGTAGCTCTACCATGTGTTCAAACCAAACCAGTGCAGACTGGATTCCAATCGAAAGGTGGGGAGGTATAGCAACAACAAAAAAGAGAGCAAAGAACCGGGACTCCTTCGTTCCTTTTACCTCGTAGTCATCCTCAGAGGCCATAGAAGTGTTTCGCGTAGCCATACTTCGTCTACCTTCTTATTCTGCTACAAGCAGGGAACAGATCATATCAGGGGCGGACCTAACGTGGGACATGGGGGTTCAGTTGAACCCCCAAAAATATGGAAAAATAAACTGCTACTGGTAATCCACAACGCAGCAAGCAAATCCACCACAAACTCCATGGAATGTACTATCCATCCCAGAAAGGAAGATTTGGATGAGATTGCTCACGGAAAAGAAAAGATCCTCAGGAGCAAGCTAGGGCTTGCTTACCAGCGAAAGAAGAGAAAAATCCGGCAGAGCGGAGGACGACGACGACGCCTAGGAGAGAATAATTCCTTCGCTTCGAGGGTTAAATGACGTTGGCGTGAGAATTTGAGACAAACGGCGAAGCAATAGCCGCCGCCGCCGTCGCGACGAGATATGGAAAAGAGTTCAAGGAAGAGGATGGGCTGGAATAGGGATGGCAATCGGGCGCGGCGGGGACGAGGGGCGGCGAGGGGCAGCGAGGAGCGGCGGAAAAAGGGGCGGCGAGGAGCGGAGATTTGGTGTGTCGGCGAGGAGCGGAGATTTGGTGTGTCGGCGAGGAGGAGAGGCGGCGGAACGAGGGGCGGCGAGGAGCGGCGGAACGAGGGCCGGAATGAGGGGCGGCGGCTGGGACTGGGATCTGGTGTGTCGGCGAGGAGGAGAGGCGGCGGCTGGGATCTGGAGGTTTCGGTGGATTGGACTTTGGGACTGTGTGTCGACCGAGATTTGGAGGCCGCGTGGTGGACTGGACCGACTGTGGATGTTAGGGTTAGCTGGTTTTAGAGGGCCCACTTGTTAGTTTATTTCACGGGTAAACGGATGAGACGGGTACGGATAAAGCTAATCTATACCTATACCCGTTTACTCGATGGACAGAGATTTCCCCCATTTTCCTACCTGTGGGTAAAAAATCTATTTCATACCCGACTCCATTAGGGTATTTACCCACGGGTACACGGGTAAACGGGCACAATTGACATCCCTAGGCTGGAACTAGAGACGAGAGAGGTTTGGGATTGGGCTGTGAGGATTGCGGATTTGGGGAGGAGGGACAGGGGCGGACCATAGGATATGTCGGGGTGGGCCACGGTATACCCTGAGCCCAGCCGAACGATTCGCCCAACTGAGGGGAGATGTCTGTCGAGTGGAGGGCGGCGACGGGCGATCTGAAGGAGCGGAGAGCGGCTTGGCGCATCGCTACGTCCAGCGTCCGCCACTGCCAACGCAGCGCCGTGGAGTCGCAGTCATGCAGTCCTTCCGGCCGTGCTCCGGCATCACGGGCCCTTACGCCATCTTCCTCCGCGGCAATTCGACTCTAGGCTCGCCATGAACCCCGTCTGTCTGAGGGCAAGTACTGCTACTCTTGGTTTCTTTTCTAACCTTAATCTTTGGGAGTGTCTATTTGCTTGCGTGTGGACTTGTAAGGCATAGGACCACTATGGCATTGTATTGGGGGTTGACAACATAGACACATTGTGAAGGAAAAATCGGTGTTTAAGGGTCTATTACTCCTACTCCGATGAACCCCCCGTTTAGGGCCTCCAAAGCCTACTACTATATCTACTGTTCGGTCTCGTAACCATAACAGAAAGTGCTGTGGCTTCGTTCTCCAAGACTCCAACATGAACACATGAGTGATCTAGCATTTAGGTCGTCCTGAAAACACAGAAATCCTATATGGATAAAGAGTAAAACCTCATTAAGTGAATAGCCCTCCAAAGAAATGAGTCCATAAAATCCCTTTCCTTTCCATCAATCCACAAACTCTATGCCTGAACAAAGAGAATAAAGTTCCTATTTAGTTGAAATTAATGTTTTGAATGGTTGAAATTTTAGGTGTTCACTAGTACTTACACAAGCTATAAGGTTAGGATAATCGATTATAAGATGAGATGAGCTAATCTTTAAACCGCTTATAATCTCCAAGACTAAAATACGAAAGTTGTAGATGTGAGACTTGACAGAAAAGATGCCTTCCATCGCATATTCAGGAGACATGTAGTAGGCTAAAAAAGTCAGACAAGTAGTATTGTAAGTCTCTTTTATGTATATTTGAGACTATTAGTATGGTGTTTGAACTATTTATATTGTAATTTGTGTAAGTTTCCAACTTAATCCTTGAATTTAAGACTTATCATATTATTTAGTGCCTGTATACCGAATTACGTGCAAATTTTACAATTATTTACCGAATTGGCAAATGGTTTTACCGAATTGCATATGAAAATTTTGGTGCGGCATACCCTTTGGTAAAATCCTAGGTCCGTCACTGAGGAGGGAGGAGGATAGAAATCTTGACGATGGTCTGTCTCTTGTGCGGAAAATTGGGATCTATTCTAGAGAGACTCGTTGAAGGTCCACATGTCATGCATGTTACTTAACGCTGGCCATTGTATCGCTCGGCTACTGGGTTCGTCAGTTTTGCCTTGCTGTATGCACATGTGGACCGTGAGGACCAGTTGCTGATTGTTGGCTAAGGGAGCAACGAGCAGGCCGGGGAAAATCGGTGTCAATCAAGAGAAGAAAAGGAGGAGTAGCAACGGGACAAAAGCAGGGGAAAAGGCAGAAAGAGATCATGGTTTTCTCGCTCCTCACTTGGGTAACGATTTGATTTTCTCTATGTTTATTAATTTAATTAGAGATTAGAGTTGGGATTAGAGAGAGTGAAAAGTATTCATTAGGGAAAAGACTAGTATATCGGCTAATCTGGTATATTGTTCTCTTGTAATGTTGGGTACTGTATGAGAGTAATTTGAAAATGTTATCTACTAGATAATTGTAGAGAAATTCGTTCGATAGTTTTCTGTACAATATTTATTTATGTTGATCAGATAAATAGATTTTAAGCTATGAATTTTGTAATCCGGCTATCTGGTAAATTTATCATCTTCTAGTACCATATATTAATCTGTAGATTAAAATTACTAGATGAAATATTGGATGATTTATCTACATAAAAGATGTAGATAATTAAGGGTTCTAGAGATCCCATGAACATGATCTTAAATCCAGATATTTTCCTAGAAATATCTAGATATTTTAGATGCTTTATTCGAAAGAATTTGATGGTGCCAATTGTCATAAATCTAATGGTCACAAGAATCTATATAATCCTTTCAATCCAAAATATACATCATTTGGGAGAGTTGGTTTGGTTTATAAATATTTATATTTTATTTTTCGGAAGCAATATGTTCAAAGTGCCCATGTTAATTATTATTCTTAGAGAGAGGTAAATCATAAATAGAGACAACATATGTCAAAAACAAAAATGTGTACTACTTCATTTTCTTTGTGTGTGAAAAACACCATTAAATATGCTAACATAGAAAAAAATAAGAAAAGAGAAGTGGGTTAAAGTTAATATCTATTTAAAAACAAAGTGCACACTTGTGTTGTCAACTAAAGTTGTAATAGTTTTACTCTAAAAAGTTGTCATTGTGCTGTCACCAAATAAAGTGTTAGTATTAGTTTATTATTTCAAATTTTTTAGTGTTATTGACTTTCAATAGACTTAGCAATATGACTTTTATCTTCATTTTTTATAAATCAATATAAATATATATTAAAAAATGTAACACAATGTAATTAGCGAACACCCATTCATAAAATCCTAAATCCGCCATTGGATCAAACACAGGGGATTGCACTTACAGATGGGTTGCGCTTAAACAGTCTCTGCAACCATATGAAAAATTACATTATTAACAGCTGACGCCGAATCGCCAAGATTACACGATCGGCGGGAATCGAGCGAGCGGATCCGAAGCAATTTTATTGCTCGGGGCATCGGATTGGACCCGATTAGGGGGGATTAGGGCTTACCGAGCAGAGCAGGTGGGAATCCGGACCTCCAATCCGGGGAAGGCGAGGCGGCGAGGCCGGAGGAAGAAGACTGGAGCGGAGGGCAGAGGAGAGTAGGTGGGGAGTAATCGAGGAAGGCGAGCTCGAGATGGGAACGGGAGCCGCCAGCGCTCGAGAGGAGATTGCAGCTTTTGTGTCCTCTTGATCAGAGTCGGGCTTGAGCTCGGGCTGGGCTTGGACCAGGGGAACAAACGCCGACCAATCTCGGACTGCATCTTGAAGCTCAATATGTCTTAACAGGAAGGGCCTATTCCTCCATCTATACCACCACCTGTGGACTCGCTTGTTGACCCTGGAATCCAGGATCACGCGGTCGGCCCATCCGTAAACGGGAGTCCAGACTTACCCTGTTTGCTTAGAAAAATCAAAAATTAATATGAATATCCAATTTTTAAAGTAGCTTCTTCACTTCTATCATTACCGTCTCGCTCCGAGGATTAGGCAGAGGGTCATAGTGCATCACGCACCCCACTCCTCTCACTTCCATCACACGCATGCATCTCTTTCTCACTTTTTTCACCGCTCACCTCCTCCTTTTAAAAGCCACTTTTTCAGCCATTGCTATTTATTTCAAACAAAAGCCACAGCGAAAAGCTATCAGCAAAAGTCAATACGAATGTCCCCTTAACCCACGCTCTCACTCACTAGGGTTAGTCGGTTATGCTCATGCTTGATGCGGGTGTTTGCGGCTGGCAGAGGAACACAAAGTAGGACTAGCTGACTAGGAGAGGGTGTGGGCGGCTGCAGCTGCACGAGCTATTTGGCCCGAGCTGACAGCCCATAAGTCAGCCCACACGCAACCTAGTCTTCTTCTCCAACTCTTCAACTACATTGAGGCATTGACCATTGCATCACCTTCGCTAGTTCGCTGCTGCTTGCTAGCTTCTGGCAGCACCCTTGTCCTAGGCTTCTTCTTCACCTCTGGTTGGATGCAAGGTGGGTGGCCCTCAGCGTTCGGCCAACTTAGTTTTGGCGACCGCCCGAGCTTCTCCATAGTGGTGGCTCTGCCCCTATGACCAAGGTGTGTGAAAGAGAAGAGTAGAGAAAATGAAGAGCATATGTGGTCTGAGTAAACTTCTTTCCCCCAATGATAGGTGGGTCATCCTACTCATCTAAATTGTTTCGCTATGTCATGAACCACTTTAGCCAAATCGGTTAGGAAAAAGCAAATGTGGCATATCTCTACTACTTAAAAAAAGAGTTAGTGATGGTGGTTTACCACCATCTCTTGGTGGTTCATCTACCATCTCACTACCTCCCACATTAGTTTTGTATTGACAGGTGGACCCACCACTTCATGCACGTGCGCGCCTCCCCTCCAAGTCCACAAAAAATCGACTACCTAACTGACTAACCCCACAACCACTGTCGTAGATCCCCACAGCTAACCCTGCACGGCTGCACTGCCTCCATCTCCGCATCTCGCTGCTAGTGAACGACAGCCAGAATCGACTACCCCGCCTTCCTCCTTCACCATCCCCCTCATATCCCCGGGCAGCCTCGAGCTGACGCCTCCCTCCCCATCTCTCTGCCTACACCCCCTCCCCATCTCTCCATCGATGCCCTCCTCCCCATTTTCTAGTCACCTCCTCATCGCATCTATCGCTGCTGCCTCCCCAGCGCTTCCCCCCGTCGCCACCTCCCCATCCATCAGCCACCTCCTCTCCTTAACTTGACATCATGAATCCCCCACATCCCCCTATCTCAACCTCTCCTCCCTCTCCCCACCAGTGATAGGAGAGACAGTGCAACCCCTTGATGAGGGGGAGACGACATGTCACAGCTTTTGCCTCTTACTTGCGTAGGGAAGGGCACGAGAGATCTACGTGGAAGGGTGAGGGGAAGGGCGATGTAAGAGATTGGTGCAGAAGGGCACGGGGGTCCTGTGTGCATGTGCGCATGGGAGATCAGCGCATGCATGGGTGCGGGTGCATCCCATCTCAACATTTTGGGGAAGACGGCCATCAAGATGGCAGACTGGATCTGGCCATTCTCGGCAACTAGCGACCGTATCCGCGTGGAGTGGAGGCGACGAGGCATTGTCCTCCTCACTCTCCACCTCCTCGCGCGTTGGCTGTGGGGTGGAGGCAAGCTTCACATTGACAATAGCAGCGACATAATGGCATGGCGACGGCGTGGATCCATGACGGTGGTGTAGATCTACATTGACCCTAAACGCACGGCCAGCCTCCACGAACTCAAGTAGCCTCCTCCCCTAATCCCACCTCTATCCTCCACTGTGTGTTGTGCCTCTCCATGCTGCATCTGCCTTTAGGCCATTCGCCTCCACCCGTGCTGGCCAGGAAGAAGACGGAGGTAATGCGTGGCGATAAACCACCATGATAGAGACTAGAGAAAACCGGTACACATTAACAACTGGACCTGTGTTGTTAGTCTCTCCTCCAATTTGCTTGCCCTTAACCAATGCCCTAAACCCAGCCGCACGTTGTCCTCCCCTCCCCTTCCCCACCTCTAGTTGACACCATGATCTCATCAACCCTTCCTTGTTGGCTCAGTCACGAGATCCGATGGCGGTGCAATGGCTGTATTTGGCGTGTTCCTCCCCAATGGTGGCTGGTTCTGGAGGATGAGCAGAAACTGCCTCCCCACCTCCCCTATTTTCCACACTGCCCTCCTGCTCTCTCTGTCATCTGCCTGCCACGCTTTCACACTCTCCTGCCCTGGCCGTCGCAACCTCCTAACACACTGTCGTGCCCTCACCATCGCTGTCATGCCCTCTTGCCACGCCGTGGAGCCCTCCTGCGCCAACGATGCTACATCATCGTCGCATCCTCCTATCACAACTTCGTCCTCCTATCATACCCTCTTGCCCCTCTCTATCACGTGCCACCATAGTCACAATCCCTTCCTCCTCTGTTGCATGTTGCCACGACCACACCCTCTTCGTTGCGGTTAGTCCATGCCCTATCGTCCTGCTCTCACCACCACAATCACTACCTATTATGCATGGATATGTAATTTATGTCATATCAGTGTGACACTTCCACCAAATGGTGCTCATGTCCCTGGTAATCTCTACCACTAAAAAACCACCAGTTGTAATCTTTTCTACAGTTACCATAACAAATATCCCCCACAGTCAAGACCTCTCCTAGATGCACCAAACCAACTGCACCAAAAACCAGCTAACCTTTGAAACGAAGGGACGATATCCACTCTAGCCTCTGCTTTCTCTTACTCACTCAAATCCAACGGCCCAGGTTGTTTGGATCATACCTCATCCCATCCGATCCCGCGCCCACCCCGCGCGCGACTCCCCCTCTCCCCCATCTCCCACATGCGCGACTCATCGACTCCTCCTCTCCTCTCCCGCACGCAGGAACGCACGGCGGCGTCCTCCCACCCCGCGCGGCACGGCCGCGTCCTCCCACCCCGCGCGTCTACCCCGACGCCCATCTCCCACTGGGGCGGCGGCACGGCGGCGCCCTCCCACCCCCGCGTGACTACCCCAACGCCCCATCTCCCACGGGGCGGCGCGCGGCGGCGATCCTCCCCACCCGCGACTCCTCTCTCCCGGCGGCGCGCGGCGGCGATCCTCCGCACCCCGCGCGACTCCCCTCTCCCACTGTGGCGGCGCGCGCGGCGATCCTCCCACCCAACGCGCGACCCCCTCTCCTCGGCGGCGGCGCGGCGGCGATCCTCCCCACCCCGCGCGTGACTCCCCTCTCCCACCGGGCGGCGCGCGGTGGCGATCCTCCCACCCGCGCGACTCCCTCTCCCACCAGGCGCGCAGACAGCGCGATCCTCCCCACCCCGCGCGCGACTCCCCCTCTCCCCCGGCGGTGGCGCGGCGCCCACCCTTGCATTGAACTATGTTGATTCTCTAACAAATTCAGGTCCATCTCACTTTTTCCTATTTGATGATCGAGTTCCAACACCTAGGACAGTATATTCAAGAACAAAGAGGATAGTAAGAAAAAGTTGTTACTGCATATGCATTAGTTCCATGTGCTTCCATGTGCTGCTGTGATTGTTGTTGTAGCTACTTTCTGTGTGAAAAATGTGTGAATGACTGCATGTGTTTTTGTTTGAGGAAGATATTCTATCTATAATATAAATGTTTGAAACAATTAGCAATTTAGCATAGACAGCACACTGTTTGGAACATGTCAAGTATAAGACATATAACCACACCTCATACGTGTAGTCTGTGTCAACATTACTTTCATTTCTGCATGAATCAGTTGAGACTGATAACCCAACAATGGTTCTTGATTCCAATTGTTTCAAACCCTACATCAAGGAGGACACAATATTGTAAATACTTTGAGAAAAAAAAATAAGCTCATGGAAATTTCAAATGTTACCTAATGTAGATACCATGCAAAATTATTACATAAGCATGATAACAGACTTCCATAAAAAGTTGAAATGTGGCTATGTTTACTTTCATCATTTGACTCTCTAACGTCATTGACTTTGATATGCTAACTCTCTCTGTCAACTATTCTTCATACCAATAATTTTTCAGATAGAATTCACAGAACCTAATGGATAGCAAGATAATCGATTAGATGGATACAAAGATTGCCGCTGACATTTCTCCGCACCCTCATTCAGTTTGTTTCACAAGTAGGTAAATCAGATGCGGCAATTTTGGTGACATGGGGAGAGGCGAAACCCGCGCTGCATTTACCGACATATCAAACATCATCGGTCCGGTATGTTCGTTGCCATCATACTGGTCAATTTCTTGAATTGTTTTGCGAGATTGTGACACGATTCTATATCACAAGAATGAAACATCACTGCAGATGAGGAGTTGCTAAAGAGGAAGAGAGGAATAGAAAACAACGTGAATACCGCACGAGAAAGGGCCAAGAAAGCATTGAACAAAGAGAAGAACGGAATAGAAAGCAACGTGAATACCGTGAAAGGAAAATAGAACTGACAACATCAACGACGCCTCGTCATGGTATTCCTTATCTGTTCCTGTATACTATTCTTTGTTTACGCATCAAAAGGAGTAACTCTCTTTTTTTTACCATCATATGATGTACACCTATATCCGGTTACGATGTTAAAATGACAGATGCGATATATTCCACCTTCGCACCATCTCGGTCGGGTACGTTCAATAAACAACTCAGTGTAATTGATTATTGATTATAAATGTCGTATGAGGACAATCACCACAAGAGAGTGTTGTTTCTGTCATTTATCAAGCATCAAGACATCATAAACAACTCAGTGTAATTGATTATAATAAATGTTGTAGGAGGACAATCAACACAAGAGAGTGTTGTTTCTGCCATTTATCAAGCATCAAGACATCATAAACAACTCAGTGTAATTAATTATAATAAATGTCGTAGGAGGACAATCAACACAAGAGAGTGTTGTTTCTACCATTTATCAAGCATCAAGACATCATGACGAAGAAAATGTTGATCCAAATGAGTCCAGTGACTGGCTACATAGGAATGATGAGTACGTCAGGAGGCAACGACCACCATTGAGGCCTTTGCAGACCGAGAGTTCAAACGGCATCGTAATTAATACAGGTCCAATACATCTTACTAAAACATTGTATACATTTCTAGGGGTAGAGATTGACTCTAATATATAGCACGTGCATCATTATTATATCTCTTGTGTACATTGTTGACTGTGTGCCTCTTCAAGCACCGCCAAGTCGCTCAAAAGCCAAACGGTACTGAATATGGATGCGCCAACCAAGGAAAAATTGCTACAACAGAGACGGGACTATAAGAAGGCGAAAGCAACACAAAACGAGCAGCGAGCATGCCCTACTCTTGCCCAAGAAGAAAATGCTGATCCTATGCTTGTGCCACCTGTACAGCCGAGATATGTAGAGCACAATGACGTCGAGTTTGATAGTGCTTTATTCGAGCCTACAAACCATGATTCTGATGATGAAGGTGGGTTTTACACATCTGTTCACCAATGTAGTTTTTTCTTTGTCGGAATTATGTTAAAAGCATCGTGTTATTTTCAAACGTCATGCAACAGATCATCTACATGACATAGAAGAAGAAGGATGGGACATAGGAGAGGCTCTCACAAATTTTGAGACCATGCAGTTTCTTGGTGAAGGTAACTCTTGCTTAACTTGTAACCATGTGAAGTGATTACCATATTGACATATTTCTATATATAAATGAATGTGCATTCCAATGTATCGTGTCAATGATGATTGCACCGCCATGGTGCACTGATGATCCTTATGATTTCGTCTACCATAACTTGCCGGAAAGGCACCATGTTTTGAAAAAGGTTCCCGATCGCCGATATTGTGGAGCCATGAGATTTGAAGGCGAACCACCGGATTTCGTTGTCGAAAGGAAAGATAAGATCGCATATTCATGATGTACCGCTGAGTTGAAGAGGTTGTTTACAAGTCACTTGCATACCGATGCAAAATATTTTAGAAAACACATATGGTACTTCAACTCTCACTTCTCTTTCACAAGTCTCGGAGTTACACCGACCAAGATACAAAGACCGCACTGCATCGCATATATACATTCCGTGTACAGGTGCAATGTATCATCGTCGACCATTTAGTGCCGTGGATCAAAAGGGCCACGTCACTTGCAACTCTACTTTTATGATACGTAAGATGAAACATTGTCGCATAGAGTGAAAAGGTCCCCTGATCTTGATATAAACCTCATAAGAAATGTGCTCAGGATACTACAAGTAGATAACCCTTATGTACAGACCTTTAATAGAGTTGGCTCTATTCCAAATCTTGATGACTATGTAATTGAGCTCAACACTAATGTGACACTGACCAATAAGGTACAACCTCTTCTCAATTACTCAACATTTTACATTTTTTTATTTATACTATAGTGCCCAACAATTTTTAAGTTTTTTTATAACCAGTGAAGGTACATTTTTATGTTTTTTTAATTCCTGCATAACATTTTAAGGTATAATGCCCCTACCGCCTCACAAGTTGCTGCCATCTGGACGAATGGAAATGATCCCCAAAGATGTTTTGATAGGAGTGTTATTGTATACCCAAGAGGAGAGAAGATGCGCTATATCAAAGCATATCATGGTTGTTATGACCCATTAGCATATCCTTTATTTTATCCTAGAGGAGAAACTGGATGGAATCAGTTCATGCCGTACAATGACAGTCCCACAAATTCGCTGTCTCCTACCAATGTTGAGCATTCAAGACAAGAACCTACGGGTATACAAACACGAACTCAATTTATTAGGGGTGTCTGGATGTAGATGCAATCCTATTAAGAATATATACTAATGTATTTCCATTTTGATGCAGAGGATGGTGAAACAGACAACGACATACAAAGAAGGTGATTACTTAAGTAGAGTTGTAGAAACAAGTCAATCTACAAGGTTTGTGACAAAGAAGAGAATACTATTGCTTTATGATGCAAGTTAGAAAGGGTCTTTTAACATCTTGTTATTTGGAGGAGGCTTTTCCAACAATGGGCCGTCGACATGTATATAAAGATCGAGTCCATGAGGCTTGACTGGTATTCTAACCCTGAGAACCAGAAACTCATAAGGGCTGAACTGTACCAAGTGAGTAGAAGAAAATCTCTTATATATTTCAATGCACATGGATAGTAGCTATTTGACTGATTAAGCAAATATTTTCTTATCTGTGCCATAGGGCTTGACCGATGTAATTTCTGCTGGAGAGACTAGAGCTTCAGAGGTTGGAAAGAGAATTGTGCCGCCTGCTCATTTCCGGTGGTGATCGCGATATGCAGCAAAGATTTCTTAATGCAATGGCTATTGTCCAGCGTTTCGGTAAGCCAAATTACTTCATTACAATGACTTGCAACCCGTATTGGGAGGAGGTCACAAGCAATCTTGAACCTGGACAAAAACCCCATATCGGCCGGATCTGGTGTCAAGAGTATACCGAGCCAAATTACGCCCTATCAAGGATTTATTGATAAAGAAGAAATATTTTGGTGAGGTTGCAGCATATGTGCATGTGACTGAGTTTTAGAAGAGGGGCTTGCCACATGAGCACATCCTATTGATTATGAAAAAAGGATGTAAGTTAACAAGCCCAGATGCATATGACAAATACATCTCTGCAGAGATTCCCGACAAGGACAAGTACCCTGTGTTGCATAACCTGGTCATTAATCATATGCTCCATGGACCATGTGGTGTCTTGAATAGGAAGTGTCCGTGTATGATCGCTGAGAGTGTCGCTTTCGCTATCCTCGGCAATTTTGCCTCGCAACACAACAAGGCAAAGATTCATATCCTTTGTATAGGAGAAGAGATGATGGCCGCGTGTCAAAATAAGAGGTGCCGAGTTGGACAACAGATGGGTTGTCCCATACAATCTCGCTCGCTTATGAGATATAATCGTCACATCAACGTTGAAGCATGTTCAAGCATCAAAGCATGTAAGTATTTGTTTAAATATGTATACAAAGGCCACGATTGTGCATCATTCTCTGTCGACCTCGCTAATGGTGAAGTGGAGTAATCAATGAGATTCACAAGACAGGATGCTAGATACATCTCACCGCCTAAGTCAGACATAGGATTTTCGGTTTCCACCTTTTCGTGGTCTACCCATCTGCTTTGCAGCTCCAATGTCATCTACCTAACATGCGATGTTATTATTGATGAGAATAAAAATTTAGAAGAAATAGTGAACAATCCTGCTTCTTCTATGACTACACTGACAGAATTTTTCAAGATTAACCGTGTGGACAGTTTTGCAAGGACATTATTGTACAGAGAGATCCCAAAATACTACAGGTGGATCAGTGGCAAAAAGGTATGGCAAATAAGAAAGCAAAGAGGACAGATTGGGCGGATAGTGTATGCAAACCCTGCCAAGGCGAGAGATATTTTTGAGAGTGCTTCTAAATCATGTTAGAGGTCCAACCTCATATGAGGATTTGAAAACCGTGGCAGGCATCATATGCCCTACTTGTAGAGAATCATGCGAGAAGAGATGACTCATAGAGACAGATACGACACTTGATGACTGCTTGTGTGAGTCTGCCACTTTTCAGATGCCATATGCTCTCGTAAGGTTATTTGCTACTATTCTCGGTTTTTGTGAGGCCACCAAAATTCGTGTAATTGTGGGAGAAGCATAAAGAATCAATGTCTCAAGATTACAAGAGAGACCAATGTAACTCAAAAACAGAGAACAAATGGTGCTTAGAGATATTAGGGATTTGCTCTACTCCATGGGAAAAGATATGAAAAACTACAATCTTCCTGAGTGAATGATACATGTAATAATTTGTCACAACATTGTCTAATGATCTTGACCAAAAAAGCATACGATATCTAATTTTTGCATCAAACAGTGAATTTTCCAATGACATAATGAGGAGGTCGAGAAGAACTTTCGGTGGGGTCGACCAGAACATCCGGATATAAAAGGAGTCTTAACAAGGAGCAACGTGCTGAATTTGATGAGATTATGGATCATGTATTGAATAAAAAAGCCGTGTGTTCTTTGTTGATGGTCCAGAGGAACAGAAAGACATTCCTATACAAGGCACTACTTGCTAGAGTGCGTTCGAGGATTGATAGCCATTGCAACCGCAACCTCGGTATAGCAGCGTCGACATCGCTCGGAGGACGACGGCACACTCAAGGTTCAAAATCCCAATAAAACTTATGAGCAATAGCATGTGCAACTTCACAAAGCAAGGTGGATCGCAGAGTTACTCCGTAGGGCATCTTTGCTAACTGGGATGAGGTTGCTATGACAAATCGCAAGCGGTTGAGTGTCTTGATAGGTCATTGCAAGATATTATGAATTGTGATTTGCCATTTGGGGAAAGGTCATGGTATTTGGTGGAGATTTTAGACAAGTTCTTCCGGTGGTAACACGTGGGACTAGAGCACGATAACAGATGCTACATTGCAGAGATCTTATTTGTGGGATAGTATCAGAAATATACGATTGACACGTAACATGAGGGCTCAATCTGACCCATGGTTCTCAGATTACCTCCTTAGGATTGGGAATGGAACTGAAGAGAAAATTGGCGATGATTATGTTCACTTGCCAGAAAATATTGTGATTGGTTATACAGATACAGAGGATTGTGTAAACAAGCTAATCCAAGGTGTGTTCCCATCACTTGAGGACAATGCAAGATCAACAACTTATATGAGCACACGTGCCATTCTTTCTACCAAAAATGAACATGTGGATCAGCTAAATGCAAAGATGATTGACAGGTTTCCAGTTGAGGAAAAAGTTTACCATAGCTTTGACTTTGTCGATGATGAATCAAGAAACAACTACTCTATTGGCTTCCTAAACTCCATCACTCCAAATGGTCTCCCACCGCATGTGCTCAAAGTAAAAATCAACTGCCCTGTGATACTTCTCCGCAATCTTGATCCAAACAATGGATTGTGCAATGGAACAAGGTTAATGGTTAAAGCCTTCCAGGACAACGCAATTGATGCTGAAATTGTTGGTGGGCAACATGCAGCGAATGGTGTTCCTACCTAGGATTCCAATGTCTCCGTCCGATGATATTTCAACGCCTTTCAAGATGAGAAGGAAACAATTCCCGATTCGCCTAAGTTTTGCAATGACCATAAACAAAGCGCAGGGCAAACCATCCCAAATGTTGGCATCTACCTTCCGTAACTGTGTTCTCATATGGACGACTTTATGTCGCTTTGTCAAGGGAGTTTCAAGGCAAACAACCAGAATTTTGTCAAGACCAAACAAGGAACTAGATTCTACAGGGAAGAGCACCAAAAATATTGTATATAAAGATGTGTTGAATTCGTGATGAGTGGTAAGTAATATTTCCAAACATGTACAATGCCTTTAATTCCAACCAAATCGAACTTCTTCTTATTAATATGTCGTTGACCAATCAAGTGTATTATTGAGTTCTTATTACTATTTGCAGCTTGTGTAGAAAACGACCATTGCTATTTTTTCATTCAGACCTAATAAGTGTGACTTGAGGTAAGTCTTCTCACTGAACAACTAGAGGTAGTCTTCACTGCAAGGTTGTCTTAGCCACAAGTGAGTCAACAGATAATTTTTATAAAATCGTCAACAAATTTGAGCTATATAGCTCACATATGATTTCTACCATGTGGCATCTCAGGAGTTATGATTTGAGCTATATAGCTCACATATGATTTCTACCATGTGGCATCTCAGGAATTATAGATTGGACTACCAATATTTACAGGATACCAATGTAGTGGTCAAGTTTAAATTTGAATTTACATGTGCATGGTGTCCACATTTTCTCGATTTGTATCCGAATTCCAAATGTAGATATTTAATGTACCACTATGTTGTTGTCTTTAGGCGTATGAGACATTATTAGGTATATTAGCACCGACTCTTTTTCATGTCGATCCGTGGTTAGATATATTGTATAAAACCTATATTTTATGGTTTTGATATATGGGTGTGCTTAAATGATCGTTAAGTCGTTCTCTCAAAGGTCCGTAAACACAACGGGCTAATGATATTGCTTTCTTTTGTAGAACAATATAACCATATCTTTATTTCCTTTCAATCTTTTGGTTGCAACATCTCAACATGGTATGTTGTGAGACCAATATACAATAATCTCCAAGCAAAGAGGTTAGTTTTTAGCACAGCAAGGTCTTTGTCTCTCATCAACCAAAGTAGTGTGTCATGCCCTGTCTCTTGAGTGAATGGCAAGCCAAGGATTCACAAGATCGAAAGCATCCATGTTTCTTTTGACTTTGATTAGTTAAATTTACTTGGTTATTTCAATTTCATAAGTCTTACATTACTTTGAGTTTGATGTCCATCACTTACAAGATTTTGCTATCATTTGTAGCCTGCCTTATCCATTGCAGCTATGATTGGTGATGTGAACATATATATGAATGACCTGTTGATTTGCAACTTGCAGAGACAGAGATTATGATTGTTGAACAAAAGAGGTACCACCTATGGTAGTACATATACTTATAATCATTGCCATTGTCTTATACATTAGTTTTTTCATAAAATTTTATCCATTCCATTATATGGATAGCTACAAAGACACGTTTTTGAATGCTAATAAGCTTCAATAATCCAATGCAGCATCACATTTAGTTCTACATTATGTGTAGATTAAACTGCAATTATTATTTCAGAGGAATCATCCGTAGTCATACTTTGGAAAAAGATAATATGTAGTCATACTTTGGAAAAAGATAATATGTAGGAGTGTTGTTCTTCTAGCGTTTGACATTAGACAGATTGTATGGATTAGAATTATTACTTTGTGTGTAAAACCGTAAGATAATATGTAGTCATACTTCCAAGTCTTCATTCCCGGCAAAACCGTAAGATTTGCAGGCTTGCAGTGTCTTTTTCTTGGGTAATAAAGCGTGTTTGCCTTTCGGAGATACATTTACTTACACCTACAATAAAATTCGTGCGACAGAACGTTATGGATTCATTCATGTCACGATGTTGATATTCAAAGGTACACCAAGAAACCAACATCCGTGTGTGGATTCTTTGTGTTTACGTGGGACTAACATTCTTCATTTCGGAAGAAGTCGACATACATTGCGCCTTGCCCGGAGATTTGCCAAGCGGTGTTAATTGCGAGCTCGTTAACATGGTACGAGGCTTGATCGATTCAAGGTTGAACATTGTAGTTTGGTGGCCGTAAAGGCATGTTGTAACGCCGAGATGCACCCATTGTCCTCGTAACTCGTAAGGGGTCTACATTTTAAGATCATAGTATATTCTCGAGCATTGCTAACCGAAATAATGTTACAAACAAACTAAATGGGTTTGATATTTTTCTTGGCGTAAATCTCTCGACATCTTGTTTAATCACGTGTTGATTGTGTACGACTTTCGTGATAGTGCCCTGTCCGTGAGCATTTATATCTCCGTTAAGTACCAAATCGAAAAGTTTGATGTGATAATCATCCCATTACAGAGCTACCGATGGTTTCGGGTAGTCTTGTAGCCGACGATGTTTCGTGTCCAAAGCGCACTCCGAGAACTGATCTAAAAATAACTTTACCAGGATGCATACGAGGAACGGCCGCCCTTGTTTTCCCGGGACATTGGCCATAAATTCGCAACATCTGAATTGGCATACCGAAGTCCCAACCAAGCACAGCCATGAAATGAAAACAGACTCGACATACCAACCTAGCTAAAATTTCTTTGCCATGTCCTGTTGAGTGTAGGACTCATTACAAGACCACCAACATACACAAAACTCCTGTTGAGTGTAGGACTCATTACAAGACCACCAACATACACACAACTGACACGAGGGCACATCGGATGGGGTACTGCAGAAAGCCAGGAGCACCTCCCCATCCATATGGAATTTATTCGGTCATGCAGATGATGCTGAGAGAACATCAGACATGCATCCTGTGAAGACCGAAAAAAATATTAACGAGGCGATCCTAATGCGCTTCCTTCACTGTCTACAAATAATACAAAATGCAAGTACATGGGGAAAATCCAGATGTAACTTTAACATCTCGTATAAAGGTCGAAGCGACAACAAAATCTCCAAACAAAAGAATTAAGACATACAACTTGGGCTCATGGAACCCGTATGTAAGGACAGAAGATCTACTGAGACTCGACATCATGAGGAGAGGAGCATCAACACCGTAAGTTAAAAGGTTAACACCACAATTACAAAAATTGGACTCGCGGCATGCGAGCAGATCGATCGACTCCTCGACTCCTCGCATCATGGTCGCAAAAGGCTCCTCGACTCCATATACCGGTGCCACCTAGAAACCCTTCGGTCCTTCGCTTCATAAACCACCGCCTCCTCGCGCCAATATCAACGCGTGCATCGACTCTCCTCCTCGCGCAACAAGAAGTGGATCGCTGCTCGCCGTCATGGTGGAGGATCGCTGGGGAGACGACTCCATTGCGGATGAGCCGAGCGGCACCGAAGGAGAACGCCGGGGTCCAGGGCGACGCCATTGAGGTCGTCGAGGCTAACGCAAGCAACAAGGTAGGTCGAGCTCGGGCTCGTGTAGGCTCGTGTAGGACAAAACTCGAGAGGACCGAGGAGTACTGCGCGCCGCGCGCCGATCCGGTCGAGGAGGGCGGTGCCGCAGGGAGAGGAGGGGCCCCGGGAGGAGAGGCGGCAGCGGGGAGAGGAGGGGCGCGGGGACGAGGCGCGGTGGGGGCGGGCGAGGCGGCGGGGCGAGGAGGGGGACGGGGTGGGGTCACGGCGGGGCGAGGAGGCGGGGGGCGGGAGGGTGGGGGCGGGAGGGACGACGCCGCCAGCGGAGGCGGGTAGAGGAGAGGAGGGAGGGGGCCTGGCGTGGAGAGGCGGAGTGGGGGATTTTGAGAGGAGAGGCGGGAGGGGGTGTGCGGGAATTGGGGAGGGTAAAAAAATCTTGTTCCTTCCATTTATTAATTTTGTATCAGAAATTTGTGTTAGCAATCTAATTGTTTGGTTAACGTAGGGAATTGAATGAACATCTTTTCTATTCTATATACATTTTCTTCCTCTGATGTTGTTTGCAATGCTGGAAGGACATAGATGGGGACATAGATGGGGACGAAGGATGCGTCAGTGTTGTTTGCAATGCTGGAAAGCCTTTGCTCGATGTTATGTCAGGCACCTATACTCTCAATTCAGTTGTTCAAGTGTCATTTGGAACAGATGACACCAACAACTGGTATGCACTCTAATCATCATTGCAGATTCATAATTTGGTCTATAAAATTATAATTATGTTCTGCTCATCTCGATATAGATCAATTGAAAAAGGATATAGAGAGTGAGGCAGGAATGGTAGCTGTTGGCAATGCTCACATAGTTACCGAGGAGAAGCAATCAGCCTATAACGAACAAGATGAGTTGAAAACATTGATTCGGATATCACAGCATAACAAACCTATGAAGTCGAACCTTGCTAAAGTTGTGCCCCAAGGTAAATAATTAGATTTTTTTTATTATTGCGCTCCTTTTGATTCGCAATGATATCATTAACTTTTGTAAAATAACATTATACGTTCTAGATTACATGTGCACCACAGACGATCTTGAGATTATTGAATACATGAAAGCGTCACCGAAAAAGAAAGTTCTGGTCAACATTGACAATGCATGGGTAAACAGGGATGATATGGGGTGTCTTTTGCAGGATGGCATATTTGTGAATGGCGCTGTAAGTATAGATTTTATTTATATCTTTGTATACAGAAAAGTATATATATTCACTAATTGCGTTTTATACAGAAAAGAAAACATACTAATTGCGTTATATTTACATACAGGTCTTAAGTGCGTATATTCACTGTATGAGGGATGAAGAGCATCTACTTCATAGGGAAGGTGGAGATGTCTTTTTAGAGGATACATTTATTTCTAGCCTGCTTAAGCGTGACGGTGAATACACTGATGTGCCATTAAGCTATAAGGAAGACATCATTGATACAAGGGTGCAAAACTATTTAAAAGCTGACATGGTAAACTTAAATCTTCCTCCATCTGTGATAAATATATATAATATGACCATGGACAATACTTCAAAAAAAATTGCAATGTTTGGTGCAGCTGTTTCTTCCAATTAACATAAAGGGCTGTCACTGGTACCTAGCGGTTGTGAATGCTAAAGTATGTGAGATACATGTACTAGACTCATTTGGGCTATAATTATTGGACCGCAGAGACCTCACCTTTACGGTGAGTAATTGTTCTTTTTTGTGTTATTAGTATTTTTATCTTATTATTACTGAAAAATCATATATTTGTATCAAAACAGTTACATGGACTAGAAAGAGAATTTAAACTTGTAGCACATCATAAGGAGCTGGACCGAGACAAGTGGCGGAACCTTGATGTTTCAACATGGCGGGTTGTAGAGAAGTTCCATCAGCGAATGCAAACAGATGGGTACACTTCATGTCGCTTATAATTTAGAAAAATGATCATGTTTGTTTTTTACACTTGCCTCACAAGGATTTTTTTTAAATGAATAGAGTATCTTGTGGCTTATGGATGGTAAACTATATGGAATATTGGACTGGATCTTCTCTATCTGATAATGTAACTCAGGTACTTCATAGAGGACTTGTACTGCATGATCACTTATAGAATATAATATATTTCATCTTCTTACCAATATAATTGTTTTATTTATTAAAGCTTCAAATTATGTGCAGGACGATATAAAAAATTTCAGGTTTAAGCTACCTGTAATCTTGTGGGACTCGCGATTAAACAAAAGAAAAGAATATCAAGAACCTGAACAAGAAAAACAAGACAGAGATAGTCCAAGTGATGTTGAAATGATCGAAAATCCGGTTGAGGTGGCTAAACAATCTGACACAACACATCAAATAGAATCAGATATATCTCCATGTGTTCTATCAAGTAGAATAACATCGACAAGTACGCAAGAACTATTGTGTGCAATTGTCACATACATCATGACGATCAACGATGCTGAATCTTTAGAGTAAGTCATTTCAAAGTAAATATTTTTTTTGTTCTAATTTAAAGATTTATCATCGCCCTTGCTAGAACTGCCAGAATAATATACTTGTTTAACTAATATAACATAGGAAAGAATGGATTCGAACACAAGTTTTATCCAATTTCTTTAAGTCTCAAAAACTTAAAGAAATATTAGATGTAAATAAGCCAATGGATAGTGATTGCTTCAACATGGCTGTTCGGATGCTCGAATGCAATGAGGGCTTGTTGTGTTTTGAAGACAAATACCACTACATGGACCTGCAGTTTTGTGTAAGTTCATATTATTATCTGTATCCACATAGAATTTTCATTAAAACTCTATATTTTACTGATAACAAATAGTCCATATCTGCTTTTTCTCGAGGCCCGCCTTATCGTGTGAAGCTAGATATCAAGCGGTTGGCAAAATTGTTTGAATGTTGGCCAGACATGGAGTATGATATTGAACATTGCAGCAATGTAAGCTATATTCCTTCGTCCTTCATAAATCTTGGATTTTGTTGCCCTAACATGAACAGATTGTTTGCAGATTCTATTGTCGTACTCTTCTATGGGTCAGTTCACATTATACGTACTTAACATGGAGACTAGAAATATTTCTATAATAGACCCGATGCCTATACCTACAGAATTTAAGCTTAAACCTCGAAGGTTGTGGTATGTTCATAAAATAAAAAATATTGCCAACAATGTGGACTTGGCCATGGAATTAGTCAATCCTAAATGGAATGGCAATATTTATTTCTGGCATCGTATATTGCCAACATGGGTTCCAAGAACTGCAGACTGGTGATTGCTTATAACTTGCACACTACTAATTAGTTCTACATATATGTAATAATGTTTTCCTTCTACAGGAAGCTAACAGGCTTTTTTGTTATCAACTTTATGCGCTTGTGGAATGGTATTAGATTAGCATTGTTTTCAATTGTGAGTAAATAATCTTTTGTGTACTTGGTAATAACATTCTACAATTAATTGTTATTTTATGACAGTGAAGTGCAATAATTCGTACAGGATGGGAATACACTGAGGACCAAATTCTTGGTAGAGATGTTGAAGTACAAGGACAACGAATCTAAAGACAACATTCCTGAAGATATACAAGAACTTATTAGGCGTGTGAGGATTTAGGTGGCTTCAAAAGATGTAATAGTTGTGATGTTATTTATTTGCAATGTTGCTCTTTAAGCATAATTGCTATGGACTCAACAATATGATAACTCATCATGAATCCCTTTTGGCATGAGTCTTAATCTATCTCACTATTTACTTCATTTTTAAGAAACATAGTCTTTTTGTTTTTTACCGTAGCGTTAGCACGGGTAAGGAAAAAATATCGTCATTTGGTTGTTTTCATATGCATCCCTCAAATGCCGCCGTAGCGTTAGCACGGGCACTCTACTAGTTAAACAAGATTTACACTGGCCTATGGTTAATATTTTTGCCTATTGAAAAATGCTTGTTGTCTTTTTCAGTCCATGCTGGTCTGATACCCAATATTGAATTTTTTGTTGATTGATTCTTTCATTGATAATATCTCATGGTGAGGTTGCCCCCACTTTTCTTTTGGTTTCACTACTCCGTCTTGCACCATGGCAGATTGGCGGCCACCCGTCAATCGGTGACTTCCTTCTCCATCGACTGGCAACCCCCTTCTTCAACTATCATCCTTTACATTTTTAATGTCTACAAGGTACATCATATCTGTAATTAGTTGCCTATTTTCTGCAAGATGTTACTGCAAGATTCCATTGGGGTTTGAATCCAATAACTGAGCCATTAGCGGGAAATATCTTGATTTTTCTTCACTATCCATCACAAGAGGAATAGATGTAAACTACAATTCTATTTGTTGATACAAGATATAGGTTGTATCATACATAAACGATAAATGATATAGATAAGGAAAACTACCTTAATTTTTATTTAGGATATATGTTTTGTTTCCTCACATAAATGTCAAAATGATATATTTTAAAGTAATTATTCCTGCACATCTCAAGAACAGCTATGCATGCTCTTCCTGTGCATCACATGTTCTCCATATATATATCAACAAGCAATGCCTTTAAATTGCATGTATGATCTTGTTTTTGTTCATGAAAATGAATACTTGTCGCAATTGAATTTCTAAATTGCATCAAATTTTTGGTCATGGGCTTATTGCATGCAGAATGGTTTTATACCCTATCGTATGACCTTTTTTTATTGTGGTTCACATGTTGTAAAGTATACGCTTATAGGAACTTTTAGCATTTGCCCTTATGATGGCTATGCATGTTGCAAGGAAGACAAATGCATAATTAACACTATTTTTTTAAAAATACATTGCATATCTTCACCACGGATTTGTGGCATCATATTATTACTAAGTTTGACAATGACTGGAATGGGGTAACTAGAGATATGCTATCTGGAGATAGAAACTTTATCGGCAGTGTTGTCCTAGAGTTTTTTGTGTGATAAATTCTCATGTAAAGCAAAAAATGTGCATGATATTTGATTTTTCATTGCAACTCACACACCTTAGAGAGAAACAGGGAGAAACAGAGGGGGGAGAAATAGAGAAAGTAGAGAAACAGAGGGGGGAGAAATAGAGAAAGTAGAGAAACAGGGGAGGTGGTGGCGCATGATGCCAGTGGGTAAGTTCAAGCTCTATTAAGTGGATTTTGGTGATAATGGTAAATCTAATTATGAGACTAATTTGTTTATTGATTATGATATTACTTAGTCTTATTTGGATGAAAAGGCGAAAATCATAAGAGATGTGCACTAAACATCGCATTCTTATATCTTAGTGCATTCCTCATATTCAAAATATAGACTGAACTCCACAAAAATCAAACATGAATAGGTGCATATGTCTTTATTATATACTCTAGTATGCATATATTTAGGAGGAGTTCACTCTATGTTTTGTGGTTTCATAACTATTAATTCACATTCATCTTTTCATGTATTAAGGATCTTTACTTTGAAATATATCTCTTGAGTATATATATAGCTTGTGCAGTTCATATATGCTCATGATCGGGTTATCATCTAATTCATCTATTATGTGTTAATGGTTGGATGATTAATGACAACCAGATGAGTAAGATTTGCTTAAAAAGCTTATCTTAGAGTATACAAGTGTTGTGTATATGTTGTATACTCGAAATTCAATTTCTATCTCATTATCTGTTGAGGTTGTCATGAATTACCAAAAAGGAAAGATTGTAGAATCTAGTCCTTCTATTATTAGTTAATGGTGAAGTTTTAGTAATTGACGACAATTAGTTTGTGGACTAACATTTTTCATGAGTTGGATAAATAGATTAGGTTTCACAAATGAGTATGATTTGGGATGACTTCATGTGTTGAAGATCATCAAGTCAAGTAAAGAATACATCATGAGTTGGTGCATGTCCAAGAGGAGATGATCAGGTGTTAATCATCAAGTCAAGTGAAGATCTATTATGTGTTGATGGAGTTAAAGTAAAGCATGCATTATGAGTTGATGCATGTCAAGACTATGACTTAAGACATAGGTATGACTAGGTAGAGCTAAGGATGTATTCCTAGTCCTTTACATGTCTTGGTGTTTAGTTAGAAGACTGGGTTGCTAGTATAGGTTACCGTACTATTAAGAAAGGGTTATATTTAGTAGCTTGAGTCTCATCATGTATTGATAGCTCAACCTCACTTGTTGTAGCTCTCCTTAGCATGATGCTTATATTTGCAAATAGCTATGGCTCATGTGTTGAATCCCTGTAACATAGGACTATACATTGCAAATGTGTTTTACAAGTGTTTGAAGTCTATGTTTCCATTCTTTGTAGTATGAGACTTATATTTGTAAATGTGTTTTTGAAAATGGTTGAATCTCATATATATAATCCTTTGTGTCATGATTTTAAAAGTTTGCAAATGTGTTTTACAACTTATTGAGTATCATAGATAATTCTTGTATGCATGATAATATAGTTTGCAAATGTGTTTTGCAAAAATCTATTGAAGTATATGCACTTCTCAGGGAAATTGTAACTATCATAGTGTATTCTACGGTACTACTGCTAAACAGAATTACCAGTGTTGTAATCACGAAACTACTGTGTTCGCTGGTGGTCGAAGACCTGTGTGGTCGAGGATCAGAGTAGTCGGAACCGACTTGGTTGAACCAAAGTGGTCAAAGACCTGAGTAGTCGAAGATCAATATGGTCAAAGATCGATGTGGTCGATGACCTGCGTGGTCGAATTAGAGTTGTCGAACCAACACGGTCAGAACCAACGTGATCGAGATTTGTGTGAACGAAACTAGCATGGTCTAAATCTATATGATCAAAGACCAGTGTGGTCGAACCAAGATGGTTGAATCCGACATGATCGAGATCTGTGTGATTGAAACCAGCGTGATCGAAACCAGCATGGTTGAAACCAACGTGGTCAAGATCTGTGTGATCGAAACTAGCATGGTCGAACCAACGTGGTCGAGATCTGTGTGATCGAGACTAGCGTGGTCGAACTGATGTGGTCAAAACTGACTTGGTCAAGACCTGTGTAGTCAAAACCAACATGGTTGAACTGACGTGATTAATACAACGTGGTCGAAGATCGATGTGGTGGTCGGAGATCTACGTGATCAAAGATTGACATGGTCGAAGATCGACATGGTTGAAGCCAACGTGGTCGGAGACCTGTGTGGTCGAACCGGACAACGTGGTCAGAGACCTGTGTGGTTGAACTGAACAACATGGTCAGAGACGTGAGTGGTCAAATCATTCGACGTGGTTGAGGATAGGGTAGTTGATAATCAAAAGTTCCAGCTTTGTGTGAACGTTCGACTTATGAGTGGTACTACCGGCTTTGTGTTAGCGGTACTTTCGATTTGCGGAACGACCGGCTTGTGTAGCGGCATATTTTTTCCAGAGAGATACCTTCGTAGAGTCTTCTCGTCCCCGAAGAAATTAGTAGTTCCGTTTGTATGGCGCGATACTTTTGATGATCGGTAATACCGGATTTTAGCTGTCGGAACTACCAGAGTTGTTTGTAACGGCTAGTTTCCTAACCATTACTGAGGGGAACTACTGGTTGTAGGCCTATGGTACTGTTAAAAATCCTATTTTCTTAGGTGTTTTGTTTCCAATGGCTAGTTTTTGTGGTGTACGTATATATACCCCTTGTGGCCAATTAGAGTAAGACTTTTGACACTCTATTTTACTCCTTTTGAGCTGGTGTGAGATTCTTCTCTCAATTATACATGTGTTGCACCTTGTGAGTAAGGAGGAATGCTAACTCTAGATTGTATGTGTTGCATCTAGAGATGGATTGAATATCCACTTTGAGCTTGTGCATTCGTTGCACGTGGTGAGAGTCAAGCGAGGGGGGCTTAACTTATTACTCTCGAAGTTTGCCAACTCCTAGATGGTGTTGGAGGTGTCGTGCGTGGTAATCTTCTCAAAGAAGGTTATGAGAAGGACTGGCGAATTGTGAGGGTTGGAGCTCACTTACTCGGAGCGGAAAAGAGCTACCACTAGTGAATTTGAGGTGGAAGGCTTAATTTGTGGAGCAGATCCAATTTATTTGGGTTTACCTCAACGTGGACTAGGGGGAAACTGGCAAGTCTCCGAACACCACGATAAAAGAAACCATGCCATTTGTAGTTTGTTTTCTTGTGCTTAATTTACATTCAAACAATTTACATTCATATAATTAAATTGATTGCTTGTCTTCCTAAGATTACAAATCTTGCCATAATCTTAATTTGTTGATGTACTTAGGTGAACATAATTGTTTTAGGCGTTGTTTGTGATAAACCAATTTAAGTTAAGCTTCCGCGTTATATACTTGGTTTAGACAAATAGTATTTGATAATCATTGCAAAAGAAAGAATTTTAGACCACCTATTCACCCTCTCTAATCAGCCTCCTCGATCTTACACAAGGCCTTGCCGACAACAAAGGGGCTGCGAAGAGGAGTCGACAGCCTCAAAAATGGATCTCTGAGAGGGAGAGGAGGATAGGGGTGGTGGTGTTGCGAGCAATAGCGTTTGGGGTAAGCTCACGGGGCTACGCGCGGCTGCTAGAAATGGAGAAGAAAAGGTGCAGTGGCGAGGGAGGGGGAAAGGGAGGAAAGTGAGTACGCACGGGCATCCACGGGATGAGGGTGTCTCACCGTGCGGACAACGAGGGCGGAAATGGGCCAAGGTGGCCTAACGATGGAGACTCGGTGTGGCGTGGGGAGCTCATCATGACGGCGGTGACCTAGAGATGCATACCTTAAATCAACATTTGAGGAAGGTGGAGGGACATGTAGGGATGCTCTAGGATAAGGGAATCAGAAGAGGGTTACCCACTGAGTGATGAATGACAGTGATGGAGGCAAATTTCTGCAGATTCATAGTAAGAGCCGCAAAACAAATCAATCGTATTACTAAGCGAAATTTAGTAGTCGCAAAACACTTGAGTACTAAAGTTCTTAAAAAAGAATATTTAATGTACAGAAAAGGGGTGGATCTCGGTAGCTTGATGATCTAGAGAGACTTATTGATCAAAGATTGCCAGTAGCTGTAGAGATGCCAAAGGAGGTATTCTTAAACTTTAGCCTTTATGATTCCAAAGTACTATGCAAGATTCTACATTTCAAAGCCTAAGAGATAATTTATAGCAAGAGCAGCACACGAAATCAATCTTCTCCCCCTCCATGAAACAATGACCACTATTAAATGTGGACATCTGTGTTCGATTTAATTTCTTTACGAGCTTGTACATATATGTTTTACCAGATATGTGCTTAAGATAAAGCTGGCATTGATTGTGCGGTTTAAAATCATGTTTAATTACATATATCACTCTATTTTAAGACTCCGTTATAACATACATAGACCTAGCTAGTTCTTCCCAAAAGAAAAGAGAAGAAAGATAAATTCACACATCGATAAATTCCTTCGCCACCACCCTGTTCTTCCCAAAAGAAAAGAGAAGAAAGGTAAATCCACACATCGGCAAATTCCTTCGCCACCACCCCTTCTCAAGCCTTATCTCCCTTGCTATCCCCACTATTCTTGCCGCTAGAGTGCCCTCCGATTGTTGGTCATTGTTTTCCTTATTGATATGTCGTTAAGCATGTGTTATCATAATCCAATATCATATTAGATGATATCTAATTATTTTCAAAGAACATGTCTACACCTTGATTATACGGATAAGAAAATTACAAAGTAGCTATATTTTTCAAGGGAAAAACAACCCAAAACCAGTGGCCGTAATTCCGGCAACCGTTTAAACCTCTCGCTGCTCCACGCCTCCACCACGTACGCGACAAGCGTCCGTTGGTCCGCCGCCGCTGGTCCAGCCATCCACTCCCCCACCTTCCCACCCATCGCCGTCAGGCCCATCACCATTTCCACCGCCTAGGCTCCTCTCCCCCTCGTTCGGTTCGACCACGTCGCCCCTTCTCCTCCTCTCCTCCCCAGCACCCAAAACCCAACCTCCAAATCCCCCCGTCCCATGCCCTCGCAGCCCTAACCCTACCCCCGCCCCCACCAATGGCCCTCTCCTCCCGCGCCGCCGCCTTCCACCACCTCCCTCCTCCCCTCCCCACCCCCGCCTGCGCTCGGCCGCCGTCTCCCTCCGGCCCCCGCCGCCCCCGCGCTCCGTGCGGCTCGACCACCTGATCGCCTCCCCCGCCGACGCCACCGCCGAGCTCGGCCTCGGCGGCGGCGGCCTCCTCGCCGCCGCCATCGAGCACCTCGAGCGGGAGCCCGCCGCGGACGTTGCCCCGCTCGCCGCGCTCTCCCCGCGGGAGCTCCAGCTCGTTCTCGTCTACTTCGCGCAGGAGGGCCGCGACGCCTACTGCGCGCTCGAGGTCTTCGACTGGCTGCGCCGCGCCAACCGCGTCGACGGCGAGACCATGGAGCTCATGGCCGCCATCGCCTGCGGTTGGATCGAGCGCCTCGTGGGGGCCGGGGGCGACGTCGCCGACGTCGCCGCGCTGCTTGGGGAGATGGACTGCGTCGGGCTCCGCCCGGGTTTCAGCCTCGTCGAGAAGGCCGTCGCGCTCTACTGGGACCGCGGCGAGAGGGCGCTTGCCGTCGAGTTCGTCAGGGACGTGCTCAGGAGGGGCGGCGTCGGCGTCGGAGGGGAGTACAGCGGCGCCGGCGACGGCGAGCGTGGAGGGCCCGTCGGGTACCTCGCCTGGAAGATGATGGTAATTGGTTTTGTCTTCCCCTGCAATTTTTTTTTGCCCATTTTTGTAGTGTTTGCTTATTCTTACTGTTTTTGTGATTGATGGATCATATCCTGCGTACTGTTAGAAATGGTGATATATTGATTCTTCGAACTGCCTGCTGAAAACCCACTTAAATTTCTCTACTTCTGAGGTTTGACATGATCTGTACTGGTCAGGTCGCATCCTTATTTTGATTTACTAAACTGTTCACCTGCTCTATATGGGATGATAACTTTTGTGTTGGGATAACAGCTGTCTTGTCTTGTAAATTAATGAAACACATACATATTACTTTAAAGTTAAACTGATCATTGTATGCTTCTAGTGGAGTTCATCTCGTGTACTCCTCGTATTAAATAATATTAGGATTTGTTGTGGTATCGTATCAGTTCTTTCATTGTAAGCGCATGGGCGAGGCTATAAATAAGCACCAATTCTGATGTTGATCATGTAATGTAGTTTATTGGGCTGGTACGGTTGGTTTTATTAATGAGCATGTGAATCATCTTATAAAGTCTAAACAAATGGTTAATCAGTTTGCACTATTGTTTTTAGTTTATCCCACCAAAATTTGGGGTGTGTTTGACTGTTTGGTTTGTGCCTCAGCATACCATACAAATTTTGGTCATGCCCCAATCATTTGGCTATTCTTTGGCTTTCATACAAAATTTGGCTTGCCCCCCTGAAATGTGGTCATGCTCTAAAGAATCTTGCTAAATTTTTGTGTAGCAAATACTTGACCAGATTTTGGTTGCCAAATCCCTCTCCCTCCTTTATGACATGTGGGTCCACATTGGTTGCCAATGGTGGGCTACCCAATACTTTTGTAGCTGCTAGCTAGTGGAAAGTAGATGGTACCAAATTGTTTTGTCATGCCAAATATTGCTAGGGGCAGTCTGGTGGCACAAATGCACATTTGGTCATGAATCAAATGGATACCAAAGTTTGGGGTAGCCACTGTGGGGCCCACTTGTGATAGAAAGAAAGTGGGGAGGATTTGGCAGCCAAAAATGGCCAAGTTTAACTTTCAATGATTCTTTGTGGTGTGACCATAATCCATGTGGCAAGTGAAATAATCAAACCAATCAATAGTCAAATACTTGGGGTGTGACCAAAAAATTTGTGGGTGTAAGATTGCAATTTGGAGGTTCAAACCAAACAGAATCTTATTTAGGAATTCTAATCATTTTGGATTTTTTTCCTTTTGAGAACTACCATTGGGACTACATAGGGATACCAGTATATCGTTACTTTAGATTTTTCTGCTGCATCATTTCCAATGAATTGTTTCTATCGTTGAACACTAAGCTATACCTAGGTATGATGAAATAGCGAGCCCACATCCTCTTTTTGTGTAGTATCAGCATGTAGTCCATATCCTCTTGTCTGTAGCAACAGAATATGGTGTTAGTTGTAATTGATTATAGTTGGTGTGCTAACAAATTAGTTGCTACAGTTTAATTTTGTATGGTTGCTACAATGCCACAATCATTCAGTTGCATTAACATATGAGTTTTGTAGTGACCGCTGTTAGGTTGTAGTGACACATGTTCTAATGCACCTACTGTAGCCAATTGCTACAAACCGAAAATGCTGTTGCTAAAAAAGTTACTAATAACTTGTTATTTTATATCTAGGTATAGTCTGTCGTTTCTTTTATTATCATTATTGCTATCCACTTTGTCATATGTAAGGGCATTAACAAATTCATTTTCATGTCACCCCCAAATCTAAAATAAATCAACTATAGTTACCCATATGAGGAAGTACAGCAGTGAGTTGCTCCAGAACATTCACCAAGGGTAGTCATTTATTTGTTGTACACTTGCCAACGGAATTTTCCATGTGATCCTTGAAATCCATGTTCACAGCAAGAAGCCAAAGGGTATTAAGTTCATCGACAGAAGCAATATTTGAGTAGTACACAGTCACCAGCCTAGAGTATGGGTGGGTTCTTTTGGGTTGTGGTTTATGGTTTATGGCTGTTGTTTTTGAATTCTGGTCTATTCGCGAGAGGTAGTACATAGAGGGAAATAATCGCATGCGATTTTGGCCAGTACAATTAAACTCGGTATAATTTGTACTACAATTTTCCTGTAGACTATACCTTGAAAAAAACGCACCATTTAACGACGAGTTACTGTAGAATCCTAAGCTTAAGCACATTGAACCCGCCCAATATTCTCTTATGTTTGACCTTTTCTCCTTGTATGTTGGATATCTAGTGTTTCAGAATTAGTAAGTTTTTTTTTGGTTTGGATAACTTGGATTGATGGCATTCATATTATACAGTTCAAATTTTGATTTATCCATGCTATTAAAAGTATTACAGGATCATTTTTACAAACTTACCAAACATCCATTCTTCTATCTAGACACTTGTGTGAAAACAGAAGTATTAACGAGTACTTTTTGGTTTGGATAACTGGGTTGATGGCATTCATATTATGCAAATCAAACTTTAGACGATTGATACTACTAAAAGTCTTAAAAGGATCATTTTTACCAACTTGTGAGGCATGCATGTCTTCTATCTAAACACCTGTGTGATAAGTATTCAACATATCCTAGCTGCTTATAAACACTATCATATCAATCTGACATCTCCAAATTCCAGCTTTTTTAATAGTCTATGTTAATTTTCTTTTGATAGATGGATGGGGACTACCGGGATGCTGTTAAATTGGTCATTGAATTTAAAGAGAGTGGTCCAAAACCTGAAGTGTATAGTTATCTTATTGGGTTGACTGCTTTGGTTAAAGAGCAAAAGGAATTCTCAAAGGCACTGCGAAAATTGAATTCGTCAGTGAAGGATGGCTCAATTTCTAAACTGGATGCTGAGAGCATGCACAGTATTGAAAAGTACCAATCAGAATTATTAAGAAATGGTGTTCTTTTATCAAATTGGGCAGTACAGGAAGGCAACAGCGAGGTTCTAGGACTTGTGCATGAGAGGCTTCTTTCGTTGTACACCTGCGCCGGTTGTGGCTTAGAAGCTGAGCACCAACTTTGGGAGATGAAGCTTCTTGGAAGGGAACCTGATACCCAGCTCTATGACGTTGTTTTGGCCATCTGCGCTTCGCAGGGGGAAGCTGCTGCTGTCCGCCGATTGCTTGCAGGAGTCGAGTCCACCAGTGCAGGAAGAAGGAAGAAGTCAATGTCATGGCTCCTGCGAGGCTATGTCAAAGGTGGCTTCTATCTGGATGCCTCGGAGACACTCATGCAGATGCTTGACATGGGCTTACGCCCTGAGTACCTGGACAGAGCTGCTGTACTGACCGCACTGCAGAGAAACATACAGGAATCCGGCAACCTAGAATCATACATGAAACTCTGCAAGCGACTGTCTGAGACAGATCTGATCGGACCATGTATCATATATCTATATGTTCGCAAATTCAAACTGTGGATGATGCACATGCTTTGAGGGCTCCGACGAAGCCTTGATGGTATATCTGCACATCGAGTGGGTGCAGATGCATATTGCGGGTGCTTCAAATGCTTCCAGGGCACTGATGAACGAGATGTAGAAAGCTCCCACGGATGAACGAGCTAGGTATATAATTACGGTTCCTTGTATATTTTTAACGGAAAAGGAGCTCTCAACGAGCTGTTCATCCTCATCAGAGCTATCGCGTTATTGTTGAACAGAGTACATACAGAATGTGTAAATTTTCAGTGTTACCATCTACAGTTGGTGTTGAAACGAGGGTGCTGATGTGACCTGTAGGGGATCGTACAAAGATGGAAGGAATTGTTGATTAATGTGCACTGGTCTCACGGACTTTTTACTTGTGAAGTAGCGGTTCAAAAAAAAAAACTTGCGAAGTTGTGATATACATCAGTTGTTTGTTGATTGTGATGTACCTCCCTGTTGAACAAGAAATGGAGCGTCTCTTAATGGTTCAAGCAAAACAGAAAGTAAATTGAAATTGAGGCACAAACCTCTGTTGCTTTTGCAAAAGTTACAGTAGGGTCACTATGATGCGTACATCTAAAATTTTTGTTATAGCAGAACAATCTATTTTGTTCAGTGTTTTGATTTCTGGTTTTGCGCAACTACGCTTTGCTAATAGTTATGGGTATTGCTTCAGAGCTCGTTAAGAAGAACGAGCTCCCAGCTAATGCGCGTGCTGCCTCCCACCTTCCTCCATTGACAGCGACCAATGGCAAGGGGTTAGGGTTCACCAGGTGCTAAGGAGGGGTTCATCATGGGGCCCCTGTTGTAGAGGAAAGGAGGGAAGCGGTGGTGCCGCTGGCCATGGACTCAAAGGAGAGCGGTGGCAACGGGCAGCACAGTGATGACATGACGCTGAAGTTAGGTTGGGTGGGGCTTGCACAACGGCAGGTAGGGAGTGGAGCCAGTGCGGCGAGGCAGTGAGGTGCTGCCAGCCGTGGGTGATGGCGAGGTCAGTGCAGTGGGTAGTGAAGACGTCGAGGGTGGTGTCGCGAGCCGTGGAGGGAGGTGGGTCGGTGGGGCGGTGTCGGCAGTGGAAGGGGACGAAGAAGAAGATGGGGAGGAAGAGGAGAGGCACGTGGCGCGGCGTCCAATAGATATAGCATAAAGGGGAAAAGAATTAGACAGAAGGAATAAGTCTACTTTACACTCTCGAACTCTGATGTTTATCTAAATGTCAACCCCCAAGTGCAAAATCAGATGTTTGTCAACCCTCTATCGCAATACTTGATAAATGCCCCCCTTGGCCCGATTCCACCCTGGTTTTGCCCCAACTCGGATGCCACATAGACACGACGTGGCTTGCGATCCCTCGTCGGTAGTAGGGTTAAGAGGGAGGGCACTCACCCTTCGCAGACCCTATCCTCCACCTTCCACCTTCACCGCCGTCGACTCCACCTCACTCTCCTCCGTTGAGTTCTGCACGAATCCCCAGTTAGCGGCGGCATTCCAGGTCTTGGAGGGTGACGAAGAAGGCTTAAGAAGTGGCATGCTGGGGTTCGGTGCCCCCTAAGGTTGGTTCATGGGACATACTGCTTGCATTGTAGGTTTAGGGTTTGGGGATATCTGGGTTTTCGTATGTGTTTCCATCAGACCTGGTGAAAGGCTTGAATATTTTAGTTCATAGGTAGGATGACCTTTGATTTCTTTAAGCTTACGGGGTGGATTCTGTTTGGTTAGCCTAGAGTTGATTAGGAGGAAAATCCCTCTATTCTGGTTATTTTACTTGTAAATTGCAACCTTTAAGCAATTAAATATACCTTATCATTACTTTTTTTAGTACCCAATCTAAAAGTTTTGGTGTGGACGTTTCTTTAGGGTACTGTTGGACACTTGGATGGATCCACTCGATAATATTGCGGTTAAATTTCACTTCGATGAAGAGTTTTTCAATGATGGGAATGTTGTACATTACCTGGGTGGATCTGAAGCAATGTCACACATTGAATGTGACAAATTTTCTTTACCTGAGATCATGGGACCCCTAGGAGATCACTTTCAGGTTGTAGAAGGGTTGTTGTCACACTAGTTGTTTTCTGGAAAAGATTTAGTAAATGATCTTAGAGTGTTGATAGATGGTAAGGCATGTAATGTAATGTTTGATTGTGTTACAAAAGCTGGGGGTGGCTAAAATATTTGTGGAGTCAGCGAATGCGCAAGATTAGTCTGATGAGGAAGTTCACAAGGAACATGAGCCTAGCGACTATGAAGACGAGCTAGAGGCAATATTTGGACATGATGATGGAGAAGATGTCAAATTACAAGTTATTGGCAGCAATACTACTTATTGGCTACAAGGACAGCGATTTGTATGATGTTGGCAGCAAGGATGGGAGATCTACGATGTTATCTCCTATTGAAATTGACAAGGACATTGTTTCCTTTAGGAAGTTCTATGGTGAAATTAACAAAAGCAGTTGCAGAAGGAAGAAGAAAGCAGTAGACAAGAGTGCTCCATTACTTTAGGATAAGCAGGCAGAAGGGCACAACAGCTCTGATAGTGATTTCCTTCTTGGTGATTGTTCTTCCTTTAAAGAAGATGAGGAAGTAGCAGACATCTATGCTGGATCTCCAGTGGAGTCTAGTTGTCTAGTTTTGGTCCAAATTGATGATGAGGGTAATGAGACACCTTATGTCGATTCTAGTGATGATGAAGAATCATTTCTTGAAGACAATGATGGTGAACTAGTAATATATAAATCAAAATATCCTAGGTTTAACAGGAAAACCACAGTGCCTATTTCACCTTGGGAATGAAATTCAATGGGAAGCAGGAGTTCAAGTCAGCCATAATCAAGTATGATTTGGAGGAAAGGAAAGTGATCAAATTGTGAAAGATGAGGGTAATACGGCGAGGGCAAAATGTGACTGGCCAAGGTGTCCTTAGGTATGTCTGTTGTCCCTGACCTCTAAGCTGATAGCTGGCAAATTACCTCCTTGAATGATGAACACACTTGTCCACCTAGAAGAAACAACAAGCTGGTGACCTCAACTAGAATAGCTGACAAGTATCAAAGGTTGATCACAACAAACCCTCAATGGAGTTTGCAACAACTAAAGGCCACTATCCAAGAAGAAATGTTTTGCAGATGTAAGCCTATCTTAAGTCAAGAGAGCAAAATCCATAGTGATGCAAAGATTGGTTCTCAAGGAAGGGTGAATACAACAAAGTATTTGATTACCAACTTGAGTTATTGAGGAGCAACCTTGGTAGCATAGTAGTGGTCAAGCTGCATCCTGACTTCCATGACCCTATGTTCCACATGTTTTATGTATGCTTTGATGCTTGTAAGAAAGGTTTTCTTGCTGGCTGTAGGAAACTAATTGGTCTGGATAGTTGCTTTTTCAAAGGAGCAATAAATGGTGAGCTTCCATGTGCCCTAGGTAGTGATGCTAACAACTAGATGTACCCAATCGCCTGGGTAGCAGTAGACAAGGAAATAAATGATTCATGGGATTGGTTTTGCAGTCTGTTAGTCAATGATCTTAAGCCTGGAAAAGGAGAAGGCTAGGTGATAATATTTGATAAGCAAAAGGTATGTTTACTTGTCTACCTATGCTACTTGAATAATTTGACATCGAAGTACTGACACATTATGTCATTTACAAGGACTCCTCAATGCAGTCAAGAATTGGATTCCTTGAGCAAAGTATAGGAACAATGCTAGGCACATCTATATAAACTGGAGGCAATGCTTTAAGAACAAAAAGTGGCAAAAGAATTTCTGGAGATGTGCCAAGGCTCCTTGTATCCCCTAACTTGAATTATGAACAGTCATCAACTCTTGCAGTTGCACGTCCCTATCATGAACGCAAGCTCTCAACCCCATGTTCTCACTCTTACGTCCCCTAACTGTGTCGCATAGATTGCTCAAAATTTCCTTAAAAATGGAGGTGTCTCCAGGTCAAACCTTCTCCAAAATTTATATCTCCCAGCCTAACCAAGGAAAAAGAGAATTTCCATCATAAATTGTAAGCCAAATCAAAGCACCAAGTATGAAAAGCCAAATTTCAACTCAATCAGAAACCAATTGACTCACCTGAGCATTTACCAAGTACCTCCTCCTAGGGTGGGCATTGCTCCAAGAAATCCTTCAAGCCGCCTTCGCCTTGCACATGCAAAAGATGGCCGGAGCATACTCCAATGGCTGCTCCCTATACAGTATCAGGGAGGAGGAGTGGCCTTCTTCGCTGTCCACCTAAGGCTAACAACAAGACGTAGACACGCAAGAGCTACCGCTCTATGAGCTTGCCATGTGCTTCAGACAAACTGATGGCGGGCAAGGGTTTGGGATGGGAGCCAATTTCCCAATCCCACTACCGCCAACTGCCATATTCCATCATGCGCCCCTCCCTCTTAGCCCTACTACTGATGAGGGATCACAAGCCACGTCTTACCTACGTGGCATTCGAGTTGGGCAAAACCAAGGAGGAATCGGACCAAGGGCAAATTATCCGGTATTGCAACATGAAGGTTGACAAACATCCGATTTTGCACTTGGTTGACATCTAGAAAAACATCAAAGTTTGAGGGGGTAAAGTATATTTATTCCTAGATAGAATGGATAAAAAATTTAGGATTAACTAGTCATCGTGCACATGATTTCGTCCCTAAAAATCATTCATTTCAACTATAAAACACTGGTTAGTTGAGTCCAAGTCCTTTTTGCGCTTCCGTATGTGTGTTTTTGTGTTGGTTGGGCTTGTGTCTATGACAACATGCATGGTTTAGGTTTGTTTCTAAGGCGGGTATGTGTGTGTGTTTGAGCTCGAGTCCGAGTCGGCATGCGGCATTCAGAAGGCTAGGTTAGTTGGCTATTTAACTCCCAAACCATATGCTTTGTAAGACATAATCTTTTGAATTTAGTTTAATAAAAATCAGAAAATGTTGAGTTTGGTGCATATCGACTGTTTCTTGTTTATGTGATTTCTGAGTGTGAAATTCATCTAGACAATTCTTGTTGCTGTGTAAGAATTTATTTGGTGATCATATTGATCATCTTCTGTTCTTGAACCATGGAGTTTGAGGGCATAGAAGCTACATAGGATTTTGGTTCCAATCGAATCCATCCATTTTGGTTTGTTGTTTGTATGCGAGTGCCATGAAAGATGGGGCCAAAATCATTGATCCTTCTACTTTGCTAGTTGGATCCTCATCAACAACCCTGCTAGGACTCCTGGGGGAGAAGCCCCCCTGTCCCTAGTCCCCGCGGGACCCAACCCCAACGGGGATCCTCGTGGAGATTGAAAAATAGGTTAAATAGTTTTTAAAAAAATAATGTGACTTTATTTATTAATTTATAATTATTTACACATACTTATTTCTTCCAAAAATTAGCTTCAAAATTTATGTCATAACATATATATTCATGTTTTAGTCCACAGATATAAGAAATGAATACATCTCCCATTCTAGAAAATAATAATATTATATATATATATATATATATATATATATATATATATATATATATATATATATATATATATATATATATATATATATATATATATATATATATATATATATATATGTATATATATATATATATATATATATATATGTATGTATATATATATATATATATATATATATATATATATATATATATATATATATATATATATATATATATATATATATATATATATATATATATATATATATATATATATATATATATATATATATATATATATATATATATATATATATATATATATATATGTATATATATATATGTATATATATATATATGTATATATATATATATATGTATATATATATATATGTATATATATATATATATATATATATATATATATATATATATATATATATATATATATATATATATATATATATATATATATATATATAGTATATATATATATATATATATATATATATATATATATATATATATATATATATATATGGGGAATATATCTAGTGCTAACATGTGAACTCTGTTGTGGACCATTGGATGTACCTTAAACGGCCTGGATCCCTGAAGGTGGAAGCACCCAATTCACTTATGCAATTTCACGCAAAACCCCCTACCGGTTCCAATATTCTCCCCGCCATCTGAACTTGCCCCGCGCCGTTCCGCCTCCCGTCCACCCGCGCCGATCAGCGATCCTAGCGCGGGGATCTTTTCTTTGCTGTGAGCTGTCTCATCTGAATCTTTCTTTCTGGGATGGATGCTCCAGTCAATCCTTGGTCAATTTCTTACTGTCCTCACTTTAACATGGTTCTGGATGTATGTGGTTGTTTCCTTTTCGTTGTGATGATGCAAGATAATAATACAAATTTCCTCCCTTGGTCAATTAATTAAGCACTGAAAAGCATGGCTTAAGAGTAGTTAATTTTTGGCTTGCTTTGGCGAAATCTTCCCGGTCACAGCAGTGATCTCCAGATTTTGAATAATCAAACATGGAGCGTGAACAATGTGGACCATGTTTTCTTGCAGGCTGCATATCTTAAGCTAAAGTGGGAAGTAGCAGCTTATTTGCGAAGTATACATTTTTTTTATGAACAAAGCAATGTCAAACTGAATTTTTATGAAATTTCCAGAAGAAATTGTAGATACAGATCTTTGGCAACCACTATTCAACACTGCAAAGAAGGCAAATGAAAAATAAGTGTATATACAGATATTTTATTGCGCGCAATTCAGTTCAGTAAGAAGTCCGGGTCATCAAGAGAAAATTTGAACAGCTTTACATAACCTCAGCTGAGATTTACAGTTATGCCGATATATGTGTCCTAGAGATGTAAACCCTTACGTTTCCATCCTTTGAGATTTGCAGTAATTAAGTAATTAAGCTCCTCATAAATATTTTCTTCAAGGAGTGAGAACATCAGTTGCTGTGCTTTTGCAGACAAAGCCAAAAATAACAAGATTGGTCATGACAACAAGATTGGTATGCGACAGTTGTTTAGTAATACAACATTATTCCTATAATTTTTTGAGCAAGTGTAGGGAATAAATTCAGAAAGAGTAACACTGAGTTGAAAGAAGAGCTCTGCCTAATTAAATTTACACAAGAAGGACGTGATGCTGTAATTGCATTAATCTACCACCCGCCCAACTCTTTTTCATTACTATCACAGTACCACCATATTCCAAATACTGGTACGTGTTTTTTGATTGAGGAACTGAGGGCACCTCTGCATTGCGATTCTTCATCCGCTCCTGGTCATCTCGGAGGTCTATATCAACATAGTGTCTGAGGTCATCGAACCACATAGTTGAGTCATCAGCACCATTGAACACGTCTGCACTCAAGTCATGTGAGATAGTCCCAACAGACAATTCCATTATGTTACCTATTTAGCACACAGAAGCATGATATTATTCACTATAAGTTAAGATGATTCAGGATAATTTTGGCATTATTTGCATTTTTTAAAAGCGCATTTAAAAACAAGAAATATAGAGTCACATGACATTTCAAAAGTAAAAAATGTACAAAACATGCTGTGTTGATTCTTCAGTCATTTGCACTGTATAACTCTGATTGTTCTTCACCATTTGCACTAATCTTTCCAAGCATAATTGCTCCATTACAAGCAGAGGATTTTGTCAGAACATCAAGGATGGATGAGCTAAATGAGAGGTTCTAAACTATTTACCTGAATGTCTGGGACTACGGAGTCCAACTTGCTCCATCACTTTGTCTTTGCTTACTTCATGAGATGCATAATCACAAAATTAAGATAACCATGTTAAAGTGAGAAATTATGACTTATGAGACGACTACCTCCATGAACTTTTTCATATTTTCCCCAAATCCGTCAAAATTGATGCCCATGTCAAATCCACCCATAAGTGAAAGAGAACCGATATAATCTGAATCTGCGCCTCTCGCCATTGACTTTTTGTGTCAAGAAAAGGATAGAAACATCCTGTTTCTGTTGAACAAAAGGATTGACTGGAGCATCCATCCCAGAAAGAAGATTCGGATGAGACAGCTCACAGCAAAGAAAAGATCCCCGCGCTAGGATCGCTGATCGGTGCGGGCGGACGGGAGGCCGAACGGCGCGGGGCGAAGGAAGTTCAGACGACGGGGAGAATATTGGGAACCGATAGGGGGTTTTGCACGAAATTGCGTAAGTGAATTGGGTGCTTCCACCTTTGAGGATCCAATGGCCGTTCACATTGAGGTACATCCAATGGTCCATATAATAGAGTTCACATATTATATATATATATAAATATATATATATATATATATATATATATATATATATATATATATATAAATAATATTTCTGGGAGTATGTACTCCCACTTGTTATATACCGCTTAAATGATGATGTTATACCTCTTTATTCTTTTGAGTATACTCTAATAATTATTATAAGATACCCCAAAGTGGATTCTAATTCGTACCATTTTTACACCCCTTCTTAGGTCCACACGTGTGCATCGTTTAGGCTACATCAGTGTCTATGCAACCATCCATGTGGTCATCATCGAAGAAAAATCATGAAATAGGGAAAAGTGGCCGGAGGAGGCAAATAAATCAGAAAATCACTTCTAAGGGGCATGATTAACCAAACAAAGATGTAAGGGTTTAACAAATGGGTTGAATTTGGGTTCCATTTAGATTTTCCTATAGTCCTTTGTTGATCATGTAAAAGTTCATTAGGGTCGCTATTAAAGCACAAAACTGTTTTTGTTTAGTGTTTTGATTAATTACTTTATGTTAATAACGACAAAATTAAGAGAATGAACGCGTTTAGAAGTCCTCGGCCAAACAAGTATTTCACGATCCATCCTCATAGGGGGAAACCTTGTCCCCCTTCTTAATAAAGTATATGGAAAAGAAATCCATTCTTAAAATAAAAGAGTGGATAAGTATTTTGTACCATTGTGTAACAGTCTTGTTTGCAGACTACAAGTCCAATATATTAAGCATCATGGTAAAATCAATAGATTGAAAGACACAAAGGACATGGCATGTAATTTTAGCCTTTCAACAAAAATAAAATCTTATATATTACATAATTAAGTAAAAATATTCAAACTATGATAATTTCTTAAGCCCCGTTTGGAACACGATATTTTTTTTCCAGATTTCTTGTAGGGATTGAATTGTTTCAAGCGAAACTCATGTGAAATTATTGTGTTCCAGATGGGGCCTCAAAACTTTCATCTCAATCTATCAAATTGGAGGAACAGAATCTCATGGACTTGCGAGATTTGCCAGCATCAACTAGAGGAAGGCCGGCGTTGGGTGTAATTTCTTCACCACCGTGGCACATAGCAAGGTTTGCAGCCGTCGTGGATGAGATTGAGAGATGGAGCGAGCACCCCTGTTACTAAAGCATATTGTGCAAAAAGGTGTGGGTGAAGCGGCGGTAGAGACAGACAGGGAAGCCAAATATAAAGTGGTAGCTTGTTTAGAGACAAGGCAGGAGTTCCTTTATGGGCCTGTTTGGGACTGCTCTGCTCCAGTTTTTTCAACTCTACTCCACCAACTCCATCATGGAGCAGCTCCACTGTGGAGTTCCTGGAGCAGGTGGTCCTATTTGGCACGCAGCCTAGATCCAGCTCCAGGAATATGAGGTTTCCCTGAGAAAGGTCCAATGTGCCCCTGAATGATGTTTGGTGTATGTTTTGATGTCTGCGGAGCATACGTATCTGAATATTTTTTGTTGCCAATTGAAATATGATGTAAAATATTATAATCGCAATTAATTTATTCGAGAAAACCAAAAAACAAATCGGCCAATGTCACAATAGCATAACATAATATCATGTGCTTAAAACGATCAAGAGGAAAACTTGACCTCCCTATGTTTCATCCTGTACAAAATAGAGGAAATGCTATGCACTAGACTAGAATGATCTGAAGCAGCAGTACTTCTGTCCTATCTTTCCAAATTTACGGATAGATCGATCTCTCTGGGGAGACTTGGTGTTGCCCTGTGAGCTATTAGAACTATTTGAACGGCTTCGTTTCACATGACTGCTTGGGAAACAGGAAGATGTAGAAGGGTGGTGGTGGTATCTCAATGCTTGCACAGGAAGATGTAGAAGGATTGTGCTTGAGAAAATCTGCTACGGTTGCCTAGCTGAGATTGATGGCGCCATACTGTGAAGACAGAACGAGTAAACCAAACAAGGTTAAGCCAAAGAAACAAAAATTAGCATTCCACAAATTGCTGGAAACCAACAAAAAACTCGAACTGAACAAACAAGATGCGATTTCCTCTTTTCCCCTCCTCCGGGAAGAGGTGAACTCTATCTGGATCGTTACAGGCTAAAGCAACCAAGAAGACATGGAATCTCAAGAAGGCTATCGAGAAAGATGCAGGGACATGGAGGAGTCGGACCTTGCTTTGCCGCCGCTGCCTTCTTCCGGAGGAGATGGGGCACTACGCCTGGGACGCGTGCGGGTAGGTATGGGAGCCGCGCACGGACCCGCGCGCACCAAGAGCAGAGCAGTCGCGCGGGTGGGGGGCGGAGGAGAGGAGCGGCGCGGGTGGGGGCGGAGGAGAGGAGTGGCGCGGGTCGGGGGCGGAGGAGAGGAGCGGCGCAGGTGGGTGGGGAGGAGAGGAGTCGCGCGGGTGGGTGTGGAGCAGAAGGAAAAGAAATTGAATCGGTACGGAGGAGAGGAATTGTGTAATGGTAGTGGTGGGTAATTTTTTCTCAACTCTATGAGGAGATACAAAACTTCAGTTTCAGGAGTACCCCTTGAGGAGCTCCAGAAAAAACGTGGAGTAGGCCTTCAACTCCACCTTTTCTTGGAGCAGAGTTCTTGGAGTTAGACCCGTTTGGCTAGACAAGTTTGGAGCAGAGTTGAAAAAGTTAGAGCGGAGCAGTCCCAAACAGGCCGTATAAATTGGGAGTTTAAATACTGATATATGATTATTGTTGAGAATAGTTTTCTGAGAGTAGGTTAGGGCAAGTGGTTTTCTGTGATACTTTTCTGTATTCTCGTTAGTTGTTTTCTTTAAAGTTTCAAGGGCCGGGGGGCAACCCCTCTCTGTACAGCTGTAATGATACAATTTAAGGGGGTGTTTGGGACTGCTCCGCTTCATATTTTTAGCTCCGCTCCACGTTTTTTAGCCAAACAGTTTCAGCTCCACGCACCCTGTTTGAGGAAAAAAGGTGGAGTTGTGAGAGCACCTAAAGAGGTACTTCACAAACTCCAATTTTTTGTGGAGCTGCTCTACGGTGGAGTTTGTAGAGCAGTCCCAAACACCCCCTAAATATAGATCCTGTCTTCACAATATCATCATCCATCAATTGTTGGTGAGCTCCAACGAAGACAATTGAATTTCCTTGTGAGATTACTAGGTAGATGTACACGCACCACCACACAGGTGCATACCCCCATAACATAGGCATTAGGTGATGCTCAGTTTGACGATGGCTTATGACTGTTTGCACTGTAACTGGCTTATTTTTTACGTAGCAGCTGGTGGCTTATTTGGCGTAATTAAATTTAAAAATAAAAAAGACAGATTAGCCCATCACGAACAATGTGAAAGAATACGGGAAAAAAGAGAATAGACAAAAAGCCCCAAAAAGCAAAAAATCCAAAAAAAGACGAAATAAAGAAATAGTGAATTAAAAGCCAAAAATTTAAGCTGAAAAGAGCGGAGAATCACTATGGTTGAGAATAAATCCATAACCTCACGGAGCACAGTTATGAAAATGTTGTTGTTGCTGATTTCAATACCACTTTGTTGGTAACATTTGAAGTATGTAATTAAGGAGGAAAAGTTTTGGAGGTGTTTTCAAAAAAATTCTTAACTTAAGCCCAACCAGCTTAGAATGGCCGATCACCTTAGCAAGCAGGGCTTGGGCAATGATAAGGGCAAAAGTGCCCGTCTCAGCCCAAAAAAATGTGCTACGACTCAATATAAGCCTAACCTAACCCGATAGTCATAATAGGTCTTTGCCCGGCCCTCCCTAGGTCTACTTGTGTTTTTTCCTTCTTAAACCACTGTAACCAAACACACACTTCCCTAAAAAGGAGGTGTAGCTGAAGGTGCAAACAGAGCGGATAATTTTTGTCTGACCGGTCGCTCGAATGCTTGCGAAACGAATACGGAAGGGATAGATAGGTATCCAGCACTATCTGAATTCGACTCCGATTCTAAAGAATAATATAGAATAAGATAGGGATAAGTGATATTCTTCAGTATATATCCATATGTCAAGTGATACGAGAAAGTATGTTGTTACTTTATTTAAGAACAAGATAACATATATGCAGATTGTCACATCTAAACGAGTATTCTTCCCTAACATCTTAGTGATTAGTCTCTTCGTGTTCGCTCTTATTGCACACTACTGTCTAATGTCCCATGTAAATAAGTGGATAATTTCTGTCCGACCGACCGTCCAAAATATTATAGAACGGATACAAAATGGAGAAATAAGTATCCAATATAATTCATATTTGACTCTAATTTAAGAAAAAATATAAACTAAAATATAAAATAAATGATATCTGTTCGTATCCGCACGATCACAACCCTTACCATCCGATCATCCCAGAAAGGCCCGTCCACCCGGGTGGGTGCTCTCCTGGGCCGTCCGATCGCGTGCGCCGGCTGGGATTAAAATTCCCCGCGTTTCCGTTTCCCGCATCTTCCTCCGAAATCGCCACCCCCAAAACCCCGAGTCCCGCTTTCTAAACCCTAGCCGCCGCCGCCTCTCCTATTTCCCTCCCCTTCCCCCTCCCCTCCGCCGGAGTCGAGTTCCATTTGGTTGGGAGCCGGGCGAGCGCGGAGGCATCCCACCGCCGGTTCTTAGCCCTCTCGGCCTCCTCTATCGCCGCCGCCGCCTTCGACCGCGCTGTCCTCCCGCCGGAGCGCCCCCACCTCCGCCTCTTCTCTCCTCCTCCTACGAGCGGAGGGTAGTGGAGATCCAGATCTGCCCGAACCGATTCGTTTTGCTGGTAAGCTCCTCGCCTTTCTTTGACTGATTTCGCTTTGCCCTAATCTCTTCCTCGAAAAAGAGATTTGCCCTAGTTTGTTCTGTTCTTTGATGTGAGCGACCGAATCCAAATCTTTCACCCTAGTGTAGTTTTGCTCTTGCTGGTAGCCGCCAAAAGCGCTCGGTTATTTCGTGGAGAAAGCAGGCCTGGGTTGTTCGCCTGCAGTTTCCTGCACATCTCGTTGTAGTTTGCGGTCAGAAGTTCATGCGCGTGGTCTTGTTACCACCTTGCAAGAACTCAACTCGCGGGTTCTTGCTGCTGTTTTTGTGCGGATTATCTCTGCGAGTTGTGGGGGAGGGACGTTTGCGGTGGCATGATAGTTTTCTAGTGCTGGTTTCAGACTTGTTTTGATTATACTAAGCAGTAGCAAACGCAAAAGGTATAGGTCTCTTGTAATGGCGTGTTGAGTTTTAGATATTGCTTTTTTACCATGGTGGGCTTGTACCTGTTAGGATTTAACAAGTAAATATGCACTCCCTGAACCGAGTAGGTGCTTTAAAAGGTTGTAGATGTTCGTTGCCCTAATCTTTTCTTTTCTTTTTCGTGATCTAGCGAACCCAAATCTGTCTGAAATGTTCCATTCAATTGGTGTAAAAGTGTAAATGCACCTACAATTGGAGTGCTCCGATTGCAGCTTTGTTTTCTGTTAGACGGTTATTGATGTATCCATCCATCCATCCATATGGTTCGGTTCTTCAGAGTGCACAATATCTCAATCAGATCCTGTGACACCCTCAGGTGCATCGGCCCCTGCCACTAACTTGCGTAGGTTAGGTCAGCCTGAATTGTTCTGTGGATTGGAGTTGAGAGTGTTGGTTTGTGCTGAGTGAGAATGTTTAATCCTAGCGTGTTCTGTTGATTGTAACTGTGTAGGTTAGTCCTAGCTCTGGCTTTCTCCTTCCTTAACATGGCAATGTTGTAGCTGATCCCATGATTATGTTGTGTCTAAGTTGGACTGACCAGTGTATTTGTAGAACATAGCCTAGCTATGTGTTTGCTCGCTGTTGATTGATGTAAATTGATTTTGCTTGTTCAAGATGCTGACACTGTCAGCGTAATGCCCTACCGTATTGTCGTTACCTAATTTCCTCACCGTCCATGCATGTGTAGCATAGTTTCAAAATGTTTATTTTTCCTTTGGTTGTAGAACATTTTTATGGTGTTTTATTTTTCATGTGTTGTGGTGATGTAGTACTGCATGATGAATATCTAGTTGCTTACATCATGTTTGGTGTACTTTAGCATTAGCTCCTCACTCAAAAAATGTTCAACTCATGGTCAAATGGGGAGGTTATTCAACTGTTTAACTGAGAAACCTGGCTTGCTGATGGGGATAAACAATCTGTATGTGATGAGTGATTAGCTTGCTTATGAATGTGGGTTCCGTAAGTGGTGAATGTTTTACATATTATAACCATAATTTGCCAAACAGCTCTTTTGACTAATATTGTAAGTGTCCTTATGTGGTTCTTAATGCAAAAGCCTTCGAAGCTGACAGACTAAGCTAGGTCAAACTGGCCCAGTGGCCCTTAGGAGTTATGAGTGTTGATAGTGCCATTTTATATTTTTTTAAAAATCTTTTTCTTTTATGTTCGATAGGACAGTTGATACGGCCATGGATATCACTCAGATTCTGCTAGCTGCTCAATCTCCGGATGGTAATCTTCGGACAGTAGCAGAAACCAACCTCAAGCAGTTCCAGGAGCAGAATCTTCCCAATTTCCTCCTGTCCTTATCAGGAGAGCTCTCGGATGATAGAAGACCACCAGATTCTAGAAGGCTTGCTGGTATTATCCTTAAGAATTCGTTGGATGCAAAGGATTCTGCTAAGAAGGAGCTACTGATTCAACAATGGGTCAACTTGGATCCATCGATTAAATCGAAGATTAAGGAGTCATTGCTGATAACACTAGGATCTTCGGTGCTTGATGCAAGGCAGACCTCATCACAAGTCATTGCCAAGGTTGCATCCATTGAGATACCCCGTCGGGAATGGCAAGACCTCATTGCCAAATTACTGGGCAACATGACACAGCCGGGTGCATCTGCTTCACTAAAGCAAGCAACTCTAGAGGCATTGGGATATGTCTGTGAGGAGATTCCTCCTCAGCACTTGGAGCAGGATGAAGTGAATGCTGTTCTGACTGCTGTGGTCCAGGGAATGAACCAGACAGAGCTAAGCCATGAAGTCCGTCTTGCTGCAGTTAAAGCTCTGTATAATGCTCTTGATTTTGCTGAGAGCAACTTTGCAAATGATATGGAGAGAAATTATATAATGAAGGTAATTTGTGATACTGCTGTTTCTAAAGAAGTGGATATCAGGCAGGCAGCCTTTGAATGCCTTGTTGCCATTGCATCCACATATTACGGGCACTTAGATCCTTATATGCAAACCATATTCAACCTGACAGCGAACACTGTCAAAGGAGATGAGGAACAAGTTGCACTTCAAGCTATTGAGTTCTGGAGCACTATTTGTGATGAAGAGATTGAACTCCAAGAAGAGTACGAGGGATCTGATGATGCTAACTCTACTGTAAATTATCGCTTTATTGAAAAGGCCCTCCCTTCACTTGTTCCAATGTTGCTAGAAACTCTGTTGAAGCAAGAGGAAGATCAAGATCAAGATGATACTGTATGGAACATTTCCATGAGCGGTGGGACATGCCTTGGACTCATCGCTAGGACTGTTGATGATGCAATTGTCCCTCTTGTGATGCCATTTGTTGAGGCTAACATCACAAAGCCGGATTGGCATTGTCGTGAGGCAGCTACTTTTGCATTTGGTTCTATCCTTGAAGGTCCCTCTGTTGAGAAACTTGCTCCCCTCGTACAGGCTGGACTTGATTTCTTACTCAACACAATGAACGATCCAAACAGCCAAGTAAAAGACACCACTGCATGGACTCTTGGGAGGGTATTTGAGCACTTGCATTCTCCAGCCAGTGCAAATCCAATTATAACAAATGCAAACCTTCCTCGTATCATGACTGTGTTGCTGGACAGTAGTAAAGATGTTCCAAATGTGGCCGAGAAAGTCTGTGGAGCCATATATTTTCTTGCCCAAGGTTTTGAAGATGCAGAGTCGATCTCATCTGTGCTTACGCCTTATCTTCCTAATGTTATCGCTGCTCTCCTTTCTGCTGCTGATCGTGCTGATACCACCCATTTCAGGCTTCGTGCATCTGCTTATGAAGCATTGAATGAGATTGTCAGAGTCAGCAACATACCTGAAACTTCAGGCATTATAGGCCAGTTATTGCAGGAGATCATGAGAAGATTGAACTTGACGTTTGATCTGCAGATACTTTCATCAGGTGACAAGGAGAAACAAAGCGATCTACAGGCTTTGCTGTGTGGTGTACTGCAGGTCATCATCCAGAAACTGAGCAGCTCAGATGCAAAGTCCATAATTACCCAGACTGCTGATCAGTTGATGTTTCTATTTCTCCGTGTCTTTGCTTGCCACAGTTCTACTGTACATGAAGAAGCAATGCTTGCCATCGGTGCTCTTGCTTATGCCACTGGTCCAGATTTCGTAAAATATATGCCTGAGTTTTTCAAGTACCTGGAAGCTGGCTTGCAGAATTATGAAGAGTACCAAGTATGCTCCATCTCTATAGGGGTGGTGGGTGATATTTGCCGTGCATTGGAAGATAAACTTTTGCCCTTCTGTGATGGAATTATGACTGTTCTTCTCAAGGACCTGTCAAACTCAATGCTCAATCGGTCTGTGAAGCCTCCAATTTTCTCATGCTTTGGGGATATCGCTCTTGCCATTGGTGAGAATTTCGAGAAATACCTGCCATATGCTGTGCCAATGCTTCAAGGGGCTGCAGAGCTTCTTGGTGTTTTGGATCAAAATGATGAGGATATGGTTGATTATGGTAACCAGCTCAGACGTGGAATATTTGAGGCCTACTCTGGCATACTCCAGGGTATCAAGGGCCCAAAAGCTCAGCTGATGATACCTTATGCGAATCATCTGCTGCAGTTCACTGAAGCCATCTACAAAGACCGGAGCAGGTGCACTTCATTTACCTTGCTGTGTTTGTTGTATGGGTGATTGTTACCTGTTTCTTGCCATTACATTTACATGTCTATATTTTCAGGGATGAGAGCGTGACAAAGGCTGCAGTTGCTGTCCTGGGGGATCTTGCAGACACGCTTGGCCCGAGCTCGAAGGATCTGTTCAAGAGCCACCTCTTCCACGCTGAGTTCTTGAGGGAGTGCCTCAACTTAGACGATGAAGTCAGGGAGACTGCATCATGGGCCCAGGGAATGATAAACCAAGCACTGGTTTCTTAGTATGAGACCTTGTTTTGTTTTGTCAGTTATGGCAGAGGTTTCTTTTTGTGGCTGTGCCAAGTCCATTTGCCACAGATGAATGAAAGGATACCAACATATATGTAGGGTCAGTCGTAGGATCCCTATTGTAGGCTTCTTCTGTGCTTTGCTGTCAGTCTGTCATGTCGTTATGCGTCACATTTGATGGGGGTGGATTCTGGCAATGAACGCCTTGAACAGCTAAACATATTAATGTATTCTACTTGGTGTTTATCCATTCAGTGCTGCTTATGTTACTGCTTGCCACTTTCATGCTCAGCAGGTTCTTATGAAAAGGTAGTAGGTTATTATCCATTGCGGTGCAATCTTCCTGTCATCTGTTTTCGCGCCACCTGATTAATCCTTGTCGTGATGCAAAGTTATTTCAAGATTGTTGTGTTGTCGGTTTGAGTAATATCTAGGCAAATGATGTTTTATTTGATGAAATTGCAGATGCAGAGTGCTGAATGAATTGCAGTATCCAAATACTATACTCAGGTAGACTGGTTCTACAATGTGAAGAACTATATATATTGTCTTTATTTCACCATCTTAACCACCTCACAAGCAGCATTAGACTTGATCCTAGCTATGCTGCATTTCTTACATGCACACACTGCAATTCCACTTTTTCATATATACAGATGGATACAAACTGATTCATATGGGCAAAGTTAAAACATCCACAAAACAAACAATGCAACAAAACTACTCTAGCAAAGCAACGCCAGGTGAACAGCTTTGCAATTCCACTTCCATCTTCAGGTGGCCTCCGTGGAGATGATCTCAAGCTCGGCCCACCACAGCGGCGACACCTTGGGGGTGGCGGCGTCCGGCGGCATGGCGGTGATCTCCCTCAGCCGCCTCGCGACCTCCGGCATCGTCGACCGCCTCCTCGGGTCCCGGTCGGTGCAGGACCGTACCGCGCTATCCAGCCTGTCGACGGTCTCGGCGTGGAAGGACTTGCCCAGGCCGGGGTCCATGACGTCCCTGAGCCGCCTCTCCCCCCGGAGGAAGCTCGCCGTCCAGCCCTCCAGCAGGCCGCCCTCCGACGCCGTGAACCGGCCGGACATGATCTCCAGCAGCACCATGCCGTAGCTGTACACGATGCTCTCCCTGTCGGACAGGACCGGGGACAGGCTCGCGATCTCCGTCGTCCCCCTGGCCTCCTCCTCGCAGAAGAAGACGTCGGAGATCTTCGCCGCGAAGTCGTCGGTCAGGTAGATGGTCGACGTGTCTAGTGTCCTCAGGATCTCCGGGGGGTTCAGCTGGTGCATGTGCTCGAGGCAGTATGCGATTCCGACCGCCACTCGCAGCCGCGTCGGCCAGTCCAGGTAACCGTCTTCCCTCACTGCAGCAGCAAAGTTCAGCTATCTGACAGTGAAAACTACTGTTTCATATGTGCTATACTGTTGATAAAAATCCATTACCGTGGAGATGCTCAAAGAGTGTGCCATTTGGAGCATACTCAAACACCATCATCCTTGTGAATGGTTGCTCTTCCTCGCAGTAGCCGAGCAGGTTCACAAAGTTCTTGTGGTTAACTCTGGACAAACTTGTTATCTGAAACAATGCATAAAACATTAGTAGGAAAAATCAGATAAGTGTCTTTCAGACAAACTGGTCAGTTTCATGTATTTCTCAGAGAAAATTTGTTCAGTTTCATCTGTGCACTTACCTTTTTCCTGAACTGTGTTTCGCAGTGCTTGGACCACTCCTTCGCGGACTTTTTCGTCGTTGATACGACTGCAATCTCGACGCCGCTGGACAATGTGCCCTTGTACATCATGTAATCCGACAAGGAACCGATGACATTGCTGAAATCTTCGCAGGCAACCTCAAGCTCTGATCTCTTCAGAGCCGGCACACCTGCAGAAGCAGCCATCTCTCAAGCATTTCCAAGCTATGCACTACAAGGGGGAAATGGTACTAACACAGTGTCAGAGACGAACTGAACCTGTCACAAACGCTTTCTGCAGCTGCCCGCTAAGGCCAGTCGCCCACGGCCTGACGGTGACCACCTTGCTGGATCGGTAACACAAGACGAACAGCGCCATGGACATGGCCACAAGGAAGGAAGCTCCCGCCGCAGCAATGACATAGATAGGCCTAGTAGCACCAGGATGCTTCGCATCAGGTGCAGCTCCGGTCACCGCCGGAATAGCATTGTCATGAGTTACCACCGGCGCAGGCTGCGGGGGCAATGCAATGCTGTGTGCCGGCTTCTCAGCCTGCTTAGGCAACGGCAAAGGCTTGGGGACCAACGGAGAAGGTGCAGGAGCACTTGATGGGATAGCACTACCTTGCAATGGTGGAAAGTTCGTCATCGGCGGCAAATTTGGTGCCCATGGCCAGGGTGGCCACTGTGGAAACGGCGGCTGCTGGTTCGGCAAGAACGACGACGATGACGGCGGGGGAAAGGAGCTTTCCTGAAAGTTGCCTCCGGTGTACCAGCTTCTGTATGCTGGTGGAGCGTAGGCGCCAAGATTTGGCCATCCTGCCTTGCTGCCGAAATTCTGCCTGGATCTGTATCTGTTCGGTTGTTGCAGAGCTTTTCGGACATGTTTCTCTTGGATTGCCCTATCAATGATTGAAAAAAAAGGACAATAGTGTAAGCAGAAGAAGTGAAGAACAATTGGACAAGAGATGCACCAGCTGGGGTTGTTTGGTGGTTCAGCTGTCCATTTCTGACAGCAAACACATTATTCCCAGATAATTATCTTATCTAATATCTATGCAAAACAATCTAAGAAGAGCGTTGTGCCAAATACTTTTGGACTACTTTCAAGTGATTTGCATCGTTTGTTTACTAAATTTCAAGTGAGAAGAAATCATCATGCTACTTTAATGCTTTCTACAAGACTACACTGACAGAAAACCACCACTGCCTACTACATCACACTGACACTGAAATTCAGAGCATTCCTGAACATGAAAGGTGTCGTCAGAGATCTCACCGAGCCGCGGAGTGCACGTCTTCGTCCCGGTTCACCGTTCCTACGGTCAAGTCATGCTAGTATCAGTATCTGAAGAGAAAAAGTAGCAAAACTCGCTTACAGCAAAAACGCAAGCATTCATTGCACCAAAGATTCTTGCAGCAGTTGATATGTTCAAAAGAACAGAGGTGCACACACACACACACACACACAAACAACATACCTTGCTGAGCATCGTAGCTGCAGGTGGCAAGATGGAAACTGAAGGAGAGGAGCAGCAACGCAACCACCACCCTGCACAGCCTCTCCATGGGGCGATAAAGAATGCAACTACGCAAACCAGTACGTGACAAACCAATCAAGAAACCTCACATGCTTTAGATTATGCTTGCAAGAGGGGGGGGTGAGAGGGAGGCCTAGTTAAGCACGTGTGTGACAGTAGAATCAGCAATGGCGAGGGAGAAGAGAAGACTGGGGTCTCAGCTTTGCAGTGGAGGAGACGGGAAAAGAAGAAGAGAGCAGGGAGGAGGAAAGGTGAGATGGCCACGTGTAGAAAGGGAAATGGGGAATTGCGATGATGTTTGGTTGTGACCACTGGAGTGGTGACTGGTGACCACCACACGTCACCACGAACTGTCCACACAAATAGTACTATAGTTATTATTTTTCTAAAATTTAGCTTCTAAATATTTATTTTAATAAATCTAACTCCCTCTTTGAACCTACCAAGCTCGGTAGAATGCTGGCCAGCCACACACATTGCATTTAATGCCCTCCGTTTAATTAGTGCTAATCGCATTTAATTAGCGCTAATCATAAAAATTAATGGACATTAATGTCTTGCCGAGGTCGGGGCTTGGCAGCAGCGTGCTACCGAGCAACCATTACTCGGTGGGTGTTGCCGAGCTCTTGTAGCGTGATAGTTAATATGTATCATCTGTCATAGCTATCGAGCTCAGAGAAGATGCTAGATTTACAAAAATAAACATCTAAAGACCAATTTATTTTTTAAAAAATAGCTATAGCGTTGCTTGTTTGAACAGTTCACCTCACTACCCTGCCCACAAGTTCACCTCACTACAACGCCCGCGGCACTGCAATAAATTCTGCTGGCTCAATTTGTATTCAGTGGTTTGGTACTATATGCATACCCACAGCCCACTGTCAAAAGTCTGGATAGTTGGCTCTTGATATACACAGGCAAACAGAATAGTGACCTTGTTTTCGTACATAGAGGCTTAAATTTGCAGCATGAGACGGTCAGCTGATCAATGTGGTAGGAAGGTCACAGGTGTTAGTTTCCTGGTGAATTTGATATTTGTTTGTACTCTACTGGACGCCCTTTAACGACTTTTTAGTATATTTAACATTGTTTATATTATAATAATAGTCGTATATATAGTGTATTGATAAAAAAAGTATTTTTACCGTTCGATGACCGGACGGCAGCACACGTGGTTTGACACGTAGCTGCTGCCGTCCTGAGGTTCGACGGCAGGCGGCTTGCTGTCCTGTAGCCAGACGGCAAGTGGCCTACTGTCCCACCACTAGACGGCAGGGACCTGCCATCCCACAACTAGGCGGCAGGTGATTAGGCTGGCTGATTAGCCGGCCTAATTATCTACCATAATTTATTATTTTGTATACTATTTGTTTAAAATTTTAAATATAGTAAATGAGCTCAAAAAATTACGGAATTTTACGTCTAGCCTCTTGACATAATGTACTTAGCTGTGTAATTTTTTTTGCTAATTTTATCCACTGTAAATGTTGCTCAAAAATGTGTACGATTTTGATATTTGTAAGAACTGTTACATATAGTAAACGAGTTTTAAAAATTATGAAATTTTGTGAAAAACCTCTCAACATAGTCATAGTAATCATGTAATTTTTTGGGAATTTTATGTGCTTCAAATTTACCACGTTAATGCATGTTAATTTAATCGTGAAATTAACAATGCTCAGGCATCTTTTGTAGTTCATATATTATAAATATCAGGTGTGCCCTGTCCGTCCGTGTCATTGTCCACATGCTTCATTGGCCGTCAGTTTGTCCTATGTCGACTAGCCCTCGATTGTTTGCATTTCTAGAATCATTGATGTTACAGAGTAAGGCATACAAAGTGTAAACATTACTCGGATGGAGTTTGACTCACCGATGTACAGCTCGCAGTAGGAACCTGCCGTCCGGAGGGGGTACAATCTGGTGGAAATCGAACTGTCGCATTATGTGCTGCAGCGCGTAAGCCTTTACCTTGTACGAGAACATCAGATGGCGTGTCGTCGCCCATAGCGCTGCGTACTATAAGCATTGCAGGTATAGCCTGTACGGCAGTACACACTCCACGAAGTCTATAGTCCATGGTCCCTAGTTGTACTGAGGTATCATCCCAAACTCCACGTCAACCAAAGACTCGATGAGGCGGATGAACTTGGCATTGCAAATATCGTTGTGTGTGTCTGGAAACATGCTCCAACCAAAGAAATGAAGAAGGTACACAACGAGGTGCGTCCTGACGACCTTGAGTAGTGCATCTTGCAGGCATACAATGAAATTCTTCAGCCAAGTGTGGGGGCGCCACAAGCACCCTTTGGGATAGGCAGGCCGAACTGGTCTGCTAGCCTTTCCTTCCAGTCCGCCGGTGCAGGGGCTGGAACAAGTGCGTCACCCCAGAGAGGAAGACCGGTCAAGAACGAGATGTCTTGCAGAGTGATCGTCGTCTCACCCCACCAAAAGTGGAATGTGTGCGTCTCGAGCCTCCACCTGTCCACCAATGCCGCGAGCAAGCTGCCGTCGATGGTGAATTGGCATCCAATGGAGACCAACCTCGCAAAAGGCAACAAGCCCGTGGCCCACAGGATTGGGACGTAGCGCTCATCCTGCTCCCAATGATCCCCTTCCGTAACTTGAAGGGCCGAGGGCTAGCAGTGTCACCGGTCATCCATGAGTAACACCAGTGGTTCTCATCATAGAACTGTTCAAGAAACTCTGGTAACACCATACCTTCCAACAAATGGGATAGAGCAAATTTTAGTGCGAAGATTGACAATGACAGTAAAATAATACAAGTTAGTGATTACATGTGTGTAATTACATATGAATAATTCATTAATTACTGACAATTCAATTACCCGTTTGAAAAAAATTACAAGTGATTCATTACCATCGTCCTTAGCACTAACTCATTATTTAACCCTAACTCATTAGGCCCTAACTAAGGCACGCTTCACCACCGCACTGGAGTGTTTGGAGCCATTTTGTGCCAAATGGGTAAAACAAAATAGCTTCACCCAAGGAGTCCTTAAAACATCTTTGAGACAAAGATATATACGAGATGGAGCTGAAAAAGTAGCTCCACCGGCTCCATCCATGAGCCCGCATGCCACGCCCTTGTACTTTCGTGAATTTACGTGATCGCCACCGCTCTTCTATTCTCCGTTCCCTTTCCTCTGCTCGGTCTTCTCGTCTTCGACCATGAAGGGAGCGTCGCCGCCATTAAATATTGGTTGCTAATACTTTGTGTTATTTTAAATTTTAAAATTTTTTGAATTCAAATTTACTCGGATGAAAAATCATGTAGAAACATACAGCTCTTGATGTTACTACAAGCCAAATAGACAGGGGTATATTGGACAATTGACATCTCTCAACCATACATGATAAAACAGGTGGAGCTGTTTTGCCAAACAGTCTACCAAAACAGCTCCAGCTCCACCGGTGGAGCTGTTCGTGGAGCTGAAGCCAAAAAAATAGCTCCACTTGTGAAGTGGAGCCGTGCCAAACGGGGCCTAATTATCACCATAGTAATTATGACTGCTTAATTACACACTACCATACAATAACATATTATAGGTACTGTACATACACAAAATAGTAAAAACTACATCTAAATTACTACAACTTACTTACTTTGAAATACAAACTATATTAATTTTGAATAACTAAATAATACTAATTAACTATGACTACAGAAATAACGCCGAAAGCATGCGATAAAAAATTACCTACCATTTAGGAGAGACAATCAACACTGCCACGTCTTCCTGTCGCGCCCTTAATGAGCTATGCACTGCCTTTCCAAAATAATGAGCTACGCACACTTAATTTTAAGCACGACCATGAGAATGAGTTTTTGCGATGAGCGACTGAGATGAGTGATGATGAACTACGAGAGGTTTGTATTTATGGCTGAGAGAAAAGGAAATCCAATGCGCTCATCCCATAAATTAAGGACTCCTTATCGATGAGCAGCATTTTGGGTGAGGAGGGACGGTATGGTAACGCTGACAAATATGCAGACGAGAGAGTGGGTGAGGGGGACGGCACATACATAACGACATTAGTGCGAACAAGGGAGCGTGCAAGGGGGACAACACAAATAGAGTGATAATTATGCGAAGGATATAGTAGAAAAGAAAAGATAGCAGTAACGGGCCGATATATGTATGAAGGCTAGAGGTTAGACACTGCAAGAGATGCCTGAGCATTGTTAATTTCATGATATAAATTAATATGAATTAATGTGGTAAATTCAGAGCATAAAAATTCCTAAAAAATTATACACTTACTACGAATATGTCAAGAGGTTTCCCACAAAATTTCGTAATTTTTAGAGCTTATTTGCTATATGTATCAGCTCCTATAATATTTTTGAGCAATATTCACAGTAGATAAAATTACCAAAAAATTACATAGCTAAGTACATTGTGTTAGGAGGTAGCATATAAAATTTTATAATTTTTTAGCCTATTTGCTATATTTAAAAAATCAAACAAATAGTAAGCAAAAAATTAAATTGGTGGTGGGATGACAAGTCCTTGTTGTCTGGTGGTGGGATGGTAGGCCTCTTGCTATCTGGCCACGGGACGGTAGGCCGCCTATCGTCCCACCGTGGGATGGTAGCAGCTACGTGTCAGCCCATGCAAGCTGCCATCTGGCCACCGGACGGCAAAAACACCTTTCTTATCAATACGCTAGACATACGGCTATTTTTGTGAATATAGTGGCAAATATGCTAAAAAGTCCCCTTTAACGAATGGTATGTGTTTTAGGATCCGTACAGTTTGTCAAATTTGGAGATAGCAAGCTTAGAAAAAGATGGACAATAGCCAGTATTTTTTTTAGAGAAATTTGGACGATAGTATCTAAAGCAATATTTAGAAAGTATTACTATGCCGTAGGCAGGTTTTTCTCCTTATTGACTTCCATTCTTGTTAGCACTCTACCCGAACTTTAATGGGATAGACTATTGCACAAGCGATTAAAATTTTTTTATCTTTCAGTCACCTAAAGTTGCATTTTGAATCACCTGAAGTTGCACATATTGTTTTTGGAGGGGGCTGCAATTTTAGTTGATTGAGAGTGCAATTTCAGGTCACCTGAAGTTGCACTCTGAATCACCTAAAGTTGCAGCTGTTTTTTTAAGGGGGGCTGCAATTTTAGTTCATTGAGAGTGCAATTTTAGGTGACTGAAACATAAAAAAATTTCAGTCGCATGTGCAATAGCAAAACTGAACTTTAATAGATGGTGTTTTAATTGGACGTGTGTATTGACGATCGAGACTAGGACTAGAAGGGGAAAAGGAGTCAAGCCTGAACGGAGGAAAGGTGTTCGTTTCTTAACCATGCACCTCATGTGCAATATATAGATAGGTAGGAAATCCAAGTTTTAACTTCCTAGGATCGAATGGAAAAAAATAAGCATATACTAATTTTCTTTTATTTTATTTTTGGTGAAAATGGTGTTCTTTACTACTTAGGCTGTGCTTTTTTTTCCCCATTCGAACCAATGCTCACTAGCACTTGTGGCCTGCAATTGGCAAATTGAAGGAAGTGGACAGGGGCATGAGCGGCACGGCGAGGGATATAGCAGGATGCCGTGGGATACTTAGAAAATCCAAAAGTAGGATGCCTGGCCCCACTGCTGTCCATAGCCAAGGGGAGAGTTGAAAGGGTATGCACTGCCGACGTGGGTCATGCATAAAGCATAAGCAGCAGGAAGGAAAATTGTCGGTCTCACGCAGATTTGACACCTAAGCAAAGCATTGTAAGATATTTGCTTAACGCACACTGTGATGGCTTATTTATGCTATTTAAAATCATGTGAATCCTCACAAATTAAGATCGCAGATGGACTATATATTGGATATTGAGAGTGCTTTTTAAAAGAAGAAGCTACAACTTAGACAATAAGAGCTAGCTAGCATGCCCATTTTCACTGATTCATTCCATGCATGGGTGAGATATATACACATTCATATCATCAAATCTTAACGTAAGAGAATAATGGTGTTGAGGGAGGCCCCACACTACCTCAGACGACAGACAACTCTGACCTAGCAAGGTGTGCCGAGGTGCGCCGTCATGACCTCAGCCTAACGACGTTCAGGGATCAACCTCAGAAGCCCATTCCAGATGAGTTCCGTGGGCTAACCCCAGCAAAGTCCACAAGCTAACCTTGGAGGGGGTCCGGAGTCCACCACAAGGTCAATTCCGGAGGTGGTCTGGAGCTAGCGGCGGACCAACCCCAGGGTTGCTTGGACATGGCGGGACTCATGTGGTGCAAAGGATGAAGCTACCCTTAGGAGTAAGCTAGACCCGAGGGTAAATTTGTAACTTCACTCGTCTCCTCTCACTCTATAAATAGGACCCCTTTCAAGTGGGAAGAGTGGGCTATTTTGTAACCCTAGACACCCATATACAATACACTTGTTCATTCATTCGTGTGTGATTATCGTTGAGTCCTTTCGCATCCTCGACGATCCTCGAATTCGACCAGGGGTGCCTACAAGTTTACTATCCAGTCTCGTATTGACTAGGGGTGGAAAACGGTAACGGATAATTCGTTTTATCCGATATTCGTATCCGGAAAAAACACGAATGTGGTAAGCAAAATCCGTATTCGAAAATATTCGTATCCGTATTTGAGAGTATTCGTATTCGAGAATATTCGTATCCGTATTCGTATTCGAGACTATTCGATTCGTATTCGATCCGTTTCTAGAACCTATGAAAATCCGTACAAATTTTGTGATTCAAAATTTGAATTTAGGTGGTTTAAAACCAGTAACCGGTCAAAAACTGGTGAAAAATCGGCAAAATTGCTAGGAATCCGTTTTATCCGATATTCGTATCCGAGAATATCCGTATTCGAAAATATCCGTATTCGTATTCGAGAATATTCGTATCCGTATTTGAGAATATTCGAATTCGTATTCATATTCGCTTTAAAAATATGGATTCGTATTCGTATTTGAGACTATTCGACTGTATCCGATCCGTTTCCATCCCTAGTATTGACGACAGTTGGCGCCATCCGTGGAGACTCAGGTAAGACGTCATGCCACCTACGAAGGGGAAGGCATGAAAGGTGGCCAAGGTGGGAGGTGCGAACCCCCTCTAAGGCCGAAGTCAAACCAGATCACAACCTGTACCACTCCGGTCCCAGAGGAGCAGTCGTACCTCTCCACAGAGGCCTAGGTCACCAATGAGACCACGGCCTCCTAGGAGGTTGACCCTCCAAATGCTCGTGAGGAGATGGAGCGGGAGTTGGAGGACTTCCAAAGGAAATTGAGGGAAGCACAAATCAAGGCTTTGCGGTCTGTTGCCGAGGCTCGCCAAGCGGGAGAACTTCGAGCATAGCTCGAAAGGGCAGAAGTCAAGGCAAGACCACCTCCACCTGAAGAAGCCCGGGAAATGAGGAACTAAGGAACCAGTTGGAGGAGGTACGGGTGTTACAACGGGGGTCTACCCACCCTAGGTTCTGAGGTCGAAGCCCTCTAAGCCGAACTGGCCGATGTTAGTGCCTGAGCGAACTTGCCAACCTCGTTTGGAGCCTAAGAAGCCAACAACCTCACAGCATAACTTGATCTAACAAGAGAGAAAATAAGATGAAACACAAAAATAAATTCAAATAAACTCCAAAAACTGTGAAACTAGAACCAAAAGATAGAGCTTAATTTTATATGAATTTAGGAAAAAGAATCGGGTCAATCAGAGTTCGGACGAGGGAGAACAGGCTCTCGAAAAATCTAATCTAAAGAAAAAGGCTGAAAATCGAAAAAGTTACTGTGTTGTGGACTCGGTGCACGGGATGGCTAGTCTACGGTAGACTCGGCTCGTGGAATAGTCGTCACCGACTGGGCTTGCTAACTGGGCTATAGGGCTGACTTGGCATCCACGTGGCTGCTGACTGGGCTTGACTGGCTCACAGGTCTACGGCACAGAGCATCTGATAGTAGGGACCCACATGGCAGCGACACGGTGCACAACAGACTAGGTGCATGGGAAGGCGAAGCGATCGGGCGCGAGTGCGAGTGCGGCCCGGCGGCGCGCGATGCGAGCAGGCGGCGTGGGCCGGCGATAAGCGCTGGCGAGGCAATAGTATGCGGTTCAACGGCGTCTAACCGGTGGCAAGGTCGGACGACGGCGGCGACTCCGGCGACGGTGAGGACGAACGATGGCGAACAATGACAGAACGGCCGGCAACCTTCGACGACGAGCTCCCGGGCGGTCTCAACGAAGACGCCGAGATGAACGGCTAGCGGCGGCGAGGGCAGCGGCTATGGGCTGCGGAAAACCTTGGGGTTGGCTCCCCTTTTATACCCGGACACCGAGGAGTTGTGGTCGGGCACGGCGGCGAGTCCGGGACGGAGATGGCGGTGGTGTTCCACTCGAGCACGAAAGCCGGGGCGCGGTGGAGGCGGAGACTGGTTTGGAGACGATGATGCGCAAGGCGACACGCGGACGGCTGGGATGCGGAGAGACCACCGATGGCCGACACGCGTCAGCCATTTGGCTAGCGGGCGCGACACCGATGGGCAACGCGTGGCAATGGGGGGCAGGCCGACCTGCGAAGCGGCATGGGCCCAGGCGGCTGGACCAAGCTTTGGCCCAACAGGATTTTGAGGTTTTTAAGGGATTTTTTAGAAATTCAAGTAAATACTTTTGAGCTCTAGAAAATAGCAAATAACTCCAGAAAAATCCAAGAAAATTCCTTGAGACTCCAGGAACTCAAATAAAATATTTTTGACAAATGTTAATGATTAGTTTAGTCATATTAAATCCTTTTAATTAATAAAAATTCCAATTAAGCTTTAATTAATTCCAGAAAAGTTCAAATGGTGAATTTTATTTTAAAAACATCAAAAAACTATGAAAATCAAGATGTTACGCCCGGGCAGGCAATCACCCGGATCGGCTATTGAGGGAGGACCCCCTCGCTACCTCGGGCGACAAACCACTCCAACCTAGCAAGGTGCATCGTGGTGCGCCGTCATGACCTTGGCCTAACAAAGTCAAGGGAACAACCTCGGAAGCCCATTCTAGATGAGGTCCATAGGCCAACCCCGGCGAAGTCCACGAGCCAACCCCGATGAGGTCCGCGAGCCAACTCAGAGGGGTCTGGAGTCCACCACGAAGGGGGTTCGGGGTCAATTATGGAGGTGGTCTGAAGCCAACCACGGACCGACCCTAGTGACGCTTGGACATGGTAGGACCCATGCGGTGTGAAGGACGAAGCTACCCTTAGAAGTAAACTAGGCCTTGAGGGTAAACTTGTAACTTCACTCGCCTTCTCTTCCCACTCTATAAATAGGACCCCTTGTAAGTGGGAAGAGGGGGTGCAATACACTTGTTCATCCATGTGTGTGTGATTCTCATCGAGTCCCTTCGCATCCTCAGCGATCCTTGGTCCGACCGAGCGTGCCTAGAAGGATATTATCCGGTCTCGTATAGATAATAAATGGAGACTGGTAATCTCGATTGTTTGTACAAATTTTCAACAAAAATGCACTCTAAACTATGTATTCTTCTCCAACACTTCTATCTTTTAGTGAATCTAGCCGGTACCGAAAATCACATCCTGTGTCACAGTGTGGTACTGGATTCCTTGTGTCTGCCTCTCTAGGCAATGTAAGTACTGAATAACCTACGTAATTCTAAAAAGTTAGCCTCGGCCATTGCAAATGAAGGGAAGACTACAATAGAGTTATGTATTGAGGAACTGAGTTTACCTGTCAATTGTTTGTTGCACATGGGTAAAGTTGTGGTTACTCATAAGTAGGGAACCAAGATATATTACCTTACAATCTACTTTGGTAAATCACAATCAAAATTCAGTGAGACCTAGTTATTTGTGTTGTCATAGTGATTAATCCTAAGTTCATGTTGCGTATAAAGTACAAATGAAACTTGTATGGCAACTAGTGAAGCACTTACCTCTAGTTGAAGGGTACTAGGATATACTCTTTGTCACTGTGAGCAAGAAATTCCGTTGTTATATATTCTTCAATGAAGGATGCGTTTTTGTTGATGGATTGCTCAAAGACTAAGTGTGGGTTGAGGAAACCCACCGGTTGTCATCGTCATCAGACTTGTTGCATCATAGATCTGTACATAAACAATGAGTTATGACATTTATCGATATTACATAAATATAGAACTTCATTGTATAGTACACTTACAGTATCCAGCATCGTAGAAGTGCGGCATCAAGTTTATTGAGGTTGAATGGTAAAAATAAATCTTTGGAGGTCATGATAATATAGCCCAAGTCATGGAGGAAATGCACCTACTTGTATCTCACGATGAATTCACTTTGCCGAGTTGGCTTCCTGTTGGACATCTGCACGTACCAGGTATGCAAAGATCGCAAGCCAGTCCAAGGATAGGTAATTGTGACTCAAGAACCAACAACAGTCCGAGCTGATACTTCCAAAATTCAAGAGGTGGCTTAGTCTTCTTTGGTTGGGCCTTAGCGCCTCGCTTGCGATACATCTTTGGAGTCGTCTCCACGGGAGTTGATACAATGGACTTTTGAAGCAGAGCTTGAGGTGGAGTCTAGAGGGTTCTATTTGACAGGCATGGTCATGTGGAGATCACGGTACATAAGGGTCCAAGGTGATGTCCCTCCTGGGCCATTGGACGAATGTGTGGACGGCATCCCCTAGTGTCATGATTTCTCCATTTAGGGGCCACTCTAGCGGGACGGTCCTCAAAACATCATTAATCATGTCCACCTGGACCTTCACAAAATTGGTCTCTAGCTAGGCACCATGCACCAACGTCCCTGGCAGGCATGGATACGCCAACCCTCACCCAGCATCAATGGGAATAGACCCAACAACCCTGATTCTGAGGATGCACGACGTGGCCTCATACATAATGATACACGATAAGCTAAGACGTCCACCAGGTCTATCTATATAGCATTCTAGAGATGTACATTACCTGGATATCATCAATAGGTAAGTGGGCATCGCTATGTTCAGAAAGTGGCGTGGACGCGCAGCTACTCTGACATTGAGGGAGATTGGGTACGACAATAACGGGAGTGGCTTATGACTAGTTGCAGATTTCTGTAAGTTTTTTCCTTAATGCATTTATCTCTCCTCGAAGTGAGGCAGTTATGTTCTCAATTTTTGCATCAAAGTCCCATTTCATACATTCCTCACGCTCGGCCTTGGATCTCTTCCTACGCCTATACGCCTGAGTCGTTTGGGAATCTGTGCTTCCAAGATACGTAAACCCCTAGGCCTCGCGTGTGACTTGGGTGCTCCTTATTTCCTAGGGCCATGGATAGTATATCCCTCTCCTTGACTACTTGGAAGGAGCCTTTGAAAGATTCAGTAGTCAATGTTTGCTGCAAGAGGCAATCATATTATTTTAGACCCCATAAAGTTATGGACATATTAACAACTAGGTAGTTTAACATATCTTACCGGGTGTTGGGACACTTTCTCATCTGTGGGGTTTTTAAAAGAGGTGACACCCAAAGACGTGGTTGATGACCTCGTTCTTAACCAGTTTTAGGCGCGCTCATTTATGATCCTAGCAAATAGTGGAGAGGCCTCCGATTGGATTGCGAGCTTGTCCTCCATTGTCCATTGTGGGATTTTACTTGTGTACCCAGCGGTGCCGAGTCTGTAGGGTGAGTGTTTTGTGCCTAGAGAGCCTTCTACGCCACACTTTTCTATTGAAATTCAGTCACCATCTTCATCTGCACAAAGACGTCCCATGTTTCTGGTTACACAAAAAGATACCTCATGAAGGGCATGTGATCTTTGGTCACGTACTTCATGACAAGTGTACCCTTGAAGGTCTTCCATGCTTTCCCCATCGCGAGGAGTGCCTACTATCACTTGAGCCCCTGGATTTCTGCTGGGATCTCGAACATGTTTGAAATTACCATCCATAGCGTACTTTTCTCATCTTTTGTCAAACCTTTCCATCTTTCTACGGTGATGTGGACCCGTTGCCTTTCAAGTATCCCACAGGTAGTCTGAAATGTTATCGCTGCATTCTTTAGTTGTAGAGCGACCCATCCGGAGAGACCTCCGTGATGGTCATTCAGCCCTCTGGCCTTTTCGATACTCCTCTGCCAAATCACACATCCCAGTAATTTCTCAACAACTAACAGACGAACAATAATGAGTTGTGAGCGTAAATATTGGCACATAATTGAACCAGTAGCCCACCCATAGAAGTAAAGATAGGAGAGTCGGAAGAGGGACATGTATTTCTCCACAACTAAAAGGTGAACAATAAACCACCGTACACATGGGATTGAAAAGGGCTGAAGCAAATTAATTTGCTTCAACCCCTTTGAAGCTCACGTGTATAGTGTTATAATGTTCCTCTTGTACAACTACTACTCTAACTCACAGTGTTTCATACCCTTTTTTACTTGAACCAGCTGCCCACCCGTAGAACTAAGAAGAGTCAAAGGAGAGAAAACAAGAACGTAGTGGAAGCCGAAGGAGAACGTGGAGCACCGGACACCCAGAAGGCCAACCATGAGGACGATATGAAGGCGACATTTTCGGCAATGACAAAGGACCACCATCCATGTCTTCATCTACTTGAGCACCACACCAAAACTATTTCCAACAACCTTACCACTTCCGGCCCGACACAAGTAGGCCCATCTTCCTTCCCACATCTGTTTTCCCCATTCTTTTTTGGGTTCCATATAAAAAAGACACTAATAGTATGAACGGACGTAACACACTTGAGCTAAAAAGTGAGATTTAGGATCCATACCTTCGGGAGGAGAGGCGACGGGGAGGAGAGAACTCATGAACACACATTAACATATATGGACAGATCTATCACACATGAGGTAAAAAGGGGGATTTGGGATCCATACCTTCAGGAGGAGAGGCAACGGGGAGGAGAGAACTTATGAACACACATTAATAGATATGGACAGATCTATCACACGGGGAGGAGAGGCAGCGTCAAGACAAGAGGCGACGTAAAGACAAGAGACAACGGGAAGGAGAGGCAGCGCCGGGAGGAGAGACGGCGTCAGGAGGAGAGGCGTCGGGATCTCCATGCCAGATAAGGAAGGAGAGGATGGAAATGTCAGGTTCTCCGACAACGGCAGTGAAGGTTGAGGGACGAGGAGACAGAGGAGGTGCATGAGTGAGAGGAGTAAGAGTGCAAAACCTAGCAAGGGAATTACTTATAGAGGAACTATCACAGACGGTTCTATTAAATAACCATCCATGATATTAATATCATAGACGATTCTATGATGTAACCGCCTATGATGTATAACATATCGCAGACGATTCTATTATGGAACCGTCTGTGATGTTATACATTATCACATATGGTTATATTATGAACTGTCTGTGATATTGTACTTATTACAAATGGTTCTATTATGGAACCATCAGTGATACATATATCACAGATGGTTTGTGCCATCAAACCGCCTGTGATAATATTAGATTTTTTAGCTAGTCTCAGGAAATGCTAGCTATGCCATCGAAAACAAGCAAGCAGATACGATCACATATGTAATTATTTCTAAATCATTGAATCAATTACAATAGAATAATTCCTTAATTACATGCCAAGTTTATTAATTATATTGGAATAATTTTCAAATAGGTGTTCGCCATGTGGGATCATTCCACTTGGCTATTTTTCTTTTAAGAAAAGCCCTTCGTAATGATCGACACACATATAGCTTGCTTCATTCCTTGGTTCTTCCTCGAGCTTGATGCCATCTCCGAATAGAGGCAAGTTTTTAAATTGATTGTACTCTTTCTCATCTATGATATTCTCAACTCCGACAATCCTTATTTTTCCATAAAGAACTACATGTCACTTCTTATTTGCTGGGTTGGTTACATAAAAAACTTAAACAACTTGCCTGATTAGTACAAATGATTCATCTTTGTATCCTACACGTTCGAGGTCCACATTATTGATGCCATGCTTATCAACCTTTACACCCTGTGGGAGTTGGACCCAACGATACCGAAAGAGAGGGATCTTGAAAATTATGTAGTCGAGCTCCGAAATCTCCTCTACAAGTTTGTTGTAGGAGCTTGGGGCAGTAGTAATGAACTGCTCATGAAATGCATCTATGAGGACACCTGAATTCTACACTATGCTCTTTCTATCCTGATCTGTTGTATAAAATGTGTACCCATTAATGTTGTATCCTTACCATGTTACAATTATAAATTTTGTCCCTCTTGCCAATCATTGCAGCATTTCACTGGATGATCTCAGTGAATTGCACTCTTAACCATTTGTTGAACTGGCAGCTATGCTATCTCGTAATCCAATCCTCCGACCGGCCTAGATTCTCATGACGTAGCATGTCTTTGTGCTCTTCAATATACAGGCACACTTTAGTCATGTGTTGCATGACCGTGAAATGGGGTTGAATGTACGTATCCAGATCGAAAGTTATTGCTTTCCTTCCGATGGTCTCAATACTCTCTAGCCTCTCCTCATGACAAGATAGAGGCATACCTATCGGTTCGACCTAAGCCATATAATCGATGTAGAACTCAATTACCTCTTCAGCTGCATAACCTTTGATGATGCCCTCTGGCCAAGATCGATTGTGTACATAGGACTTGAGAATTCCTATGTACCTCTCGAACAGGTACATAACGTAGAAATATAGAGCCACATATCTTTATCTCTTTCACAAGGTGGACAATGAGATGAACCATGATATTGAAAACTAACATGGGAAATACATCTCAAGATGACATAGAGTCGTCACTATGTCCTTTTGCAGAGCATCTAGTCCATCGGGATCGACAACCTTTCGAGCAATTGCGTAAAAGAAATAACACAGCCTCATGATTGTCACTCAAACCTTGTTTAGCAAAATACTTCTAATTGTAACATGAAGCAATTATGTCATTAGCACATGACAGTTATGAGACTTCATGCCAATTAATTTCAAATTTTTCATGAAAACAAGTTTCTTCATGCTAGCGGAGTAATCAGACGGAACTTTCACACCATGCAAGCTTTAACACAGTTCATTTCTCTCGGACTTAGACAGAGTGTAGCAAGCTGGAGAAGGTACATGCTACCTTTATCAGTCTCTATCGGTGCTAACTCGGTCCTAATGTTCATAGCGACCAAGTCATACCATGTGTTGACATCATCCTTTGTTTTGTCACGAATGTTCAGTAAGAGGCCAATCAATCTATCACATACATTCTTCTCTACATGCATGATATCGATGCAATTGTGAACTTTTAAGTACTCCCAATAAGATAAGTCCCAAAATACTGACTTCTTCTTCCACATGTTCTTTTGACGGGTCCTCAACTTACATCCTTGTCCAAGCACAACATCGATATTCTTGACCATGTCGCACACCTCTTTCCCACTAAAAGGCCTTGGTGCTGAGTCATCGTCTTTATTTCTATCAAATTGTTTTTTCATCTTGTGGTACGAGTGATACCTAAGAAGAAACCTACGGTAACACATGTACACAGTTTTGCGTGAGTTGTTTAACCGCACACTCTTGGTATAATCTAAGCAGTGTGGACATGCTTTGACTCCTTTCGTACTCAACCCTGACAGGTTATCAAAGGCAGGAAAACCATTGATGGTGTAGAACAACATGGCGCGCAGAGTGAAGTTCTCTCGTTTGTCGCATCCTATACTTGTACCACTTCATTCCAAAGTGTCACAAGATCTTCCACCGATGGTGCTAGGTACATATCAGTATCGTTCTCAGGTTGCTTTAGCCCTTTGATAAGTAGTGACATTAAAATGTACTTTTACTTAATACACAACCAAGGAGGAAGGTTGTACATGCATATATTCACAAGTCAGGTACTATGTCGGCTGCTCATGTTACCAAAAGGATTCATTCCATCTGTATTCAACCCAAACCTTATATTCCTTGGTTCCACACCAAAGCTTGCAAACATTGTATCGATGTTCCTCTACTTGGCAGAATCAGTAACACGTCTTATCATTCCATCTTTCTTACGCTCCTCTGAGTGCCAACGCAGCAATCTTACATCCTTTCGGTTCGCAAATAAATGCTTCAAATGGAGAATTATAGGCAAATACCACACTATCTTAGCAGGATGTCCTTACTTCACTTTGATGCCATCGCCGTCATTGGAGCTATTCTTACGCTTGTATCGGAATGCTTTGCACACCGGATAAACATGTAATTTTGCATATTCTTTATAGTAGAGGATACAATCATTCGGACATGCATGTATTTTTCTATTTCCATTCCCAATGGACAAAGAACCTTCTTAGCTTGATAGGCTGTTCTCGGCAACATATTTTCCTTTAGAAGGATATTCACTAGGAGACCTAACAATGTCGTGAAACTCTTGTCGGACCAACTATTGCTTGCCTTCAATTTCAGCAGTTCAAGAACAGATGACAACCTTATGTTTTGCGATTTGTCACGTGGGAACAAAGGTTTCTCCGAGTCCTCCATTAAGTTCTTAAATTTACCAAACTGTCTCTCACTATAGTTCTCTTCTGTATCGTGCAGCATCTGATCTAGATTATCATCATGCGACCTATCCTCATCAAAAGCACAGTCCACAACCGGTATATCATTGTATCCCTCGACGATGTTATAATTACATTCCTGTATATTGTTATTCTCTTCACCATGACCGGTTCAACATGTATACCCCTGTTTGAAACCCCTTTGAACCAAGTGAGTTTCGATCTATGATGAGTTGGTAAATATCTTCAGATTATCACAATCAATGCATGGATAGTGCATATATTCCATTCTCTTCTTCAACATATCCTACTCGACTGCTTTTCTAAAAACTGACACGCCATTAATGTACTCTTTACTTACACGGTTCTTAATGTACATCCAGTTTCGGTCCATCTACACTACGTATGAAATAAATTAGTGTCAAATTATATTATTAATCCTACTATATAGCTAGCCAGCCTAATACTTACACATAATTGATATTCACCTTATAATAAATTGTCCATATCTAAATTAAATAGCTAGCTATATACTATTCATAAAGCAATGTATATATCAAGCAAGAAGTGACTCATTCTTAAATTAGAGCAAACTACCAATTAAGTTAGATATAAACCTGGCTATCACCTCTCTTTATTACAATGCATATAATTAGAAACAAATACGTACTAACCTCTAATCACCAAGAACAAATAGATTTACAAGAGCTAGATCTACAAGTGGTATGCTTTCACTAAACTTCCCAAAGCCGGCCGTCTCCTTCAATGCAGTGTAATAAAGATAGATCTGTCGGGATCCTGCTAGCCAGCCATTTAATAACACAGCGTATCCCAGACATGTCCAACCATAAACCTTCAGTGGTCTTGCACTATCATAGTGGTTCTCATTAATAACTGTCTGTAGTAATTCACAAACGGTTCTTAACAATGGAGATTTATAGACAGTTATTATTACAAACCGTCTGTGATAAGTAATTATCACAGACGGTTCGTATTAATAATCGTCCATGAATAAATTCTAAAGTAGAACCGTCTGTGATAAATACTATTATAAAATCTAAATTATATAAATAAATGCAAATTCGGTAATAACTCAGGAGTAAATATATATTACTTAGTTACTTTTTACCGGTCAATAATGCCGTCATGTCGTTGTACGAATACCGTTTACATATATAAAAGAGAGTAAATGCAAAGTCAACTAGTTGATTTTACATATATATGGCATCCAAACAGTGTCGCCAGTCGTTTCTTACAAAAGATAACAAAAAAAGTAGAAACCTAACTGCGTTGATGTTTTTTCTAGTGTCAGAGGTAGCATGCATTCTCTGTCTTCAAAACTTCTTAGGTGACATGATTGGCATCGGATGGTTCGGGATTATCAGTGAACGAAGCCCAAAATGCGTCCATCCGCTGACGCGCTCATTCGAGTGCCTCCCGAACACCCTTGGACTGAACAATCAAGTCGAATTGAATCCATAGGATCTCTTTCTTTTCTTGAGGGTTCTCGGCAAGGTTGGCTCGGTCGCCCGCCGCCTCGACTAAGCATTTCAAGCGACGACAAGCTCTTGGAGACATGCAACTTTGTTATGGAGGACCAGGTCGATGGCAAGGTTAGCTCACTGGAAGTGGGAGATCAACCGAAAGACGCGGTGGAAGGTGGCCTTCAACTGCTTTGGCAAATCGTTGGACATAGGAGGGAGGACACTATTGGCATAGTGTCCTTCGTAGCATCTGCCAGTGTATGACCGGCGAGGTGCTTGTCCAAGATAGTCAGGTTGGTCATCAATGCCGGCGACAAGGAAGAATAGGGAGCCTTTTATTTGTGCTTGAGAGACAAGGAAGACAAGGAACATAGCCGGTTGGCGAGGTACTCATATAGGATTAATCTTCAGTGACGAGACGATTACTTTTATACAACAAGAAATACATCTAGCTCGTGAGATGAAGAGATGCATCTGGAAGCCAAAACTATCGAAGGGAGCCAAAACGATTGAAGGCGCACATCGGGGCGAGGAAGCATATCACAAACAGTTCCAACCACAAGCCGTCTGTTATGCACAACTACCATAGACGGTTTATATCAATGACTGTCTGTGAACTATCACATACGGTTTTAATTAAAAACCGTCTGTGATGTCTTAATTATCACATGCGGTTCGTATTAATAACCGTCAATGAAATATCACAGACGATTATTAATAAGAACCATCTGTAATAGTAGGGTATCACAGACGGTACACGAAGCACGTTTGTAAAATTGTCTGTGATAATCATAACATAGACGGTTCGAGAAAACCGTCTGTGATTAGATGTCTAACATAATCTTATTTGTAGTAGTAATTCTAGGCGCATACACGTATAAATTCCAGCTAAACCCCCCCTAATTTTTGGCCATCTATGAACATATCATCCTACCCAAATTAAGACCACACTGCAATTAATTACTCATCGAAACTGGTCATCCACGTAACTAACCGTACGGTCCTGACAGCTCCGAGGGGCCTGGCCGGCCGGGTGGTTGGTCTCTCTCGACCTTGTGGGGAGGGGCCAGGGCAGGGTGGCGCGTTGCTAAATTCAGCAGCGTTTCGTCCATCCATGGATAGAGATCGCTCGCCCGCCACACACATACGTACGTCGCCGTCTTCTTCCTCCTCTTCGTGTACGTAGTCAGTTAACCATGCATGCAAGTACTCCGTATTAATTAAATCGCAAGCTTAATCACACATCTGGGATCGATCGATATTCGATGATGTAATTGCTAAGTAAACTACGTAGCTAGCTAGTACGTTCTAACCAGTTGGTATAGTTGGTTGTTGCATACAGCATACTTGGAGATGCATACATAGCCAGCCAGTTAGCTACGAGCCTACGAGCAGACATGGACGAGACGTCGCTGACTCCAGCTAATAGCGGCCGAGTTGATCTCGTGCAGGAACGTACGGTTGTCCTATCACCCGCCATGCGTCAATGGAGGCTGGCTTTAGATTCGCTTAGGGATAAAGGGTCTCCGTGCATGATTGGGCTTTAGTGGGCATGTAGTTGGTTACTCAAATGGATATCGATTATCGAGGAATTCTTGCATTGCGAGTAGGTACGTAGGTACGTACGTCGACCCCTTCATGTCGTCGGAATGTTGGCGTGCAATGAATAGCCAACGCATAGCATATATATAAAAAAAACACACACGCACAAACATATATTATTTGGTGAGAAATTCCTCGGTCTCAAAAATTAAGTCGTTTTGATTTTTCACGACCTCTGATAAATCTAGTTACATTATATTATTAAAATATTTTGTAAGACAAATCTAATTACATTATTTTATGTTGTCAATTTCGTAAGCTTGACCGCAAAATCCCAGGGCGAACTACCTTTGGACGGAGAGAGTACGCCCATATAATTAGCATTAATTATTCATCTTAATTGTTGGCTCGAAAATAACCAAGGGGTGGCCATTCACTTTGTTGTCTGACTGTTTCTGTCCAACCTGGTAGCTAAGCCACCTAGGTCTAGCTAGAGATTGGGCAAGCATTGCCAAAGTTAATTATATATATTTGGTTTTTAAAAATTATTTGATGTAATAGCACTAGAAAGCAAAGAACTGATTAAAAATTCTTTTATTGTTTTGAGAGAAAAAATTCTTATAAATGGATGCACACATCATCCATGAATTAATGCCAGGACAAAGCTAAAAAAAATAAAAAAGTTAATCATGGGAATGAAAAAAAATGGTCGTTCTCATGTCGGAATCGCTTCAAAAGGTCTAAGAAAAAAAGGTCCTTTTTTCCCAGTAGGAAAGTTCTTTGTCATAATAGTTAAAACAAATTAAAGTTGTCGCAAGAAAATTGTCCTCTTTTTCCTGGGGGTTTCTAGCTAAAACAACGACAGGCCAGCTTTAATTAGCATGGCATTATATTATGCGTGGCAGATAAAACTGAGACATCATATGTTTGGTGAACGGCGCAAACTAACCATATTTCATCTTGATTTTTGACATACATACTTAGCTACGGATGCACTGTGACTATCATGAAGCCCATCAGATGGATTCAGCAGTGCGTGCTCGGACGATTGCAAAAGGCCACACTGGTCTCACCTGTTCTTCAGGAAATTCAAAGCATGCATCATGTGTAGGCCAAGGCTGCGAAAGACACGCGGCAACCATCCGGAGAGACATATGATAGGGAGACGGCCACCAACTTAATTATACCCTTGAAAAAGTTCTTTTAAATTTTATTTTCAAAGGATAGCTAGATCGACGGTCTCCTTCCATGAATAACTACGTAGCTTTGAGCTGTAGTGTTGTTGTGCGTTCAGTACAATGATAAAGACATGTATATATATATATATATATATATATATATATATATATATATATATATATATATATATATATATATATATATATATATATATATATATATATATATATATATATATATATATATATATATATATATATATATATATATATATATTAAATTCAACTTCATATCGACCCGTCCTTAATTTTTTTAAAAAAAACTTCATATGAACTGAAATGTACAAGCAGCCTACTTTTTTTTTTTTGCGATGGTGCTTTGCACATTTTTTAATTAATTAATTCTCAGACAGATTGAACTACGGTACAGCAAAATACACACGGTCCATAATAGAGTGTTAACTTACGGTATATATGTACGTAAAATTTATGCATTTTACATGCATTTCTTTCACTGTCCACAAAAGCATCCTATATATGAGTGAGAGCGGTGGGGAATGGGAAATATAATGTTAGGGAAGGAAAAAAGTTTAATAAATATTTTTATCTAAAAGTCATGTGTACCATAGTCATCTCGATGCATGCAAATTTGTTTTATGCCTACAAAACTCCTCTAGTTTAGCTCCACATGCATGGGGTTAAGGAAAGGCGCTATCGAGGAGTTGAGTGCAGACCACGCGAAGCAACTAATTGACTTAATGAAGCAATCGTACGTGTGTACGTAGCCGGTCGGACCCATGCAATTGCATGCATGAAAGCTACACGTCTAGCAGTGGCGAAGTCAGGATTTACTTATAACTGAGTTCAGTGGTGAAATGATCTAGACTATCTAGGCTAGACTATAAAAATATTATCCAGACTGGACTGAATTTACCCAGACTTTATACTAGATAATTTTTCGCACCTCGGACTGAAGCCTACCTTATCAGGGTGTGGCTCCGCCCCTGACTTGAGTAGGTACTCCCATGCCTCCCTATCGCAAGATCAATTTGGAGAGTTGTAAGAATTAAACGGAGCTTCTACTAATGGATACATCCATTAGCATCCTTCGTGCCACTGTGAACTGAAACATGTTCTTCGAATCCATTCTCAACTAACAGGTTGTGTGTACAACTAATAACTGCATGATAAACTCTTCGAATCCATTCTCTGTCGTTGAGCATTTGGTGCTCCTGACTAACTGCATAATAAACGAACTGCATGATATACGACTGCATGCAGAACCAACATCATAAATTCGATTTGAGCGTTATAACATTTGGACCAGAAAGTGGTATTACTACTATTGAAACTGCATGATCAATCGGTATACAGCTGCATGAGCACCAAACATTGTTTATACTACTGCATGCTCGCGTACACAAGCATGTAGCTTAGATTGAAAAAAGCATTACACGGAAGTATATCGAATAGTAAATGGTGTTCATGCAGGGAAATACATAATAAAAAATCCAGCATACCTAATCATGTTTATACTACTGCATGATCATGTTCGATCCTGTAGCTTGGATAGAAAGGAGCATTATACGGAATGTATTTGCCATAATTAATGCTCTCAGTAGTATGTCTACTAATGAAGTATATGCTTTGGAAGAATATGAAGTGTACTACTCGTTTATAACAAAAATTGGAGCATGTTACTTACTAGCAAGGAGTATATATATGAAGACACACGTGTAATATAATTACGCGTATTTTTGAGAAAGGAGTATACTTATTTTATTCTGCTCTATGGCCAGCACGACGTATCCAATAGATAATGAAAGATCGTGCTTCAGGTTTACTAATGTGACATGCTGCATTTTTGTAGCTGAGAAGTAAAATCCTCAAGAGTTGAGAGAAGGTTCTCTCTCAAACAATGGAGAGTTAATACAAGACAACATCATTAGCACATTAGCACTACTCCAGGATTGTTTTCTGCAACTTAAATAAAAGACTAATAAGAAATTGTCTCCGTATTGCGCCATCAATGGTGGAATTCGGTGGACATACTCCAGTTTTACCGAACTATATACCTATACCATTGCTGAAATACTTGTACACCTCTCGCCTAGGGCCTATTGAGCACTTCGACTAATAACTCTGCCATGAGCTGTCCACCTGACAGAAACAAATCAAAAGAGGTACGTAAGAAAGAAGCATATTTCCAATAACAAAGGTGAACCACAATCAGTAGGAGTGTGGCACTAATATAATTTGGTTGCTTGTAGTCATAGAGGATACGAAGAGAAATATAGTACAATTAATTGGCAAAGAAGTATGTTGTTGTTAGACCATGTGGCCTGATCTAAGATTTTTTGGTGATGAATAATTGACAATAGTAAATTTGTGATGAATAATTGATGGTATTGTTTACTGTTACTTGAGGTGTGTGGCGTGTGCGGACTGATGTTGATCAAGTTGGAACGAATTTGTGCCTAAAAAATATTCTTTGGCCTTTACATGCGCAGGTTGAGCATGCAGGCGATCATGGTCAGTGATGAGGTGGACCGGGACTAAGATGGAGAGATCCGAAATTCGGACGGTCAAGAATGTCACGAGATGGTCGGGCTCATGCTTGGGGCGCATGGAGATCAGGGGTGGATGATGCGTGGAGAAGTTACGGGAAGTACGATCCTAGAGGCTTTGACACATGATGAGTTAGAAAAGTTGGAATTTTGAAAACCCCGTGTTAGGAAGGGTTACGGGTCCCTTTGCTGTTGGATTTGGATTAGAACTCATGGGCTTTAGATAAGTCCAAATTTTAGGCACTAGACTATAAATAGAGATGGGCTTTTAGAGATACTAATTTTGTACTAGGGTTTAAATAGCCAATTCAGAAATAAAGTTTAGATTTGTTCCAAGAAAAAAATTGTACGGCGTTGTCGTTTCGCGTCGTTCTTGTCATCGTCGGCGTCTTGATTTCTTCCCTCGTCCTCGGCTAGTCTCATGCGCATGCAAAGGTTTTCTCAGTCGGCGTGCTATGGAACTGTGCATGAAGTCAGCACGACACCGCGGTTCGTGCGGAAAGCAAAGTGACGCAATGAGTCGCTTTGAGCGTAAAAAGAAGATCGAGCCGATCCACGCCAGCGCATCACGGCATCGCAGACTTGTTCTCGTGCACAAGGGAAGAGCACTAGCATCAACAACGCATCATTCCAGACTAATTTTGCATGCAAGATTGAACACGAAGGAGAGAGAAAATTATAGCCATCACGTCAAAGAGGTTTTTATCAACTTGCATGTTCACATATTCTAATGCCTACTTCTCCCCCTCGACGTCCACCTGCATCTCATCTGCAATTGCAGAAAAGAAAGAAAGCGGCCATTAGGAGCACGCGATGGGCAGTGGAAGGATGGAGAGGCAAGGAGAAATTGGTTGCACTAGGTTTACCTTGGCCGTCGTCACTATGGAAGAGGGAGAAAGGGGAGAAGAAGACGGTCTCCATGAGTGGACCCGTGTTCTTGGGCAGCTTCGAAATTCGTTGGCCAGGCTCCTTTTTGGTCGCTGCCATCGTCTGCCCATGGCAGACCGATGTGAGGAGATGCGAGGAGATAGTCGATGCCGCCACTGGATGAGAGACGGTATGGATGACACAGCCGCCGACACTAGGAGGGAGCCGCCATCACCGTTGCCTCGTGCGGCAGTAGCTGCCGTCGCTGTTGCCTGGTTCCTAGGAGCAGCTGCCACTATCGCGTAGTTCCCGGGAGCAGCCACCTCGCGCCTGGGAACGGCCGCCACCACCACCTCCATCTGGAAAGGAAGATGAGGACGGTGGAAGGAGGAGTAACAGAAATTTACATGTAATTTTTGTTAAATATAAATAAAGTTAGTACAATATATATTACAATTAATTAGTACACTTTATTTTAAAAAGACACTCTATTTAAAACCTAGTTACTGTAGAAAAGTCAAAAACAGAAGTAGAAAGTTGAAATAGAATAAGGCCGGAATTAGGAGGTTGTTTCGCTGGAATCCCGAGGGAAGGCTTCGTATGGTTTGGATTGGATCGGGTTGGAAGAGAGAATAAAACCCGATAGCGTAACTGGCCTGATGTAGATCTAATCGAACATTAGCTGGATGATGAAGTACGTACTTTGGTAGCACAATACTATTTTCCTCTATATATAATACCTTTTGCACCGGGTATAATTACACTCACTTTTAATATACCACTTAAAAAAATTTAAAATACTCCTTTATCATTTTAGGTATACCGTATACTAATTATAAGATAGTCCAATGTGAACCACACAAAAAAAATTACAAGTGAGTTTATAGTTTTTAGCGTATTTTGTAAATACTTTCATATAGGCACATAAAAATGAGTATGTCGAAAAAATGTACATATCACATCTAAAAAATTGTTCATATACATTATAAAAACAATATTTTCCGTGCAGACTGGTACTGTAGCATACATTATAAAAAATATGCATATATACGGTCTACACAGTTGCTACAGTAAAAACATGCCACATGTTATCACCTTGTTCACTCGTTACATAATCTCGTATATGCAGCTATGGTATAATAAAATTTCTCCAATTTATGAGGCAAATTTGCACATATATAGGTTTTAAATTTAATGTTTGTCGACTTGATTATTTTGTAGCACCAAATTAACGGCATCCCTGCCTGAATTTTGTACAGTACGCGCGCGTACACAGGTACACTCAAGATATTTGCGAACTTTAAGATGTTCCGTTGGTCGCCAATTAAATCGTATCGTTACACCATAATTTTTTTTTTCTAGACGTGCAAGGCACGACTTGACGATCAAAGTACTAGACCAACTTAAAAGTACGGAATTGCTGATGGGTGTTGGGTTGCTGTGTACACTCCTATACTAAGCCGCAGGGGATCCCGGAATCCCGGGAGTGATGCCACGTCGGCAATTTTATGAAAAGGTCCTCCGATTTTTACAGAAAGGTCCTTGTCATGTCATTATTTTTCTGAAAAGTTCCTCTGATGTTTTGAAATTACATATGGGTCTTCCATTTTTTCAGAAAAACCCTCCTTTACGTGATAAAACTCTATAGTTTCTTGTTATTACGTAAGGGCCCTTGATTATTTGTGAAATAACCTTTGCTTTTCCCAAAAATACATATACGTCCTCGATTTTTCAAGAAAAACCCTACGAATTATCGACTCTTTTATTTTGATTCACGTGATAGCTAACGGTATACCCTCTTGCTAGTATTTTATTAGAAATCGACTCATGTGGACCTCTAAACACGAAAATTCCATTTTGCCCCTAAACCAAAAATTCCGTTTGACCCTAGCGTTTGCGAGATGGCACGGTATAGCGCGTCCGCCGCGCTTCGCCGCTGCTAGTATTTTATTGGCACCATTTCGCGACGCAGCGGGAGAGGTCACTTTGACTTATCATCCAGTGTGGCAAATACTAGATGCAAACCAGGGCACAGATGGAACTTGTACTGGTTTTACTAGTATGGGGTTAAATACTCCATTTTTAAAGAACAAAGTTGAAACTGGATCAAGTTGGAAGTAAAGAAACCAAATGTGAACTTTTTTCTAATTAATTAGTGGTTCGATCACCAAGGATCGCTGCATCTTTCACGTAAAACCCATGCGTGTATGAGCAATGCATCAAAGTGCAACACATGGTATGTAGACTAAAACTTTTTAGGAACTTTTCGTATATGCCACGGTAAAGAGCTGAGTTCTGTAGAATAAGGTCTTGTTTTTTCGACTTCCAAAAGCTGTTTTTCGGTTTTTCAACAATAATCAACTTTTAAACAGAATATTTTTTAAAAATAGGGTCTACTAGTTAATTGTAGTACATATTTTATCAACTTCATTTATATTGGTAAAAACCATACGTGAGTTTCTACTACTCTATAATCTCTCACACAAACAGTCCAAAAGTCACAAGCGTAGCCAAAAAGAACAGACCCTATACCACTCGAAATATTTATGTCCACAATAATAGTTCCACCCCAAAGGCAGGAACTAACTGAAAATGCCATTTTGATTCTCTTTTTCAAGTTTTATGCAAGTCGAGGGGCAGGGGTGGCGGAGCTGTACGATAGATGGATCAGATAGAAGAGTGATAACATATTCTATGCACTCAAGTTTGAGGTGCACTCACAGTACGCCCTAACTAAAAAAGTCACGAAAAATTATGAGAAAATTTCTACATATATTTTATGCTATACTCTATCTATATGTATAAAATTTTAAGTTCAAATTCATCCTATATTAAGAACAACAAAAAAGAACAAATTTCTAGCAAATTTGAACTGTTAATAGTTGTTAGATTTTTCTCTTTTTTGTTACTACTAACATATAATAAATCTGAACGTAAAATTTTATACATAATTAAAGTAAGTTCAGAAGTATATGTAGAAAATTTTTAGATTTTTTGTAACTATTTTAGTTGATTTGTATCGTGAGTATGTTTTAAATTTGAGCGTATAAGATATGTTGCCTGGCAGAGTTGAAGAAGACGATGCTTTCCATATGGGGTAATGTTTTCCTTCGGCGTTAGTGGTGTAATCCCATGGGCCATGGGCTTCCAGCTGCTCCTGGTTTGTAGGCTTGGGCTAGTTTCATACTTTCGTTGTTGCACCACATGCCCGTAACTTCTTTTCTTAATTTTGATGGGAATAAGAGCACTTACGCCAAAAAAAAAGTAAATAGGAGCACATAGTCAACGAATTTGTTTTATTATTGAACTTTTTAATTTATTTCTACTAACAATTCTTTACCCAAATTATTTCAAATATGATTCTTTTAGCCACACATCATATGTTGCGTGACAAACAATACTGCCATGTCATAGTGTAGCCATGTCATAGTGTATGTCTAGCCCTGAGCTAGAAAATGGACATTTAGGTCACATTTTTGCCTTTGGCATAGCCAAACAGCTGGCGTTATCAGTGTTGTTTGGCCACGTGGCCCACGCTACGGGTCAAATGGGTCAGATTTGAAAATAAGTTAGACGAGGGTCATTAATAAAGATAAATTAAAAAGATTAAATAATCAAACGAAACTCTCAATTGCTAGACTGCACAATTCAAATATATTATACAACACAAATCATGCAGCACATCATATATGTGAAATCTTTGTTCTTCAATTTAGAACCTTGTTAGAACTGTGTAGAACTTTTATAATTCTTCCTGAATGTAGGGAGAGTGACCTCACATGACCCTGGAAAACTTTACGACCAAAATCGGTTTTATTTGGGAGGAGACAAAAAAAGAGAAGCAGCTAAAAGGAACAATGAAAGACAATGGAAATAATTATACAAACCTAAACTTTCCTTTTTCTTCTTCTTCCAATTGCCTAAACTTTTCTTTTTCTTCTTCTCCTAATTGCAATCCAATTGTTTCGGATCCAACAGACGGGATTGATCTCAAGGCAAGCTCCTGTTCACCTTCGCCTTTGCATGATACGCTTCCCCCTTCCACTAATATGTCAACAAAAAATTTGAGAAATTATTTAGGATTTATATGCTTAGTTTGCACAAGGTTCTTCCAATACCAATTCGGCATCCTTATTTTTAGAGAAAATTCACAATATACCGATGAATAACTACATGATTCACAATATATCACTCATTGTGAGGTTGAAATATAAGACCCGGATCTACATATCAGTAAGACATTGTTGACATGTCGTGAACATACCAACTATTCAATGTCATATAATGAATTTCCTAGAAAATTCACAATGCTTTTTAGATTCACCAGGATATGCATGCATCTACCCTACTCTATAATTCACCAAAATTTTCTTTGCTAAATCCACCCCCTCAACCACCTCTACAGTCATGCCTAATCTAAGTCCACCCAGATTTGTGTACCAAAAGGTTCCAACTTCATTCAAATGGATGGTCTGGATCTCTCCTCAACCCTTCTCCTTTTACTCATTGAAAATCCAAAGGTCAATATTATTTGGATCATGCACATCATCATTTAACCGGTACCTACCGGACGCCCACGCACCCACCCCGACGCCCACGCTCCTGCCTCCCCCAACTGAACCCGTGCGCTCGCCTCAGATTCTCCGCCGCCTCCTCCCCTCCCTCCTCCTCCTCCGCCGCTCCTCCGTCGCCGCCTCCTCCTCCGCCGCTCCTCGCCGTCGCCGCCTCCTCCTCCTCGCTCCGCCGCCTTCTCCTCCCCCCCCCCACCCTCTGCTCCGCCGCCGCCTCCTCTTCCCAATCAACCCGTGCGCTCGCCTCAGATTCTCGCCGCCTCCTCCCCTCCTCCTCCTCCTCGCGCTCCTCGCGCGTCGCCACCTCCTCCGCTCCGCGCGCCGCCTTCTCCTCCCCCCCCACCCCTATGCTCCGCCGCCTCCTCCTCCTCCCCCCACCCCTCCGCTCCGCCGCTCGGCCTTGCCTCCTCCCCAACTTCTCGCTCCACCGCCGTCTCCTCGCTCCTCCGCTCCACCGCCTCCTCGCTCCTCCGCTCCGCCCTCGCCTCCTCCTCCCTACCCCGCGCTGCCGCTGCCTCCTCCCCACCCGCGCCCACGCACACGCCTACGTCCTCCTCGTCTGGACCTCCCACTGCTGCGCCGCCGCCGACCCAACGGTGCCCCCATCAACCCTTCCGCCGCGGCTACGCTGCGGCGTCGCGACTGCTGCGCGAGTGGACCGCCTCGTGCGGCGTTCTCGCGCGCCGGCGACCCTACGCGTGGCCCCACGCAGTACACGCTTTTTCCTTACATTGCGGTGGTGGGGCTTTGAGTTTTGATTAGGTTTCGCTTCCACGGTGGGTTGCAGCACTGATGGCGGCGGCGTGCGCGCGCGCGGTGCCGTTCCCGTGTACCACCCCGCGTACTACGCGCACGCGTCCATGGCAACGCGTACATGTTACTTTAAGCATTTTTTGGAGCATTTCCTTTTCTTGGGAAGTTTTGAGTTGGGCACTCTGGATGGAGAGTGTTGATAACTATGTAAAATTGAAAATTTTCACGGTTATAGTATTTGAATATGGATGTTGGTCTGCTTTTATTGTTCTCATAACTCGATCCGATTTGTATAGGTTACGTGCATCAGTCGTCCTTATCTAGCATATCACCCAGACTGCTAAGAGATACTCTAGCTTTTCATGGTTGTCTTTGAAGCTATTTCGAGTTTGTATAGTTAGGAATAGGATGGTTACATTCTAATGACAAGGTTGGATATATTTCTTCCAATATCTATCTACCGATTTTCCTTTGGTGGTTGTTAATTTGATCTTTTCTAGGACATTCATACAGAGCTTATTCAATACGAAGAATCGAGATGATCAAGCGAGGCTGTAAAGGAACAGCTATTGGTTGATTCGGTGTCGAGGAAGATAAGTGGTTCATGCCCACTCATGCGAGAAGAGGTAAGGTTGCGTATAATGGTATTCTAAAGTCAAATTGCTCACTATCTTTGGGATGGAACTGTTTGTGTTATACACAAATTTGAGAAATTTTCCTCTGTTTAGTAAAAGCATGTAACAAATTAACAATGCTTACCTTTGTGTTTTGCTCGCAAAACATTATATATTATATATTCACATTACAAATCTGAAATGGCAAAATCTGAGGTTTTTATGTACAGTTGATGTTTAACTTTAACCCTTGTGTTGAAGCTGTAAAGATCAAAGATTGAGCTTGATTGTTAATTAATTAAGAGAGCATGTAGAGTTTTATTTTAATTGTGGATGCATATAGTTCCAATTTATCATTGGAGAATGAGATACTACAAACCTTATTCATAGACATATAGGGTATGACAGAAAAATGGTCTCAACAATCTCTAACCGTCCAACCACACGTACATGCATGTGCAAAAAAAGGAAACAAAGTAGTCGAATTGAAAGACTTCTTAGACTTGAAGTATTACACAAGTTATTCGATAAAATTGAAGTAAAAGTAGCCATTATGCCTGTATCTTACCACACAATTCGAGGAAGTTGAGGATGGATGCTTTTATTTTTGATTCACTGAGCAACTTCTTTCAATGCTTTGTGCTAAAATTTCCATGTCTTAAGCCGTTTTATGCTATTGGTTGCGGTTTGTGATGTGATGCTTTGGTTCTCGTCAATCTAGCACTATTGTATGTTGTTAACTTTATTCGACTCCTACTTGTTCCATGTTTAGATGGATGAGGTGCTATCATTAGTAGCTGAGACCATAAAGAACTTAGCGGTAATCTACCTTGTGGACATCACCGGGTTCCGACTTGAACGCCATGTACGAGCTATATGATCCGTCGACGGTGATGTTCTTCTTCGGAACAAGTACATGATGATTGATCTTGGGACGAGAAACAACAACAAGATCAAGCGGGCCTTGAAGGACAAGCAAGAGTTCGTTGACATTGTGGAGACGTCTATAGAGGTGCTCGGAAGGGCCGTGGTGCAGTGATTGCTCCAAGGACTACTCCACCAAATACCGTTCTTGAGGCACTTGTGTCCACTCACCGGTTGTTCTTGTGCATTTTGAACCTACGCTGTTCGGTAAAATGCGATACCGAACAAGTGGCCCTTAATGCAAAGTCTGTTAATTTGCGAGTGTTCTTTTTCCTTGAATGGTTGATTGTTAGACGTCTTTGATGGATTGGTTGGCATAATGTGTTTTCTTGTTTTGAATGGTTGATTGTAGAGTCTATTCAATGATTGGATTTGAGTGGTATCGCCAAGTTCTTGTGGTACTTGTTCTTCATGTACTTCACACTTCTATATTTCACATTCTACGGAATGATGGCGATGAGGCTTGACACCAAGCGAGCATAGCAGCTATCATCTCCTCGGCATTCTACAACGTATGGAACCTCTTCTCGGGATATCGATTCCCGACTGTAAGTTACTCTCCGTTGCATTACGCCTTCTTGTCATTTACTAGAACTTAAGCGATCGTCGTCTTCACATGATTTATAAGTTTAACTTTTACTTGAGAAAATTCTGTTTGGTGGAGGTGGTACTCTTGGATTTGCCGGTTGCATGGGCGTTATACGGATTGGTTTCCTCACGATTTGGTGATATCCAACATGACCTCGAAGGCGAAACCAAAGTGTGGCCCGATTTATCATCGAGTACTTGGCTTCCATCACGACTTCTGTGGTTTGTCGCGATGGTGCGTCGGTTTCACCGTGATTTTCGCCTTCTGTTCAGTTTTGCGATCATGAAGTTCAACTTCGAAGAGATGAGGAAGAGTTCATTCTTTTGCATTCGTTGTATTGGCAGAGGATGCACTATCTTACTGCACAACACCCATTGCCAATCGATTAAATTTAGTAGTTATCACGTAAATGATGTAGAGGTCATTTTCTATTTCAAGCATGTAGAGTTCATTTTAATGAAATATGCGGACATGCTTGAAATAGAATGGTCTATTGGTTGGCATAATGTGTTTGCCAAGCTAAACCTAAGGTTAGTTATATAATTTTAATGAAATATGTATAAATTCTTCAACCCTTCCCTTTTCGACAATTTCCTTTTCTTTAATATGGGCCAAAATTTCTTATATGGTCGATATAATGTTACCTTAGCGAGAACTAATAAGTAGTAAGCACCTATTTAGTAGGCAAAGTTGGTTATGAACTTAAGCATTTGGAGTTATACCAAATTCACGGTTTCAATCTGAGCAAATATTCTAGATTAACTGGTCATGGTATCGACTCAATCGATAAGTTCTGTCTTGGTTGATTTTAAATGGCTTTTCTTATCTGTTGGTTCTAGCGACACAAACTGAATTGTTGGGAGGAAGAATAGTTTTTAGATATTGTTCTTAAGTCATATCTTAGATATTCAGTTCATCACGCCATTATCTATCTGTTGTAGGAAACACACAATGTTGGATTATTGATTTTTAAGCGTTCGTGTGTCCTTCTCGCCAAATAGTATGTTGTTGTTAGTCATGGCGATCGAATCTCTTATTTAGTATGGGAGCTTGTATTTGATGTATTCGATTAACAAATTGGTTCGCATATGACATTTATTCTTAAAAGCACACCAATTAAGCATGGTGACTTTTTGCGTCATTAGTCGCTTTTGCTCACTAGAGATTTGTCTGCTCTAATGGGAAGTTGAAAAACTGCAGTAGGATGACCTTTTTCAGTGAGGCATTGCTAAAGGTAATACTTTTGGGTTCAAGCTTCTAACCCAATGGCTTTGATTAAATAGCTTGGAAAATTTTGCATTTAGTTGTCTCTCGATATTCCTTAAGTTCGGTTTGCATCTTGCTCTATTGGGTAGGTTTTTGTGAACTCGGGAACCACCGCCATAACCCTCAATCCTGTTTGTTAGAGGTAAAATGAGGTAGTCATATATTTACTCGACTTCTTTTTCAAATGAGGAAATTTGTTAGGCTATGATAGGTGGAACATTATGATTGATTTCATGATTTGCACTTAACATCATGCAAAGAAATGTACACTTGTACCATAGCCATCCCTACTCCATTGTGATTGTAGAGCACGGAAATGATATCTACTAGCCATAAAGCGTGGTCATGACTAAGGTCAATTGTAGCTGTTGTGCTCTCAAACCAAATACACCTAGCTGAAGCCAAAGTCCATGCTCGCCAATGTATTATGGTGTCGTGATGACGTTACATGAAGGGCAAGCGTTGTAAAGAAAATCATGCACTAATTTCCCGACTAGCAACGACTTTGTGATCCTATCATAAGTTGGTAATAAAACGTCCACACCTTGTATGATTTCCTATCCGGAACCACGTTAATATGGAGCGTTTTGAATATTACGCTTAATGCTTGGAAGTTACATTCGATGTACTTGGATTATATTTTTGAGTATTTGGTATGATGTGAAAAATATCAGCACGGTGGCTCTTACAATGCCCGTACATCCTCCGAGACAACGGTTTCCATTTTGATGTTAACATAGACAATTTCGAAGAAGCCTTAGATAGGTAAATCTCTTCAATAGTATTTTGTTCTGTTAATGCTTTATTTTGAATAAGGTGGTGATTTACATTTGCAGATTTGCATGGTCCTTTATTGAGTAATAATGAGGTTATTTACATTGCAGATTTGCACGATTCTTTATTAAGCCACCGATGTCGCAGGATCTTGTTCTTAGAGAGATAAAGGTGTTGATTCAGTGAGCGATTGCTTTATACATGGTGATGCTATTTGCATCTAACATGGCATATCATACTTCTAGGGTCTCTCATACAAAAACAAGAGTATACCTCAAAGCAACTATGCTTCTATGGGTGGTTAAGATTATGCCAGTTTCAACTTATCACAATCCCTTTATAATTTACACTTGTTTTATTTTGAGTAGTGAGAAGGACATTCTGGCTAACATTGCCTTTTGTTGTCCTTACAGAACACAAGATAAATTTGTTGTCTGACGACTGGAGAATAACTCAGGTACTCAAAGTTTCAACACTGTCATATCTGTATCAGAAACTGCAATCAGTAAAGCATAGGCGTTTTGAATATGCATTCTCTTTATTTACAAGGTGTGCTTCCATATTAACCATATTTGGCATGATCTAAGCCCAGGTTATCCTCTGTATATCCTACAGTTTCCATTTCTTCACTTTTAATCCCATGAGCCATCTTGCCTTGTTTCTCCAATTTTCATTTTTTCTGCAGCTTGAAAAGCATCTGGCTTCAAAGGATCACCCTTACCATAAATTCAGTACCGGTAAGCAATTCTTGATTTTTTTATATTCTGACTATTCTTGTTAGCTCATTATGATAGTTGTTTTGTATTTTCATGATAAAACACAGTGAGGATGCAAACAACGAGGACTTTCAGTTTTCTTGTGTTCCACCTCTAAATATATCCATCAGCTTTACAAATCACCATTTTTTTCTCATTGAAATAATATTTAATTTGTTCATGCAAATTGAAATGGCTGTATCTAAAATCTAAATCGATGTCAAATAATGTTTGGGTTTTCTGATGAATTATTGTGGAGTTTGTATCTTATTTGAGTGAAATTTATTATCCTTCTACTTTATGCCATGTGTGAAAGAAAACGTATAGATAATTTGACGTCTATTATGATTTCTGCACAAACTAATGATCTTTGTATGGCATTGGAGCATCATGAGTTCTGTGTGTTGGCGTACTATGCTATAGTAGGGACTATATTGGTACCATGCTTATGTACACTTCCCCAGTTTAGTGAGTTGATTTATGTTTTTGTGTAATCTGTAGTCATTGGTCCTTTAGCCAGAAGCTTGCATCACTGTGTAGAAATTTGTGGTTATTCTTATATCTTTAGCATACACCACAGCAATGATATAATGTTGATTTCTTTTAACAGGATGTTGGTGTATGAGTTTGTGAACAATGGTAACTTGGAGCAGTGGCTTCATGGAGCTATGCGTCAGCATGGTATGTTTAACTGGGAAAATCGCATGAAGGTTGTTATTGCTTTGCAAAGCGTAAGTTTCATCGACACATGCGTAAGATGCCTATTCTTTCTGTTGTCTAGATTTATTTGATGATTTTTTTGGGGGGGGGGGGGTGGGGGTGTTAGTCATGATGTCTCGCAGACTTGCTTACCTTCATGAAGCTATAGAACCAAAAGTGGTACATCGAGATATAAAGTTAAGCAACATCTTGATTGATGATGAATTTAACGGCAAGGTCTCTGACTTCAGATTGGCCAAGCTTTTGGGGTCATATAAAAGCCACATTACTACTAGAGTGATGGGAACATTTGGGTATTTTCTTCGCTCTTATTTTATACATTATTTGTGCTCTTTTACATCCTTTCTTCCCCATGCTGAAAGGAGTTCAATCTTTCTCATCCATTTTTCTTGCTTTAGATATGTTGCACCTGAATATGCTAATACCGGGATGTTAAATGAAAAGAGGGATGTTTATAGTTTTGGTGTTCTCATGTTGGAAACTGTGACGGGAAGGGATCTCGTTGATTATAGCCGCTCTGCCAATGAGGTAAATGATTGGACTTTGTTTATTTCTATTTCTTGTTTTGTTCTATTCCTTTCTGGATTTTACTTCAGTTAGTGTTTTGTTGGTTATAAACAACAAATTTTTGAATTTATATGAGACGTGAATCTTAATGAATCTGATTGTTCGTTTTATTTTTTAAAAATTTTATCTTGTTTTGTATTTTACCGTAGCGTTAGCACGGGCACACTACTAGTGGATTGTAACAGAGAATTAAAACTAGCTATTGTTTTGTTGGAAATTTCCTTTACCAACATGTCGGACTCTCTTGATATATGTGATCCACATATGCATGGATTATGGGGAATTACAATTAATGGTGTCGAGGGAAAAGTAGCAATGATTAAATGGATAGTCACATATACATTTCTCTTTATAATTCTTAAGATGTGTCACAAATTTGCTTTATCTAGCACCAAACAATTTTATACAATCAACCCTATGCATATTCTTTCCAGGAACTAATAAATGTTGCAGACCTTTGCTTCGAAGAAAAATAACAATATTTCAATTTCTCGAACGAAATCAATCTTCAAACTTTACCAACCAAGCATGGACATGCACAGCCTCTTCGTACCAGAACCTCTTTTTGGCTTTTGCAGATTCAACTACTTTCTGTTTTGGCTATTATGCTCCAGAATCTAATTTCTAGAACAAAATTGTTTAAAATTGTAGGACCGAAGATGATAACAGAGAAGAGAAAGGGTGAATGGTGTCTTAAAATTTCTCTCTAAGTATTTACTTATCCCTTACTCGAATAGCTATAAAGATATGAAGATCAAGATAGCAATCCTACTGGAAAAACAAAGACTCTAAGAGCTAAGCAAAACTAGTTAGAAAACAACGTGGTCGAACTTCGACTACGTGGTCGGAAATCCCACAAAGCTGAGTGCAACTTGATCGAAAATCAACGTGGTCGAAACCAGCGTAGTCCAAACCAACATTGTCAAAAACCAACGTGGTTGATGTCCAGTGTGCAGTCGAAAGACCAGCATGGTCAATGACTAATGAGTGGTTGAAAACCAACGTGGTCAAGACCAATGTGATTGAAACCTTCGCGGTTGATGACCAGGAGCCGTGGTCAGAAAACCAATCATGCAGATGATGACCATAGTACTCGTAACAGTTCAGAGTATGACCCAAGTGGTCTACGACCAATGAGTGATCAAACCAAACCAAAACACGACCAAAGAGGTTGACAACTAGTGAATAGTAGAAAACTAGAGTAGTCGAAAACTATAGACTACGGTACTACTGCTATAAGGCTTGTGGTACTATCGTTTCCAACAGAAGAACAAGGTTTTCAGCCGACCGAGAGAACCCAAAATCAACATAACTTTTGATTGACTAAACCAAAAATCGTGAAATTTTGTATGCATGTTTCTTAAGGTTTCAGGAAGTTTTGCCATTCCTGAATCAAAAAAATCAATGACAAATTTGAGACCTTTTCGCAATTTAAAGCAACATACACCAATTAAAAACTAAAAACCAAATCGATATTCAGATCTTGCTCGTGGGTAGAATATTGCCAAGATGGTTTTGAGCACGTTCTCACATGTCATAACAAATAAGATCACCGAAGGAATCAACCCAAAAACTCTCAGATCAAGAAATCATCCGATTAGACCAAGAACGAGTAAAAATAGGGTTTCTTGAAAATCTTACTATCGAAGTGCCTAAGTGATTGGAGATTGATTTCAAGAGGTTACTTCCATCTCGTCCATGTCCTTAGCACAACAAGATCAAGAGAGGGGTAGGAGAGAGATCAAACCAGCTGAAACGTAAGCAACTCAATCAACAGGAAGAGATCAAGAAGGGGTTGAGAGAAGAGAGGAAAAACCAACTCAAGCTAGAACAAACTCAATTAGACAAAAAGATACACAAAAAGTAGGTCAAAGATTGATGTATTGCTCATTGCTTACTTGAGATGATTCGTTTTACAGCCACTCTACTTAAGAGGACAGAGCTCTAAACATAGAGCACATACACACTCTCTAAGCGTGTCCTCGCTTGCAAACGGCCTAAGTCACTTGGTGTACCACATGCCTCTTCTCGCACATGACGACACCAGACTTCCTTGATCGTTTGGATCTCGACTCCTCCCTGAGCCTAGTCCCAGTCCACCTTGCCATTGTCTGTCATGTCCACCACCAGTAGCTCTCACTCCGGTTCCTGATCGTCCCAACTTGCAACCACCCCACAAACCTCGGTCATCTTCAGCGTCTCCCTGACCATTCTGGACCTCAGCACCCCTTGTGCCTAGTCCTGGTCTTCCTACGCATCACCATGACCTAGCTTCGAAGTTCTTCAACCAACACAAATAAGCAACCGTCATGTAGCACCACACGATACACAAAGATAACAATTTATGCAATTCATTCATACAATGCAAAATGTATGCACCAAAATTACTGATTCTAAACCTAGGACCAACAATAAACCCATGTGCACGTTAGCAACAACACCCAGGTCAAACCATGACCAAACTTCAAGATTTCCAAAAAAGCAGTTTCAGACCACCGATAGTAGCTAGTCTAACACCAAGCATAGGCCGATCAAACTGCTGGCTGGTCTAACACGAATACTCGATGTCTACGACAGCCGATCGCAACGCCCACGACTACTATCGATTGTGAAGTCTATGACTACGACAACATGCAAAGTCTACGACCAGCACAACAAATTGCTACTACCATCACAAGAGGTTGCTACGACCACCGATCACAAAGGTTTACGACTACCGATCGTAAAGGCTTATGACTACCGAACACCGACCAGGTAGTAAGCTATGGCCATCAAGAACTGAGACCTCTCGATTACTGAGTACAAAGTCCTCTCGACTACAGAGTTCCTTCGGACTAGCTCTTCAGACTACTAAGCAAAAGGCCATTCAGACTACCTAACTACAAAGTCGAGGATCACGCCTCCATCTACTATCAGCGGTCAAAGTCTGCTAATCAGATTGCTAAAACAAAGTGGTCAGACCGCTTAACCTGAAGATTCCAACAGATGGCCCAAATAGAATGCAGTCTTTTGCAAAACTCTCAAAACCAAACTCAAACTCCGCAGAGACTTTAATCCAAAGGTCAATTACTCATTACAACTATGAGGTTCCCACACAGAAAGGAAACCAAATCAGAATCGGTTACTACAGATTGACACCACATCTGATACAACCTGCTTAAACCTATCATGCCAAGTCTGGCATGAGGCGATGAAGTGTCCTATACTAATACGGTACAAATTCGGATCAACTTTAACAATTTCTACTTTGAGCCGAATTCCCTCCAGTAGGCAAAGAATGTGATAGACTCCTCCAATAAAAATTAGCATGAACACCTTGTGCGCCGAAAGTCCATCAGACTAATTTTCAAGCAGAAAGACTAGAACAGTCTTGTCGAAATGCTTCTTGTGAAGCAAAATTGAGCAAACAACCAGTAGGTCTGAACACACAGCTATCAACAAAGCAGACGAACAAATCTAGGTCTTCAACAATTCATAACCCTAGCAAAGTCTAAATCTATGCAACTGATCTCCAGAAACAAATGCTCAATCATCAAATGGCATAAGCCAAAACATCACCTGTGGTACTGGATAGATAGCGAAGAACTCATATCATGGAATCTGATATGCTTCACCTGGAACACAAAACTTGGCAAATAACACTCATTGAAGGAGCAACTCTTTAATAAGAAAGACTGGAACAATCTATTGCATGTGTAACCATCACGTACATCAAACTGTCGGCTTCAAAAATAATTGAATTCCATGATATGGTTGAAACTGCTCCTATAAAACTATTTGGATGAAAGAAACTCTTATGTCATCAATGGAGAATAAACTGCAGTAGACCCCTCATATTGAGCTGCGACAATTGGAAGACGTTGTAATATCCACGCAAAAATTAAACTCCTTACACTTAAATCCTTCATCTCAAACTGAAATTGGAGAAAAACTTTCACTTTCAAACAGCAAAACTCCATAGAGTATTGTGCTAGCTGCCATCAGGATGTTATTAAACGGTGAATAAAACACCAAATTCAGTTGTTTCAACAACTGACATTGTTTTTTCAGTCTTCTTGATCAAGCATAGCCCAATTAACTCATTGTGTAGAATGCCTGCAACTCCACTTTAGACCCTTCATCTGCGGATCTTGCCGCGTAACCCTTAGAAGATGATGGATCGTCGATAAAATCGCAATTGATAAATCCTGCATGAATGCCACCGATAAAGACACAGTGGCCTAAATTGCAATAAACTCCACTTCAACAAAAAACATATAGAGTTGACGACACAGATTCGACGGAAATAGTGTAGTGTGACGCTAAGGCATGATGTCATGTGGCACAGGCGATGATGTTGGCAGAACCTGACGTTGAAATAGTTGTCAGGGTAGAGCACGGGTCGATACTCAGTATGAAATTGAGTTATCATGGAACAGAATTGAGACGAGTCAAAATTGCTGAGTGGAGACACTAAAATCTTCTAATATGCTTATACGTAGACGTAGCAAAATCTTTGAAAAAAAAACACCACAAGACATCAAACCAGCCGACTTGAACTCACGTCTTGCCTTTTTTTATTATCTCTCCTCCCCATTGAATTGCCAAGTCGATGCAAACGGTGCCTTGAATTCTATCTCAATTTCTGTGCTCGACTGAAGCTTGAAAAAACAAAAACTGCTGCTCTCTTTCCTCATGCAGATAACTCGTGACAAAGAAAGCAAATCACTACTTTTTGCTTGGACCGGAATAACTTCTCTCTCTTGCCAAGCCGTAAGGGACAGCCGCTTCGGCCTTCTGATGTGCGGATCGAGGCCTGGGCATGATGTGCTGCGCGGATCAAAGTGAGGACTCGAGACCAGTGTTAGAGTTGTTTCTTCGCTCGATGCCTCTCTTTCTCGGATGGACTGTTGAATAAATAGATGGACAAGGCTGACGCTGCTCTGAACTGTAATCTAACTCAGGTACTGCTCCGGCTCTGACACGAACACAGATTTGGAATTGCCTTCGAGTCGCTGAAAACACTCGACTCGACGAGCTGACGAATTTTTCACATCGAATCTCCTGCATTGCCTGATGCTATGGCCGCCGTGCATGCCGACCTTGATGTCGCACGACCGCCACACGATGGGCGCCCTGACAATGCCGCACAGGAGCTGCATGATAGCCGCCCCTTGCAAGTGCCGCACTTACACCGTGATGTCGATCTGTTGAGATGACTGCACAGATGCCGCCGTGCGTGCTACCTTGTCTGTGTGATGGCCGCCCCAGGAATCTCCTTCTCCCGGGGCAGCAGCTGATCTTGAACCTTGTGGCTCTGATACCACTTGTTGCATATAATGCATAGAAAATAGAGATGAGAGACATGAATTTTATATGGAAAATTCTTGCAGGAAAAACCACAAACGCTTGAAGACAAATCTGTTAGTGATATACCATAGAGGCAACATAGAGATGTTGTGTATATCACATACTATGTTTATGATACATTACTTTGTTCGTTGAAATAGACATTATCATTATTGATCAACGAGTATGTGACTTATTCATGAGACTCTTAATGCTAAAATGTTGCTGTTTCTAAATGATCCCTGATCATATATCATATGAGGAACAAATATGATTCAAAGATCAGCATATGTATTGATTGATGATCATGCCTCATGGATCATGGTATGGTGATACCAAATCAATAATATGGACATGTGTTAGTGAACATATGTTGGATAGACCCGCCATGAGACACTGCAGAGATTCCATGTGTCATCAGTTGGTCTCAAGTAGTGTTTATGTAGAATCTTTAGACTTGAGATCATCATGGTTCCCAACATGCGTAGTAGCTTATTTTGGGACTACTAAACACTACTCCGTAACTGGGTAGTCATAAAAATAGTCTTCGGGTTTGCCATGAAACATGTAGTGGGATGTGAATGACCAAGATAGAATCTGCCCCTTCTTATGGGAGAGATATCTCTGGGCCTCTCGATGTAATGGATTATGAAAGTGCATGGCCATGCCAAGGTGATTGAGGAGTCAATCACAAGTTTATAATCCATCACGGAATCGAGAGTGTGATTGAGCTATTAAGAGAATGACACAGGTCTCGCCTTGAGCTCAATCTATATCGTGAGGCAAAGGGATTCGTACATGAGAACATTACAGGTTCAACCGATATGATCTTTACATATACTTTGGGGTTAATATGTCTTACTAGAGACCGCTATTAACAGGGTGACCGGAAAGGCGTTTCCCGGTCGCGACCAAGTATACGTGAACCTACAGGGTCGCACGCTTAACGGGTTGGAACACTAATTCGAATATAATTCGGATGTGGGCTCAATTCGGATAGAGATCCGAATAGACTCCTATTGGGCCTCGGTCCACAAGGCCCAAGTGAGGAGGTCTATATATATGGAGGCGAGGGGCTGAGGAACACACGTTTCTGTGAACCTCTAGCAAAACCCTAGCCGCCACCTCCCGAGCCAAACCCTAGCCGCTCACGAGTGCTAGTACACTCGCGATCGGCGTTCCAACCCCAGACGTGTGGATACCGGTGGAGGCGTTGCTCGTTGCGGTGTTGGTCGGCATCAACAACCTACAGATTGGATCTGCTCGTGGTGTGGTTGATCGTGTGGAGGAGACGATCTGTTCGTGGCGATCGGCTAATTCCACTACTACCTCGATGCGCGTGGTTGGACCGGCTTCTCCAACTCTTCTTCCGCTGCGCTGCGCGTCTAGTGGTAACGATCCATGATCCCTCCTTAAGCATGATGTCCTTGTGTGCGCAGTAGAAAATTTTTGTTTTTTGCTTTCGTAGCCTACGCGCATTCCTTTAAAATCACTATAATAAGGAAAAATTACAATAGAGTGCTTGCTCTTGATCATGTCTCTTTCTATAGACTACTGGGGTACATATATAGTGCAAAGAAAAAGAGTACCACACGGAGAGGAAACCGAATCAGAATTGGTTGCTACAGATTGACACCACGTCTGATACAACCTGTGTATACACTTGTCATGCCACGTCTGGCATAAGGCGATAAAGTGTCCTATGTGGATACGATACGAATTCGGATCAACTTTAACAATTCATAAACAGAAACTGCTTAAATAGACAGAAGAGACAACAATATATATTAAGACAGCTAATTTCATTCATGTATTGTGCATGTTATCAACTATAATTTCACCCAAATCACATTGTCAAATATGAACATTGTGCGTACAAAATCGCATGGTTTTGAAGAACCAATCCTCGGAGTTGAATCGAATGAAGCAATGTGAACTTGGGATAATCCAGGAGCTAGCGTCTCCATTTCCAATCCTTTGGTCGCCTCCATGATGTCGTGTGTCAGCTGCCGGAGCAGCACGCGGCGCACCGGACGAGGTCGTTCTCGTTGCACGCCGTGCAGACACGGAAGCCGCCGGTCTTCTCGCTGAACTGGCGGTGGCTGCCGCCGCACGCGCCACACGGCACAAAGCGCGAGCCGCCGCAGGACGCGCAAGGCGTGGGGCAGCTCCCCTCGACCCCCCGCCCGCTGATTAGGTAGAATGCGATTCTACGTCTAACTTGTTTTTGCAGGAAATGGTGTGAATAGTATGGCCCTATAGCTTATTGGAATGTATGAGATGTATGTGATGCATGTAACATTCGTTCATGGCCTACGTGTCATGATTATTTCAGCTATTGTTAGCTCTCTATATTGTATTTAACGACCTGTGTGTCGACCTTAATGCTTGAATCTATCTTTGTAATCTTCAATTTCTAGCTATTATAGGTAGTAGCCTAGTTTTGAGGTTACAGGCTTTCAAGCATGGTGGCCTAAAGGAGTGATGTGGAGGATGGAGATCGTCTACACCTACATGAAGATGGATATCACCATTTTTAGGCCATACTACTTCACAGTTAAATGTGTTTATCTGTGATGTTATCTATCTTATTCTTATGCAATGATATATGTGATATGTCGTTTTGGTAGGATAGAATCCCTCATAAAAATTAAGTGTTAATGCCCTTCCATATGTTGCACCAAAAGATAATGATCACCGTATGGTAGGTCTACCAAAGTAGAGTGCCGTCAGTTATCATCATTATTTGGAGTAGATGTCGGACATCTACATGCGGAAGCATTTGGTTTACTTAACAAGGTTATTAAAATAGTTTTGGACCTAAGGGCATAGGTTGGGGCCGGGGCATACTAATGTCACCTAACAAGCAAGAGTCACATAGGGATGTGATTAGCAAGGTGTTGCTTACCCATGTCACTAGTTTTCTAGCCGTGATGCCAAAGCTCACTAGAAATTAGTGAAATGAGGATCTTGATCCACTATGTAACTTAGAGGGAGTTTTGTTGCAAAACACATAGTGGGAGTCTTTTGTTAAATAGTTTAATAAAAGATGAACATAAACATAGTGCTAAACTTTGCATATTCTTGTGTTGTAGATCATGTCATTCTAACGCAAACATCCATTACTTTTAATTTACGATCTATTCTTGAGAAAGAAAAACTCAATGGAGCGAACTTTATGGATTGGTATCGCAACTTGAGAATTGTTCTCAAGCAAGAACGCAAGGAGTATGTCCTTGAGTCTCTTTACCCGAAGACTTGCACGATAATGCTCTGTGGCTGCACGGAGAGCTTATGAGAAGCAAGCGAATGATTACCTTGAGGTGAGTTGTCTCATGCTAGCCACAATGTCCTCTGAGCTTGAAGCAATATGAGAACACAGATGCCTACAATATCATTGTGGGTTGCGTGGTATGTTTGAGAACCAAGCAAGGGTGAGAGGTTCAACACTTCAAAGTCCTTGTTTGCGTGCGAGCTTGCGAGAAGGAATCGTCGACCCTCATGTGATTAAGATGATTGGCTACATTGAGAGTCCGGAAAAGCTTGGTTTCCCCTTAGCCAAGAGTTGGCTCGATGTGATTCTCGATCGCTTCCCGAGCTTTGAGCCATTCATACTGAACTATCACATGAGCAACATGAACAAGACCTTGGGTGAGTTGCATGGGATGCTAAAAGTGTCGAGAAAGCATTAAGAAAAGCAGCAATCATGTGATGATGATGCAGAAAGGCAAGGGCAAGCCCAATGTCAAGAAAGCGCGATCAAAGAAAGTTAGCTCCGATGAGATCGCGAGCGGTTCTAAGGCCAAGCAAGTCAAGAAGAGCGCTGCTCCGATGCGATTGTTACTCTGTAAGAAATCGGGACATTGGAAAAGGCGCCCAAAGTACTTGAAGGATCTTGAGAAGAAGAAGGAAATCGACTTCCACTCCAGGTATAAATGTTATAGAGATCAATCTTACTACTTCATCCACTGATTCTTGGGTATTTGATACCGGATCGGTTGGTTACATTTGCAAATCGTTGCAGGGGCTAAGAAGAAGTAGAAGTTTGAGGAGGAGCGAAGTGGATGTTCGCGTTGGCAATGGAGCAAAAGTTGCTGCGGTGGCTGTTGGCACCATGCCATTGTCTTTACCTTCAGGATTAGTTTTGGAATTGAATAATTGTTATTGTGTTCCATCTCTTTCCAAGAACATTATTTCTGCTTCATGTTTGTAAGCAGAAGGCTATGACTTCAGATCTGTGAACAATGGTTGTTCTCTTTATTTCAAAGATATATTCTATTGTCATACTCCATTGGTGAATGGGTTATATGTTCTTACTCTTGAAGGGTCACCGGTCTATAACATTAATGCAAAGAGGCAACGTTCGAATGATTTGAATCCCACGTTTATTTGGCACTGCCGCTTAGGTCACATAAATGAGAAACGCATGGAGAAGCTCCATAGAGATGGTATTCTGCATTCATTTGATTTTGAATCATTTGAGACATGCGAATCTAGTTTACTTGCCAAGATGACAAAGGCACCTTTCACCGGTCAAGGTGAACGGGCAAGTGACTTATTGGCACTCGTACATTCTGATGTATGTGGACCAATGAGCTCAACAGCCAGATGTGGTTTTCAGTACATCATAATTTTATCGATGACTTTAGTAGATATGGGTATATCTACGATGAAGCATAAGTCGAATCCTTTGAAAAGTTCAAAGAATTCCAAAATGAAGTGCAAAATCATTTAGGCAAGACAATCAAGTTTGTGCGATCGATCGTGGAGGCGAGTATTTGAGCCATGAGTTTGGCAATCATCGAAGGATTGTGGAATTGTTCCACAATTGACTCGCCAGAACACCTCAATGGAATGGGGTATCGAGCGGAGAAATCGCACCTTATTAGATATGGTGCGCTCTATGATGAGCCCAAGTGATCTTCTATTGTCTTTTTGAAGTGCGCTCTTGAAACGACCGCGTTCACACTAAACAGGGTTCCATCAAAATCAGTAGAAAAGACACCATATGAGATGTGGACAGGACAACATTTCAACTTGTCTTTTCTTAAGATTTGGGGATGTGAGGCTTATGTAAAACGTTTACAATCTGATAAGCTCACTCCTAAATCTGATAAATACTTCTTTATCAGGTATCCTAAGGAAACAAAAGAATATTACTTCTATAATCAAGAAGAAGGCAAAGTGTTTGTTGCCCGGCATGGTGTCTTCTTAGAATAAGAGTTTCTCTCAAGAAGGGATAGTGGGAGCACGGTGCAACTTGAAGAAATTCGAGAAACACACAAAGCGTTTCAGCTCCTCTGAGAACCACAACGGGATGAACAAGCGTTGAAGAAACTGTTGTGGACACACCGGCACCACGTAGGTCAGAGATGTCACGTCGTGCACCTGAGAGGTACATGTTCTTGACTACTCAACAATGGGACATATTGTTGTTAGACAACGATGAACCTAAGACATATGAAGAAGCGATGGTGGGACTAGACTCTGAGAAATGGCTTGAAGCCATGAGATCCGAAATTGAAGCCATGCACAGTAATCAAGTTTGGACTTGGTTGATCCACCTGATGGTGTTAAAACCATTGAGTGCAAATGAGTTTTCAAGAAAAAGATAGACATATATGGAAATGTTCACATCTATAAAGCGCGATTGGTGGCCAAAAATTTCAAACAAATTCAATGTGTTGATTATGATGAAACTTTTTCGCCCGTCGCAATGCTAAAGTCTATTCGGATCATTCTAGCGATTGCTGCATATTTCAACTATGAAATATGGCAAATGGATGTCAAAACAGCTTTCCTTAATAGAAATCTGAGTGAGGATGTGTACATGACACAGCCCACGGGTTTTGTCGATCCGCAATCAGTTGGAAAGATATGCAAGCTGCAAAGATCCATTTATGGATTAAAGCAGGCATCTCGGAGTTGGAACATTCGTTTTGACGAAGTAATCAAAGGGTTTGGTTTTATCAAGAACGAAGGAGAGCCTTGTGTTTACAAAAAGGCTAGTGGGAGCGCACTCATATTTCTGGTCTTATATGTGGATAACATATTACTGATCGGAAATGATATTCCTATGCTCGAACCTGTTAAGTCTTCATTGAAAAATAGTTTCTCTATGAAAGACTTAGGAGAGGCGGCATATATTCTAGGCATCAAGATCTATAGAGATAGATCAAAAAGGCTAATTGGATTAAGTCAAGATACGTACATTGACAAGGTGTTGAAAAGGTTCAACATGCAGGATTCCAAGAAAGACTTTCTACCTATGTCACATGGTATAAATCTTAGCAAGAATCAGTGTCCTAGTACACCTGATGAGCGGGATAAAATGAATACGATTCCATATGCTTCGGCTATTGGGTCCATTATGTATGCCATGCTTTGTACACGTCTAGATGTCTCATATGCTTTAAGTGCTACGAGTAGATACCAGTCAGATCCAGGTGAAGGTCACTGGATTGTCGGAAAGAAAATCTTGAAGTACTTGAGAAGAACTAAAGATGTGTTCCTTGTCTATGGGGGTGAGGAAGAGCTCGTTGTAAATGGTTACACCGATGCTAGCTTCCAAACTGATAAAGACGATTTTAGATCGCAATATGGATTTGTGTTCTACCTGAATGGCGGTGCAGTGAGCTGGAAGAGTTCCAAGCAGGAGACGATTGCTGATTCTACAATGAAGCGAGTACATAGCGATCTGAAGGCGCTAAAGAGGTCATTTGGATAAAGAAATTTGTTTCTGAGCTTGGTGTGATGACTAGTGCCTCCAACTCAATAGACCTCTACTGTGACAATAGTGGGGCCATTGCGCAAGCCAAGGAGCCTAGATCGCACTAGAAGTCCGAGCACATTTTACGGCGATTTCATCTCATCCGTGAGATAGTGGAGAGAGGCGATGTGAAGATATGCAAAGTACAAACGGATTTGAACATTGCAGATCCGTTGACAAAGCCGCTTCCCCAGCCAAAGCATGAGGCTCACACTAGGGCAATGGGTATTAGATACCTACATAGTTGACTCTAGTGCAAGTGGGAGACTATTAGTGATATGCCCTAGAGGCAACATGGAGATGTTGTGTATATCACATACTATGTTTATGATACATTACTTTGTTCCTTAAAATAGACATTATCATTATTGATCAATGAGTATGTGACTTATTCATGAGACTCTTAATGCTAAAATGTTGATGTTTCTAAATGACCCTTGATCATATATCATATGAGGAACAACTATGATTCAAAGATCAGCATATGTATTGATTGATGATCATGTCTCATGGATCATGGTATGGTGATACCAAATCAATAATATGGACATGTGTTAGTGAACATATGTTGGATAGACCTGCCATTAGACACTGCAGAGATTCCATGTGTTATTAGTTGGTCTCAAGTAGTGTTTATGTAGAATCCTTAGACTTGAGATCATCATGGTTCCCAACATGCGTAGTAGCTTATTTTGGGACTACTAAATACTACTCCGTAACTGGGTAGTCATAAAAGTAGTCTTCGGGTTTGCCATGAAACATGTAGTGGGATGTGAATGATCAAGATAAAATTTGCCCCTTCTTATGGGAGAGATATCTCTGGGCCCCTCGATGTAATGGATTATGAAAGTGCATGGCCATGCCAAGGTGATTGAGGAGTCAATCACAAGTTTATAATCCATCACAGAATCGAGAGAGTGATTGAGCTATTAAGAGGATGACACATGTCTCGCCTTGAGCTCAATCTATATCGTGAGGCAAAGGGATTCGCACATGAGAACATTACGAGTTCAGTGATATGATCTTTACGTATACTTTGGGGTTAATATGTCTTACTAGAGGCCGCTATTAACAGGGTGACCGGAAAGGCGTTTCCCGGTCGCGACCAAGTATACGTGAACCTACAGGGTCGCACGCTTAACGGGTTGAAATACTAATTCGAATATGATTCGGATGTGGGCTTAATTCGGATAGAGATCCGAATAGACTCCTATTGGGCCTCGGTCCACAAGGCCCAAGTGAGGAGGTCTATATATATATGGAGATGAGGGGCTGAGGAACACACGTTTCTGTGAACCTCTAGCAAAACCCTAGCCGCCACCTCCCGAGCCAAACCCTAGCCGCTCACGAGTGCTAGTACACTCGCGATCGGCGTTCCAACCCCGGACGTGTGGATACCGGTGGAGGCGCTGCTCGTTGCGGTGTTGGTCGGCATCAACAACCTACAGATTGGATCTGCTCGTGGTGTGGTTGACAGTGGCGGAGGACGGGAAAAAATGAGGTGGGGCGGATCGAAAGCAATACCATTCGCCACACTGGCAGCTGCGCCAGTGTGCTCCCGAGTTCCGGCCGGCCGGCGTCTGCGACTGCGCGACGCCGTGACCCTTCAGCGCCGCCACGGGACGCCGGCGGCTGCCTTTGCGCCCGGCCGCGAGCGCCTTGGCGATGCCCGATCTTCCACGCCGGCCGGCGTCTACGGCTGCGCGGCGCGCGACCGCTCCGCGCGCCACACGGACGCCGGCGGCGCGCTGCGCCGGCCGCGAGCCGCCTTGCCAGCGCCCGATCTTCACGCGGCCGGCGTCTGCGGCTGCGCAACGCCGCGACCGCTCGCGCCGCCACACGGGCGCCGGCGGCTGCCGCTGCGCCGGCCGCGGAGCCGCCTTGCCCAGCGCCTAGTCTTCACGCCGGCCGGCGTCTGCGACTGCGCGACACCGCGACCCGCTCCGCGCCGCCACATGGGACGCCGCCAGGGTCCAGGGTCCAGGGCTTGCCCTATCGGGGGACGGGGGTATATGGGGGTCTGTTGCCAAAAAATCAAGGTCTGGCCCAAGCCAGGGCTTGCCCTATCTGGCCCTCCGCCACTGGTGGTTGATCGTGTGGAGGAGACGATCTGTTCGTGGCGATCGGCTAATTCCTCTACTACCTCGACGCGCGTGGTTGGACCGGCTTCTCCAACTCTTCTTCCGCTGCGCTGCGCGTCTAGTGGTAACGATCCATGATCCCTCCTTAAGCATGATGTCCTTGTGTGCGCGGTATAAAAGTTTTGTTTTCTGCTTTTGTAGCCTACGCGCATTCCTTTAAAATCACTATAATAAGGAGAAATTACAATAGAGTGCTTGCTCTTGATCATGTCTCTTTCTATAGACTACGGGGGTACATATATAGTGCAAAGAAAAAGAGTCCCACACGGAGAGGAAACCGAATCAGAATTGGTTGCTACAGATTGACACCACGTCTGATACAACCTGTGTATACACTTGTCATGCCACGTCTGGCATGAGGCGATAAAGTGTCCTATGTGGATACAATACGAATTCGGATCAACTTTAATAATTCATAAACAGAAACTGCTTAAATAGACAGAAGAGACAACAATATATATTAAGACAGCTAATTTCATTCATGTATTGTGCATGTTATCAACTATAATTTCACCCAAATCCATGAACAATAAACACGCGACAATTCAGCAGTTATCCTTGTTTTAATTGATCTTTCTATTCATGAACATCAGCTAAGCTTTGAAATCACGTCGAAAGTCGAAACATTGTCAAATATGAACATTGTGCGTACAAAATGGTATGGTTTTTGAAGAACCAATCCTCGGAGTTGAATCGAATGAAGCAACGTGAACTTGGGATAATCCAGGAGCTAGCGTCTCCATTTCCAATCCTTTGGTCGCCTCCATGATGTCGCGCGTCAGCTGCCGGAGCAGCACGCGGCGCACCGGACGAGGCCGTTCTCGTTGCACGCCGTGCAGACACGGAAGCCGCCGGTCTTCTCGCTGAACCGGCGGTGGCTGCCGCCGCACGCGCCGCACGGCACAAAGCGCGAGCCGCCGCAGGACGCGCAAGGCGTGGGGGCAGCCTGCGGCGCCCCCGCCACGAGTCGCTGGAGCTCCCCCCTCTCGTGCAGGAGGCGCACCTCGTCGGCGTCCCCGAGGAGGCGGCCGCCGACGAAGAGCTGCGGCACCGGCGGCCGGTCCCGGCGCATGAGCGCGCGGAGCTCGGCGAGGTAGGCGGCGTCCATGGACACGTCCCGCTCGTCGACAGCGACGCGGAGGCCGCGCAGGATGGCGCGCACGTCCCGGCAGTCCTCGAAGGTGGGCCGCACGGCCCGGAGGGAGGTGAAGTAGAGCACCACGCGCCGCTCACCCGCCACCGCCGCCGCCGCGGCCTCCTCGACCACCGCGAACGACTTGCACGTCCGCAGCTTGGACGACGACCGCACGCGGTGCAGGACGCTCCTGCCACTACCGCCTCCGGCGGCGCCGGCCGCGGCCCCAGGCGCGGCGTCGTCGAGGACGGAGCCGATGCCGTGGTGGTCCTTGGCCGACGACGTGACGGACGAGGAGAAGGAAGGCGACTGCGTGAGCCGCGCGGAGGCCTTGCTCCGGCGGACCCACGGCGACCACATCGGCGCGGTGGTCGACGGCAAGCGTTTCCTGGCTTCTCCTTGAGGAGGAGGAGAGCACGGCGCGGTGGAGATCAGAGGAGTCTGCGGGGTCGTGTGCTGGACCGTGCGCGCGCGCGCGCGATGGCCTTGGTACGTACGTAGTTCGTTGGCCGTCGCGCCTTTGGGTTGCTAAATTTAACCATGTCTTCAAGCGTCTCGAGTGTTTGTGGCGTTCGTTTGGAGGAAACGTCTGAGCGGGAGGATGGCAGGTGGGGCCGTTGAGTGCTTTGCAAGGAGAGAACAAGAAAGGCGATTCCACATCATCTGCCGTCATGTGCCTAAGGCACCAACGGTACGGCTTCAGAGACCGTTTGATCCTGATTTGACGCACTAGATTTGCCCTGGCGAGATATTCAGATATTATCGGATCTCTGAGCACACCTCTGCCTCAAAGTGTCCTCTACGCATCAAGGAGGACCTAATCCTCCTTAATACACCTGTCTTCAGTAATCTCAAGGCAAGCAAGGAAGCATATTGTCTGCCTTTGGCCATGGAACGGGCAAAGTTAGCGCATCCAAACCGTCCATCTCAGAAACAATGTTCAATTGGAGACCGCATGGCCTCACCATCCAGGACTAAATCACACTCAATGGAACAACAAGGCTGTTTGTTGTCGGAAGAGATGCAAAATCTGGTCACGGTGTGGTAACCCAGTCCAAATGAGAATAGAGCCCATGTGGCCCCATATATGTGCGTAAAGTACATGAAAGATTAGTACCACCTTGCTAGTTGATGGCAGAATCATCAACATATAAGTCCCTATCCCGCCCATTGTAGCACGTGTGTCGCCCAGGGCATAAGGGGCATGATGACTTGGCCTCATCCCCTCCTTCCTCCGGCTGGCGGTCTGTTCAGGGTTCCAAACTCATAGTGGCAACTAAACACGAGGGTTGCGCTCGTTGCGAGACTTAACCCAACACCTTACGCCGCGGGTCCCCGAAGCGCTTCCGCATTCGCTGTAGGATGGGTTTGCGCTATTTCTGGACCCTTTTGAGGAATGGCAGGAGGAAGCCCGTTTGCCCCAGCATTCTGATTCATCGGCGTGTCGTGTAGTGAAGAGTACGAAGTGATCACGGAGGCCCCCGCCCTTCTTCCCGAAGTTAGAGGAAAATGGTGGAAAAGCTTCTCAAGGCCTCGTCCTCCTCACCGCACAAGCATGGGAAAAACGTTATGTGCTATCGTTGCGCAAGACGTAGGGAGTATTATGACCAGTTTCACTGACATCTGCTTTCGTCTCTCGTCCTTCGCCCGCTATGCTTCATAGTAGGTATGATGCCCAGCAACAGGCGCACAAGCAGGACTAGCTTATTGGTCCACTGGCCCCCCGCCGCTGGCTTACTAGATGTAAGAGAACTTGCGGTGAAAAGGGTACTCCCAATTGCTGTAACAGAACTCGCAGGTAAGCAATCATCCAGGCCTCACCCCCGAGAAACAAAAAAGAATTGCAAAGGCTGATTGGGAAGATTAATTCCTAAGAAGGTTCATCTCCAACACGGTGGCGGTTGAGGAGTGGGGCCAGCCGATTCTGCGTAAACTGTACACATTAGCGGCAAAGAGGTAACCAGCAATGCGCGTGGAGGTGGAAGGCTGATTGATCCGCCTTAGACCGAGTCCTTGGGCACCCTATATACCCCGAATGGACAGGTAGCCAACCTAGCGGAGTCGGCGGCGAAGTGCCTGGATTTTTGCTCCTAATGTTTTGGGGCATCCCGACAATTATATACCTACTAATCCGATGCCCACCCCGCCTCATATTGTGCCGGAATGGTATTTCCTACCGATCCATGCCATTCTTCGCAGTATACCTGACAAAGCGGGAGGTGTAGCCGCTTTTTCGGTGGAAATCGAATTCGATGAGTTGGCTGCCAGCCATAATCTTGTTGTCTTCTTCTTTCCCATGTTAACCTTATCTTAGCCTTAGGCGCCTCTGAAACTTCATAATCTGAATCACTTTCCTCTTGGCGGGCGGTGGGATAAGTCTTGGAGTAGGCATTAGCGATTCTTGAAAAAGGGCGTGAACGCACCGACGCCAGTCATAGTGCTTCTGAATTATTTCTATACCCCTTACGCCCGCCCCTGAATAAGCAGTAAGGCGTGGGCGCGTTGGAACGATCCCGCTTTGAAAGCTCAACCTCGGAGGAATCAGTTTCGTCTGCTCGCGGCAAGGGCAAGTCTTTCTATTTAGATAGTTCGCTAACCTCACTATAGACATATATGCAGGTCCTGTTTTCCCCGAGTCGATCTTCCTGTTCCGGTTTCCTTTCAACCGATTCCAAGCGTTTCCTAAACCTGAAACGAAAGGTGTGCATCTTTATAGCCAAAATCATACGCTTGTCAATTCCTTGTGTGTATTGGGCGTCCCTCCAAGCACAACTACAAAAGACTTCAGTTCTGCACATAACCATACATTGCACAAGTGGGAAATATGGTTTTTATTTTATTTATAAAATATGGTCTAGCGACTAAGTTCTACATAGGGGTGGACCTAGGTATTGCTTTGGGTAGACGTGACGCCAAAACTCGTATTCCTCTTCATCGAGGAATTCTTCTTATGCTTGCCTCTTCTTATACTCAGCAAGCAACAGGAAGGTGCATATGTAAAATGCAGGGATTTCAAACGAACTGGGCTCTAGGTATATAGTTATTTTGTTTTAACAAAAAGTAAGCTTTAGCTTTTATAGAAAATGGGTTTTAAAAGGTTGTAATTAATATAGGGTTGTCATCAGATAGCAATAATCTCCGCTTAAACCAATTCATCAATTCAAAATAACTAATTATGCTTCGAAGTTAGAATCACCCGGAAACATAGCTCTAGATATTGGGAGCATGGTGTATCAACACTATAACGACTTTGCAGAGATTGCCTAGCTTTACCCACACAATACACGCAACTTGGCCAAAGTTGGGATAACAAGGTGTGAGACTATGTAGAGGTCATCCATGATGTGTGATGAATATTCGATTTTGTTGTACTACGTTTGTCGATGTTTTGAGTTTGTTTTTGAGTTTGAGCAGTTTTCAGTGGTGTTGTTAGTCTTGACTGCCCTCCATGGTTGGTTAGACCGGCCTTTCACAAGGGCATTCTGACTGCCACAGGACGTCAGACAGGTCCTATGGCTTTTGGGAAATGGATACCAATCATGTATGTATGCTTTGTTCGGGGATGTGCTCACACTAGGTGTCATCGACATGAGGGAGGTAGAGGAAGGGCCAATTTGGACAACGAGGCAGCGTAGAGCTTGAATTTAGGTGATTTTTGGGCGCGGTCCGAGTGTGCGGTGATGGTTTACCATCGACCGGGATGGCGACAGAGTCGACGACGGCGGAAATAGCCACTAGAGTCTAGAGGGCGTGCTGGAATGTGTGGCGATGCTGTTACGCTACAGCTGCTATTTATATCAGCGCGGAGGTGGTATTTGGGCGGGGCGGGGCGGCGTGCGGCAAGGATGGAGCGGCGGCACGGGACGGCTGGGATTGCGGCGTGAAGCAGGAGCTGGCAGGCAGTGGCGAGGCTTCGAGGAGGGAGCAGCGCGTGGCAGCATCAACAGCGTCACTACGCGCGTCACGGAAGTTGTCGCAGTCAAGGTTTGCGGTGGTGCGGTGAAGCGAGCGCGTGCAGCGGCAAGGAGAGGTCTGGGATGCGGTGCGGGCGCACGGTGATGGAGAGGCTGGTGCACGGCCGAGGCGCACAGAGGCAAGCTCGACGGAGCGGTGGAGGTGGGGAACGCGGCGAGCGCCGTCTGAATGCGGAGGCGCAGAGCAGCGGACGTGGGCAGGGAGGGCATCGGCGTGGGTTTCTGCAGCGTGGGCCGCAAGAGGCTGGGCCGAGGTGTCATCTTCGGCCGTCGCGGGAGGAAGGCTGGCCCTGGGGAATGTGGGTCTAGGCCCATGTGGCCGGAAGACGCGGAGGAAAAGGGCCGAGGAAAAGAGCCGGCCCACGAAGGGTTTCTAGATTTGTTTTTTTATTTCAAGGAATTTTCAGAAAGGATTTCTAACAGGGAGATAAATAGATTAAAGCGGTGTAAACCTCTAAAAATCCAATAAAATACCAGAAAATCTAGGAAAATTTTATGGAGTGAATTTTAAATTTGGTTTTTAAAAGTTAGTAAAATTTGGGCTGTTGCACAAGGTGTCCATGAGCAATAAACATTGGTTAACCATTACGCTTGAGTTGATTAATAGAGAATGCAACTGGGTTATTTCGTTTGCATAGTCTATCTAAAATAGAGTTAGGTCTAAGTGGATGCGGACCTAGGGCATTACACATGCCCCTTGGTCTACTTGACCTCGGGAGGCCTAGTGCTCCTTATTGGATGTAAGTTCAAGCTTCGTAATTTTAGTTTTGATAATTAATGATAGATTTAAACATAAGACTCACTCTTTTGTTGTCTACACTATTGTTTTTCGAAAGAGCATTAGTTCTTCCTAAAGGAGATTGAGACAATGGAATAGAAAATTAGCGAGGGAAAGCAGTTTCTGGGCCTAGCCCAAAAGTAACCCTCGATTCAAAACCCATCCGTACAACTGTGCAACGTCTGTTCGGCCCAAAAAAGCGTGATCGATCGTCCCAACACAGGCCGTGATACGGAGAAGCGTGATATGACAAGACTCGGTTCTAAATAGCTTTTATTTTTTTTGGCTTTTAAAAGTTGGATTTTGAATTAAGTAATTTTTTAAATGGTTTTTATAAGTCGTTTATAAGAGTCATAGAAGAAATTACTTTAAACAGAGTGGTTTTTTAACATGAGTGTCTATTAATTCTTTAATTTATCTTATAATCAATTAAAAACTAAAACCCATAGTCAAAATTTAAAAGCCATAGTACTTTTGAACATGAGCTGCGGCTTATGATTTTTGGCTAAAATTTTTAAATTTTTACTGTTTACAGCAGATATTATGGGGAGAGAGATACTCGCTTGCGATTTTGGCTGATACAGATGTTAGGCTTTTAACGTGTACTACAATTAACTTGCAGATCCCGTCTTGAGAAAATACTCCGTTTAAAAGTTAGATACTGTAGCAAAAGCCAAAAGCCAAAAGGCACTTTTAGAAGCCGCAAAGAACAGGCCCGAAGATGACAATATTAGTAGTTTAGGGTGTGTTTGATTGCTGGGATGGGGTGGGATGGAATGGGATGGTTCCTTTGACCAAGCATATCCATGTGTTTGGTTTGAGGGATGAGATGGGATGGAATGGCCCAAAGTGGGATGAGCCTGTGCAAATTTAGAGAATATTCTTCTTAGATGCTGGATCACGTGGTTCCACTTTTTTTTGGAACTATCTCATCACATCCCCATCCCACTCTATCCCAGTAACCAAATGCACCCTTAGAGTTCGGGCGATGCATAGAACGTGGTCCATGGGTCTCTAATGGGCCACGTCAGAGGAAACATAATCACCGAAAATCCGGCATTCATGCACCCTATAAACTTTCCTCTCAGAAAAAAAAATGTACCCTATAAAGTAAACATTGTCTAGAAATCCAAAAATCAAATGTTTAGATAAAAGATGCTGAAGGCCGATACTAAAAGGAAGCAAGGGAGTATTTAACATGTAGACTCACCAGCATTTCTTGTGTTCGTGCTTGTGCCCCACACATGCCACAGTTCGGACCAACCTGCAACTGCAACTGGTAAGGAACCTTTTGCTTACCCCTCGTGCCGTCAAACCATAACTTCATAAAATCTCCTTGTTTGTTCATATTTCCTTTTTGTCAACTTGCACAAAACAATTTGACGCCGGCCCGTGAACCAGCGTAGTGTTTCTTCTCGAGATACACACATTAGAATACTCAAGTGGAAAGGACCTTTGACCATCCTTTTTTTTCTCTCGAAGGAATGACATTTCCTTCCAGAAAGAAAGTTGTGACTTATTTGATGCAGGTACAAACAAACTGATATACAGCTCTAGTCTAGTTCCATTCGTTTCATGAACAAATAGTTTACTTATATCACAGTACAGTTATATCATATTCAACGAGAGACAAATCGCATAGTATACTTTAAAGGATGTGTCTAGGCACCACTCAGATATTTACTTCCTAATAACTATCCAGATTTAAGACCGTTGGATTAGAAATCCAACGGCCCTTTTTTAGGAGGAGGAGATTTTTTTTGTTGAGAGGGTGGGGGGAGAATTCATGGCCGTTGGATCTCTAATCCAATAGTTATAAATCTGAATGATAGTTAAGAAGAAAATATCTGGGGTGATGTTTATCAACACCCTACTTCAAAATGGCTCTATTAATTAGGTGCTTAGGATTAACAATGAGTACAGTAGTTATCCCTCCCCCTTGTTGAAACCAACCCGAATTGTCACTTGATGCGTGGGCTAAATTAACGGATTTCACTGGTCCTGAGTCCAATTCACTTACTACATGGCATTTCCGACAGGTCTCCATCGCTCTCCTATCTTCAACAGAGATGGTTTTATGCAATATGTAGGACAGCAATGATAATAGATTGAGTGAATGGTATCTCATAATTTTTTTCTAAGTATTCTCAAACTCTTCACTCTAATAGTTACAAAGCTATGTAGATCAAAATCGAAAGCCAAGAGCAAGGCAACAAACACAAAAACCAAAGAGCTAAGTTCTGCACCAGAATGGTTTGACTGGCCTCAAGGTTGCGGTTGATCGGTGGCACAACAACGGTATGATTGGCAGCTCTCTTACGGTCTGACCGGTGGCACCCTAGTGGTTTGGTCAGTGACAACCAAGCGGTCTAACCAGTGATCGGTATGACCAGGCCAATAAATAGTCGGACAGCTCCCCTGTTCTCATAACATAAAATCAGCCCGAGTCCAAACCACTTTTGATGCAACTCCTAAAACCTATAAGTAAATGAGTTGAAATTTTGCACATATCTTGCTTAGAGTCTCAAGAGCATATTCTATCTAATGATAGCTGTAATCCTATATCAAAGTTAAGATTTTTCTCAAGAATGAGCAAAGTTGCACTAAAACCGGGTAAAGACTGAAAACTCAGGACATGACTTGCTGTGGGTAGAGGATGACCAAGATGGCCTTAGATGTATTCACACATATCACAACACGTAAAATCTTCCAAAGATTTGAAGTAAAAAACCTTAGATCAAGAAATTTCAAGATTAGACCAAAACTAAGCAAAACCAGGTAGGTTCGAAATCCTTCATGACCTAGTGACTAGATAGATGGGATTTAATTTTTATGAGTCATCTCCATCACTTACACATCTTTGGTACACAACAAGATCAAGAAGGGCGAGAAAAGATCAAAACCAACAAGAATAAAAGCAAATCAACCAAAACAAGGAGACACCATGAGTGATGAACAAATTTGATATATTACTAGTTGAGGATAAAGATTTTATAGCCACTCCACCTGAAGGACAAGAGAGCACATCACAACACTTACTCTTCCCAAACCCTAATCCTAGAACGCAAGCTTGGAATGATGGATGGTTAGACGGTTAGCTTGCAAGCCTAGATCCCAACTCATTAAATAGATGAAGCAACCAACCCACACGTAATCCTAATGGATACTATCTACTAGCGTTTTTAGGGAACCTATTAACCCCACACAATATGATTTTACTCACACACCAAACTCATATGCACGTTTTTTGAAGCACATGTGCCTGAATTAGCTAAGTTTTAGATTTTGATTCACTTGATCTCTCAGCATCTTTTTGATCTAAACCACTTTCCCAAATGTCGCTCAAGCACTATAGTTTTGATCCAACTAATTTTTTTGGTATTTAGCAAATTACCAAAATATCCTTGGCTTGTATTTAGCAAATTACCAAAATATCCTTAGTTTGACTCAGTCTTCATCTTCTATTGCAAGCAATTATCATATTTCTATTGTAAGCAATCACCATACTTACCACATATAGGTGCACCAATAGCTTGCCATACATCGGCAAGTCTCTCATGTTCTAGTTCCACTAAACTACGTCTCACTTGGACAAAGCTACTTGATGCAACCCGCCATTTGAACCTTTCCTTCAATATTTTTCGCATTCCTCGTGTCATGTTTGAGCTCAACTATCTCACTGAGTATCTTTGACCGTTATGGGCCTTAGCGTTTCCATAAGTATAGCCCCGATCCTCGCTATTCACCATGGTTGACTCCAAAACTTCCCTTCGCATCTAAAAACAAATAAATTATTTCTGGGCACAAGTAACATGCTTCATACAATATAAATGCACCAACCAATCATAATTTAAGTCATCCAAAAACTAATTCTCCAATATCTCATAACCAAACTTCAGGGCCGGTCTGACCGCTAACCAATTGTCAGTCGGAAAGATTGAACATAGTGCAAACAACCTATTTTGAAAAATTGTAACCGGCAATAAAACACCAATCATATCGATCGACGGCCTGGCATGGTCTGACCGACAACACACTGACGGTTTGATAGGCAACAAGCCAATGATCAAACCGGCGGTTAGCCAACGGTCAGACTGATTTGTCTAACAACAAACTTGAAAAAAATGTAAAATTTGTAAAATTTAAATTCTAACAACATAAATATGGTAATGATTTATCAGAATATTATCCTGAATCTTCGAACATGGTTCTTTACAATCGCATGTTGACAGTACCCATATATTGTTTCCTGCTTCGGGATCGTAGGCAGGATCGATCGATCTTTTAATGTTTGACAGCATTGGATCAAGGCCCACGATAGAATTACGATTGTAAAACATACTGCCACCATTCACTGCCAGGGGTTTGAAAACCGGTTTCATTATTTTAGGGGAGGACAAAAATGTTGATTTTTTTAAAATAACAGTAGAATATTGCATGTATGAACTAGATATTCTCGTGTACATGAAATAAAGATGAAAATGAAGTTAAAATATGATATATTTTTGGCATGTAGATGAACTTTATTTTTAACAAAAATACCACCGGTAAATTTTGGTTGGTATTATAACCAACGGCGGATGCGATAGAACTGATATTTTCCAAAATCCACCGACTTTTTGAACCATGCTCGCTGCTACGTACGTAGCTAGCTTCAAGTCGCAAGTTGCAACTGTACCTTGCACGAGACACAGTTTCGTGCTGCGAGCCAGTGAGGCGGTCGGTGTAGCTTACAAGGTTACCGACAAAATCGATGAGTTGTGCGGTGTCTTTTACTAATTAGTACCAGTGACACTAAGGCACCATGCTGCTAGATCAGAGAAATTCTATAATTTGGCACGCCAACACGCAGCGGCAAAATAGGCAGGCCAAGAATTTAGAGGGTGCCCATAGACAAAATTAATACGAGAGACAAATGTATTAGATATAAATTGAATTATCTTTTGCCCCCATGTAATATAACACATCCTGGATTTGTATACACAGGGGTTGCTTGGTATTAATGGTATATGGGGGGCGTTTGTAAACGCCGGGTAGCATTATGTGAGAGAGCATTTGTAAATGTTGGGATACGTGTCTAAACACCAGGGATTACTTTCCCTAGCGCCATTTTTCTTGACATTTAGAAGTGCCCCAGAAAAACAATATTGGGGAGCGTTTATTGGGATTCTAAGGCGTATATAGACGCCATATGAACACAAACGTGTCGTAGCGATGGATGAATGCCGGTGCTAGGGTTCTAAGTACATAGGGTCTGGCCGACGGTAGCCGGTGCTCCGGCCCTGGCTGCCCCCTGTTAATTCGGGGCACCCTTGTGGCATATGTTTTTAATTCTTTTTTAGGAGATGTCGAAAGTTTTCATTACTCAAGAACATTCAAGTTACAATCAGCCCGCAGCTGTCAACAAGAAAACTCGGGAACATACCGAGCCAAACACTAGGGCTCTCTTGTGTACAAGCATGACGAGCACAACAGTGAACAAATGTTTTTAATTAAAGAAGGAATTTTGCACATTATGTACTGTTTTATTCTTTGAAATCAGATCTTCCTATCACAATTCAGTTGATTTGGGCCCACCTATTGCGCTGGCCGTTAACAAAGTTAGTCTATACAGGGGTTTGATTGCACAAAACTGAATAGCAGAAGTTTTGAGTGCAAGCACAATTTTTTTTAAGGCAAAGTGGCCCCCCTAAGGGCGTAACCACTGATTTCATTAAAACCACAAGTAGTACAGCTAGTCAATTTTACTGCAAGCACAAAATTGAATAGAAGAAGTTTACACTACACAAAATAGAAGACAACCTTCAAAAAAAAAAAAAAAGAAGAAAGCTTTTTCCTCGCGAGGGAATGAATGAATGAATTATAATGCCAAGCTGGCTAAAGCATCGAGGTTGTAGCTACTAATCACCAGACATGATGACGATTAGCACAATACACGACGACCTTTGGGCTGTGCAGGGGCGAAAAGGCAAAGCTAGATCGATACCATATTTGATCGTCATTACGGCCTAGCTAACCAACCACTTTAATTAGTGGGTTCCAACCACAACAACGCCCAATTCAATTAACCAGCAGCTAGCTATCCAGTTGCATCGCCACATTCCAAACGTAATCTATGTGCTGTTGCGTGCAAGCATCCTCCTCCTCCCTGCTGGCCCTGTACGTACGACATGTGATCTCCCACATCTCAAAAGAAGAAGAAAAGCTAGCAACCACCAAGAGATGGTCGATCTTCTCGCACTTGCTGCCAGTTTCTGCGCTGCGGTATGAACACGAAGAATTAGGCTCACACTTGGTCGATACAAAGTGGGGTGCGCCTGATCCGTCCGTCATGTGTTCCGATTTGGTAACAAGACCTGATGCATTGAAAATTCCATCGCAAGGAAAGTATATCATGACCATTATGACGTTGATACAGTAGTGTAAAATCGAGACAGTAAAATCTATAATTCATCTGTATGATAGCGATTTTAACGCGGGGAATATGTGACTGTGTATATATAACCTTTTCTTGAGGCGTGGTTAATTCTTTTTGCCTCTATACGGCCACTACTTTGTTGCGTCAGTGTGGTGTCACCGGGGAGGAGGAGAATGATTGGGCGTTGCATCGGCATTACATCAAGACGGTTACGCAAGTGCACTCTATTTTTAGGCCTAATTCGTTTGTTTTTGGTCTGCATTGCGTCTGGGACTGGGTTATCTCGAGGTGATGGGTTGCCTACTGTGCATAGGACCTACAGGAGAGCCAGGCAACGACCAAGTGCAATTAACTTATGATTTCATTTTCCTGAGAATACTTTCTTTGAAGAGCAATGTTCCTGAAAATGACTTACTTTCTTTGAAGAACAATGTTCCTGAAAATGACTTGCCCCTGTGTATTTTTTTTATACAAATAGCTAGCAACTGTGTGTTGTCGATCATCAGCTGCGTGATAAGCTAGCACGTGTGTGGCGGTGTGGCGTATCAGATCAAAATTCAAACACCATGACTAATAAGATCAAGAACCAACGGTTAAGATTAACCTCATGCAATATACTGCAATAATGGTACGAGAAATTTAGACCTCATTTCCCATGCTGAATAATTGAAATAGATCTCGATTTTCCAAAGGGGTTGCTAATCAATAATTCAGCACCTTCACTGAGTTGCTACGCCGAGCATAGAAATTTCTCGTTAGCATACACTCATTAATACCAATAGAAGAACTATTAGTAATATTTCAGTAGATATATACATTGATACCAATACAGAGATTAGAGATACAAAGATATTCATTAGTTTTGCAAGAAAAGTACACCCCAAGTCGTTGTACTATGAAAAATTGATCATTCATATATACCTCAAAAGCTCAATAACTGTTAGATCATGTAGAAGTCGTGATTAAAAGTGATCACGGATAATTGACATTTGGATTGCTTTGAAATTTGCGTTTGTGAAAGTTTTGATCAATCGTAGTCAAAGGTCTTGAATCCGAGTGATCTCATTCAGTTCTGAGTTGCTCCGAGTGGTTTTCGTTGGCTTCTAATGGTTGTGGTTGCTCCGAGTGGTTTTAACCTGCTTTGAGTGGTTTTGTTTGGTTTCGAGTGGTTTTGTTGCTCGAGTGGTTTTAGTCTGCTCTAGGTGGTTTTAGTCTACTCCAAGTGGTTTCAGTCAGTTTCGAGTAGTTTTGACTTACTTCGAGCGGTTTTGGTCTGCTTCGTGTAATCTCAAAGCAGTTCGATTGGGTCCAATTAGCATCGAACGGTTTTCGAGTAAGCAATGGAGGATCGGACGGTGTTCAAGTGCCGCCAGAGGATCGGATGGTGTTCGAGTGTCCCAGGAGGATCAAACGGCGTTTGAGTACCACCGGAAGATAGGACATCCTTCGAGTGATGTGATCAAAGATTCAGAGCATGGACCAGTTAAAGCTACAGGATTTTTTGTACGGTCGAAGCTATAGTGATCTGGTAAAAACTGTACGGTCGAATGAACAGTACTCGAAGGTGAACAATGGTTCAACTGGTACTCGAAGGAGTATTGTTGTAGAGCACGGCTTTACGACCACTTCAACTTTGACCATGCTGGACTTCAACCACTGCGGCTTTCAACCATGACAATACGAGCACCGCAACACGACTACAAAACAATGACCATGTTTGCTTTTGACTACGCCTGGCTTCGACCACAGCAACTTGACTACGATTAACTTCGACCACGTTCGACTTTAACCACATCTGGCTTTGACCCCGTTTGACTTCGACTACAACAGAACGACCACTAAAGGTAATCGTAGCTACAATACTTTTTCATGACCATAGCTACAATACTTTTTCATGGTTGTAGCTACGGTACTTTTTCATGATCGTAGACTTTGTGATCAATAGTCATAGACTTTGCAATCGATAGTTGTAAACTTTGTGATTGATAGTCGTAGATTTTGTGGTTGATGGTCGTAGACTTTGTGATCAATAGTCATAGACTTTGTGGTCGATGGTCGTATACTTCACAGACTACTGTCATACTCATACACTTCGTAGTCTGTGGTCATTGTCTTTGATTTTTTGGTTGGTTGCCGTCGACGTGATTGGTTGTCGAAGGCTTTGCGATCGATTGCCGTAGGATTCACGGTTGGTACTCGTGGACTTTATTGTCGGTATGAGTGATTCACATCTTGTGATCTTCGAGTACTCGTATTGGACCAGTGGGATGACTGACTGGTGCTTGGTGGTCAGGTGGTCATGGTACTCACTATTCGATGGTCGGTGATCGGTTGTCGTAGGTGTTGTGATTGGTTGTCGGAGACTTGTGGTATGTGATTGGTACTCAGTAATCGGTACTTGATGACTCTAATCAGAAGTGATGCTTGTTATTCCTGAGTATTTTGAGCGGAGCGATAGTGTTTCCTTAGTACTTGTGGTTTTCAAGTACTGCATGAGCTAGTAGTCATAATAAGTGATCTGAGGCATATTTTTGGAAAGCGATAGAATGTGTGGTCATAGACGACCTTGTTGATGGTCGTAGATGATTTTGTTCTTCTCTATGAATGGACAAGGGTGGTGTGAGTGTGTATATTGATGACGGTCAAGTTGTGAAGAACTTATGTTGGGAGAAAGTTTCTGTAATATCCTGAACGTCTTTACGGCGTAAGTTTTTAAAATAATCGCGGAGTCGCTGGTTTTTCGGTAAATCGCGGGAAGGAAAAAATAAAAATTGTAGAACAGTGTAAAATAAATAAAATAAATTAAAAATTAAATTAAAACCTCTGAATGGGCTGCTTGGGGAGTGGGCCGACCGCCTTGGGCCGGAGGCCCAAGGGGTGGCCGCACCTCCCCTCCCCCTCCCCAAAAACCCTAGCCCTTTTTCTTCCCCCTCTCCCATCCCTTTGCAGCCGCCACCCCCTTCCTCCACCCCCTGGGCGCAGCCCTCTTTCCCCTCCATCACCCCCAAGTGCTGCTGCCATTGGAGCCAAGGAGAGGAAGGAGAAGGAGAAGAAGGAAGGAGAAGGAAGAAGAAGAAGAGGAGGAGGAAGAAAAGGGGTGATCCATCATCTAGGTAATTTTTCCTCATCTCAAACCCTCTGTTCTATGGAATAATTAGGGTTCTTGGCACGGATTTTGAAGGTAGTTAATAGATTAATTGCCCGATTAGAGATTAGCTGATGTCTGCCTGTAGATTGATTCGCGCAGCGTGTCTGTTCATGAGGTTTTGACCTAGTAAACGAATTTTCCTGCGGACCTTCCCAAAAGGAAAGTTGTAGAGGACTTCCAGATGCATATCCTATATTTGTTTCGGAATTTTATGCCTTGTTATCTGGGAGTTACAGGGTCGGGAATACTGCTGTTCGTCAGGCGAGCAGATTGGTACAGACCGACGGTAATCTGGAAATTAGAGGTCGTAAATGATTTTTATGACCATGTCCGTAATTGAGAAAGTTGTAGATAATTTAGAGATCTAGCTTCTGTATAAAATTCATAATTTTTTAGACCCTTTTACTGATGTTGGGACGCATTTGTTTATTGCTGTCTAATCTGCCAGAACAGAGTTCTTCCTCTGTTTTGGGGCATTAAATTACACCTAGCTGTGATCAAAATAAAAATAGATGTTCTACATGAAAAATGTAGGCTTTTAAGTGATGAATCCAGAGAGATATCGTTTGCTGTAAATGGATCAATATTTTTAAAGTTACGAAAATGTTAAGCAGCGCTGCAGCAGAGGGCAATTTGCTGAATTGTTGAGCGGAGAGGAGTTTGTGCGGGTTCGGGGTTCTAGTGACGTTTTTAATTATTAATGTCATGTTTGTATGCTGTAGCTGTGTGCTGAGAGTTACCTTTTGGACAGGTGGTCTTGTCCTGAGCGCTCTTGATTTTACTTCGCCGTCGGTTTGAGGCAAGTAAGCGTAGCGGTGGTTGCTACCGTTTAACTTGTTATTCCTTCTACTTGCAGTTTACATTATTATCGTAATTTGATACATTATGCCATGATTGCATGATAATTTAATTGTGGAGATGGTAGCAAGTACTTATCCATTGATATGTTGATAATCTGCTAGTAGCCATGTGGAAATCTTGCTTAATGTTATAATGTGGAACATGAAAATAACATGTGGTGGATGTGGATATGTCGTGAGCATGTTGATGCTCCTTTGAGGATGGATTAATGTGATTTGTGATTATCATATCATGTCATATGCATATGTGGATGTCGCCAAGACATAGCGCGCGCGACATCGTATATTGTCTGTCTGATGCACATCTTATCGCGGAAGCATCGTATATTGCCGTAATACGATGCACCTCAAATCCTGCCTGGAAAGAGTGATGTGGAGCATAGCATTCATATGCATTGCATTGTGGAAAGATTCATTTGCATACATATGCAATATGTTGTGGTGAAGTTATTTTGTGGAATATTCAACTCATAGTTGTAATGTGGATTATACAACTTCATAGTTGTAATGTGGAATTGGCTCATGTGAGCTATTTGTGGTATAAGGATTATGGTTGTGGGCGTGGAATGAGGTTCATCCCTTGTGTGCAGTAAGGGTTGTGATTGTGGCATGAGATTCTTTTCTCTTGTATTAATTGTTGATAACAATTGTGGATGTGGGAAATAATAAAGTATTGAAGTAAGACATACATATGTTTTATTGCTTTTGGTAGTGGTAGTGGTCGAGGATTTAAAGTGGTCGACAAGATTTATTTGTTAATGTTTTACCGTCATTGATGGTGATTTGAGGATTGAGGATATAAACATTGTTATTTGTGGAAGATTAAATTATTGATGATTAATCTATTGAAGTTTGTGGAAGATTAAATGTTACATTTGCATTTAATTGTGGATACAAGGACTGCACTCATATGCCAATTAAATCTGAAATTGAAGAGGTATGATTCATGAAAATTTGTGGTGGTTTAATAATTGTGGACATGAATTATGGTTGTAGTTGTATGGAATTATAAATGATGATGTATAATTGTTTGTAGTTTGAATAGCTGTTAAGCAGTTTGCTTGCTGAGATTTTTATCTCACCCTTGTTTCCCCTCCCTACTGGTGGACTTTGAGCATGCATGGGAAGGGTAGAACGGCACCACACTGATGCACGTGAATCATATTTTTATGCTGTAATAAAGTTGAAAGGATTCTAGACCTTGCATAGTTTTGTTTACATTATCTTAATAATGTTAAATTTGTGAACTATGTTTTAGATTAAAATGTTGGAGGATGTTTTAAATAGTGAATTGCTATCACTATCCTGTTATTCCTTAGTTGTTTATGCTTCCGCTTATTCTATCTTGTTTAGTAATTGTTGCCAGTTTATTTTATCTTGTAAATTGGCTCGTTGTAGAGCAGTTTTAGTAGCATCCCAGGGTAATGTGGGTCCTGGGGTGTTACAGTTTCTTTGGTCTTTATATGTGCAAGTGGGCGTGAAGGTGATCATGGTCGGTGATGAGGAGGATGGACTAGGATGGAGGAGTCTAAGGTCTAGGCTATTGAGGATGTCACGCAAGGTGGTTAGGCTCATACTGGAGCACGTGGAGATCGAAGTTGGATGATACGTGGAGGTGTGGAGACAGTTATGATCGATGATAAGGAGGACCAGGACTAGGAAGTGATAATCTGAGGTCCAGCGATCGAAATGTCACACGAGGTGATCGGGTTTACACTAAAGCACGTGATGATGCGTGTAGAAGTTACAAGGGTGTGTCCTAGAGGCTTCGACGACAGGTGTTGGTGATGCGTGATGGAGACACAGGAGGTGCGTCTTGGAGGCTTCGTCACGTGGTGAGATTGGAGACGTTTTGGAAGGAGTCCGTAACAGAAAGGTTCATAGATATGGTAAAACCTGTGTTAGGAAGGGTTTCAGATCCTTTGATTTGAGGAAGAGATAGAGTTGTGTGTTTGTGTTTGGGGCAGACACAGCTTAGACGTTAGCCTATAAAAGCAGAGAGAGGCTAAAGGCTAACGTGTGGGTTTTTAGAGGGTTTTCATCGAGAAAACTTTTAGGGTGCCGTAAGGGCACTTTGTAACCACATCCATGATACAGAAATAATAGATCAGATCTATTCTAAGAAAAGTTTGCTAGCATCGGTGACATGTTTTCTGAACATCATTTTTCTTCTGTCTCCGGCGTGTACTTGTTCAAGTGGTTGAAGTCTTCGAGCGGTGGGAACGGTCGTAGTGAGCAGTTGTAACAAGCAATTTAAGGGAGCAGTCGGACGATCGAAGCATTCATCGAGCATGGGCGAGTGAACTAGCGTCATGCGGTGGTAATCTATATCCGATAATTTATATTATTTTTCTTCTATTTAGTTTTGGTTTAAGATTCTAAAAAGTAGAGACAATCATTTACCCTCTCTGATTGTGCCATACGATCCTACAATAACTTCAAACCTTCCATATAAATCCCTGTACTTTTAGAAATAGTTATTCTAGACCCCTCTACTTACAAAGTCTCTACCGTAACTAGTCGTCTGTGCATTGAGAACAACGAAACAGCGGTAATTACTTGCTAATTCCCTCCCTCAGGACAGATGAATATATATGGTGGTGATCGGTTCGGCTGAAAAGCTCATGGCTTATGGCTGAAAACACTGTAGCTGGCTGAAAAAAACAATGTAGCTGACAGAGGCTTATTTAGCATAATTAAATTTAAAAAAATTGAAAAATCTAAAAAATATGTTAGCCCATTACGTATAATACAAACAAATACGGGAAAAAAAGAACCGGCAAAAAAGCTCAACAAAAAGCCAAAAGTTCAGAAAAAGACGAAACTTATGAATAGTGAAAAATAAGCCAGAAGCCGAAGCCGAGTTGATCAGGGCCATATAGTGCAATCACTCCCAATATCAACAAATCTAAAAAACCATCAAATTTCGAGGTAATATTACATTGATAAGTACAATTATACAAATTGTTGTGAGAACTAACATGGTAATTTTATCAATGTACAAGGACTTAAGTGCATAAGTTTAAAATACTTGAATGACACATTGGAAGCAGGACCTAATTTGCTATGTTATAGGGACCTTAGTGAATAATTCTTCAAGACACAGGACCACGTGTACAAATTTTTAAATGCGGGAGATGAATCAACTAAATTATATATGGGTACCATCACAAAATACAACGTATTCTTCTGATTGTGTAATACTTTTTTTTTTTGAGAAAATAGCCGCTCATTTTTATTTTAATAGCAGGTCGTTAGATGATCGTTGGACTCGTACTGTTATAGAGCATAATCAGTGTTATCTTCGAATAGGTTGGTGCATTAGGCTATTACTTAGTTTAATAGGTGGATCAATGGCATGCACCAGAATGTAGTTCCAACCACTGTGTATATCTTAGATAAAGTCTGCTCCCAATGTAGTACATTAAAAGGATATGATAATCTTGTGGTGAAAGCAAAACATTATCTGACGTCTGGACTGAAAGTATACATGACAGTCTCTTGGAAATCAACAAGTAGCTGCCATGCATATATAGGTGCTTTTCATTTTTAGTACATAGGCTGGGGAAAAACTACTTTTGGTTATAGTGATAAAATTTTCTTTAAAATGCTACATTCACCATGGCACTCTTGTCTCATTTCGATAACCAATACTAAATTAGTAAATATCATAAATGGACTCCATGAATGAACAAACAGCAAATGGGAGTGATTCTTGGCCTCTTGTCGAATTTATTAGGTACTTAATTTCACTACTACAAAAATGGTCATCACAGATGGTTCGGAACTGCCATCATAGACGGTTTTTTGAACTGCCTGTATTTATATGTCAGTGATAATCGGAGGTTATCACAGACAGTTTGTGAGCCATCTGTAATAAAGACAATATAGATGGTTTGTAACTAGAACCGTCTGTGAAGAAAACTATTACAGACGGCTCGAAACAAAAACCGTCTGTGATACTCACACATCACAGACGGTTCTAGTTACCAACCGTTTGTGATCGGTGAGTATCACATACGGTTAATATATAGAATCATCTGTGATAGTCCTTCATAGACGGTTTATAGCACAAACCGTCTGTGATAGTTCATCCTATACCTATGCCTTTTGAAAACAAGCAAATATAGTGGCAAACACAACAGCATATTCTATTTTCATTAAGATTAGAATCCACTATTATAGCATAACAAGATAATGAACCCAACTCTTTAACACGACAAGAATATATAAGTAGTAGAGATCCTAGCAGACAATAGAAGCTAGATGCATTGGATGGCGGTCGGATATCACCGGCAATGGAGAGACGACGGTGGCACCACCTTTGTGGCGCGACGGTGAGACTGCAGAAGACACTCTTATGATACTTACGACAAGAGTGTGTTGCAGTCGACCGTGGTATCACAACAGAGGCGCTAGCTCACGGAGGTAGTCGACGTCGTCGAGGAACAAGCTAGATACATCGGATGGCAACCGGAGATCACTAGCAATGGAGAGGCGATAGTAGCGCCACCTTTGTGGTACGACGGTGAGACTACAGAAGACACTCTTACAACACTTACGACAAAAGTGTGTTTTACAGTCGACCATGGTGTCACAACGGAGGCGCTAGCTCATAGCGGTAGTCGACATCATCGAGGAACAAGCTGGATGCATTGGATGGTGGCCATATATCACCAGCAATAGAGAGGCGGTGGTAGCGCCACCTTTGTGGCATGACGGTGAGATTGGGTAAGACACTCTTACGACACTTACGACAAGAGTGTGTTATGCAGTCGACCGTGGTGTCATAATAGATGCGGTAGCTCATGGTGGTAGTCGGCGTCGTCGAAGGAAGGAAGCTATATAGTAGATGAGCTCATGCATGACTGTCGGTGGAAAGGTAGATGGGGAGTAATTAATAAGGGCCAAGTGGTGGGAAGGTAGATGGGGAGTAATTAATAAGGGCCGAGCTGTGGGAGGAATCGGTGCCTACCATCCGATGTGGAGAGAATGGACAGTGAGATCAAAATCCTAGGGGATACGCCATGGATCGGTGATGTGTCATTATCAGAGACAAATTGTTACATGAACTATCAGTGATAATGCACATATCAGAGATGGTTTGTTATACGAACCGTCTGTGATAATTTCACAGACGGTTCTAATTAAAAACCATCTGTGATAATGCGTATATCGTGGATGGCTTTTAAACCCAACCATCTGTGATAGTTTTAGAGACGGTTTTAGCCATGAACCGTCTATAATAATCAAAGCACAGATAGCTCCATATGAACCGTCTGTGATGAGACGTCCGGTATAGCTTGTTTTGTAGTAGTGTTTCATTATGACTCCTCCGAATACTTTGACAATGGACAAATTTGGTCACAATACAGTATCATTGATGCATTTGTTTTCTCTCTTATTTCTTTTTCAAACTATTAATTAGCTTATGAACCTTAAATTAATGGTGATTACTCATACTCCTATAGTTGCATATAATTCAATCAGAAACAATAATTAATTAGGTCCATGTGAAGTTTGAACTTATTGCATTAATTGTTTTGTTCCCAACCGATTTTTCTCATTATTCATGTGAAAGAAATACTATAGGACCAGACAAGCAACAGAGGGTGGTCAATGACTAGTGAGAGTCTAAAACCTGAGTGGTCGAAACATGACTTGTATGGTCAACGACCAACAAATGGTCGAAACCAGTATAGTCGAAATAAGACCAGAGTGGTCGAAAGTCAACATGGTTGAAGACCAATGAGTGGTCGAAAACCAACGTGGTCATTGACCAAGGAGTGGTCAAAAACCAACATGGTCGAAGACCAATGAGTGGTCTAAAACTGATGTGGTCGATAACCTGAGTGTGGTCACAAACCCAAGCATTCAAAGTAAGTTGAAACCCGACCGGTGTGATCAACAACAGGTGAGTGGTTGAAAACCAAAATGGTCGATGGCTAGTAGCTGTGGTACTACCGTTATGAAACTAGCAGTACTACCGTTACTACACCAAAGTTAGAAGGAACAAGGTTTTCAGCACGACCGTAAGATCCCAAATTTATGTAACTTTTGCATGACAATTTCAAAAGCGGTGAAACTTTAAACATGAATTGCTGAAGGTCACAAGAACTTATTCCATTCGATGATCAACAGAAAAATTCCTGAAGTTTCTACCTTTTTGCAATTGAATGAAAAGAGCTCCAAAACAAAGCCAAAACCCCGATCGGTGAATACAACCTACTCGTGGGTAGGTAATGGTCAAGATGGCTCTAGAAGTATTCCCACATATCACAGCAGGCTAGGAACACCGAAGAAAATTATCCAAAACCTCTTGAAACAGAAATCACTCGATGAGGCCAAGAATAGGTAGAAATCGAGTTTTCTCTTGAATCTTACTATCAAAGTGCCTGGATATATAGAGTTGTATTCATTAGGATTATTTCTATCTTTTACACATCCTTGACACAGCAAGATCACAAGAAGAAAAGAAGAGAGATCAAAACCAACCAAAAGTCAAGCACATCAATCAAGAACAAGAGAGACTCAAGAGTTGCACAAAGATTGATGTATTGTTTACTTGAGAAGGTAGATTTTACAGTCACTCCACCTTGGAGGACAAATAGTACCCAAGGTACTCACTCTCAAAACCCTAAATCTAACAAGAAAACACCCGAGAGATGGGTTGGATGGGATCCCCATTTTGTCTTCATACTAACCCCCCTTTTGTAGGTGAGCAACCGGCCACCTAACCTTACTGGATCCAATCCACTATCACAATGGGGGAAGCCCGTTAACCCCACACAGCGGGTTTTACTTTCTTATATACAAGACCTAAACCACTAGGCCAATGTTGCGGTTTCACACACTGTCACTTTTCTGGTATTGTGCAATTTACCAAAATGCCCCTATGCTAGTTTCCATAAGCTTCCCTTTGTGTATGACAAGTACCCAACTTCCTTGACTGCACAAGACCTCGACTCCTCCTTGAGCCTAGTCTTGGTCCACCTTGCCGTTGCCCTCATGTTCACCACTGGTAGCTCCCGCTCCAGTTCCTCGTCATCCCAGCTTGCAACCACTCCACATAGACTCGGTCATCTTTGTCGTCTCTTTGACCATTCTGGACCTCAGCACCACCCTATGCCTAGTCCCAGAACTCCAACGCCTCACCACGACCAAGCTCCGTAGTCCTGGAACCAACACAAAGAAGAAAACTATCACGTAGCACCGCACAATACACAAAGTCATCAAAATGCAAAATGTATACAACCAAACCATTGATCCTAAGTTTAGGGCCAAACAATAATCCTTGTGCACATATGCAACAATCTAGATCAATCGAACACAACTCACGACTCAAAAACATCAAGGATCTGACCCTGGTTGAAAACCCATTATTTCATCGATCCACAATGGTCTGACTACTAGCCCTCGGGTGATCCGATCGCTGATCCCACCCGGTTAGCCATGAGCACTCGAGGTACTTTGAAGGATACAAGAATTGAAATACTCAAAGCCTATGAGTACTAATCGTGAGGCCTTCGGCAACCGATTGCAAAGCCTACGACTATCGATCACAAAGTCTACGACTACCGATCGTAAAGTTTATGACTACAACCATCGACTGCCGAGCAATGACCAGGTACAAAAGTTGCTACCATCCATGGTCGTTCTGGCGATCAGACCACCCAACACAAGACCTTTGGACCGCCTAACACAAGACTGTTCAGACCGCCCAACACAGTGCCATTCGAATAGCCTATCACAAGATCAATTGGAATACTGACTACTGAATGTAGTCCATGCCTCTGATTACCTTATGCGGTCAAAGCAAATAGCCCAAGCAGAAAGAGATCTTTGCAAAAGCACTTAACCACTGTAAAAATCTTACAATAGTTCATCACAATATTTTCCTAGACCTTCTCACATGGTACTTCAATCTCCCCCTTGATGAACCTATTGGCAATACTCAAAAATGCAAATTGGAGGTGGTTTCAGAAAAGAAATGAGAATTTTGCAAAGGGAGCTCCAACTAGTCAAAAAAAGATTGCAAAGAATTCACAGTGACCATTTGAAGCAGAAATGGATAGAAGTTACTAAAAATGACAATTTTGCTCAAAAACTTCATATCCATCAAAAGTGTCAGGAAATCTCACTTTAGGTCCATATGAAAGAACGTTTGTTTTGTTTAACCTTGATCATAGTGAGAAGAAATCAAAAGCTTCAACTTAGCAAAAATATGCACAAAAACTTCAAATTATGCTCTTGATGTGCATTTTTACCGATCTTTCTCCCCCCTTTGACAATAGAATCATCAAGATGTGTGGAAGAATATAAAGCATGAATGAATTGAAGTGATTTCAATCTACTCATTTTTAGCATTTAGGAGTCATGAAGATTATCCAACATGACTTTCTAAGTATTACACCAAACCATAAAAAATGAAGTGCTATCTAGATCATGGCAAAATATGCATAGCCAAGCTAAAGCCACATAAGCAATTATCTGAAATTAAATGGATTCTTAACATGTCTAGGTGCTCAAGTTCATAATTTAGCCAAGAGTATCCAAGAATGAGCCATGCCATGTCAATATGCTAAATGGAACCAAGAAGCTACCATTGAGTCGATTTAGAGTGCTACAAGTTCAAAAATGAAATATTTTGTTCAAGCACTTGATATTACTTATAATTATTTTTGAATTCATTTTTTGTTTTAGCTGAGTTTCAACTATTTTTCACAAAATTTAGTTTCTTTAGCCATATGCTAGATCTCAAGCTTTATGCGACCATTCCAAGTAAGAACCTCAAGGAAGTGATCTTAGTCATCCAAAACTCTCCTGAGTTCATGCCTAGTGCAATGACAAGTTATCTCATGAGAAAGGTTCGGTGAGATCAGCTTTTTTGCACAAAAGAGATATTTTTGCATTTGTTGACTTAGTTCAAAAGCAAAGAGTTAATACTAACTCGTGCTTCACTAATGAATTAGCATAGCTCAATCTAAAACTTAATACAGATTCAAAACTCAACTTACCTTATTTGACATGGTATGAATCATAAGAGGAATCAATAGAGCAAGATATGATTTAATTCAAGTTTTTCACATTTAAAGAAAACTAGCATGGCAAGAGTTAAGCTACATATAGAAGGTCATGATAAATATAGCAATCTAGCACAAGTCATGGCAAGATGTAAAGCAGGTTTATTATGTCACATAAGGATAATAATCAGGGCTCTATGTATTTATATTATAATGCATATCGTTGAATTTAAATATGATGACATAAAGATTCCAGCTCCCCCTTAGCAAGTGAGTCAGTTTTAGAAGCAATTTGGTTCAAGTTGTGTTATGCCAGCATTAACCCCAAGAAGATCTCAAATAAACTTTTTTTGAACCAAAGTAGAAAGCATGAGAGAAGAAGCATGAAAAAGCGAAGAAATGACAATCCTTAAAGTATAGACAAGATAGAATGATTACTATAGCTCAGGCTCGCTCTCATCTACCACATATGACTCTAGAATTATTACCTAGTCATCTAAAATATAAGGGAGTAAACACATTCCTTGTCTACCCAAGGGGGCCCAACCCCTGTTAGACCTAAAAGAAGTGAGTGAATTTAATCTTGTGAGAAGAGAAGCAACTAATAAGCAGCATTTTAAGTAGGGGTGGAAAACGGTAACGGATAATTCGTTTTATCCGATATTCGTATCCGGAAAAAACACGAATGTGGTAAGCAAAATCCGTATTCGAAAATATTCATATTCGTATTCGAGAATATTCGTATCCGTATTTGAGAGTATTCGTATTCGAGAATATTCGTATCTGTATTCGTATTCGAGACTATTCGATTCGTATTCGATCCGTTTCTAGAACCTATGAAAAATCCGTACAAATTTTGTGATTCAAAATTTGAATTTAGGTGGTTTAAAACCAGTAACCGGTCAAAAACCGGTGAAAAATCGGCAAAATCGCTAGGAATCCGTTTTATCCGATATTCGTATCCGAGAATATCCGTATTCGAAAATATCCGTATTCGTATTCGAGAATATTCGTATCCGTATTTGAGAATATTCGAATTCGTATTCGTATTCGCTTTAAAAATATGGATTCGTATTCGTATTTGAGACTATTCGACCGTATCCGATCCGTTTCCATCCCTAATTTTAAGATCACAAGATGAGAGAAAGAAGTCTAACCAGCTGAGAATGGAAACCATTCTAGTCTATGCAAGAAAGACCAACCTAAATGCATCCAATAAACAAAGTGCAACAGAAGATAAATGTACATATAATACAGAAAGTATGTGATGCTCCCCTTAGATTAAGCCAAAAGGACAGACCACCCCAAGCTCTCCCCGTAAGGTTATGATCCTCGAGTTATCTAAATACTTGGTGAATATGTTAGCTAACTAGTGGTCACTCTCCACAAATGGAAACTCTATGTCACCACTCTCCACATGGTCTGTAAGAAAATGATATATGATATCTATGCGATTGGTCCTAGAGTGCTACACTGGGTTCTTGGCAATGTTAATGGCAGAAGTGTTATCATAGAAAAGAGAAACACTATCTATGGCTAACTCAAAGTCCCACAAGGCCAAAACCACCCAAAGCACATGACTACAGCAACTAGTGGCTGCAACATACTCAACTTCTGTGGTGGACTGTGCAATATTGGATTACTTCCTAAAAGACTAAGAGATAAGAGAAATGCCAATAAATTGATAGGTGCCAGAAGTGCTCTTTCTATCTATCCTATAGCCAGCAAAGTATGCATCAGAGAAGGCTCTAAGGGAAAGATAGGAAGCAGAAAAATATCAGATACCATAGTCTAGAGTAGCTCGAAGGTATATGTCCACCTTTGAAGTAGTGAGTTACAGGAGGGAACCAATCATGCTATGGTACTACTTTTGATCTATAGGTTCACCATTTTCATCAGGATCAAGTGAAGTCAAGGTCACCATCGGAGTTGACACCAGCTTGCCATCACCCATATCGAAGCGTCCCAGGAGGTCTAAAGTTGACTTGCCTTGATACAAGAAGATACCCTCCTGAATCTGTTTGATCTGGAAGCCAAGGAAGAAGCTCAACTCACCTAACATGCTCATCTCAAACTCTATGCTCATGATATCAGAAAACTAGGAAACAAGAGCACGAAAGGAGTCACCAAAGATAATGTCATCCATATAAATCTGGACAAATAGAAAGTAATTGCCATGCCTAAGAATGAACAAGTTTTTGTCTACCTTACCCATCTCAAATCTATGACTCAACAGATAGGACTTAAGCCTCTCATACCAAGCTTTAGGGGTTTGCTTAAGTCCATACAAGGCTTTAGAAAGTTTGAAGACATGGTTCGGGTATTGGGGTTCTTGAAACCTGGAGATTGTCTAACATAGACCTCTTCCTCAATATACCCATTAAAGAAGGCACTCTTGACATCCATTTGGTACAACTTGAAGCCCTTAGATGCTGCGAAGGCAAGCAGAATCCTAATGGGCTCTAGTCTAGCCACAGGGGCAAAGGTCTCCTCAAAATCTAAGCCCTCAAACTAGGAGAAACACAGAACTACCAATCTAGCCTTATTTTGAATGAGGACCCCTGAGCTACCAGTCTAAATTGAACCCATCCTCACTCTGCTTGTTCTTGAAGACCCACTTGGTTCCTATAATATTATGACCACTAGGGAGCCCAAGAAGCGACCAGACCTTATTTCTCTTGAAATTTTTTAACTCTTCATGCATGGCATTGACCCAAGACTCATCAAAAAGTGCATGGCAAATATCTTTGGGCCCAAATATGGCGACAAAGGCAAAGTGTAGATAGAAGTAAGAAAAGCCAAATTTTGACCGCATGACACGCTCGAGGAGATTACCAATGATCTGCTCAGGAGGATGTCAACACTAAATGTGTCTGGGAGGTCCTGGATGAGGAGAAGTGGCATCTACCTCATGAGCTGTAGAGATACGAGTAAAGCCACAAGCTGTAGAATAGCTAGAAAGTAAATGCTGGTCTCCCTGAGGCATAGTGGTAGAAGCAGACACCTCAGGAGACAAGGGGACTGGATTAGGTAGAGAACATTTATTTTCATCCTCCTCATCATCTACAAAGATGGTCTTGAACTACACAACTAGACCTAATATGTCAGGCCTAGTACCAGGACTAGCCTCATCAAAAGTCACCTGACATGTCTATATAATCCTACTAGACTCGTAGTTCTATACCCTATAACCCCGCGAAGAAGTCGAGTAACCCAGAAAGATACCATCAGATGAATGTGACTCCAACTTATCTAGATTCCCAAAGTTCAGAATGAAACACTTGCAACCAAAAATATAAAAATGAGAGACACTAGGCTTTCGCCCATACCTCAACTCATAAGAATTGTGATGCAAATGTGCCCACAGAAAAACTCTATTCAAAACATGGCACGCAGTAGCTATAGCCTCAGCCCAATACTTCTTAGGTGTAGCATACTTGTCTAGCATCATCTTAGCCATCTCGACCATGGTACAGCTCTTCCTCTCTACAACACTATTTTGCTGAGGGACGTGCGAAGAAGAAAACTAATACTCTACACCTGTCTCACCACAGAAGCTCTCAAAGTAGGAGTTCTTGAACTCCATGTCATTGTCACTGTGGATCACTCGTAAGGCACAAGAGAGCTCAACTGACAACATACTAAACAAACAATGAAAAGTCATCCTTCAAGGCTAAGAAAAATATCTAAGAAAACCTCGAGAAGTCATCGACCATAACAAAAATGTACCACTTCCTACCCGCCGACTACACTCTAGCTGGACCAATAATGTCCACATGAAGGGGTTGTCCTAGTGTATTGGTCATAGTCATAGCGACTAGGCGATGAGAAGCAGCAACCATCTTGCCATACCGGCAAGAAGCACAAACTAAGTCTTTGACCATCTTGAGCTTAGGCAGACCACGAACGAGGTCATGTCCGCTCACTTAAGTCAAATAATCAAAGGCAATGTGACCAAGTCTCCTATGCAAGAAGGAGAAATCATGGGACTTAGAAGTAACTAAGCACCGGAGAGAATCACCAGATGACTCAATAAAATTAGCGTGAAAGATTCTCCCAAACCTAGAAATCCCACAAACTAAACTTCCCAAAGAATCAAGGATTTTACAAGCATTTTTCGTACAGCTTACCTCTAAATCGTCATTGGTAAGTTGAGAAACAGATAGCAAATTATAACGTAGCTTACTCACTAAGACAACATTCTTAAGAATAAAAGAATTATTAATGCGCACAATACCTTTAGCGATGACTCGATATGAAGGAGCGTCTCCAAAGGTGATCGTCTCATCACCTGAAGCTCGGACTAGGAAAGAGAACCAACGGGAGTCTCCGGTCATATGGCGAGAACAACTAGGGTCAACCAACCAAACATCTTCCTTCCCAGCTCGGCGACCCTTAATCAGTGAGAAGTAAAGGCTTGGTACTAGGGTAAATGAGAGCAGATCTAAGAACCCAGTACTGAGTCACAAGACGAGCAGAAGATTTAGTCATAGAACCAGAAAACTGACCTTTAGCCACTCTATGCAACTCACCTCCTACAGAGTCAGTCGGTCTAGAAGTAGACCTCAAACCTTTACTAGGTCTGAGTGCTATCGAAGAGTTGGTCTGACCAAAAGCAGGGTACTAATCACACCGCGGGTAGCCACCTCGACCAGGGAAGCGAGGTCTATCATCAGGACAGTGGAAATCCTGACTAGACGTAGCTCGAGGACCAAAACCCGAAGAAACCTGAAAATCAAGTCCTTGATGCAACATAAAGCCAAGAAAGTCACGAGAGTTACTCTCAACTCCAGACATCGTGTCGATCTTACACTACTACAAAAGAGGCTATACTGGACGGCTACATCACAGACGGTTTGACAAAACCGTCTGTGATTAACACTAACACAGACAATTTAATTTGGACACCGTCTGTGTTAGTGGTCGAGTATCACAGACGGTCCTTACCAATGAACCGTCTGTGATACTTTAGTATCACAGACGGTTTTTAATAAAAAACCATCTGTGATAATCTGGAAGCACAACCACGGTCACGATGCGCAACCTGGCACGCCTACGAGCACGACCACGTTCACAACGCGCCATCTTGGCATGCCTGAAATAGAAATCGACCAAATGTCCATCCTTCTGATAGAAAGTGCAACAACACTTTGCCTTCTGAGTGGTCAAAATAGTAAGAGGCACGCCCTTACTATTAGAAATCCTTTGGACAAAGCATATAGACTTAAACACTATCATTGTAGTCTCAGGTGCAACCTTGATCACACCTCCGACTACAGATTTAACAACTGTAGGTGGATGTTTCCTCATATCATCTAAGAAATCATATCATAGACCTTGATTGAATTTACATATCTTGGAGTTATCCAGGATAAGATAAATCCTTTTCTTGCCTCCAAAATTTTTTTAAAAGTGTTCATGTGGTACTCGCACTCCCAAAAAAGCGAGGCACAAGAAGCACAAGGAGAAGCAAAGGGTGAGGAACCGGAAGGAGAGGATGAAGAACCAGAGGGAGAAGATCGAATAGCACATGCATATCTCTCTTATGCATGATCACTTCAACTTTGAGGGCTTCGTAAGATACACAGGGGCAGTTCTAATCCTAGCCATCTGAGCCCCGTAACTCTCTCTAAAGGTCTTTTGCATATTCTCTATTTTCTTCCCAACTTTAGCAAAAGAACAAGCAATCAGATTGTGGCTTCTCTCGTAGATCTTTAGTTAACTTCACACATTTTTCATCCAATGAAATTAATTCAGATTTTAGTCTTTCACAATTATTATATGGTGAGCTAACAGGGGCCTTAGAAACATATTGAGCCATTTTCTTATTGTAATCACACATGTCCTGAAATTGTTTGAAAATAGATTTAATTTCAACAGTTAATTTAGGATAATTAGCACAAGAAGCAACAGGCTCCATCAGGGCAGTTGCATTTCAGCGATTTTATGATCTGCTTTCTTTATATTAATCTTCAAGTTGGTACAACTATCACAAATTTCAGGCAAATCAAGGAGCATGGTATACAATCCTCTAAAAGCATTATCCTTATCCTCACATGAGATACAGAGTGTAGTCTCAACATAATCAGAATGTAAGGGAGCAACTCTAGATACCTCTAATTCAGCTAGCAGACTAAAATTCTCCATCTTAAGCAAATCTAGCTCAGAAATCACACTATCATGCGAGGTCCTTAACTTCTCCATATCTCTTAGTAAGGAAGCACGTACATCACCGTCGTCGTAGGAGGAAGCAGATCTAAGTGAAGTAGACTTCCATGACAAACTCTCTACCTCCTTCTCTAACTCACCACACCTAATCCTAGATCTAGCATAAAACTTTTCTAACATGAGAAAAACATCACTGAGCTGGTCATAGGAGGGGCATACCTCATCGGAGTCATTGTAGAGATCGTCATCATTGATGTCGTTCTCGTGAGCCATGAAGTACATCCCGATGAAGTTGTCGCTGTCCTTGGTGCCCTTTTGTGGATCGTCCTCGTTGTCGTCGTCACTCTAGCCCTCCATTCCGCTGAAGTCAAAGTTGCCGAAGGCAGTAATGATGCAGTGGAAGAACTTCTTAGCCTTACCGAAATTGCGGTACTTCTTATCTTTGCCTGGATCACGAGCTAGCAGCTTCTTTTTGATGTGGTCATTCTTGTTTGCCCCGCCGTAGTCATTCTTTCCTTTCTCTAACTTGGGGCAGTTCGCTTGAATATGGTTAGGGCCATTATACTCGAAACAGATCATGAACCAAGTCTTAACCTTCTTCCAAATTGCATAGCCTTGAGCCTGAATGTAAGACTCTATCCTACACTTTCAAAAGGGATAGTCGACCCCATTGAAGATAGGATGCTTGGTGAAATACTTGTCTGCTGCCATGCCTCTAAAGACCGGTTAAAATCTATATGAAGAGCTAACCGGGCTCTAATACCACTTGTAGGACCGGACAGAAAACAGAGAGGGGGTGAATGGTGCCTTAAAAAATTTCCTCCTAAGTATCTAAAAGACTCGAGTGGTCGACGACCAGTAAGAGTCTAAAACCTGAGTGGTCGAAACACGACTTGTATGGTCGACAACCAGTGAATGGTAGAAAACGTGTATAGTTAAAGCAAGTCAAAACAAGACCAGAGTGGTCGAAAGCAACATGGTCGAAGACCAATGAGTGGTCGAAAACCAATATGGTTAATGACCAAGCAGTGGTTAAAAACCAACGTGGTCGAAGACCAATGAGTGGTCTAAAACCGACATGGTCGATAACCTGAGTGTAGTCACAAACCCGAGTGTTCAAAGCAAGTTGAAACCAGATCGGTGTGATCAATGACTAGTGAGTGGTCGAAAACCAAAGTAGCCGATGGCTAGTAGCTACGGTACTACCGCTATGAAACTAGCGGTACTACCACTTTTACACCAAAGTTAGAAGGAACAGGTTTTTAGCACAACCGCAAGATCCCAAATTCATGTAACTTTTGATTGATTGATTCAAAAGCCATGAAACTTCAAACATGAATTGCTTAAGATCACAGGAACTTATTCCATTCAACGATCGACAGAATAATTGTCAAACTTCCTACCTTTTTGAAATGAATGAAAAAAAGCACCAAAGTAGAGCCAAAACCCCGATCGATGAAGACAACCTACTCGTGGGTAGGTGATGGCTAAGATGCCTCTAGAAGTATTTCCATATGTCACAGCAGGCTAGAAATACTGAAGAAAATTATTCAAAATCCCTTGAAACAAAAATCACTCGATGAGGCCAAGAACAGATAGAAATCCGTTTTTCTCGTGAATCTTACTATCAAAGTGCCTCGATGGATGGAGATGTATTCATAAGGATTATCCCCATCTCTTACATTTTCTTAGCATAGTAAAATCATAAGAAGAAAAAGAGAGAGATCAAAATCAACCAAAATCTAACATATCAATCACGAACAAGAGGAACTCAAGATTGCACATCAATCAGAAGTTGGATCTGAGTGGAGACTACACGGGCCGGCGAGTTAATTAGGAGAGTAAAATCACCCAACTAGATTCGCTATGTCATCCTTATGGGGCGATTATCTATTACTTTACAATACAATAACCTCCACGTCGTCCTTCATCACTGTGCATAAACAACTTGAATTCTTTTAATTTGCTTCTTTAATTAGTACCAAGTTGGCAATATAAAACTTGTCAAGGGTGAACCCTAGAAATGACCTAACTTAATGGGGAATTCACTTTCTTTTTCCTACCTGTAGCTTTTGCTGCCCCTGAATGATTGAAAGGAATCGATTGGTGCATGGTAGGGACAGTCACACTAAGGATCTTGAAAGATCAAGCTAGCAAGAAAGAAAATCAAAAGTCTCGGTAAAAAGGAGTCAAAATTATTTTCTCTGAGTGGCACTGTCACTATTACACTTTGCAGGCTGCTATATATATACACTAGGGTATATCAGCTTAATTAACTGGGTCTGGATTGTGATGGGCCACTGAACATATCTCAAGTAGTTAATTTCAGAAACAAAACTAACAATCTCTGGAGTGAATATTGATGTGCTGTATATTTAGCAAACATGAATGGCTGTGTCTTTTTAATTAATTGGACCTTTTTTGGGGGTCATTGCCCCCACTTGAAATATGCCTTGCCCTAGAATAAATATCGTGGCATGCCAATCTCAACAACTCTGAAAATTCAGAGGGCAAAAGAATAACTAGGCACGTCATCTAAAGACGGATCAGACTATCGGAAAAGATGGCGGTTAGGATCATGCATGAACATATACGATATGTCCAAGAGATCTAAACCTATGTGAAAATCTTTTACTTTTTTAAAAAAAAGAACATCACACCTGATTTGGACATGAAATTGTAGAATATTTTTTACATAGTTAAAATAACTAGATGTAAATTAATGTACATATACTCATTCCCTATATTGAGTTTATATGCATTTTGCATGCGTCTCTTTCACGAAGGATCAGGGTTAAGGACTAGGTTACACTTCGATGTCCAACTTGGGGCAATAAGAGGGAACATATACAATGTTGGGACAGATGGAGTTCATCAAATAAAAAAGGAGAAAACGGAGAATTTGCCATTCCATTGTCTCACTCACATGTGGCGCCAGGACCAACATGTCATTTAGACATTGAGTGGTAAATCATCAAGTGCCATCTTTGCAATGCCTAATTATCATTTAAAATAAAAAAGGATAGAGAGGGGTGAAGTTATTCTATTGAGCTACTGTATGTAATTGGGAAAAGGAGTCAGGGAAGGCATGTAGTTTTTCTTTCAATTTCTTTCTCCTTTTGCTTTCTAATATTACTTGAGCTTCCTACTTCTTTTTGCAAGTAGATTTACACAGTTCAAGTGTGGATGTCCAAGTGTTAACACTGAGCAATAATTTATCTGTTCTTCGTACTCAACATGACTCACATTAATCTGAGAAAAAACAAACACTAATATGCCACCTTCAACAAGTTCGAGAAGCTCAAAAACAAGTATGGTTTCATTACTGTTTGAACACAAATAAAAATACATGAATAGGAAATTAAACCACAGGAATTAGATAATTTTTCCAGTAAACCCTACTGAAATAAGCTAGTATTATTTTGTTGTAACATACGAAAACTGCTGCATTTTCTCCATTAGCACCAATATGATGTTTAATTTAAGTATGAAGGATTAGAAATTAGTCCATGGTTTTTGTTGATCGACGACCGACGCTAATACGATGTCATGGTGTAGTGACACCACAATGTAATTTACTCGATCTAAAAAATTCCTTAGATACGAAAGATTGGGGTCCATTAATTTAATGAAAAACAATTAATTATGCGTACCTCACACTTACAGCTTTTTTCTTCTCCCTGGAGGGAGTAATGAAGAGAAAAATGAAGACAACCAATACTGGGGCCTAGCAAAGCAAGACAGGTTAGTTGGTGTCTTGGTGACGTCTAGTAGCATTGGATTCTTTTCAGTCTTGCTCCCTAGCTTTGCGATAAAACATAAAGAGAGAGTACGACCCAATTAAGTGGCTGTTTATATTCGATGCGGTTAACACCTTTTAGTTAATAGTTTTTAGTTAAAAATAAATAGCAGTGATGAAAAGAAGTGATTTTTAGAAAGCGAAGACAAGCGATAGGAAAGTAAGGAAGAGATGTGTATATGAGATGAGAGCAAAAGTAGTGAGGTGTATGATACGTCTGTGACCACAACCTTATCCTCAGAGCGAAATGAGAGTGAGAAGAGTGAAGAATCTGTTTCGAGAAGCTAAATGTTTATATTAGCTTCTAGTTTCTAGCTACTAATACAAAAGAATATATAATTTTAGCTGCTGAAATGAGTAAAGCAGTGTCCAATTGTCGTGAGCCAAACCGGCTGGGAAAAATATGGCTTTGATCCATTTTATCAGAGCATGAAATCAAGTGGCACGGTTGCAACATATAGGAAAAATATTCACCATACACCGTCTTAATTTATTTCTTTCACTGTGCTCAATCTAGGCTATTGTTTCTTGATCCGATGGCCATGCACGTGCAAGAGGGAGGGAGCGCGCAAATTGACCAAACTTACTGATAGGATCCACATGTCCGTATCGCCCTCTATGCTGCTCTTGATCTACTTTTCATTTATTTACAATAAAAATAAAGACGGTGATGCATGGATCCGTACGATGTAGCCATCGTTAAGCAGATCTTTAATTAGTGGGGGGTTAATCATTATGGCCCTCTTAAAGATTATAGTAGTAATTAAACATACATTATGATCGGAGACGCATACGGCACACGCATAGTGTTGGTCGTGATTCCAGTAAGATGCCTCTGAGTTCTTGAGTGCCTCTGATTGTCAAGCACACTAGACCTTTTAATTAATCCTCTGTTAGTAGCATTGATTTTAATTTAAGTTTAGTGTGTGATCATAATTAGGGTTTGTCCCATCTGTGGCTCCGTCAATAGTGTGTACAGTGCATGCACCCAATTAACAAACTTTTTTTAAGCTTAGGCCTTCAACCACTTGTGATTTGTTTTATGTGGATCTGTTTCGTGTGGTGAAAGCTACGCAAGTAGCTAATAAAACTAGCTTAGGTGCAATATGGTGTTTCTCAGCCAACAATTTTTCCTAAGGCCTATGCTGGCTGATTGTGTTAGGAAAAAATAGAATCAAGAAATGTGTAGACCGAAGATGACGACTAGAAGGGAAATAGGAGCCTACAAAAATACAAATATATTCAAAATCTTTACTTAAGTGGTTATAAGAATCACCAAATTCATATTACAGCAGCTATGCTTAACAAAATAAAGTTAGAGACATAAATCAACAAAATCAGCAACATTTAGCATAGAGTCGGTCGGACCGCCATGGATGGACCGGTCTGACTACCATGGCCGGTCTAACTGCAGGTCTAGGGCCAATCTGACTAGGCCCCTATTCCTAGACTTAAAAATCTCTCGACTCAAAGCTCAAATATCAAGAACTTGCTCAAATATCATCCAAACATCTCTAAATTTTGCATGAGACTTGCTCAAGATATTAGAAACCTAAACCAATAAAGAATCATATGGTTCTTAGACTCAGGTTCACTAAATTGAAAAAAAATCAAATCTAGATCTCAAGAACACCCAAACCCTAAAATCAAAATTAGTTCTTACTCAAGGAGTTTCTAATTGAGAGGATGATCAGGATCTACTCCTATATGTCATAGCAAACTAATCTAGGAATGGATTCAGGCTAAAACTATCTAGACCATGAAAGCCCTAATTTGAGCCAAGAATGAGCAAGACTAGGCTTGATATCGAATCTTGCAATATGAGTGATCTAGATGGGTAAAGATTAATCAACTAGACTTATCTTCTATCTCTTACTCATCATGGATCAAAGCAAGATCAAGAAAGGAGAAGGAAATACGAAAACCAAGCCAAATTAAGATTTCAACACTTGAGCAAAGAGGAGAAAGACTTAAATGAATTTTGTGCATCTATTAATACTTGGAGATGAATATTTACAGCCAGTCCCTAGCCACTCATAAAACCTAAAGATGACAAAAACAACTCAAGCACAAAAGCCACAACTCATCTCTCAAAGTTTTCTCTAAGAATCCTAACTCTCATCTATTCGGCTTAGCTCCTAAGCTAGCTCCTCTCTATCCTTTTATAGCAGAGGTTACAAGAAGCTCTAATAAGCACCTCTAGTTGGATTTCATCCTTTCTTACATAGGCCACCGCTAACCCAACACTATACCAGTTTTTATACTCACACATGAACTAGGGTTTCTCAAAGCACAACTTGCACTTGGCTTCAATAGCCTGAATTCGCCATTCCATGTCCTTCGTGAAGACTCCTTGACTTAATCCACTTAGGACACTACTACGATTTCACATACTGCAACTTTTTCGGTATTGAGAAATTTACCAAAATACCCTATCTACCATCCTTCCACAAAGCTTTGCTTTCTTAGCCTTGAAGCAACTCCGTGCTTCATCTTCAACTCCATGTGACCCCAATGACTTACCGCCAAGCCTCTCACGCATTAAGATCCCATCGAACGTCCGTAATTGTAAATGAGCCCAAGTTAATTGGCATGCCACATGCCTCTCTATACACCATGATGGCACCCTGCTTCCCTAACTGTTCTGGACTTAGGTCCTCCTAAGCATAGTCCCCATCTATCTTACCATTGCCCATCATGTTAACCACTGGTAGCTCCCGCTCCAATTCTTCGTCTTCTTAGCTTGTAACCATTCTGCTAGCTACAGTCATTTTCTAGTGGCATCTTGATCGTTCTGGACCTTACTCTCCTAGATTAGCTCTTATCCCTTGATTGCTTTGTACCTAAGCTTTCCTAGCTTAGTTTTGGTCCTATCCGTCTCACCATGAGTTAGTTTCAGAGTCCTACAACAAATACCAACAAACAAACTATCACATAGCACTACGCAACACAAAATCATCAATTAATACAATTGATGAGCCAAGAACACTTACATTCACATCAAAGTATCTCCGCATGCTTTAACATATAGCTTATAATGTCCAATGACTATTTGTCATGTCTTCACACATTCGGACTCTCTTAAATCGTCTCTACATGCATCGGGCTCATCACTCGGTGTGCCACATGCACTAAGTCACCTCTTCACGATCCTAGTATTCATGTGCTTCCCATTGCTTAAGCCACATAGCCTCACCTGAACCTACACGACAGCACAAACCTCAGCTCTCCTACCTAGTCCTGGTCCCTTATTATTGACCGCTAAAGTTCTCCAAGCCACCTACACATCCAAATACCAAGTAACTATCTCAAACACAAATTCTATGCACTTAACTTATGTTAGTCAGAACAATGCATCATGGAACTCAACACAACCAAACAACGGCACCCATGCCGTGCACACACTCAAACCACTCAAAAACACTTATCACTGTTCTCTGATGGCAGCCACCGGTTTGACCAACCCATCGGTGTGACCACATCATCAATGTCGGTCACACCGCCCAACTCAATTTCGATCCGAGCGTCAACCAATGGCTGGTCCAACCGCACATGCCCAACTCTAAAACACGTTCTTTGGGGGAAAAAAGCTATTGCCAACTAGAATTCAATTATACTATGCCGTCGCTTAGACCACGAACTATAGTCCAGTCACACCAGATCGACGGTCAAACCACCAACCACCGGTTGGTCAGACCACCCTTGATAGGCAATAAAAACTGAATTTTGCCAACTTTTCAAAAACCAAACTTAAACTTTGACGCTTCTTCTACAACAGTCTGCTCACCATACACCATGGAGTGACCTTCATATAATCTTACAAAATGTGATTCTCTTACTACGAAAAACTCAGTGTACCAAGTTTTATAGCACGTCTTAAGCAAAGGCGATACGTTTTTATAGGCGCATACAATTTTTATTTAGACTCAAGGGCATACAATTGGTACAAAGAATTTACAAAAATTTTAGGCCTAGTTTAGAACGGGGATCACTACTACAAAAAGGGTCATCACAGATGGCTCAAGACCGTCATCGCAGACGGTTTCTGAACTGTCTAAATTTATGTGTTTGTGATAACATGTGGCTATCACAGACGGCTCTCGCACCGTCTGTGATAAGATACAATACAAAAGGTTTTATTCAAGAACCGTCTGTGATAGTCTAATATCACAGACAGGTCTAGTTAAGAAACATCTGTGATAGTCTATTATCACGAACGATTCTAGTTAAGAATCGTCTGTGATTGTATTCTAGCGTCCATATAAATAGGTCTCCTTCAGGTCATTAATATTCTTTAATTGCTCTATAAAACAGCGCAATTAGATAATACAGATAAACTAAAGTAGACCTATTTATGAGAACAAGATCATCATGCAATAAACTTTGTTGCCATGTCTTCATCCTGCAATAAAACATGAATTTCTACAAGGGCCAAAACCTAGACATCCATCAATCATCACAAGAACTAAGGCATCAACAATTAATTTTCATGCACGCGAGCATCAAGATTTACATGGCCAAAACCCTAGCATCCAAAAATTTGGATGGGGATATATAACCGGTGATGAAGGAGAGGCGGTGATAGCGTCACCGTTGTGTCACGTTGGTGGCACTACACAAGACACTCTTACAATACTTAGGACAAGAGTGTCTTGTGCAATAAACCATGGCATCACAACCGGAGGTAGAGGAGCTCACGGCGGTAGTCAGCGTCGTCGAGGGGATGGGGCACTTCGGTTTGGGGGAGGAAGTAGGAATATGGAGTGGATGAACTAGGACCAACAGGAAACGTTGGTTCTTAGAGTGAAATTAGGGGAAAAGGATCAGGGGAGTAATAAGGAGCGATAGGTGGGAGGAGACCGGTGCCCGCCGTTCGATGCGGAGAGAATGGATGGGTGAAATCGAAATCCTAGTATAGATGCCACGAATTGGTGATGTGGCATTATCACAGACGGTTCGGACTAAAAACCGTCTGTAATGTATGTTGACATCACACACGGTTTTTAATCCTAACCGTCTATGATATTATCACAGATGGTTTGAAACAAAAACCGTCTGTAATAAGTATCTCATCACAGATGATTTTTTCCATTGCGATGAATTTAGATGGTCCATCTTGTAAAACTGTTTGTGATAATTGTATCACTGATGATTTGTGTTAAATCATCTGTGATGAGATGTCTAGAATGACTATTTTTGCAGTAGTGGATTCTTGTGAAAATTTCGTAGAGGCCTAACTATTCTTACGGTGTCCTGCGCGCTATAGGTTTACTAAGCCTGATATTAATTATATGATGTGGGGTTTTGTTAAACATCATCCAAATATTTTCTTTCTAACTACCATCCAGATTTAGGACTATTGAATTAGAGATCCAATAGCCATGAATTCTTCCCCTCCTCCTTGAATTCTACCCCTCTCCCTTGAAAAAAATCTCCCCCTTCAAAACCAAGAGGCCCCTCGATCTCTAATCCAAAGATCACAAATTTGAATGATAATTAGAAAGAAAACATCTAGATGATGTCTAGACACTCCATTATATGTGTGACTCTTTTGTAAGGATATTTGTGACTTTGGAGTTTCATTGGCGCAGGATAAACTGTTGACGTGTTGCATATCTAGCTAGCACGTACGGACATTAATTTTACCGTCCGTTGTTGTGTTGCCTGTTGAACCAATGGTTAGGCCTGATTTAAAACTGTCTTTGATGATAGATTTTAAATATGATTCTTAGTTTTTGGTTAAATAGACGCTGTAATGACTATTAGTTTTTGACTAAAATATTTAATTAAAAATAAAAAAGGAAAAACCATGTGAAGAAAAAAATGTGTTAAAACCAACATGTTTAAGAAAGTTTCTGGTTTCGCATAAGTCCAAAGTCATTTTAAACGGGTAGATCCATGCATGGTCCCTTCTGCTATAGTAAATTGTACCATGTACGACTACCCGCTCTGAAAATTTAACGGAGATGGTTGTTCCATGGAGTAAAAAAAATTCTACTACGAAGTAATAAGTAGTAGTATATGAAATTTTAGGGTAAAGCCAAGTTGTTCCGAGTGCATAATAATATATTAAAGAAAAAAGTTAACTACAAAATAAAAAGGAAAATAATGTATAACAAGAGGAAATTATTAAAAACAGGTTATCTAGCCAGTCTCGGATACGTGAGTATAGGAAAAATGGAAAATTCACTGCCCGAAGAGTAGTGCATAAGTTTTTTTTTCTTGAATTCTTGAAGTGCAAACATCACAGCTAGGTGTACTGTCAGGAAGCTAGCCTGCAAGCTCATAATGATCAGGTGTTTATGCATTGAGGAGTCCCCTGTCACACACACACAGAGAGAGAGAGAGAGAGAGAGAGAGAGAGAGAGAGAGAGAGAGAGAGAGCGAGCTTATAGCGGTCCCCCAAGATAGTAAAGAAGAAGGGAAATGCTAGAGGGGTCTATCTTGTGTAACGTGTCGTCGTCTACCAAAAGAGCTCCTCCTCCAGCTAGGGAGGACGTCCGCGAATCTTCTCCCTCCTTTTGCATTTTTGGCACAAGGAAAAGCGGAGCCTGGTCTCCTAAATTAACCTAGACAGAACCTAAACCCTTTTTGACAACAAGATGTCGGCTCTCCTCTCTATATACTATTAAGGTATGCATTGATGTATGGCGAGTTTAAATACAGTGCCGTTTTTTTTTATGTATGTACGTAGGTTTAACAGTTTATGCAATGAGAAAATTACATAGACATACATATTTGCTGTCAGAAATACTCTTACAATGTCATAGCAACAAAACTTAACAACCAAAGTTGTAGACGGGGGACTAATTAAAACAAGTGAACGAATATAATAGTGTTCTCTTTTTTTATGACTAAACAAGCATATTTCATAAAGAAGTCAAGCACAAAATTCTAGTCCTGTTCTATCCGGTTTTTGAAACCAACTTTTGTCTTTTGTTACAGTATCTAGCTTTCAAACGATGTATTTTTTTAAGACGGGGTCTACAAGTTAATTACAGTACACATTGAAAGCCCATCATCTATACCGACCAAAATCGTATGCAGGTATCTCTCTTCATAATCTCTGTTGCGAACAGCCAAAATTCAAAAAATTTAGCCAAAAACTATAAGCCACGGCTACAAAGAACAGACTCTCAATCTACTATAGTATGTATGTAGATCGTTGTATTAATTTGGAAATACAGTCTGGTATTCTGGTGTGCAAGCAAAAGGGCCAGACTGTGGTACTCTGTGTGCAATTCAAATGAGAGAATTTTCACACGTTCATATGAAAATTTAACCGACTGTGAAATTCCTAGATTTTAAATAGTCATTTTCAAAGGTCGGGGCGGGCCAAGCTTCGGGATGGAAAATTTCCTTTTATTCATTTTACAAATTAAAATATTATTTTAATTACTTTGCAAATAAAATATTTTTATTGTTTTATTTTCCCTTCGGGCTTTGATCCAGGCCTGTGGGCCAGACTTCTGGGCCCGAGCACAAAAAAAAAATCAATCCAGGTTAGGACGACTGAGCTGCCCATGGACAGGTCAGTTCCAAATAAACCCTAAGTCGTAGGTTGTGAGCACCACTTCGTATGTATGTACCGGTCTTTCCTTTTTCGGTTTCTAAAAATTATTTTTAGCTTTTCTACCGTAACTATTTTTAAAATAGAATATCTTTTTTGGCTAAGTCTACATATTAATTATAGTATATATTGTAGCGACTTTATTTATAACGGTCAAAACCACACGTGAATTATCTGTATCTCTATACTTTCTTTCATAAATAACTAAAAGATATAAACCGCAGCCATAAATCATAAGCTAAAGCAAAAAAAAAAAGACCCTACGTTAGAACGAAAACCGCTACTAATAAACCCAATAGCAATGGAGTGAAGGGCTATAGAGTAACTATGGAACATGGATGCGCATATATACACTTCTTATTTCCTCCGTTCATTATTATCATCCTATAGGTGGGAGTGGTGACCGGAGTAAGAAAAATGTTAGGGGAGAAAAATAAAAAAAAACTTTTATGGGCTAAAAGTTATAGGTACAATGAGGGTGTTTATATTGGCTTTTGTTTCTGCTTAGAGAACCTAAAAGCCTATATAAACAGTTATCTTCTCGAAACCGCTTCTCCACTTCTCTCTCGCTCTCGTCTCGCACCGAGGATAAGACAAGGGGTCACGGGTGCATCACGCACTCCACTCTTCTCGCTCCCATCTTGCGTATACATCTCTCTCTTACTTTTCCCATCGCTCGCTCACTCCTTCTAAAAACAACTTTTTTTCAACCACTGCTATTCATTTTGTGCTAAAAATTGTCAATACGAACACCCTCTATATATAGCTATCCCCGAAAGAATTGCAAATTGAGGCCATACACACTATCTAAAATGTATGTAAATCTTCTTCTTATTTATTCTCATGAATTAATTAAATTTTCAAGAAAAGATTGTTGTGACCTGTAGATTTTTTTGGCATATATAGCGTCTCTTCAACTTGTATTTGCAAAAATAGTCGTATACGCGCAAGAATAACAAAAATAGCAATTCTGTCACCCGGTCACCTTACAGCAGCGCCCTACAGGTGACATGTGGCCTACTGGAGTCTAGACGCCGGGCGGCCACGCGCTTGCCGCCCAGCCACTAGGTGACAGGTTGCCTGCCACCCCTCCACAAAATAGTAGGTAATTAAGTCAGATAATTAGCTGGCTTAATTAGCTGCCTAAATTCGTAATTATATATCATATTTTTAAAATTTTTAAATATAGAAAATGAGCTCAAAAAATTACAAAATATTATGTGCAGTCTCCCAACACAACGTACTTCATTGTGTAGTTTTTTTTTATAATTTTATCTACTTTGAATGTAGGAGTTGTTATGTATAGAAAATGAACTCAAAAAATTACAAAATTTTATGTGAAGCCTCCTAACATAGTCTACCTAATTGTGTAATTTTTTAGGAATTTTATATATTCTAAATTTTCTATTTAATCCATATTAATTTAATCATAATTAGCGATATGTGATGCTTAGGCATCTTTTGCGTATGTATCGTAGGAGTACTTCGGTTTGTTTCATCGTGTATGATGTTGTTTCTCATGCACATACTCAAACCCTATGCGTCATATTATTTTTAGATTTATTATAAAGTATATTTTAATTCGCAACATCAAATATCATCGTCTTTTCGCATTCAATTCTTCAAAAGGAAGTCCTTTTGTTACCATCTTACCACCAAATCCATAAATTAAGTCTGAAGTAAATTGAACCATTACCTCAATTTATAATTTACAAACCAACTACAATCACGCATGCAGGCTAATTAAATGAGCATTGCATATTGCTAATTATGATTAAATTAAACACAAATTAACATGAAAAATTCAGATCACATAAAATTCCTAACAAATTACACAATTACGTCGACTATGTTAGGAGACTTTACATAAAATTTTATAAATTTTAAGCTTGTTTGCTATATGTAATAATTCCTACAAATATCAAAATCGTATTAATTTTTGAGCAACATTCAGAATGAATAAAATTGTCAAACAATTATATAGTGAAGTATGTTGTGTCGGGAGCCTATGCATAAAAATATGTAATTTTTTAAACTCATTTGCTATATTTAAAATTTTAAACAATTATCACATATAATTTACGAATTTAGGCAAGTAATTAGCTGGCTTAATTACCTACCATTTTGTGGAGAGACAGTAGGCCACCCGCCTCCTGGTGGTCGGGCGGTAGGCGCTTACCGCCCGGCGTCTGACTCCGGTAGGCCATGTGTCACCTGCAGGGCATTACCGCCCAGTGACCAAACGGTAGTAGTGCTATTTTTGTCATTGTCACGCGTATACAACTATTTTTACAAATATGTGTTAAAAATGTGCTATATATGCCAAAAAAAAAATCAATGACCTGTACACATGTAACTCTCTCCCTTACACCAATTTTTGATTGATACATACATACATACATACATACATACATACATACACACACACACACACACACACACACACACACACACACACACACACACACACACACACACACACACACACATATATATATATATATATATATATATATATATATATATATATATATATATATATATATATATATATATATATATATATATATATATATATATATATATATATATATAAAATTAAAATTTTCTAAGGATACTAATTGAAAATTCTAAAATGCAGTAATATTATTTGGAAAATGAAATTTTGTAGTGTATATTTCTTGTCGATTTCAACGTCCTCTATAAAGAACTAGGGCTCTCCAATAAGATCGGTGTGCTCGCTTACGTTGCAAAACTAAAGCATATAATTATTTATTCTCATTCTAAAACTTGAGAAATGATGTAAATTTGTTGGTATTCCCCATTTCCCCCCGTTGAGTCTCCAGAATTTACCACCCATACGGGACACTTTCTCAGTTTTGAAGCATTAATTTGTGGTGCGTGTTAAGTTTGTACGTTCGTCGTGCCGTCTCTCAAATAGAAAAAAAAAAGAAGAAGATACATCACGATTTTTCAACGGAGTCTGTTCCCGTAGTATTTTGCAACAACTTCTTGTTGATTTCTATTGACCTCGACATGCTAGGGAATCAGAAGTGTGAGCCAGTCTGTGTTGATGGTGTCTAAACTAGGCCATCATTACTTGGCGCATTTCAGGAGCGGCATAGAAAATATTCCAGTTTCCTTGAAGCATTTCAGAATAGTGTTATAAAGTTAAAAAGCCTAGCTAGAACATTCAAATGATTTTTGGCAATGAAACTTCAGGTTTATTTTTTGAATAGTAATTTAGAAATCCTAAAACATTATTTCAGTGCTACCTTCGATAAAATGGCTCTAAAAGAACATACATACGTACATGTCACTATATTGAACGTACGCTGCAAACAATAAGGTATTAATGTTCATTTCCCATTGCTTCTCCTGTCAAATATATAATTAGTTCTTGAAAACAATGTTATGAACGTTTTGATCATTTATTGTATTAAATTTAAAATTTTTGTGATAAAACAGCATACCAAATATTCTGTAAAAAAAACTACATGCCAATTAGATCATTTGGGCTTATTTTTTGTGGCTTATGGCTGAAAAGCATTGTAGCTGGCTGAAAAAACACTGTAGCTGACAGAGGCTTATTTAGCATAATTAAATTTAAAAAATTTAAAAATATGTTAGCCCATTAAATATAATACAAACAAATACGAGAAAAAAAAGAACCGGCAAAAAAGCTCAACAAAAAGTCAAAAATTCATAAAAAATAAAATTTATGAATAGTAAAAAATAAGCCGAAAGCTAAAAACTGAAGCTCAACTGATCACCCCAAAGATGGTAAATATTTTGTATGACCTCCTTAATCTCCTAGCCAAATGGAGGTAGCATCCATAGGTAACTACAAAAATAAGTCGAAGAAACGTAATCACAATAATTTTCATACTTTGCTGCTGCACACCGTACAATATAGCTAGCTATTTTAACAACGGCATAAACCATGATTGCTAGGTGTTACTTTATCACATCTACTGACGACGTCCCACCTGACCCCTATCCCCGCCACATCACTCTTCCACAGCCTCGACGATAAATCCAAATGTACAAAAAGGAGCAAAAGCTACAACGAAATCAAAGGAAAGCACGTACGTACGCAGCAATAGAAAACACAAAGATATATATATATATATATATATATATATATATATATATATATATATATATATATATATATATATATATATATATATATATATATATATTATATATATATGCATATGTACGCATCAAAAAGAAAACACAAAATAAGAAGAACAAGGACGGGTACTTATGCCGAACAATAAGAAATCATAATAGCTCGACAGTGTGTAGTGGAGAGGCTATTAACCCAACCAGAGACAAAAGCCGCAAAGGATGCTACGCTGCCAACAAGTCGTCCTCTCCCTCCCCCCTGAACCCATTCCCTCTCTCTTCCCTTCTCTCTCTAGCTACTCTACTCTCTCTCCTCCCCTCCCCTATACCTACACGCATACGCGCACAAGCAGGCCGGGCGGCAGGGGAGAGGAGAGAGAAGCCTAGCTAGCTGACCATGGAGCCTGCCCCTGATGCGCCTCGTGGCGGGGCAGCGAGCACGCCGGCGGAGGCTGGGCAGTCATCGTCCTCGGCCGCGGCGCCGGCCGCGTCCTCGAGCCAGGCAGAGCAAGGAGCACAGCAAGAAGGAGGACAGAGGCAGCTGCAGCGGGCAGGAGGAGGAGGGCAAGAAGCAGCGCAGGAGCAGGAGCAGGAGCAGCCGCAGCCGCTGTCGCAGCACCCGCCGCCGCCGCCGCCAGTGCCGGCGGGACTGAGCCGGTACGAGTCGCAGAAGCGCCGGGACTGGAACACGTTCCTGCAGTACCTGCGCAACCACAAGCCGCCGCTGACGCTGCAGCGGTGCAGCGGCGCGCACGTCATCGAGTTCCTCAAGTACCTGGACCAGTTCGGCAAGACCAAGGTGCACGCCGACGGCTGCGCCTACTTCGGCCAGCCCAACCCGCCGGCGCCGTGCGCCTGCCCGCTCCGGCAGGCCTGGGGCAGCCTCGACGCGCTCATCGGCCGTCTCCGCGCCGCCTACGAGGAGTCCGGTGGCCGCCCCGAGTCCAACCCCTTCGCCGTGCGCGCCGTGCGCATCTACCTGCGCGAGGTGCGCGAGGCGCAGGCCAAGGCGCGCGGAATACCCTACGAGAAGAAGAAGCGCAAGCGCGGGAGCACGGCCGCGCCCCCCGTGGCGCCGCCTCCCGTTGTCACCGCGGCGGCCGCAGGGACGTCAGGGGGCGGCGAGGAGGAGGAGGAGGAGGAGGACGAGCCTTCGCAGTCTACTGAGCAACTGCAGACCACGCCGGTGTCTCGTCCTAGTCCTCCAACTAGAAGTAGTAGCGCCGGCGGTAGTACTGCGGCAGCGGTCGCTGCGACGACGACGACAGGAGGGAAGGAAGCAACAGAAGGATCAGCGCCGAGTTCGTGATAAGTGTAGATGATCATCTACCCTTTTGATTATTCCATCGCCTCCAAATTCTAATCCTGCATCGATCATCTTAATTTTAGTTGTTTACTATTATTACTACTGTTGTTATTATTTGTTGGTATAAGAGAGAGATCTAAAGGTTCGTAGGATCATGTTACTTCGGATCGAGTACATAAAAAAGCTGTTGATTAACTTGAAGAAAAAAATTTTAATATGCAGGAATAAGAAAAAGACAACTTTATTTCTTTGCTCCATATCTGATACTATATTTTTGTTCATATTTGGGCTGCTCAAGCTTTACTGTTTGTTGATTTGAGTGCAACAGGGCCACATTGATATGAATTTCTGGACTGATGGGTCCGGATTAGCAGTTGATCAGGGTTGTCTTAATGCCTCCTATAGTAATTATCAATTATTATATTCCCTTAGTTTTCCCTCCATTTTCTTGGTCCCATTCACCACCATTTCAATCTCAAATGGCACTATCTCTGGAGAAAAAAAAGGGGGCGTACATATTTTTGAACAGTGGTTGTTGAGGCTTCAGTTTTATATATAGTGGGAGTTTTATACAGCATTAGTTGTGATGCCCTTGCAAAACGAAAAAATTAAGAGTATTTGCATTGACTTCCCAGGGTTTGAGCAGTACTGTTAAGCATAGTTTATGATTTAACAATTTTGATGTGCTGTACTGGTGTGGCGTGTATATATGAGCACAAAGAGATATAAACATACACGAAAAGTTGCACATCACATGTCGGTATCGATACAATTTATCAGAATAACATAAGCTTCTCGAATCCATATAATTGCTTCTGTTGTCATCTTACTTCTTTTCCAAGTGCAACGCCGTCCGTCTGGTCTTTTTCTCTCGGTTTCGTTCTATTTTTGTTTTCTGGTGATCTCATTGTCTTCTTTTTTCGTTCTGGTTGCCTGTATGATATGTCTTGTTGTATTGATCATTTTTGTACTATACTTGGAGTATTTATTGTAATAACACTCCAAGGTTGAGTATTATATATAGATGCTTTTCTAGAGCTTACGGAAGTATAAATTAAAATAACCTACTGTATATGAAGGTTTGACATACATAAAAGAACAGAAGTGCGTGTGATGGAAATTTTTATTAAGATATTTAAATTTTATGAGTATTTCACAACATATACCTTTTTTCCTTCAAGATGGCCGCTTAAATTCTTTGTACATTTAGATATGAGAGATGTATATGTTGCCCAACCAAGAGATATATTTTCTTCTTTTATTTTTAAAAATCTTATATCTTTATAATTATAGGCGTCATTCACACAGAAAAAGGTAGTTTGTGAATTTGAGTATTCTGCAACTCAGGGATTGACTTATATACCCTAGATTTGCTAGCTCTTAATTATTTAACACTCCAATAGGGGTGCAATCGGAGCTAATACAGACAGATATCGCTTTACTCTGTATCATATTCTGTATTTTTTCTCAAAGTTGGATACGGATAATGCCAGATACCTATTTCTCCATTATGTATTCAACTGTAAGCCTTCAATCGGTTGGTCGAATGAAAATTATCCACTTATTTTACACCCCTATATTTGGATAATAGAGATGCAATCAGAACAAACATGGAGAGACTAATTGTCGAGACATCGAAGGAAGAACACTCATTATTCCCTGCCTACTCAAATGCAGTAATCCACCTATCTTTTATCATGTTCATAAGTGAAATCACAACAGTCTTCCTCATACCACCTGGCATACGGATACATACGGACGAATATCACTCATCCTGTATTCTATTCCACATTTTCTTTCAAAGTCGGAGTCAGACATGGATAGCACCAGATACCTATTTCTCTATTCCGTATTCACTCCACGAACCTTCAGTCGGTCTGTCGGACAGAAATTATCAGGTCCATTTTGTACCCGTACACTCCACTACTCTATTACTTGCGAGTTCTATATTGTCTGCAAGGGTTTGTAGGGCACACGCAGTGAGTACAACGTCGATCTTCAGATGTGCATATATTTCTGTCAAGCAAGCCTCAATAATGCATAGCATCAAATGTGCTGTGCTGGTCTTCCAGTTCCGTTGTTCTTTCTGTAGAGATGTATTCTTTTCTCTTTTTTTGCGAATCCTGATCTTAACAAAATACGTTGTTCAATGGTATTTTTGGCAGTTCTTATGCACGCATACATTTATTCTTGTAAAATTTTAAGTGTATCCCTTATTACTTCTTGCGCTCTTTCTTTATACTTATATATATACATCGCCATGCAATAACCCACATGTATAATGCCAGAACATACATGCAACAGTCAAAGCTAATACGAATTTAAATTCAAGAATGAGCTGTAATGATCGAAACTGCAAATATGTCTGATACAGATAAAAGGGGTTTTGCCCCGGCAGGCAGTCAAAACCAAATCTATTACATGGGATGGTTTCAAAATACTTATATATACATCGGCATGCAATTACCCACATGTATAATACCAGAACATACATGCAACAGTCGAAGCTAATACGAATTCAAATTCAAGAATGAATTGTAATGATCGAAACTGCAAATCTGTCTGATACAAATATAAGGGGAGATTTTGCCCTGGCAGGCAATCAGAAACAAATCTAGTACATGGGATGGATTCAAAATTGTAAATTCTCCGTGCACAAGGTCATATGAACAGTGTTCCCTCCTCTCCTCCCCCTTCGCCCTCTCTCTCATCAAAAGACACCCACAGATCGAAGCACGATTATGAATCTATGAGTGCGTAGTCCTTACACGTGCTTGATTTCATTGTGTCTCTGATGATCCTGTTCAAGAGAGAGAATAAGGGGAGAGAATGAGAGAGGGTAGTAAGAGTATTCTAGATAGATTTGTAACTCTCTCTCTCTTAGTCTCTCTGTTTTGTTCCTCTCCTCTTTGTACATGTACGTCTTTGGTTCCCCGTGCTTTTGTCGGCGCCGCACGTCCTTTTTATTCCACCGCGCACCACCTCCGCGCTCCTCTGGCCCTCACTTCTGCACTGACGTCACACCGTAGACACGGCGGGCCCACGCCGTCAGCGAGGAGTCGCTGGTGAATCCTCCGGCCGGCCGTGCTGCGGCGGCTGCTGCATGCTGCAGTTCATCGGGAAAGTTAACACGCTCTTGCTGACTCACGCATGCATGCGGGTTCTGGCCTCTTTTGGATGGATTCTGGGAGGGGCTTTGACTCAATCCTTTCAACGCAGTAGCGTAGGACCGCAATCACAATACAGGGATGAAAATGCCACACTATTTTCTCTAAATATTATATATTCCTCATCCTAATAGCTATAAAACTATAAAGATCAGAATTAAAATCTTAGAAATAACGCAACAACCTCAAACACCCAAGAGGGGCAAATTTCAGTTCCTCATTGGTCTGACTGCCATAGGGGTGCGGTTTGACCGGTGAGCAGTTTGATCGACGCGCACCCGTCGGTCTAACCGGTGACTGGTCTTACCGGCTTGACCATCACTGTCTGACTGGAGGCTGATTCGATCGGGCCTAGGAGCGATATGACCGTTCCCCTATTTCCAGAACAAAATATCAGTCCAAGCCAAAACTAAGAATGGTGCAACTCCAAAAATCCTTAATCAAAAGAGATAAAATTTGTACACACCTTACTTAGAGTCTTAGAAACTTATTCCATCCAAAGATCGTATAGATTCTTGTCAAAGTTTCCATATTTTTCAAAGATAAGGAAGATTGCACCAAAACTAGGCGAACTCTAAATCTTGGGATATGACTTACTCATGGGTAAAGAATAGCCAAGATGGCTAGATGAGTTTTTACATACCACAACAAGCTGTTTCTCTCAAAGACTCGAAGCAAAAACCCTGGGACAAAGAAATATCAAGATAAGGTTAAATCCAAACAAAACGGGACAACTTCGGAATCTTGCAAGACTTGATACCTAGATAGATAGGATTTGATCTATATGAGTCATCTCTATCACCTACACGTTTTTGGCATACAATAAAATCAAAAAGGGGAGAGAAAAGATCAAACCTAATAAGAACAAGAGCAAATCAACAAAAATAAGAAGACACCATGAGTGATAAATAAAATTGATCTATTGCTACTTGATGATGAAGGTTTTACAATCACTCCATATAAAGAATAAGAAGCACACCACAACATTCACTCTTTTCTAACTCTAGCCCTAGAACTCAAGGTTGAGATGGTTGGAATGGCTGCATGGTTGACTTGCAAGCTTCCATCCCTAGCCCGTTAAATAGATAAGACAACTAGCCCATATCTAACCTAATAGATACTATCCACTAGCAAATTTAGGAGAAACTTGTTAACCCCACACAACACAGGTTTTACTCATACACTAAACTTATGCACACTTTTCAATGCACATGAGTCCAAATCTGCTAAGTCAATAACCTTTGATCCGTTTGATCTCCACAACATATCCTTGACCTAAAATGCTCTCCCAGGCGCTGCTCAAGAACCGTAGTTTTGATCTACATGGTTTTCGGTATTTGGCCTCCTTACCAAAATACCCTTCCTTGACCCATTCACTTCCGCAGCTTTTAATCAATCACCATGCTTGCCACGTATAGGTGCACTAATGACTTGTTACATATCGGCAAGTCTTTTCTATTCTAGTTCCACTGGACAACTCCTTATTTGGACCGAGCAAGCTACTTGGTACAACCCATCATTCGAAGCTTCCCTTCAATGTTTTCCACCTTCCTTGTGCTATGCTTGATCCCAACCATCTCACCCAACATCTGTAGCCATTTTGGGCCTCAGCTCCTTTATAAGCGTAGCCCTGATTCTCGCCATTGACTATGGTTGACTTCAAGCTTTCCTGCACATCTAAAGATAAACAAATTATTTCCTGACATGAGTTCTGCACAACTTGACCCACATTAGCTAAAACATGCTCTATGCAACATAAATGAAGTGACCAAACATAATTCCATTCAACCAAAGACCTATTTCCTAAAATCACACAACAATCCGTGAGGCAAGCCTCAAGGTCGGTCTGACCGCCAACCAGGGACCGGTCAGACCGGGCTAGTCTAGTGCAAAACAACCCTATCTGGAAAAATGCAAATGGCCATTAAAACCCCGGTCATACTACCCAGTGGTCTGACCGGCAACACCCAACAGTTAGACCGGTTTCCCTAATAGAAACATCTGAAAAATGCAAACTATGCAAAATTCAAATTTCAACTCCGCAAACTTGACAATGGTTTATCACATAATATGCTAAATCCTCTCACATTGTCCCTCAATCTCCCCCTTGATAAACCCATTAGCAATTTCTCCAAAAATAGGAGGTGATTTTAGAAGTAAAAAAAGCAAATTTTGTAAAGAGAAACTCAAAATGTTCACAAAAGGATTGGAATGACTAAAAATGACTATATGAGCCAGAAATAGAGTAAAGCCACTGAATAAAGTAAGTTTTGCACAAAAGGCTTTAACTCCACAAAAGAAATTAAATTGGAAAATCTCACCTTAGATCCATTTAAAAGAATGATTGTTCTATTTGACCTTGATCATGGTGAGAAGAGAGCAAAACATCAAGAGAATTGCAACAAAGCATAAAAACTCCAACTTAGCAAAAATTCACACAAAAACTCTAACAATACTCTATATATACATTTTCTCCTATCTTTCTTAGCCTTTGACAATGCAATCATCAATATGCATGGAAGAAAATAAAGCATAAATGACATGAAGAGACTGCATTTTATTCATATTTAGCTTGATAAGGAGTTATGAAAATGATCCAAACTAACTGTACAAATATTATGCAAAGCCATATTATATGATGAAGTTATCTAGATCATGTCAATCCGTACATAGCTAGGCTAAGCCAATTGAACAAGAATATGAAATTAAATAGATTTCTTAGCATTTCAAGTTACTCAAAGTCATAGTTTAGCCAAATATACCCAAAAATGAGCCAAGCTATATCAATAAATTAAATAGAACTAAGAAACTATAATTGAGTCATTTTAGAGTACTACAAGTTCAATATTGAATCTTTCGTTCAATTACTTGAAATTTAGCACAAATAGCACATTTATTATATATTTTTTTGTTTTATCTTAGTAAAACAAGTCTTGGACTATGAGCCATCCACAACTACCTCTTAAGCTTCAATCATTTTTCACCGTTTTTATTTTCTTCATTTTAATTTGCCATGTACTAGATCTTAAGCCTTATGTCAACCATCCCAAGAAATAAGCTTAAGAGCATGATCAAGGTCATCTAAAACCTCCCCTGAGTTTGTGCCTAGTGCCATAGCAAGCTATCTCATGAGAAAGAATTGGTCAGACTATTTTTTTTACACATAAAAGAGATCGTTTTTATTTTATTTTCCAATTCAAGAACAATGAGTTACTCCTGAGTCTGTAAGCAATACCCAACCTGAGCCACAAAAGTCTAGGAGAAGTAAACTCATGCTTTAAAAATAAACTAGCATAGCTCAATCTAAAGCTCAAGTTAAATTCTAAACTCAACTTAAGATATTTGACATAGTATGAATCATAAGAGTATCACTAAAGAAGACTAGTTGTAAGATCCAATATTCACAAGTTTTAGTTCAAGCTTTTCATATTTAAGCAAGTTAGCATGGCAAAGCTAAGCTACACATAAAAAAACATAAATAATCTAGCCAAAACTAGCATAAGATATAGCAAGATGTAAATCAAGATATCATGTCATATATGGATAATAATCAAGGCTCCATTTAAATTTTACAATGCAAGTTGTTGAAATTTAAATATACAAAATTATACAATGAATGCAAGAGGGCCAAACTCTCCTTCAAAGCAGGCCGAAAGCACAAATGACCCCAACTCCCCCTCCCCCATAAAGAAGTAAAACGAGAAGAATTAAAAGCCCTAGTGAAAATATTGACGACATGGTGCTCTGACTCCATAAACTGAAGAACAACACCCATTTTCTCTACATGGTCTCTAAGTAAATGGTATCTAATGTCAATCTGATCACCCATCATACTCATCTCGAACTCCCTGCTAATTGTATCTAAAAAAACTGATCACCAAAACTTGAAAGGACCCATCGAAAATTATGTCTTATAAATAAATGTGAATAAGAAGAAAATCACTGCTATGCTTTGGAGTGAATTGGGTTTTATCTACCATTCCCAATTTGAACCTATTCGTAAGCAGAAAACTTTTAAAACTATCATATCAAGGTCTATGGGCTTGTTTCAATCCATATAGGGCTTTAGAGAGTTTGAAGACATGGTTTGGGAATTTAGGATTTCTAAAACCAAGAGGCTGCTTGACATAGATATATTCTTCTATAAAACTATTTAGGAATGTGCTCTTGACATTTATTTAAAATAACTTAAAGTCCTTAGACGCAACAGAAGCTAACAGAATGTGAATGGCTTCTCATTTAGCTACAAGTGCAAAGGTCTCATCAAAATCTAAGCCCTCCACATGAGAGAAACCATGAGCTATAAGCCTAGTCTTGTTGCGAATAACCAACCCATCCTCACTTTGTTTTTAAATACCCATTTTGTACCAATAATATTATGATTAGGAGGAGGTTCAACTAAGGTCTAGACTCTGTTTCTCTTAAAGTTTTCAAGCTCTTCATGCATGGTATTGATCCAAGAGGAATCAGATAAAGCACGGGTAATATCTCTGGGCTCAAAAGACACAATAAAAAGTAGAATAAGTATAAGAATCTAGAGAGATAAACCTAGAGGAGGAGGATCAAGTGAAGTTGGAACCATTGAAGCAGGCTCTCTAACCAACTCAAGAGGCGCAAGAGGAGGGATTGGATCCCCATCCTCCAAGTCGAAGTCATCGACGATGAAAATGCTCTCCTTATCACCATGTACATATGTACCTGCACTGTTGGGTCTAGTGTCAAGACTTGCCTTATCAAAAGTGACTTCACAAGTCTCAATGATTTTATTAGTATCCAAGTTTAAAACATGAAAGCCACGAGAATGAGCAAGATATCCAAGAAAAATACCATCAAAATTTCTATATTCAAATTTATCTAAATTGCCATGTTTGAGAATAAAGCACTTGCAACAAAAAATCTTGAAATGAGATATGTTAGGCTTACGACCAAACATCAACTCATAGAAAGTCTTATGTGTAGACGATCTCAAGAGCACCCTGTTAGACACATAACAAGAGGTGGAAATCACCTCCGTCTAATACCTCCTAGGAGTTGTATGCTCACCTAACATTGTCCTAACCATCTCTATAAGGATCCTATTCTTCCTCTCTATAACCCCATCTACTGGGGAATTCTAGGAGAAGAGAATTGGTGCTCTAGACCTTGCTCAACACGGAGGAGTGCAAATGATGAATTCTTGAATTTAGTGCCGTTATCACTCCTAATAACCCTCAAGGTACTTGAGAGATCAACTGCTGACCTCAACACTAACTCCCTGAAGCAACCAAATACTTCATCCTTCAAAGTAACAAAATACACCCAAGAATACCTAGAGAAGTCATCTACAATGACAAGGACATTGCATTTTCCTCTGCAAACTGAACTCTAGAAGGACTAACTATGTTTAAGTGCAAAAGCTGTCTAGATGCATCAATCATCACCATGGTAAGAGGTGGGTGAGAAGCAGTAACCATCTTACCATGTCCATTGGGTGAGAAAACTATATCCTTACTATTATTAAGCTTAAGCAAACCTCTAATGACATCTAAGCTACTGCCTCCAGTCATGTGATCAAAACCTATGTGACCTAGCCTACAATGCCACAAAACTAGATCAAGAGAGCCGAAGGATACAAGACACCTAGGGATAAAGCTAGAGTAGGCAAGAAAATCAGCACTGAAGGCCTTCTCAAACCTAAAGATCCCAAACACAAGCTCACTAGAGAGTCTAGAATGCTACACTCCCTATTCTTGACTCTCACTTCTAAACCCTCGTTAAGAAGTTGGGAAATAAATAGCATATTAATCTTAGCTTACCTACCAAAGTGATGTCCTTGAGCATGAATTTGTTGTTGACACACACAGTGTCCTTAGCCATCACAGGTCTAGTAGAAGCGTCATTGAATGTGATCAAATTCATCATCGAGTGCACGAGTGAGGGAGGAGAACAAAGGAGAATCTCTGGTCATGTGTTGAGAACACCCAGAGTCAACAAGCCATATATTCTCCTTCTCACTCGTCGGACTTACAAGGCATAAGCAGAAGACATCAATGCTTCAATACTGGGGTTAGGAATGAAAGATTTAGGAATATAGTACTGAGCCACATGATGTTTAGGAATAGCAGTAAAAGCAAGAATAAAATGGTTAGCATAAAAATCATGAGAATATACACAAAAACCAACTAGACCTCTCTAAATCAGCCTAACAAAAGACCAGTACGCCCCCTATCTAGAAGCTACTCAAGGTCTATTCTCACGATATTCTAACTCAAAGTGCTGCCTAGCTCCATCAAAGGAGTCAAATAAATCATCCATGAACCTAAGCCTATATCTAGAAGCACTCAAGACAAGAGGCCTGACTCTAGAGACACTCATTGGTGAAGGCACTTCTCTAATGGACCTCAAAGCATGTATTCTCTCTCTTTCTCATACTTGACCATTCGAAAGCAGAACTTAATAATATAGCTATTCTTCTTGTAGAAAGTACAATGGTACTTGACCTTTTAAGGGGGTCAACCTGCTGAAGTAGATACACCTAACTTGCTAAAAGGGGTTTAGCAAATCTAGTTGACCTAAACATAGTCTTTGAAGGCTCAGGGTGTTTGACCTCAAACTTGCTACTCTTCACAAATCTCACAACATTCATTGGGTAGTTTTTGGAATGCTCTAGGGGGTTGAACCTAGATCTCTTTTCTTCACACTCACCTTAGATTGGTAAAGGGTCGTGTTGATGTTATTTTTCCCACTGGAGAATTTTTCAAGGGTCTTTTAGAGGTAATCATTTTCTTTGATTGGGTCCTCATATGTGGTACATGCAGTGTTCTTGGTTGTTTAAGCATATCTTTCTTTGTGGATAGCTATCTCAAATCTCAAAGCCTCACAAGACACACAAGGGATTTATGCAATTCTACCTAACTGATCCTTAAACTTGAATCTTAAAGTCTCAAGCATCTCATCTGAATTAGTTCCAACTCAGAACAAAATGCACAAGAACTAGAATCAATTACTTTATTAGATAGAGGCATGGATAAGGATTCTTTACATTTGTCCTCAAGTGTCATGTGAGTTTAGAGAAATTTTCACAAAATTCGGTTCTAGGATGAAGAAATATTTTAGTCATCTCTTTTAACTTACATTTATTGTCCTCACAATGAGAGAAAATATGTCCAGGATTGAACTTCAGCAATTCTTTAGTGGCACTATGATATTTTAGTTCAAGCAATGCATAATTTGAGCACGATGAAGCAATATCATCTAAAGTAATAGCATCCATGCAATAGACTTGAGTGTCACTGGTTCATTCAGAGTATCCTTGATTTGCTTGGCAATAAAAGAATGTGCAATTTTAAACATAGCCAACTGTTCATTCAAACACAAGCAAGATTAATAGTTTTTAGCATCAGGAATTATGGATTGAGCCTAACAATTTCTAGATACAAGTTGTCGATCATAAAATCCTAATTCTTGGTTATCATAACTTGTTTCTTCAAATCTTGTTTAGTTTCAACAAGAAAACACTTTATATCTTGAGCCAAAGAACATACCTCGTCAAGATCACTGTAGATATCATAATTGTTAGAAGTGTAAACATCGATGATGCTGCTCCAGGAGTTATCCTCGTTGTCCTCTGTTCTCGAGTCCACATCACTCATGTTGACGTTCTCAAGAGCGGGAAGAACCCGGCTGATGAACTTGCAGTAATTGGGCTTCTTGGGCTCCATGTCACGAGCTTGAGGACATCTTCAAGTGTCCTTCTCCTCCCTACCCTTCAGCTTAGGGCACTTGGCCCGAATGTGGTTCAGCTCACCACACTCGAAGCAAATGAAAGGACTGCCCCTTTTTATGTTCCTTACCTTGTGATAAGCACTTGTGAATTTGATAGATAGGAGTGCTAAGTCATCCTCAGAAAGCCTCTCTTGCTGCTCATCACTCAGGGATTTCAAAGTGGATACTGAAAACCCAGAAGAACCAAAGTCTAAAGGACTAGAAGAGTTACTCTGAGTAGGGTCGATTACAAGAGCCATCGACTTCATCTTGGGAAGACATGAGATGAAATCAATCTCATGCATATTCAATCTCGAGTAGAGCTTACCTAGGGTAAGCTCACTCATAACAGTGTTGTCATTGATGGAAGTAATCTTCATCCTCCAAACTTGCACATCAGCAGTTGGTGTGCATTCTCATAGTCAAAATAAGTCAGGCCAACAGCACGCAAGTTATGGATAATCTTGGTAAATCTTTCAAACATCTCATCCAAAGATTTACTAGGCTTTTGCTTGATCTTATAGTATTATTTCTTGAGTTGGTTGTCTAACTTTGTTGATCGTGGTAGAGCCCTCATGGTAGTTAACGAGGGTCTTCTCTGACCTCATGAGTAGATGCCAAATGAGCTATTCATTCAAACTCTGATAGAATAAGCCCTTGAATCAGAATGTTTCATGCCTGACTATTTGCCTGCACATCAAGAGTACTTACCAAAGTGACATGATCATTGATAGGTATAACGTAAAGATTCTTGACTTTTTCCCCAGATTAAATGCCCTTGGGCTTCGATGTAAGTGGACATTCAAGCCTTTCAACTAGACAAGTCAACTCCATCGAAGACAGGTGGCTTGGTAGAATACATGTTGGATGCCATGGCTCTAAAACTAGTTAATATCTATCAAGAAGAGTAACCAGGCTCTGATACCACTTGTAGCACTGCAATGGTAACAAAGTTGGGTGAATGGTGCCATATTATTTTCCCCCAAGTATTCACAAATTCTTCACTTTAGTAGTTGCAGAGTTATGAAGACCAGAATTGAAAGCCTAGAAACAACACAACAACCTCAAACACCCAAGAGGGGCAACTTTTAGCACCTCACTGATCTGACCGTCACAAGGGGTGTGGTTTGACTGGCGTGCACCCAGTGGTTTGACTAGTGGCTAGTCTAACTGGTTTGACCATCGTGGTTTGACCAGTGGTTGATTCGATCGGACTTAGGAGCGGTCTGATTGCTCCCTTGTTTTCAGAACAAAAGATCTATGTTGGACCATGTGGCTAGGTCTAGAATATTTGCGATGATAAATAATTGACAATATTGCTTATTGATGTTATTTGAGGCGTGTGGCATGTATAGACTCATGTTGGTCAAGTTAGAAAAAACTTGTACTGGGAAAAGATGTTGCTTTGGTCTTTATATGTGCAGGGTAAATCAGAGGCAATCGTGGTGTCCTTTATTTGTTGGAAATGGATAGGAACTCATTTGGGCCCTAGATTATAAATATAGATGGGGTTAGGTGCTAACCCTAAGGCTGAGAGATACAATTTTCACGCTAAGGTTTGAGAGATGCCAGGAGGGCACTTTGTAGCCACAAACATGACCTAGTAATAAAAATAGATCTATTAAGACGAAAAGGTGAGCAACGGTAGCGTATCTCATTCCTATTCCGAGGACATCATCGACCTTGTTTTTCTTCCTTGATCCATGCACGTGCCGCTGCGCCTGCCTGAGCAGGGACAGCCACGCGGTGCATCATACGTGAAGAAAGCAAACATGCTGTGAATGGCTTGCTACTGAGGCATGTGTCACATCAAGGCAGAAGGCAGTGGACCTCGTTGTTTCTTTTGCATGAAAGCAGAGGTGTCCTGAGGCGTACAGGTGATCAGCAAGTGGCATCATGCAACAAATTCTTTGTTTACTATAGTAACAACACTGTAGCTACAATACCGATCAAAAAAATTTCCTTTTTCCATTTTATTGTCTTTTGTTTTGTTTCTATTTTTACTATGATGGCAGGTTGGACAATCAAAAGATAGTAGATTTGAGGAAAGAAAAGCTTCTGCTACGGATTACAATCAATCGCCCCCTCTGATTGTCATCGATAATCCTACCATCTGCCTAAGTCAAGACCAAGAATGGTACAACTTCAAAAATCCTTAACTAAAAGAGATGAAACTTTTCACACACATTATTTAGAGTTTTAAAAACATATTCCATCCAAAAATCATACGGATCCTTATCACAGTTTTAACCTTTCTCAGAGATAAGTAAGATTGCACCAAAACTGGAAAAACTCTAAAATCTTGAGATATGACTTGCTCGTGGGTAGAGAATAGTCAAGATGACTATAGATGAGTTTTCATATATCACAACAAGCTATTTCTCACAAAGACTCAAAGCAAAAACCCTAGGAGCAAGAAATCTCAAAATGAGTTCAAATATAAGCAAAACCAAGCAACTTCGGAATCTTGCAAGTCTTAGTGCCCAGATGGATATGATTTGATCTCCATAAGTCATCTCCATCACTTACACATCCTTGGTACAAAACAAGATTAAGAATGGGAGAGAAAAGATCAAAACTAATAAGAACATGAGTAAATCAATTAAAACAAGAAGAAACTATGAGTGATAAACAACGTTGATCTATTAATAGTTGATGATGAAGGTTTTATAGCTACTCCATATGGAGGAAAAAATAGTATACCATAACACTCACTCTTCTTTAACCCTAACCCTAGAACTTAAGATTAAGATGGTTGGAATGGCTGGATGGTTGACTTGTAAGCTTCCATCCTCAACGCATTAAATAATAAGGCAACCAGCCCATATTTAATCTAATGGATACTCTCTACTAACATATTTGGAGGAAATCCATTAACCCTATATAACACGGGTTTTACTTACACACTTAATTCATACATGCTTTTCAAAGCATATAAGCATGAATCTGCTAAGTCAAAAACATTTGATCCACTTGATCTCCACAACATATCCTTGACCTAAACCCCCTCAAGCACTGCAATATTGATCCTCCTGGTTTTTGGTATTTGACCGCTTTACTAGCATACCTTTCCTTGATCTGGTCACTTCCATAGCTTGCAAGCAATCATCATGCTTACCACATGTAAGTGCATCTATGGCTTATCACGTATCAGTAAGTCTCACTTGTTCCAATTTCACTGGACCACTCCTCATTTGAATCAACCAAGCCACTTGGTATAACCCGTCACTTGTACCTTCCCTTCAATATTTTTCGCATTTCTTATGCCATGCTTGAGCTCAACCATCTTACTCGGCATCGTTGACTGTTTTGAGCCTCAGCTCCTCCAAAAGTGTAGCCCCGATCCTCATGATTAATCATGACTAACTCCAAGCTTCCCTATACATCCAAAGACAAAAAAATTATTTTTTGACACAAGTTCTTCACAACATGACATACTTTAGCTAAATCATGTTTCATGCAATATAAATATAGTGATCAAATATAATTCAATTAAACCAAAGACATATTTTCCAAAATCATAGAACAACCCATGAGACAAACCTCAGGACCGATCTGACCGCCAATCAGTGCAAAACAACCATCTCTGAAAAATACAGCCGCCATTAAAACTCCGGTCATACCGCCCGGCGGTCTGATAGGCAGCACCCAGCGGTCAGATTGGTTTCGTTGATAGAAACCTCTGAAAAATATAAACTATGCAAAATTTTAATTTCAAATATATGAATTTGACAATGATGGCCGGCGAAAAATGGGCAACGCACTGGCAGGTGCTATATCCAGGAAGGACCAACCCTCTTGTATGGCAATAATTTATTCGCATCTTTAGTACTAGCTATTGATCTGAAGCTCTTGGACATTGTAGATCCCTAGCTTCCAGAAGTAAAAATGGGTCCAATGTAACTAATCAAGAATTGGCAAGACAAAGTAGCAAATTAATCTAAACAAAGCCAAGTTCGACCTGATTTATGATGGGTTAAAAAATTGACTCCGGGCTACGGTTAGATACCACCAACGTCAACCACTCAGCCTATCCTAGGCTCTTACATGGCTACCGGCTATCTATACTACTGTATAAAAAAAGGTTGTTTATATCTTTGGCATGTACTCAATAATATACACAAAGATTTAAAGTAACTACTATGGATCTATTCTTTTTAGCTGAGGCATATGGCTTTTAGTTGCGGCTTATGGTTTTTGTGCTGTTCATGCGAGAGATTACAGAGTAACAGAAACTCACATGCGGTTTTTACCGATATAAATGAAGTTGGTACAGTATGTACTATAATTAACTAGTAGACCCCATTTTGAAAAGACATTCCGTTTAAAAGCTAGTTATTATAGAAAAGTTAAAAACATAAATCAAAAGCTAAAAATGAACAAGGCATGTTATGCTGACACTATTATATTGAATTGTGGCCTTTACTTGAATCAAGAGAAAAGCATGTTAGCTCTACTTCTAGAATTTTTTTTATTTGATCCTATTGTGTTATCTTAATTTCAAAATCAGTTCCATACAATATGAAATCGCAAATCTAATCTCTTTACTGAGCGCAAAAGAACCAGCGACCAATGCGTGGCTCCTACCGCGCCACTTGACCGTAGCAGCATCCGGCAGCGCGATAGCACCCCCCCCAACACAACACGGTTTGGCCACAGTTTGGCCGGACGTGGTAGGTGGTAGGGCCTATGAAGCTGTCATGCCACCCAACCGAGGCAGAGGCGTGGCACCATGGCCCCCATGGCACACATCTCACTTGTTTCAAGATTCATGTCCCTTTAAAATTAAGGAACATAGAAGCACTTTCGAGCATGCGAGTAGTCTCTTCTCACTTATCATCAAAACCGAGGATGCATGGAGTTATCTCTCTCATGGCTCTATGGATGTGCGCTTTTATGTTGTTCTCATGAAAGAGCTCGAACCATCACACTTAAACTTTTTTAGTTGTATCAACGTAGCACTTGGGGCTATGGTGCCACGCCTCTCTAGTGTGGCACCTCCCCTGGCCCTACCACGGTCGGGTGGCATGGCACCTTCGTGGTCCCATTACCTGCCGCATCTGGCCAAACTATGTTGCACTAGGGCGCTGCCGATTGCTACCACGGTCGGGTGGCGTGGTAGGAGCTACGCGTAGGCAGCTGGTTCTTTCATACTCAGTAAGTGGGTTAGATTTGTAATTTTATGTCATATGAGGTTAGTTTTAAAATTAAGGTGTCACAATAAAATCAATTAAAAAAGAATTCCTTACGCCTCTCGCTGTTTTTCTTCAGATCTGCATGGCCCCCTCACCACTACTCTGGCATCAGCGAGAGGGGAGGACCACCACCCTGGTGACCTTGTATTTCCTTTTGTTTTTTGTGCTGCTTTATCTTGCTGCTGCTTCTTCTTAAGTTCTTTTCCTTTTTATTGGTTTTAGTTGCCGTTGCTTTCCATCTACTTTGTGGGATGTGGCTTTTCCTCAGTAGCATGGGTTTCGTGCCTCGTCGCCATTTGGGCTTCTTGCCCAATTTGCCGCTCACCTCTGCGACTACGACCGCCATCGTCGATCTCTCCGGGAAAATACAGTGTCCTTGTTCTTTGGTTTTGTTGAGTATTATCCCATAATTCAACAAATAAAGTTTAATCAAAAAAGAGCTTTTAGATCTGAGGAAGATAAGGTTCATACAAACAATTATCTTCTTACCTCGCCAAATTTGAGTAAGGCGACAACTATCGATGATGTCGATCAAGAATCTTATCGGGAGCAATAGAGGCCTTTTTTCGGCTATGGTTGTACGACGTCCCTCTTTGGAGAGCAACGCCTTACGGCAGCTCTGTCGAAGCTACACGTCCTACACTGACGAAGATCTTCAGCGACAACCCGTTATCGTAGTCTACATCAACAATATGAGACGGTTATCGGTCAAACTCTCCTACTCAGCGCTCTCGTCTCCGATTGGAGACACCGTCGAGTCTCGCCGGAGCGTCCTCCGGTCCCCGTTCCTCAGCCACATCGGGAGCCATGTGCAAGAGACTCGCATTCCACGTCTGCACTGCTAATCGCTATCGGTGGAATGATTATCCTTCAATTTTCTCTCTTTCCAAAGGGTATTTATGTAATTTTTGGATGCTGGTACTCAATTTTACCTTAGATTAACGGGGCCGCCCGCTTAGGGGCACATAATTACCTTCAGAAAGAAAAGCTCCACTTGTAGGCCTGTTCTTTTTTACTACGGTTTATAACTTTTAGTTATGGTTTGTACCTTTTGGACTATTTATACGAGAGATTATAGAGTAATAAAAACTCATGTGTGGTTTTTGCTGATATAAATGGAGTCAGCAAAGTATGTACTACAATTAACTAGTAGACCCTATCTTTAAAAAAATACTCCGTTTAAAAGCTAGTTACTGTAGAAAAACCGAAAATCAGTTTTAGAAGCTGAAAAGAACAAAGCCACATGTATGTGCTGGTATCACTTGATGCCGTTGAATAATGCTATGTTCTTTGTAGCTTTTGCTTTTAGATTTTAGTTTCTTTAAAAGTTAAAAAATCAAAAGTCAAAACATAGTAACTTTTTAAAGTAAATTATCTAAACAAACTCTTAGAAATAAAACTAAATATATCATCTATAGATGTCTTCATCACCAACTACCATATTAAAAAAATTACCAGCCACGATAAAAAGAAGAACACGGTACTTTTCCGCCGTACAACTCGCGCCGGGTTTTTCCCGTCCCCACATAACACCCGCAACACCGGGCCGTTTCCCGGAGCTACAGTACCCTTCACAGTGTGTGCCGACACCTGCACAGTCCACGAAGCTACAACGTACCCAGATGTGAGTACATGCGTATTTCCAACTTGCTGCGGAATACAACTCGTTTTTTTCTTTTCTTTTCTTTTCTTTTTTCACACAGATTACTGTAAAACCAAAGCAAGAGAATAAAAAAACAGAGTTCTTTTGGAGAGAATTTTTTGTTTTTTAATAGGGCTTTTGGAGAGAAACGAGCTTCTCTAAATTTTGTTACTCGCAAACAAGATTTAAAAAAATCAACCCGTGTGCAGTCATGCCAAAATATCCGGTACATTATTCTCAGCCAATATCCGGTACATTATTCTCAGCCAAAGAACACTGACATGGTATGCATGAATGCTATAACTTTTCAGTACATCTCCAATGATCGATCGAATGGCAGTAAACAGAATTGTTCTTTTCAGTTTCCTTGGAACGCATTGTTCCGACGCATTAATCTGACATGATGCATGAATCCCTCACGCGCTACTTTTAACTTGTTGGAGGTGGCTGATGGAGCATGACGAGGTGCGTGTACGCATATCGTGCAGCTTGCCAGAATTTGTACGAGATGGATCATGCACAAGTGCTAGCTTTTGACATATATGCTATATTGCTATTATTGGTGGTGTCATGAATAATCCTGATGCACAAGACAGGGCATGAAAGAATTCGATGCCACAAGCCCGTTTCAGTGCGTTACAAATGAAACACATCGTTAAAGGTTCCGCTCAAAAGTACCGTGGCTTTGACAGTAAGTTTTTGTTTTTAGCTATAATAACAGATGTTAGTTTTTTTATATTTAATTAAAAGATAATAAATAAAAAGTAGGTAAAATAAAAAATATCGTTATATCTCTATAGATAATATAAAGAAGAAGAAAAAGAGAGAAAAACCGTATTAAAAAGAGAGATAATTTTTTAGTAGCGCTCAAAAATTGAACTTTAGTTGTCGGCAGAGCGCAAGGCTCTTCACCGTGTGATCGTGGCGTCGTGGGATCAAACCCCACGGTGGGTGCTGATTCTTATGTTTCTTTTTTTTTTTTTTTGCAGTGCACTGTATTGTTCAGCAATCCTCATTGGTCAGCCTTGATGCTATTCTGCATTATTGATCAATCTTGGTGCTACGCATCAACGCATGGCATTTAGGCCAGTCTCAGTGGAGGTTTTATGTCTCAGTTTTCAACATATTCATATTTTAGAAACAGTGCAGAAGAGTTTCATTCCTATGAAACTCTCTCTGCTCCTATGAAATTTTTATCATCTCTCTCTTCATCAATACAATGTCATGTCAGCGTATTTAAAACCTATGAAACTCCATAAAACCCCACTAAGACTGGCCTTATAAACTGCATTTGGCCCAAAGATATTGTTAAATCCAAACTCTCTCTCTCTCTCTCTCTCGTTCGTCATGGGCTGGACACAATGAATGGTGCATTTCCATGTCGCCGAGGTACGCGACGTTAGAATTGGGCCGAGTTGGCCAGTAGCCTCAGATGCAATTGCAACAGATTGGCTAAACAGGCCGGCCGCGGGCGACAGGGGTAGGCAGACTGCCATTCGGGCTTCGGCCGCGCAAGGTTAGCCTAATTACATACATACATATTGGACACAGAAATGAAACACCATAGTGCGTAGGTATCATAATTTTAAATACACGAATTTAACCTGAATTCAGATATATTTTTTAAAAGTATCAATTTTAAGGTATATATATATCCATCTATAACAATTCAAATGAAACGTATACCTTTAAAAAATACATTCAATTTCAAAGTTTCAAATGAATTTAGATCACATACTTTGCGCATATATATATAGGGGAAATTGACTATAGGACACTGCAAATTATCACTATTTACCAACAGACATTCAAAAAAATATGATTACGCCAGAATACACTGTAAAAATGTGTAATTTTGTTGTAGGACACTGAGGGCAATATTATATCATTTTGGGCCAAAAGGGAGAGAAAACACACGAATATTGTCCCGAGGTTCGCCGGGATAAGCCGAGTGGTGGCAGGAACAAGGGACGGAGCAAACCAATGACTCAAGGCACTAAAACTCGATTCCTTTTAATGGGAGCACATACAGGTGGCTATAAACATACTGAGAGGGCGGCGGAGCTTGGGGATGTCTCAATTATGCTGGTGACGATAGGGTTGAGCGGCGATGAAGTGCACACTGGGGAAGCTCGCCGATGAGGATGGGTGAGCCTGGCGGTGGTCGACATGGCCTTGTGGTCTCCCGATGATGCTCCTACTACAAGCAATCGGCAAACGGGGCGACGAGCAGCCAGAATTGCTCTGGGGTAGTTCACCAGAGACGGAGGAGAAGTAGGAGCTTAGGAGGCTAGGGCTCAATTGGTTGCAACGGGCGATGGGTGAGGAGGCCAGGAGGCAAAGGAGTGGCTTTATAGAGGTAGAGGAGAGGCATGGCACTGTCGCACCATGAGGCATTGCCTCGACCGCATCAACGGCGCCAGCAGAGATTCGGGACAGGGCAAACTGGGTTTGTGCAGCGTCTCCCTTGGGTGGATACTCGGGCATCGTTGCGGAGGACCCCCATCCGTTGCCATTGTAGGCAAGGCTGTGGTGACCGATGAGATGGGCATCACCATCGATCACCGTGGTGGCTGCCTCAGCCGCCTTACACCACTGCTCAGTCTGCACACGTAGGCGCCGCATCTCGCCTTCCAGCGCCTCTCGCGTAGCCTTGGATGCCCTCAGCTGCTTGCCCATTTGGGCCTCCCGCACCGAACGTGGCTTCCCTGTCGAAGCCAATGTAGTCATTACAAGCAGGAAGGCGTGGTCATTACGAGTATGCAACGTGGTCACAACTCATGTAGCATGGTCGTAACCATCATCGGAGTACGCGTTCGGAGGTTACAGGTACATGAGCAAGTGGTCGAAGCCAATAGAGTGTTTCCACCTAGGAGAGAACAGGGAAGGGAATAGGCAAAGGAAACAGGGAAGTCGCGTGTCATGCTCTCCTTCAGGTCCTTCTCTATCCTGGGGAAAAATTGATAATTCGCATGCTTTCTCTCTCCCCTCTGGCCCAAAAATGATTTAATAGTGCTCTCGGTGTCCTACAGCAAAATTACACATTTTTACAGTGTGTTCTGGTGTAACCATGTTTTCTAGATGTCTGTTGGCAAATGGTGATAATTTGCAGTGTCCTGTAGCCAATTTCTCCATACACACACACACATACGTATAGTATACTACTCCGAGTGTAGCTACTCCCTATGCCATATCTCGCAAAGTAGAGAGTATCTCGCACAACGGAGGATATGTACGTATAATATATAAGTATATAAGACCATCTAGGTGTTGGAAATATGCCCTAGAGGCAATCATAGAGATGATGATATTTCGTTGTATCCATGATTTAATAAATGTTCCTTGAATATTGCCTTTGTGTTGATTAACAAGTATGTGACTTGTTTGTGAAACTCTTTACTTGTATGGTTATTCTAAAGTTGTCCCTAGTCGAAGTTCATGTGTGGACACACGTGAATAATGGATTAGCACATGTATCGGTTGATGACCATGTTTCACAGGTCATAGACATGGAGATGTCAAACCAATAATGTGGACACATGTTTAGAACATGGGGTTGGACCGACCCAACATGAGACATAACAATTATACTTATGGTTCTCTCTACACAATGTGTACGCCTTGTCCTTAGACCCGAGATTGTCGCATGTACTTGAGATGTGAATCGACCTACTTAGGGGCTATCAAACGCTACTCGTAACTAGGTAGTTATAAAGGTAGCTTTGGGTTTTGTCATGAAGCATCTTTGCGAGGCATGGTCGATCGAGATGGGATTTGCCCTCTCACGAGAGAGATATCTCTGGGCCTCGAGTGATCGGATCCGAAATGCATGGCCATGCTACTTAAGGTTAAGAGTTAACCTAGTAAGGGATTCCGGATCACAGGATCGAGAAAGAGTGGTCAGCTTGGAGCTCGACCAAATATCGTGAGGCAAAGGGATTGGCATGTACATAAAGTTGTGATGGTTCGTCCGATATGATCTTTGTGTATGTTTAGGAGTTGGCACGTCTTGCTAGAGACCGCTACCAACTATTGACCAAGTATGTGTACTCGCGTCATGTCTAAACATACGTGAATCTATAGGGTCACACTCTTAAGGGCTGAAGCCTAATTCGGATTGGATCCGAATTAGACTGGGCATTGAGTCCTAATGGGCCTCTATTCGTAGAAGCCCATTGTAAGGACGTCTATAAAAGGAGGGCAAGGGGCACAGGATTAAGGGATGAGTTTTTCGTGACTTCCTCAAACCCTGGCCGCCACCCCTCCCACGCCCAAGTCGCTCGCGCGGATCTAGTAGTCCGGCGTGCGTCGCTTCCTCCCGCACGAGTGGATACCTGTGGAGGCGTTGCATCTGTAGCATTTGGACGAACCGCAAGAGAGGATCTGTACGTTGGACGCCGCGACGAGGACGAGGAAGTAGTACGACTACTCTACCCCGACGTCTTTGCATCGGCGAGTACGACTACTCTACCCCGACGTGCTGCATCAATTCCGCACCTGCGCGTCTAGTGGTAATTCCGTGATCTATAACTGCAGTGATCTTGGTTTACGGGTAAAATTTTTATTAATTTGCGCTAGCGTAGCCTACCCGTAGCTCTACACTAGGTGGTATATATTTTTTTTAAGGTGGTATGCATAGTTTTTTTAACATACTCCTTTTCATATATGAATATAAAGGTATTAGCAAAATATGCCTAAAACTATGTGCCCCTTACAATTTGTTAATGTGGTTAGCATTGGAGTATCTTATAATTATTGTATATCTAAAGTTACAAAGGAGTATGTCATTTAGGTGGCATATCATGGGTGGGAGTAATAACACTTGGGAGTAGAATGTATGTTTCATACACACACATATGTATATATACACATACATATATATATACATATATACACGGGAGCATATATAGTGTCAAAGGACTAATTAGTGCTAAAGTGCTAAAACTTCTCTAGAGCTATCCGATCTGGCCTGTACGGCTTGGATCGAGGAGGGTGGAATCCTCCCACCTCACTTAATCAATCTTTTACAAAACTTCCACATAGATTATTTTTTCACCAATAACCCCCTCAGCCATCTCTCTCTCCCCCTTTGTTTCTTCCCCAATCCACGTAGTGTTGCCCCTCTCCCTCTCGCCTCCCACCCCGGCCTCTCCCGGCCCCCGGCGGTGCCCCCTCGACCCTCGGCGACACCGCCCCCTCCATCACCGTGCCACCGCCCAGCAAGAGGTCAAGAGCCTCCTCAAGCGCATCGATGAGGGAAACCGGTCCATCGGTGGACTCACCCCCGTCACCAAGGCATATGACATTCCAGGTCCGTACTCCCTCCGTCCTAACGCCCACCACCACCTTCATTATTCATCCATCCTATTACATTGGATTGGATTGTTATTCTAACCCTAATAATTCCTTGGAAATTTCACTCTTAATCAATCTCCTATCCCTGAAATTCTTAATTAAGTAGTAGGGGGTATATGGTTTGTTGAAGGAAATAAATATAGAGATTCTTCATCCGATTTATTGTGTTAGGAATGCCGATATTTTTCTTCTTTAGTGGATAAATTGGCTGTATGTTGGAAAATTAGTTTTGACTGGTGGTAGCTGTGAGTGAAAGTGCACCATTCATGTTCTTTGCCTCAAATGCCCCCTAGTCTTGTTCCAGTCAGATTGTCAACTTGTCATACGAAGATGGCCTACTTAATGCATGGTGGAGTTGTTTTTGGTCTAAACTCTAAGAAAGTACAAAAAATTTCAGATTTTTGTCCTAAGACTTATGAATGCCCCTAGTATCCCTTATCCACAATTTGGTTATTCCTTACTGGAATTGTTTCTTGTGGAGACACGTGATAATCAACTAGCTATCCAATTGTATATGTTAATCTAACTCCTTAATCAGTGTATCACCCTCCATAATTTGTGAGTATGTGTAGCAACTAATAATATATTTTGTCCATTAGTATTCTCAAATTTGTTATAGTCTTATTGACTCCTAAATCAATTGGAATTGGCATATGCAGAAAAACACAATTTGCAAATTTGCAGTTGACATGTATTGCTTACGGTGTAGATTTTTGGTCTTTCTTTTGATGTTTTTATCCAAGAAAAATGCTCTATTATCTTGGTGCTTATGCTAGTTTATGTGCTTTGCAGGTTTGTCAAAAATCTAAATGGTGGTGAACAAAAGCTTATGCCACTTCAAATCGGTAGCTCTAGTATTGTCACAAAGAAGAAAAACACTATTGAAGACCAACCCATAGTCCCAAAGAGTAGATAAAATTTAGAGAACTTGAGATAAACTATTACCAGTAGCTACATACTCTGCCTCAGCAATAAACTACGTAACAGAGAACTGCTTCCTAGATGACCAAGCAAAAAGAGACGTGCCTAGGAGATGACAAATGCCAGAATTACTCTTCCTCTCTACTTTACACCCCGTAAAATTAGTATCGGAAAAAAGCATGAACAGAGAGTGCAGAATCAGAAGAATACTAGAGTCCAAAGTCAAGAGTGTCCTAAATGTATCTGAAGATGCGACGCACTGCTTGATGATGTGACACATCTATTCCCCGGTCATTTATAGTATTACCTTTAGATATTTAATATCAATGGCAGTAAACCTAAATTTAGAAATGAAATTGATGGATGTGGTAACAGCATACCTTTATGGAAACCTGGATTCAGACATTTATATGAAGGTGCCTGAAGGCATCCCTGCCCCGAACCAAGACAACAAATAGAAGCTTGTACAGTGTGAAACTCATAAAATCATTGTATGAACTTTAGCAATCAGGCAGGATGTGGTATAATCGCTTAAGCGACTTCCTATGCAAGAAAAGCTACAAAAACAATGAGGATTGTCCCTCTACATGAACAATGAGGATTGTCCCTGTGTATTTATACGACGATCCCAAAATGGATTTTGTATAATCTCAGTGTATGTAGATGATCTGAATATCATCAGAACCTTAGAAAATATAAAGGAAGCAAGTTCTTACTTCGAGTCAGAATTTGAAATGAAAGATTTGGATAAAATCAAATACTGCTTAGACTTACAGCTTGAGCATGTCTCGGAAGGAATATTAGTACATCAATTTGCATACACTTAAAAGGTGTTAGAAAGATTTGACTTTGAAAAGACATATCCTTCAAAAGTGCCAATGGTCGGACGATCTTTACAGCAAGACAAGGATCCGTACCGACCTAGAGAAGAGGGAGAGGAAGTCCTAGGATCGGAATTTCTATACTTAAGTGCAGTAGGAGCACTTATATATTTTGCAAACTGCACTAGACCAGATATTACATTTGCCGTAAATCTATTAGCAAAGTATAGTGCAGAACCTACTAAAGGCATTGGCAGGGAATAAATGACATTTTTCGATACCTCTAAGGAAGCAAAGATCTTGGACTATTCTATAGAAAGAACTAAGACTTGAATATGACAGGCTATGCAGATGTCGGGTATCTGTCGAACCCGCATACCGCTAGGTCACAAACATGTTATGTATTCATATGTGGTGGGACTGTAATTTCATGTAAATCGTCTAAGCAAAGTATTGTATCGATTTCGATAAACCACTCGAAAATCATAGCACTATATGAAGCCACACAAGAATATGCTTGGCTTCGACGAACGGTTCATCACATCCAGCAGTCATGTAGATTAAACATCATACAAATTCCCACAATTATCTATGGAGATAATGCAGCTTGTGTTGCACAAGTGCAAACGGGATACGTGAAGAGTCATCTTACAAAGCACATTAACCATAAGTTCTTCTATGCTCATGAATTGTAAAATATAGATGAAATTAAGATATTGCATACTAAGTCATATAAGAATCTTGCACATTTATTCACTAAGTCGCTTCCAACATCTAATTTTGAAAGATGTGTACATAGAATTAGAATGATGAGACTTAGAGGAGTGCAGAATTCAGGGGAAGACTCTTCACGAGCTCACTATTAAAACTTGATCACGAAGATCGAGTACCCAAAGAATAAATCTTGTAGATTAAATGAAATTGGATGGATTGCACTCTTTTTTCCTTGACGAGTTTTCCGAAAGTTTCTCAGCCAAGGTTTTTAATGAGGCAATACGTGCAACACAACATAACATATATCATGTACTCTTTTTTCAAAATTTTTTCACAAGGTTTTATGTAGTTTTGATAAGGCATAAACGTGTCGGATGGGTGCTCAAGGGGAAGTGTTGGGAAACCTGGGTCTAGGCTTGAGGCCTTAGCCCATGGTGAGTATCTCACCTTATAGTCTATATATACGGAGTCCCATTGGCTATCATCAGGGGCGGAGCTGCATGGGCTTGAGGGGGTTCCCAGGAACCCGGGTCCAAAAAAATTTTAGTTATTACTAGTAAACATTCACCCTTTGTGTATCCCCTTGGCCCAATATGGTGTACCCCTAGCCCAACAAACACCCTCACTCGCCCCTGTCCAGCCCATTCTCCCACCATCCTATGCTCTCACGCGTGGCCCGTTGCACCCCCCTCCGTTTTGCTCTAGCTCCTTCGCTGGCTATCATCTTGTACTTGTGAAGAAAAAACAATAAAGAAAGGAGTTCTCTCCCTATCTCTGTGTGTTCAATCTTGTATTTCTTGCATTACTCTGTACTTGATCTATCTATTTTACATATGAGGAATCGATCGGACTGAACTTGTCAGCGATGATTTTTCAATAGTTTTCATTGGAAGTTTTGTTCACATGTACTTGTCACTTATTACCTGTTATTTATTTTAAAACTATTTCCTAAAATACCTGTATTAACTTAACTACTGCAAACCACTTTACTTCATTGTTGTTTTTTTTGTGTGTGCGCGCTTGGTATTTTTAGACGGTATTGCTATGTAATCTTATCGAAGCCACTAGACTCATAGGCGCGGCGGCACGCCGCGCCAGCAACCGTGTGTACCGAAGTAAAAGAGGCGATAAAAAACTACCAGGGACCTTTTCACGAGAAAAAAGGACCTTGACGTAATTTCGGGAAAATACAGGCAAACCGCGGGGCGCTATCCTGCGAAGTATAAAAAATTCCGGTAAAGTGGAGGGTTGTTTTCGCAAAAAAATTTTTAAAAAAACTGCCAGGGGCCTTTTCGCGAGGAAAAAGGACCTTGACGTAATTTCGGGAAAATACAAGCAAACCGCGGGGCGCTATCATGCAAAGTACACGAAATTTCGGTAAAGTAGAGGGGTGTTTTCGCAAAAAAAAATTTTATTAAAAAAACTTCCAGGGACCTGTTCGCGAGGAAAAAGGACCTTTACGTAATTTCCGAAAAATAGAAGGAAAACACCTCCCCTGGCCGTACAGAAATTGCCCGCCGCGCCACGGACGCGGGCGAGGGGCGACGTGGCGGGGGTGGTCGCGCTGCGTTTCCCCCTGGCGTAATAGGGGGATTATGACTTCCTTGATTTGCTTACTTTGGTCAAAAGTGACAAGCATTGGCAAACTCAGGAGCCCTATTATTTGCTGGTTGTGAACTTTTTTTTTAACTTTTTGAGAAAAGCTCTTATAAAATAATTGGAGTGAAAAACGCAACGCATACTAGAATTATGTTTTGAATGGGTGTATATACTAATACCCATATGGGCCTGTTTTTTAACAGCTCTAAAAGCGGCTTTTAGCTTTTGCTACAGTGCCTAACTTTCAAACGAAATATTTTCTCAAGACAATGTCTACATATTAATTGTAGTACACGTTAAAAGCCCAACATCTGTATCAACTAAAATCACAAGCGAGTATCTTTCTCCATAATCTCAATCACAAACAATTAAAATTTAAAAATTTCAGCCAAAAGATATAAACCTCAGCCATATCAAACAGGCCTAGGTCTATCGAGCAACTCTCTAAGAGCATCTCCAACAGTGACAAGTCAGCTAGCTCATAGCAGTACACATCAGTAATAGTCCTACGTGGAAGAAAGAGAAACGTGAAAACCAAACCAACTAGCGTCGGATCTTGAGCTAGTCTCGCTCAAAAATCGAGAACGGATGAGCCAGCCTTTATCACCATAAGCCAACTTAAGAGATAGTGTACAGGGAAGCTGGCTTTTAATGTGCTATCTCTTATCTGAGGTGGCAAACTATGAGCTAGTTAGTTGGCTCAACCATTGGAGATGCTCTAAAAAAAGTCTATCGAGTAGTTTACATCTCATTTCATCGGGTAAATGATGTCATAATTCTTTTCACGAGATTAAGAAAATGACAAGAAATGTTCCTATGCCGTGTAGTAATAACTAGGGATGGCAATTGTGCCTGTTTACCCGTGTACCCGTGGGTAAATACCCTAATAGAGTCGGGTATGGGGTGCATTCTTTACCCACGGGTAGGAAAATGGAGAAAAATCTCTGCCCATCGGGTAAACGGGTACGGGTATGGGTTAGCTCTACCCGTACCCATCTCGCCCGTTTACCCGTGAAATAGACTGACAAGTGGGCCCCTAAAATAAAAAACCCTAAGTCCCTAACTCTCCCCGCCACACGCCCAGAAGCTTCTTCGCCCGCCGCCCCCCTCGGCCCCTCTCGCACTCTCCTCCTTCGCTCAGATCCCCTCATGCCCGCCTCCTCGCTCGCCTCGCCGCGCGCCTGCGCCCGCTTCGCCTCGGCGCCTCGCCTCGCCAGATCCGCCGCCTCGCTTCCCCCGGCCGCGGCCTCCTCCCGCCCAGATCCGTCTCCTCCTCGTCGCTCGCCTCGCCACGCGCCTGCGCGCGCGCGCGCAGCGCTCCGCCTCGCCCAGATCCGCGCCTCGCTTTCTACCCGGCCGCGGCCACCTCCTCCGCCCTGATCCGTCTCCTCCTCCTCCTCCTCGCCCGCCTCGCCCGCCGCCCTGCGCCCCGCTCACCTCAGCGCCTTCGCCTCGCCCAGATCCGCCGCCTCTGCCCCCACCCGGCCGCCAGCCTCCTCCTCCGCCCCAGATCCGTCTCCTCCTCGCTCGCCTCGCCCGCCGGCATCGCTGAGGGGCTCGCGCGGCGGGGCCACCGCGCCGTAACCTTCGACATGCGCGGCGTCAGGCGGTCCACCGGCCACGCCTCCCTCACGGGCTCCTCGGAGGTCGGGGACGTTCCTCCAATCGCCGCTCCTCGCCGCCTCCACCGCTGCGCCTCGTTCGCCGCCTCGTCGCCCGTGTCCGCCATTGTCGCCCAGATCGAGCCGCCCCTCCGCCGCCGCTCCTCACCACCCCTCGATCGCCGCTCCTCGCGGCCCTCCATTGTCACAAGAAACTCAGTGAGCCTCCTCCGGTCCTCCCACTTTTCTTCCTCATCGCCGATTCTCTAGCTACGGCACATCAAGGAGAGAGTTCAAGGATATATATGTTGTTTTTGAAATCATGGAGTCGATTTGCACCAAGCTTGCCGTGAGAAATGCTCCATTTCTTGTGTAATTGTGTTCATTGTGTAATGTTATTCTACAACAATTCATTGCGTTCATGTGTTCATTGTGTTCATCGAGTGATACTGATGTCATTAGACAATAATTCAAACTATTATTCTAGTAGCTGATTTTGTTTGTAATGTTTGTGCTCGCACTTATGAAATATATGGAATTGTGGATTACTCTTATGCAATAGTAACTGTTCATTGTGTATTACTCATAAAACTCTCTGAAACTCAGTGTAATGTCATTTCTTTGTAGAATTTCAAATCTGAATATGTGAATTTGTGATGCATTGGTGATGTTTAAATGTGAATATGTGATGTACTCGATTCGCGGGTAAACGGGTATGCCCATGGTGATGGGTACCATGAGCGACGGTATGGGCGGGTTTATTACCGCGGCGGTATGGGTATGCCCGTGGGCGAAAATTGGGGTCGCGGGTACGGGTATGGGTGAGCACTACCCGTACCCGCCGCGCCCGATTGCCATCCCTAGTAATAACTGCTCTCACCCGTTGACCTTGTCTCCTCGAACTAAGCTACTAACAGTAGTCTAAGAGCATGTACAATGCAAGATGCTTATATATAAATGCTTAAGGAAAGAGAATATAGTCACATCATTAAGCACCTATGCAAAAGTTATTCCCTCCAATGCAAGCATCTCTTCCATAGGTGCTTAGATGCTATATTTTCTATTAATAGATTCAGTTATACACATAAGCATCTACTAAGTATTGGTGCTTATTTAAGCATCGATGCTTCAAAATAAGCACCTTATCTATCCTATGTGGTAAGAAAAAATAGTTTTTCATTGCTAAGCATCTCTCTAAACGCCTGTATTGTACATACTCTAACACCGTAGAATTAGGTTTAAAGGAAATCCTGATCCTCGCCGCTTGCAGCCAAGGTTATCGGGATTGTCATTCAAAATCGAATCAGAGATGCTCCGATATGATGGCATTATCGAATCTAAAAACTTGCCTACTTCTACAAACTATACAGTATTTCAAGTATATCATGTATTTCAATAAAGATACATATTTTTTAATTGATCTTTTGAAGCAGTCCAAATGAATAATAAATATTTGTCTATACAAATAATAGCATATATTAATGGACAAAAGGTGAAACTCTACATTAAAAGGGCATATACGAGTAATTATTTATGATTAATTACTAGGATCGGTTAGGATCACATGTAAATTGTGATCATGATCCTATCATAATTTTGTTAGAATTGCAATATTATTAAGATTTTATCAAATTGGGATTCTATTACCTGGGATGGAATCGGTCCAATAAATATAAGTTCGGATTGAAAAACTTTAAAACTCAAAATTCGGACAACCTGATTGCAACTAAACACTAGTACTTGCTTATAATCACATACTCTCTCCATCCTATAATATAATTTATCATTCTTGAAAAACGTCCTCTCGTAATATAAGAACATTAAAGAGACCAAAAGTACAATATTTTCACTCTATAGCTCTACTTTAATGCTAAAAAATAAACGAGTACCTGTAGTATGCCGTTTAATAAAGGTATGTATGGTCAATGATATTAATTTTTTAAAAATTTAATATCTTTTGATCGGTATATATAATAAATTTTGGACTTATATCGTGGAACGGAGATGAGGTAGCAGTCTTTGTATTATTGTGTAAGTACAGGTACAGGCAAATCAACGCACTAGATTAGTCGGTAAAAAAAATACGCTACAGTACTCAGCGCATTTTGTTCTCCATTTTTTTCCCGATGGATAACGGCGTTACAACACAGAAGTGAAGAGCATCCGATTCCGTGCGTGAAGGGACGAGTAAAGTAGCGTTCTTCCATCGTTTACTCAAAACTGCCTCGCAAAGATTCCATCTTGAACTGCTTCGCAATCTCACTCCATCCTCGATAAATTGCTCTCATCACCAATAAACTCATCCCATTCCACCACAAATTTTAATTTTTGTTTCACCTTTTCTTTTGTTGATGTGTTGTCCAGAAAGACTGCAGGGTTTCTGCCTGTGCCGCCTCCTCCGCCGCCTCCGCGCCATGCTCACACCCGCCGCCGCCGTCGCCGACGACGGCGAACGGCGGCCGTGGGAGCCGCCCTTCGACGCGTCCAAGCCGGCGCCACCCATCTCCTACCCCATCACCGACCTCGCCGCGCTTGCCTCCCGCGCCTACCTCTCCGAGGCCGCCAACTTCCACCTCCCCTTCAACCGCGCCTCCACGCCGCTCCCGTCCCCCGGGGCGCCGCTCCCGCCGCGGCGCCGGGTCCTGGTGTGCCACGACATGCAGGGAGGGTACCGCGACGACGCGGCGCCGCAGGGCGGCGCCAACCCGGACGCTTACGCGCTCTGGCACTGGCACCTCATCGACGTCTTCGTATACTTCTCCCACTACCTCGTCACCCTCCCGCCGCCGTGCTGGACTAACACCGCTCACCTCCACGGCGTCAAGGTGCTGCTTCCTTCAGTTTCTTGCCTCCCCCAAAATTCTTTTCTTGCCGTGGGAACTGAGCCCAGCTCACTTGTGGGAGGTAAGAGTGTACACCCCATCATCCAAGTTGCAGTCCTCTTCGGCGGGCTGAGAATGGATGCCGTTCTTCCTTTTAATGAAAAAAATACCTAGTTCCTTGTAGCTATCCTCGTTTGTGTTCTCGAAAAGAAATATTTTCTTGCCTTCTTCCTACTTCGATTGCCTTGGTTCTTGAATTTGCTGAACTCAACGTGTAATTTTGCTTTGCCGTTTGAGCGAAGGTTTTGGGAACGTTCATCACAGAGTGGAATGAAGGTGCAGAAATCTGCAAGGAGATGCTTGCAACGGAGGCTTCTGCGCAGATGTATGCCGAGAGGCTCACAGAGCTGGCTGCTACTTTGGGCTTTGATGGCTGGCTGGTATTCTCATTCATGCTATCTTGTAATTTGGGTTCTAAAAGTGATTATAGGTTCTAAAATCTAAAGGAACAAAGGCTACGGAACAATGTGTTCAATGGCAAGAGTTTTTATCTGATCCGTGATTTCGTTCTTGGAGATATGTCTTTTACTGATACTGAGATATGTCTTTTACTGATACTGAATCATCTTTCAGATCAATATTGAGGTCAAACTCGACATTCAGTTCATCGATAACCTGAAAAAGTTCGTCAATCATCTAACCAAGACAATGCATGATGCGGTTCCCGGATCTTTAGTCATATGGTGAAGTTGATATTTCCTACTTTGTTGTAAGCATGACTACTTTTAGCTGTAAAGCTTGTTTGACAAATTACTTGGTGTCTTTGACTTGGCTCTGCAGGTACGATGCAATTACTGTGAAGGGTGACCTCGTCTGGCAGAATAAGCTCAACGAGTATAACAAGCCATTCTTTGATTTGTGTGATGGATTATTTGTCAATTATACTTGGAAGGTAACCCTCTGTTCTTGTTGGCCCCCCTGCAATCTCACTTGAATGATGGCCTTGTGAGATTGGGATGACTTTTGCAGGAAACATATCCACGAGATTCAGCTGCGGTTGCTGATGACAGGAAGTATGATGTGTACATGGGTATTGATGTTTTCGGCCGAAATACTTTTGGTGGTGGGCAATGGAATGTATGTGAAAATATATCTGCTTTTTTGTCAATTCATGATCGGGCATTACTACCAAGAAGAATTATAATGTTAATACAAAAATATTGCATACATTTCTGTACTCCGCTTTGAAACTGGCAACTAAATAGTAAGGTCTTTCAGTGTAACTACAATTTTATTTCAGAAATTTATGCTAATGCTCAAATATTTTACTGGGTTACGTTACTTTATCAGATTTTAGTTGAAAACATGCTGGTTGTACAACAGTCAAATGACTATTACAGTAATGCAGTAGTTCATCCTTTTCTTTTTTACTTTGCCTTCATGTATATACATTTATTAGACTTTCTCACCTTCTTTATGGTGCTTAATTGCCTATTTTGCTAGACAAATGTTGCCCTTGATCTGCTTAAGAAAGATGATGTCTCGGCTGCCATATTTGCTCCTGGATGGGTATACGAAACTAAGCAACTACCTGACTTTCAGAGTACGCAAAATCGGTAATGTGCTGTTTACTCCCTTCTATCATATTTGTATGTTCTTTCTGCAAAGTATTCACCTAAAAATAGTGCAGTTGGTGGGGCCTCGTTGAAAACTCATGGGGTGTTCTTCAGAGCTATCCAAAACAATTACCTTTCTACTCAGATTTTGATCAGGTAGATTCTTACTTATTAATATTCTTACTGCTAATTATCTGAACATCATTATATGTTATAGAGGGTGTGGAAGTCGTGACCCCGGTAAAATTTCAAGCCGTCCAAAAAAAAATCGGTTTTGCCCGCATTTGAGTTCAAATTTGAATTTTTTTGCAATTATTATCTATATTTTCTTCTCAATTTTATGTATATTTCAATATCTAGCTCATTCTACCATTTTTTCAACGAAAATTTCAATTTGAATATCAAAGCATTTTGAGCATGTACTGAGAATCTGATAACAATAATATCTGCAGCTTAGGCTTGTTATGTGACGTAGAAGCTATTTACGAAACCTCTAAACCCATGAATACTGATGCGGTGATGCTCACAATATTAACTTGTCAAAATGAATAACTATTTAAACCTTGCCATGTTCTACTAGTAGTATTAAGGTGCTCGTCTTCAATTCTGCGTGTTCAACAGCATGTATCCAATATTTCTGTACGTTTGGTATTGTCAAATTTCTATTTAGTCTATGATCACAACATGCAATGGTTTGAAATGCAATATTTGATGCCTAACATTGATTACAACTAGTCAATAGTATATAAGGTAATAGCATAATGGTTTTTTTCCTTCACACCATCTCTTTAAATTTGCAGATTCTCTGTCCCAAATGTCTAAAGTGTGTCTCTTTTTTTTCTTTTATATTAATGGCTTTCAAACTTTTGATTTCCTCCAGGGTCATGGTTATCAGGTATCTATTGAAGGACTACAAGTCTCCGGTGATCCATGGAACAATATTTCTTGCCAAAGTTTTCAGGTACCATGCTTTCAACAGGTCCTGTTGGATCATGTCACATAATATTGTCCATACTCTTAAACACCCTCACATCAAATTGCTGGATCTACAAAATGCCATATACCTGTCTTGTGCGATTGGTAAATTTTCTACCTAACTGATATGTTGATGTCTTGATGATCAGCACAATTTTTGTTTCTACATGCTTGACTTCTGTAATATTGTATGTTCCCAGAAAAAGGTTTAAACTGCAATGCTAAAACTTTCTTTGGACACTGTCATCACCTTTTTTGTTTCTAAAAACTGCTGCTCTTTTCCAAAACCTGACATTTGTCAACCCATCCTGAACTAACCTGTGATGATGGCCCCCTTTTTTTCAGCCCATGCTTAAATACAATGGAGATGAAGTTCAACCACCGTTGCAAACTTCTATCAAGTAAGCGCACCATGAGTTTTAGATGTATTTTCATTAATTATTATGTGTGTCTTGAATTCTTGTGAATACTTTCCATTTCTTATACTAAGATTAAAAAGTGAGTGCCAGTTTTAAATTAATTTGGTAATTTGTCATCTACTTGCACCTGCATTTGGTCATCTCTTATAACCATGAGAAGTGTTGGAAAGCTTTTTCTAAACAGTCAATCACCACAAGTCCTGGCCAGGTCGGGAGATTCTGTCCCACTCAGTTTAGCTATTATAACAAGCAAATTTAAGCATTTGGGACCATGCCATGAACAACTCACAGCAAGTATGAAAGAATTCCATATTTTTATTCTGTCTAAAGATAATATTTCACACTACGAAAAGTGGAACAAGAATGACAACTCATCTACCTGGGTTTTCTCATATAGGCCAATTGAATTTGGTACTGTTGATGGGACAAGAACCAGTCCTAGAATGGCTTATGAGATTGAGAGGGAGGGGGAGGGTTCAGTATATCGAAGTTGACAAGCAGTGCTATGAGGATCATATAATAAAGAATTGGATCCATAATAATATTCTCCATATCTGCCAGCCATACTGCATTGCATGTGTAGTAGTGTACTTTTCTAGACAAGCAGACTGGTTTGGTCATTTTCTAGTGCTAGTAGAACTTTCGCTTCCCTTATGCATTTGATCAGAGAGCACATCATTTTTATTTTCCTTCTACATTTGATCTTATTGTTCCTATTTCCTACATTCTTTTCCAATTTATAGTTTGCTGGTTGATTCATAGTTTGAAGGATGGACCGTACAGTGGAGGGGATTGTGTGACAGTCAAAGGAAGTCTCCACCAGAATGCTATTTTCTCGGAACAGCTTTTTAACGGAGGACTTTCCATGGAAGATGGATCTGTACATCTATTTTATTCGGTGAGAAAATTTGTCTTTGCATTTATTATGGTATTGATCATCTGAGCATAGTCACTTCATGCTTTGAAAATACGAAAGTGAATAAGACATAGTTCAATATTGACACAAGTTCCCCGAATGCTTAAGAAAAGTGTGTTCATGATGACAATACATGTGCACCCTGTACCGTAGTGTTCTCTTTCTTCTACAATAGGGCCTATTCTTTGCAGCCAAATGATATAGCGTTCCTTTCTGTTGATTGATTCAGGTAAAAGCCGACACAAACTCTGATATAGGATTGTCGCTGGACTTGTCATCCAGAAACAAGGGGAGTACTTCCATTCTCATTGCAGAGGACATCGCAACATTCGCTAGAAAGAAACAATACCGCAAGTACAGCTCGTATGTTAAAGCTGATAAGGCAGAGCCACACGCTCCAGATAACCAAAACTGGATCCTCTACAAAGCAACTGTCCAGTCCAGTGCGGGCTACACATTAACTGGAATCAACATTGCTTGCACATTGAAAACCACTGGCAAAATCAATCCAGAAACAGAGGAAGATGGAAGCTCAGATGCAGATGCATATAGATCGTCACCTTATCATGCATCACTAGGCCACGTGAGTATTCGAAACACTGATGAAAGCACACAGTTCCCTCCAGCAGAATCATGGGTAACAAAAGGCGAGTACATCTCATGGTCGAAAAATTCTAACAAATCTAAACTTGTAAGTCTGAAAATTAGTTGGAAGCAGAATACCAGTCATCCAGCATCATTCATGAAGTACAATGTCTATGTTGAGAAGTTAACTGCAGATTCAAATGCTAAAGCTTCCAGAAGTTTTATGGGAGTTGCCAGTGTCGAAGCCTTCTATGTATCAGACCTGCAGGTCCCCGACGAAGTCACTAGTCTGAAATTTATCATTCAAGCGTGTGGCCACGATGGTACTTGCCAAGAACTCGAGGAATGTCCAAAATTCAATTTGGTGCCAGTTGATTCCGATCTGTAACATTGGTGAAACGAGTAATCATGTAATAATTCATTCTATTATTCTTTCATAACATATGTTGTAATAGCCAACGAATAATTCATGTTACTCTTTATGGAAATAAGAGGAGAAATAAATAAACCGCCTCTTTACGAAAATAAGAGGAGAAATAAATAAATAAATAAATCACGTTGGTGGAGAAGCTGTTGTGATCCTGTTTCTTTAGCATTGTCTCGTGTAATATAGCTCTTCAAGGGAGAGCTCTTTGAGATGCATTCTAACTATGCAAATTTATTGTTCCTGCTTATGGAATCCTCGTCTTCCAGATACCCCCAACCCCAACCACATCTTCAGAAAGAAAGAACCCTGATGGCCTGATCGTTCAAAACGTCCTCTTTGGGCACCTGGCCACAATGCAATATTGAGATCTTTTGCAATATTATCTTGCAGTGGCGTGCTTGAAGCTAGTGACGGTATGTCAAACTGTCAAGTCACTCAGGCTCGTGTATGCCCGTGATATCACCTGCCTGTACTCCTGAAATGCTGATTTCCAGAAACCCATGATTCAGCCGGAATCAGTTAGAATTGGCAAGAATTAGACTATACCTCAGGTCAATTTCAACTCACAATAAAAAAATTAAAAAAAAAACGGGCTAGAATATGGTGTCCTGAAACCACTGCCGGTTTGATTGAAGAATCACAATCACAGTGAAACAAGCACCAAATTTTGAAGGTTCAGATAAACAGTCATGAGTCATGACATGCAAATTTTCAGCAACACCGTTGATCAAATAGGTCGATAGCACAATAGATTTTGGTATAAGCTAACGGAGAGGTGAAAGCATCATCATCATCTAATTAATTACATTGCATTTGTCATGGCAGGTGTGCTCTAGAACTTGTCTATGGTGATACCATCTCTGACGACCTCATATGCATCGCGGCCGCGGGTCTTCTTCACACCGGCAGTGAAATGGACCTTTGAGCCCTCGGTCTTGATGGCGGTCACCTTGGTCCATACAAGTACTTTGGTCTTCAAGCCCTCGACATCAGAAAGCCTTCCCTTCTCGAGGTAGCCGGTCACGCAGGTGAAGAACCGCAGAACAGATGAGTCCTTGTACCCGACGTCACAAGCTGATGGGATGTACACTGTCAGCTTCTTCGTCTCTTCATTGAACTCGTAATTAGTTGCATCCCGTGGGAAGAGGCCAGCTGGCATGTCATATTCCTTGAGAAGGTCTGGCAATGCTTTCTGCATCTTCCCTGAGACAAAGACATGTTTTACTCAGATCAGTAAACATTAAGTGTTCTAGAAGGAAAAAAATCAGTAAACATAAGAAAAATTGCCCTACAGACCTTCAGTTTCACTAAGCAGAAAATTCACATGGATATGTGACATATGTCACCGTGAACATTAGTGAAATTGCCACTTAAGCGATCAAAATGTCACTTCAAATTAAGTGTAATGACCAAAGCAAAGAAAATAATGCAAACAACTAGGGTTGCCAATAACGGCACAAATTCGCAATGATTTTCGTATGCTTTCAATCTTCAAGAATACCTCATCATGACAGTGCTTCTTTGTTTCTTAATCAATCCAAATAAATCTCTTGTTCCCTCGAAATAAATGATTTTCTAGGTTTATATCCCACATTTCAGGTTATGACAAGGGAACAGGCATGAACTAGGTAGAGGACACATGTAGGAAATATGATTGGATATTTTTTATTAAAAAAACATGTACAGGTCCAATACTAACAAATGCTGCCCCTTCCAATCCACAAATCCAAAAATTGAAAAGGCGGCTATCTTTTTATTTTTAAAAAATGGTGCATTAGTGGAGTGGTCATTTTTCCTGGTACTAAATACTTATGTCTTGGTTTTCTCTTACTTGTTAGCACCTTAAAATATAGATGGTCAATATTACTAAGGCACAGTTTTCAGAAATATCAGAAATGTAAAGATCAGCTTCCCCCTTTGCAGTTTAACCAACTGTATTTGTTATTAGAAATAATGATTCTAACTAGAAAATTGGACTTTTGTATTTGTCATTTTCTAATTTTTTTTTACGTCAAATCACGGGTTTGAGATGTCACATTTAGTTATGGAGGAAAGTGTAAACATTGTATTTTTTTCGCATAGCTCTACAAACCAAGGATCAAAAAACCAGATTTTGAAATTCTACTACAGCAAGGCCGGTAACGGGTAACCAACCGGTTATCGGTCTATTCTGGTTTGGTATTTTATTTTTTGTTTTAATATTTTTCCCTTAAAATGTTGTGTTTCTTCGGTGTTCTATAAGCATTAACATCAAGGTTTCATTAAAAATAGTATGAAAGCACCTCTTTCCGACCGGTATGAAACCTACCAGTTCAAGCCGGTAGGATCTGTAACTAGCAAGTTACAGGTTACCGCCGGTTTTTTTATCCCTGCTAGAAACTAGATATCAATGTGTATTACATGGTTATTAAGGCGTCGCAAGCGTCGCCTAAGCGGTAAGGCGGTAGAGGGGTGGCAAGGCGTCGCCCTGCCTTGCGTGCATGCTTAAGGCGGCGGTTAAACTAGAGAGAGAGCGGGCAGCTGGGCAGGAAGAAGACGGCGGAAGAGGTGGGCTAGGTTTACCTCACGTCCTCGCACCGCCTTGGCCTCCAGGGCGCCGTCGAGCCGCCTCCGCTTCCAGGGCGCTGTCGAGCCGCCGATGCCGCCGTTCACCCTCCACCTTGCCGGATCTGGCCGCCCGCAACATTACAAGGAGTGAGGGAGACAGCGGCTGGGAGTGAGGGAGGAGGGAGGAGTGAGGGTGGCGGCGCCTGGGAATGAAGGAGGGAGGGAGGCGGCGGCTGGGAGCGAGGGAGGAGGGAGGGAGGCAGCGGCTCGGAGTGAGAGAGGAGGGAGGCGGCGACTCAAAGTGAGGGAGGAGGCGGCAGCTGGGCTATTTTACACTTGAGTCCCCAAAGGTTTACGAAATTACAATTAGGTCCTTTTAGGTCCTTCGCCTCTTTAGATTTCTTCTGATTTAGTCCTCCAGAACTCCGTTTTCTTCGCATTATGATGTGTGTAAGGCGTCGCCTCGCCTCACGCCTTACCGCTTAAAAGGTGTGAGGAGGGTGGGTCGCCGCACCTCACCTTACCGCCTTAATAACCTTAGTGTATTAATTGATGTCCTTAATCAGATTTTATAAATTGTGCAGTATATTGTGTCATACTTATAATAGTGAACTTCTAAATATTGTTGACACATTGCACCAGCAGTATACCATACAGTATATAGGGTGGTACAGATATTTGCTACAACATAGTTTTGCTATTAGAAAATACAGAATAGACATGAGATACCTTTGATTTTGTTCACCATCCATTTAGCGCTGCCTCCAATGCTGGTAGAGATCGACTGGGTTCAACATGTAAATAATGTAATGTTAGAAATTAGAACTACATAATGGAATTTTGGCTTATCTATAAGCAGGATCTGGAACACATATAGCAAAACATCGTAAACAATGACAAATGTTTCGCATAGTGTATTTATATTGATAATAATAAAAATATATTAAAGAAAACCATTAAAAATACAGTATTAGAAAAATGGGATCCTACAATGCTGAGAAGCTAACAACATGACATAATAGATGACAGAAAAATAATATTCTACAATGCTGAAAAGCTAACGACATGCCATATTAATAACAGGAATCCCGATTCACAATGCTTTACTGATAAGAAGTTGTGTATGTTCCAGAAAGATTAGCCATCATATTTCTCCCTCACCCTCACTTCCTGTCATGTGCGTTGCGGCCGGCCGGCCAGCACAACCAATGCAGGAGTCCACGTCCAGCAGGAGTTCACGTCCAAGAAGAGGACTAGGAAAACCCACAGCTCGAGGACGAGTTGTCGCCAAAGGGGGAAAGTTGTCATGTGCAGGAATTACTGTTTATGCATACTGTTCATGGGTGTAAACAGTACATGCGGCTACTCTAGCAGCCATGACGGTGACGCACGTAACACTTCCTGTCTACTAGCCCCCACAGGCCATGGCCAACCAGCTTCCTCCACAGCTACTGTGTTCCTCCTTCCAGTAGATATAAACAGACCATAATATCCACTTTACACCTCTACTGTGGACATGCAACTGCTTTTCTCGGTAGTTCTCATGCAAAACCAGGAATATCATGCAGTACTGAATAGTTGTGTAGGGTTACTGTTGAAATATCTGGCCATTCCGTGATCTGTTTGCAGATCTGTCAATTAGTTGTATATTTGGTTCCCTGTGTATATTGAGAACCGACTCAGATTGTAAGATCTCCTTCGATTGTAATCCTTTCTGTTGTAAACCTTCCTTGTATTCAGATCCTATCGGATCTCATTGCCATACGGCAACTGTAGCCAATCCGGCACAAGTCAGAATATAAAACCAGAGCAGCGCTGGCATTGAGTTGTTGCACCCAAAACCGATCTTCTTCTTTCTTGTTTTCTTCATGGTATCAGAGCCCATGTAATCTCCAACGAGATGACTGGCTCAACTCCACCCATGATTCTGAGCATGGCAGTCAATTTTGCTGCCAGTTCTTCATCTGGTGCGCCATCTACCAATGGAGGCCTATTGCCGACACCTTCCAACAGCCTGATTAACATCAAGTTGACAAGGGACAATTATCTCCTCTAGAAGGCCCAAATGTTACCATACCTTCATGGGCAACACCTCCTTGGCTATGTCAATGGCTCCATTGAGCAGCCACCCATGATGATGGCGAAGACAACCGAAAAAGGAGAGGTACAAGAAGCGAATCCAAACTATTACGTCTGAGTGCAGCAAGACCAATATGTGCTGAGCTCTCTTCTCTCCTCCCTTTCGGAAGAAGTGCTTGCACAAGTATTGTTCTTGCCTACCTCAACGTGAAGTTTGGGAAGCGCTAGGACGCATGTTTTCGTCGCAGTCACAAGCAAGGATTGTTCAGATCCGACTGCAGCTTGCAAACATCAAGAAGAAGGAAGATTCGGTGACAACCTATATCAACAAGGTCAAGAACCTTGCCGACAACCTTGCAGCAATAGGCAAGCCTCTTGAGCAAGAAGAACTAGTCATCTACATCCTGGGTGGCCTTGACTCAGATTACAAGCCGTTAGTCACTTCGGTCAGCACAAGACTGGAGCTTATTACGCTCATCTTTTGAGTTATGAGATGCATCTGGCTTCGCAAGATCAAGATGATGGCTATCAGCTCCATGAACCGACGTCAATCTGTCACTGCGCAATAGAGGTAGCAGGAACCATGGCCGGGGACATGGCCGTGGAGGTTAGCAGAGAGGTGGCCGCTTTGGAGGTGCTCATGTCAGTCAATTTGGTGGTGACCAAGGGCGTGGCAACAGCAATGACACACGCCCAATGTGTCAAGTCTGCGGGAAAAGGGGTCACAATGCTCTCCGATGCTACCATCTGTTTGATCACTCATACCAAGAAGATGGAGGACGTGTGGCAGCAGCAGCTGTGACCAGCTACAATGTTGATCCACGTTGGTATGCAGATTCAGGAGCTACGGATCATATTACTGCAGATCTTGACAAGTTAACTATAAAGGAAAAGTACCACGGCAACGATAGCACAAACTATCGTCTCTAAATTGACATTCAAAATCTGAAGGTTGAAGGCTTAAATTACATAAGATGGACTGCATAAAATATGCATAGACTTGTACAACCAACTCAAATCAATTACCGACGCAAAGTAATAGTTAAAATTCATCTACTAGATAATTCATACTACAGAACACCTTTCCTTGTAAAACTCGTCTATTTGATGTCATTTACCAAAAAAAATTAACAGATGGATGGAAAATTGTGACGCAATAAATACATTATGGCTTTTGACTCTAGGAATAGTGTTCCAGCCAACAACTATTCAAAGACAAAAATAGAATATTATATCGGCAGCTGAACTATTTACTCATTAGAAAATGAATTGGTAAAACTCCAGCACAATGAAGATACCTGATACTTTCTCTAGAACGACGTCAGCTATCCACCCAATGGCACTGGCAGCACAATCTGCAATGCCAGTAGCAAAGCACTGCTTGATTTCCATTGCATGCCTTTCACTATATCCATTTCGAACTAAAGTTCCAAGACAAACCATAATGGCTATCTTGAGGAAAGGTCGATCAAAATTTTGAGGACCAACCAATCATCATTCATTACAGATGAGATTCAACGTGCCTACAGATTTACTCTTTAAACAACAAATCGAGCTCTATCCGAACATCTAGATTTTCGGAGAATCATCGCGTTCATCTTACCCCATCTACACTACATGCCGACCCACCCCACTCGCTCCCTCCCTCCCTGATTCATCCTCTGGGAAACACAAACCCAAATTTCAAACCCATTACCCTAAAAGTAGTCCCTTCTCGAGATCAACCCCACCAAAAAAAAAGGCAAGGAAATCCCTAATTACTGCAGCGCAGATGAGGCCTCAGATTCGGAACAAGCATGCGCGAAAAATCAACCAATGCAGGCCAAGAACTGGAAAGAACACGCAGGAAAAACACGGGGAGGAGGATTTGAGGGGGCGGCGCGCACGTTGATGTCGTCGCCGATGGAGTCGATCTCCTTGCTGGCCCTCTTGCTGAACCAGTAGCTCCCCACCTTGTTCAGCACCTGGTCCATCTCCTCTCCTCTCCTCTTCCCCTAAATCCCCAATCCCCAACTCGCCTCGAATTAGCTCGAGTCGAAATCGAAGATTCGATTTGGATCGCTCGAATCGAATTGGGGAGAGAGATGGAATTGAAAGCGGCTGATTATCTACGCCTCATCAGTGATTAGTAAGAATCGGGCGCCGTGTCGCCTGCATTCCTCTGCGCGGGCTCGGCGCATAAACCCGAAATGATCGGGAGCGTCAAATTGCGCGTCAGGATTCGTGACGCAGTCGGTGGCCTGTGGACCGGGTCTCTCGGTCTACGAACTGGTCCGCCAGCTCGGTGGTTTTTCTTTCGAAGTTGACGGTGAGCAAATGATTGCGGCCGTAACACGTCACGGGAGACGAGGACCCCACGAAAGTGACGTGGCATCTACCCGACGCTGCAACAGCCCAACGTAACCACTCGAATTTCAAAAAAAAAAGAAGAAGGAATAAAAAACTAACGGAGACGAAAGTTGATTGGGCTCGAATTCTCCGGATTGATCGAGGCCCAACCCAACCCAATCCACCGTAAGCCCATCTAGAGGTGGATAAATGGATGTATCTATTGGACTGGCCTATAGTTCGGTACTATAGACACGAACTAAGGCACAACACCCCATTTATTTTTTTAATATATTTTTTATTTTTATCATTTTATGTTTTTATATAGTTAATTTTATGAGTATAAATAATTTTATTTTGTATTTTTTAAAAAAGTTTTATATTTTTAGTACTTTTTATTTTATTAAAAATTTCATAGTAAATGAGTTAGACATGTCTCCTAGGCTTGTCGGGCTAAATAAGCCTAAGTTGGCACGGCATGGCTGTTACCATACCTAGACTACATGGGTTAGTATCGTATTGTATGACCCGTTAAGACTAATGGGCTAATTATACCGTGGCTAACGGGTTTGTATTAAATTGGGCCTGTGTCGTGCCAGGCCGTGCCACAGGTGGACCCATCGGTGGCAGAACCGTAATCAAGCGCCAAAGTTTATGTCGTGCTCGCGGATTCTTGCTGATTTTATGTCGTGCTCGCATTTGGCGTTGATTTGATGTAACAATTGCTCAGTAGTTCAGTAGGCAGTGCCAAATGTGAATCTTTTTCTTATGGCATGTCGAATTTTAGGGCCTGTTTTGGAACGCAGGAATTCCTTCATGTGAAATTCTTGTGTTCCTAATGGGACCTCATATATATCGTTCTAGTGTAAGCTTGCTAACGAAATATGTATTCCCAGAACCCCAGTTTTACCAGATTTTATCAAAGAAAATCAAAACTACTCATGAAATACCAGTGAAATTGTGCATTTGTGAAGTACAGTCGAGAGTCGAGACCCAGGGCTGACATTATCTTTTTGCTTATGTGGATAAATGCAGTCATGTAATATTGCTGCTAAGTCAGAAATTAGCTCTGACTTCTTTCTAGATGCCTGTAGGTTGCCAAAGAGAAAAAATGGTTACAGTACTTTAGCGTGTAGATATTAGCTTCTAAATGCTACATTACACACACTACTACAAAAAGCCTAATAGTAGACGCCAAATCACAGACGGTTTTGTGAAACCGTCTGTGATTTACACTATTACAGACGGTTTTGATTTGGAGGCCATCTGTGGTATTTGTGGCGGGAAAAATGAGTATCACAGACGGTTCTTACCGCTGAACCGTCTGTGATACTAGAATATTACAGACGGTTTTATAATAAAAATCGTTTGTGATAATCTGAAATATCACAGACGGCTTTTATCATAAAACCGTCTGTGATACATTTCCCGCCTTGCAATCCCTCAAATTTTCATATTTTCCCGCTTAAGTCCGAGTATGGTTCAGTTTTGAGATACCTTCAGTAAAACGGGCATAACTTTTGCATACGGTGTCCGTTTTCGACGTTCTTGTACTCGTTGGAAAGCTAACGACGAGCCCGATCCAAAAAAAATGACCCACTTGCGCTAGTCGACCTCCAAGACCCCGAAAATCGGCCATCTTTGGACCTAAACCTGCGTCGTAAGTTTTTGGTTTCTGTTTTTGCCCTTTTTCTTGGTTTTATTTTCGGAATTTGGATTTTTCTTCAACTGCAAAGTTGTAGATCTCGTCGAAACCTTTCAAATGAGTATATATAAACTATATAAACTTTTGCTATTTTATCTTTTCAGAGTAGTTGTTTATATTGCATCGGTATATAAAATTTGTGCTCCAATTCACAGACGGTTCTATACATAGAACCATCTGTGATATTCATTCATCACAGACGGTTCTATATATAGAACCGTCTGTGATAATCTGACCGCTGGGCCCGTCGATCCTCAGCCCCACGAATCGTAGCTCCGCCTTTCCGTTCCCGCGCCAAAAATTTTGAATTCCCGCTTCTCCCTCCCTCTCCCTCCCCTGTAAATATACCCAAAATCCAGCCTCTTTGCTGGTCTCCTCTTCCTTGCTGTCCTCCTCCTTGCTGTCCTCTTCCTTGTTGTTCTCCTCCTCCTTACTGTCCTCCTCCTTGCAGACGACACAGAAGCATCTAGCTCGTCCCAACCGGGCAGACGCTTAATCAACGCCGACGATGGTGGTCATCAAAGACATTCAGCTCATGCGTTGCATCAGGGGCGAGAAGGCATAGAGGATCTTTGCTTGTTGTGTAACCTGCTCGTTGTTCTTGTTGTGTAACCTGCTCGTTGTTTTGAGATATTGTAATGGTATACTCTAATCTTAATAAAAATTGATGTTTTATGTTTGTGAAATGAATTGACATGTGAATTGGATGTATATATGTACATGTTGATCTGCTTGTTTCAGAGGACATGGCTAGCATTTCCTGAGGCTAGCCAATAAACAGAAATAGGTTTAGGAATAGAAAGGAATATCACGACGGTTTTAACTAAAACCGTCAGTGATATTGCATCACTGACGGTTCAAAACAAATGCGTGATGACCTCGCATTATCACTGACCCATAATTTCAGACGGTTCACAAAACCGTCTGTGATGACGTTTTTGAACCATCTGTGATGACCTTTTCTGTAGTAGTGACAAAATATGCACCGTTTCGACAAACGCTCTGGAACATTTTTTAAAATTAAACTTCAAAAGAAGAGACACCTTATTCATTGCTAAGATCTCTTGATTTAATTTATTTTTTGTTAAACCATATTTTAAGTTCAGTTGGTTCAGAGGTTGAATCTAAGCTAGAGAGATGTTTACGGCAAGGAGGAAGATCCAGAAGGACAAGGGTGTGGAGCCGAGTTTGAGGACACTGTTGCTCAGGTTGATTTGTTCGAATCTCACTTTTCTATTTAGCATTTGAAATCTAGAGTCTTAACTAACCATGGGTGGCAGGCATTCTTTGACCTGGAAAATGGGAATCAGGAGCTGAAGAGTGACTTGAAGGACCTTTACATCAATGGAGCAATGTGTGTGCTTTGCCATTATTTTATTTGCAAAGTTGCGAGGATGTTGGTATAATTTAAGTTGGTTCTTAATTCGTTCCTGCTTCTTGCAGTCAGATGGATGCAGCTGGCAACAGGAAGGCTTTTATCATCCATGTTCCATACAGGCTGCGGAAGGCGTATAAGAAGATCCATGTGAGGCTTGTTAGGGAACTTGACAAGTTCAGTGGGAAGGTAAAACTGTAAAAGCATAATCCAGGATTTGAATTTTCTTATTTTTTAGATTTATTTTCACTTTATGCAAATCATATATGGCAATGTATCTAGTGAACAAGAGGCAATTGGTGGACATATGGACATACACGATATTGGCCATCCGATCTGAAACGGGCCGTCCAGATGCATGCGGCTCCCATCTTCCCACTTATGCACGTTTTGTGAAAACCCCTCGCACGCATTCGATTCTTGGCGAAAACTCCCTCCTGCTGTGTCGATGCTGCCGCCCATCCCACTACGTGCCACCCCCACCCATCCCTTTACTCCACCCTCCCCTGGCCATCCAGCCACCTCCCCTGGCCATCCTCGACGAACATGATTGGAGCCGACGAACATGATTAGAGAAGAAGCAGCTACACATAGGGGTGTAAACGGGTCGAGTTTTTCCCGACCGATCCGGTACCGGATCCGGTTGGTACCGAATTCGATAATCCGGTAAGATATCCGGTCGGATTCGGTACGGCATCCAAATACTTGTAAGCGGATTCGGTACTGAATTCGGGATAGCTGATACCCGATCAAATTGCTTCGGTATTGGGTAAATCCAGTAATATCTAGCTGGATATCCGGCAAGAAGCAATATTGTGTAGACGCGTACATACAAACAAAAACTAGCTGACTACCTCCTCATTTCCTCAAGCCCTCATCCTCACCTCCTTAGTCATCCACTCATCCTCAATTCCTCATCCGCCGCTGCCGCCCACGCCCCATCCCAACACTCGCACCCGACGCCGCCGCCGGTTGCCCATGCCCCATCTTGACACTTGCAGCCGCCGGTTGGCGGTCACCCGTTCCTCTCGCTCGACGCTGCCTTCCTCCAGAGTCCAAATCTAGCCTAATGCGACTGCCCTTCCAACGCTGTTGTCGGTCGCTCGCGCCCCATCCCGGCACTCACCGCCACCGGTTGCCGCCGTCCCGTTCCACCCAACGCCTCCTTCCCTGTTCGGGTCACTGTCGTCCTTTTCTCCCTTCCAACGGCATCCGCCTCCTCACTGCCCCTCACATCGTCGTCCTCTTCTCCCTCCCACCTCCACCGCCTCCCAAAGACCTCAAAGCTACTCGACTTCTCTGATTGGCGCCGCCTCCAAGGAAAAGGTGACTTCTCCAATATCACTTTTGAGTAACAACGCAATGATTTAGCATCCATAGAGTATGACTCAGTATGGCCGTGATATCTACCTATATTATTTGTTTCTGATCCGAAATCATTATGTATTCGTCCTGACGGTATCATATTTGAAACTTCGAATACTCCGAATTTGATTTTGTATCCGGCCCTACCGGATTTGACTCCGATCCGGAGAAAAATACGCCACCCGAACCGTCTTACTGCTCCCACCGACTCTCCTCGCCTCTATAGCCCAATTTCATTCGCCGAGAGCTCCACGCCACTCCCTAGGACACACCAAAGCCACCTAATTGAGGTCTTCCTCGCCACAAATCCTTCCCCAACCACCCTTGAGCCCGGCAAACCCTAAAGACAATCATATTCCTCCCTCTATTAAGATGCGATTGCATTCGGCCATAGCACCACCTTAGCATCCCAATTACATTGATGAACTCTTTTAGACAAGAGCATGTCCGTGGAGATGTGGTGGCGAGAGCCTCCACCAGCCATAGGGCCCTCATCGTGGACAGCTTGTCTGAGGTCTCCCCAATCCAAACCATTGTGACCATCGTGAAGCCCATGTCCCATGGATGGTCAAGCCACCTTCACCCTTGCTGGAAACTCGCCGGAGTAGCTCTGTGTCCCAGTAATGGCCGTCGCCTTCTCTCCTGCCGTCGGCCCCACCGTCCTTGTTTCCACCTCCCAAAACCCTAAAATGAGTTCCCTACCATCCAAGGTACCCAACTGTGCCAACTTTTTCCACCGGAGATCCTCGACAACGCTAAATCATAACAAGGCGAAGCCCCTGTTTTTCCACCATGCAAGCCAGCCAGATGTAGACGAAGAGCAGCGTGGCAGGATCGTGGCCGCCCATGTGTCAGCCCGTTAGGCCGATTTGAATTTAATCACCTGTGCGCCACTGTTCACTAGGTCGGCCCATCATTGTAGTGGTTACTGTTCATCCGAGCCCAAAAACTCAAAAAGACCTCTTTTCGATCGTTTCAACACCACGAACCCAGTTTTGGCCTCCGTTCCACCAATCTCAGCTCCAATAAAATCCAACCAACTCTATTTGGTTTTATTTGCATTTACTCCTTTTTATTTTATTTATTTTTCTCAACTTGATTAGTTTCAAGCACAGACCTTATGTTAATTTTATATGTTTGCGTTAGCACCCGAGTTCTCTGAGGCGACCATGCAAAGATTGGAACCAAGCATCAAAGTGTACGAGACAGTTGAGTTTGTCGAACAACAAGGCAAGTTACAAGTTTTTGATCATATTGAAACCTATGAAATTTAAATTATTTATTTACAGTAATTGCATTAATGTTATTTGCGAAATATTATTTAATTAAAACAAATGTTTAGAATGACTTGTTAATTAGTTATGTCCTACCAATGAAAAATACACTATTTAACTTGAGGCCATATTCACCTTGACAAGCTTAGTAATATTTAATTATTGTATAAATAATTGTAGATTAACTCATTCAAAGTTTTGTACTACTAAGTGACTTAGCATTCTTGCTGATGGAATTATTTAAAATGTTTTAGGGTAAGGAGGCATCGTGGAAAGCCACTAGATTGTTGGAGTCCACGACCTTAACCTAGGGGTGAAGGTTGTGCAAAAGAGTAATAGTGCCATCGAGGATGGCAGCCTCAAGGTGAAAAATAAGGATTGGAACCTTATGCTGAGTAAAGGACACAATAATTGCTCAACCACAAGCATTGACTTATCAACCCTGGTTTAGTAGCTACTCAACTCGATTGAATATTTATAGAAGGGTGTGGTATAGAAATGGTAAAGCCATACTTAACAACGGTAGGTCCATACAAATCAGGCGGAAGTGTTTCGTGTTGGCTAGTGAATACCCGAGGTTGTGTGGTAAGAGCCTATCGAGTAGAGGCTATATAAAGATATGAGCAGTGAAACAACCTAGTTTTCTTAACTCAGTCATGAGGGTAAGAAATCTTGTGGGTAAATCTAGGCAAATCTATAGAGTAAAATAAATGGTATTCGAATACGCCGTGCTCCCAGTTAATGGAGCTGTGTTTATTGGGTGATTCCAACAACAAGGCATAAGTAGATTTCTTTATGTTTTAATCTGAGCAAGCTAAGCAATCAAATGTTGAAAACCTCCTTAATCTTAAGAAGTTCTTGTTTTATGCTTTCTTATTTTCAAATGTTTTCAAATAAAAATGCATCCACACTCTTATTAATAAAACAAATATATTCCCATCCATTGAATATCCTTGCAAGTAGATAAGTTAAGATTTACCCTTGTGACTTTCTGGGTACAGTTGTACTCATTACTTGCTAAACAATAAACAGAAGATCAATAGGACTATGATGAACAAGCTGTTGATGAAGTTCCAGATGAACCCTACTACGTTGAAGACGATTGATTTTAGGTCATAGCCGTGCTCAAGTTTGCTTGTGGATCCTTCTTTTGTAATGAAAGATAACTTTGAGTTTGCATACCCACTACGTCAAAGTTTGATTGTTAAACCATATTTCTGAAATAAAGTTTGGCTCTTTTGTCGTAAGCATGTGTTGTTGTGATGCTCACTCATGTATAGTACTCCACAACTAAACAATCATGGGCAGTTGCAGGGATCACCAGCACCTCCAGAATTGGGTGTTACAGAGTGGTATCAGAGCACGCTTACTTGACCATAAGTTGAGATCTAAGGTAAATTAGGAGTGTTGTTTTGTAGCAAATCCTAGCTGCAATATCTAAAAAGAATTTACATAAAATACAAGTATTATTACTGTCTTTTCTCTCTCTTAATGCTACCTCACCTATCTTAGTTTTAGTTTCAGCTTAAGTTTTACTCTTTGCAAAAGATTTATGTCTAATCTTATCTAACCTCAAATTAGCGTGATCAAACGATTGGTATGCGTCCTCTCTTCTAAGCCTGAAACGAGATGCTGACGTTTGGTGTATGCTAGTGTAGAGTAGAACCCTCGGTAATAGTTTTGCTGCTTGTAAGACGAGTTGTAATGCAAACCCTAAGTCGGTTTGTGTATAACTTGTAAGATAAATAAAACTATGTTCGTTATCTCTTAATTTGTTTGCCATTAATATCCATATCTCATCCCACTCAAAGTGTCCTCTCCTTATTCACTCTATCCTTACCTTGTTCGTTCTATACTTATCCAAATTCAAGCTCTTACTTATCTATCTGATGTTCATACTGCAGAGCTAACTTCAAGACCTTATTCTACAAGAAATGGAGGCGATGCAGAGTTCCAATCCTATAATTTTTTCTACTCCCACGTTTTTAGATTATGTGTTCCAAGGAGACCCTAACAAGAAGGTGCTTTTGTTCTAACAACATGAAGTATTCCAAGCAAACATATTCACTAATGTGATAAATTTCCATCATTTTTCACTTTCATAAACCAGTGCATGCCCTACGAAAGTGTGTGCTAGTTAAGTACTTACTAGAACCGGAACATATACCTCAATTAGTAACCTTAATTAGTAACCAAGGATATCCATTTCTTTTCGATTCTAGTACGAGTACAGTAGTAATCCGGATGTTTCACAACTCGCAGGCTCTAGCCCAATTATATCTGCTACGACCGAATATCTCTACCCCTCTATAATACACCAAAATTTTCTTTACTAAATCCACCCCCGTCAACCACCCCCACAGTCATGCCTAATCTAAGTCCACCCAGATTTGTGTACCAAAGTAATCCAACTTCATACAAATGAATGGCCTGGATCTCTCCTCAAGCCTTCTTCTCTTACTCATTGAAGATCCTAAGGCCAAAATCATCCGGATCATGTACATCATTGAACCCAAAATCCCACCCCGCGCCCACGCACACGCCCCCGACGCTGCCTCCACCCTGCGATACCCGTCTCCACCCGAGCGCGCCCAATTCCCCCTAACCTCCACCCAATTCCCCCTGCCGCTCCCAACCTAGCCCCAATCCGCCGCCGGCACCCCGCCGCCCACCTCCTCCGCCCTACTCTGCCCCTCTTGCTTGCTCTCCCCTCCCCCTTGCTCCACTCTCGCGTCACCCTCCCTCTCCCCTTCCTTCCTCTTCTCGACGCTGCTCTTAGCCGCCTCACGGTGCCCTTGCTCTCCCCTGCCTTCTTCTGGCTGGCGCTGGTAGATCTGGCCACCGACGCTCCTCTCGCGCGCCCTCCCCCTCCCGGCCATCCTCCCGCCGCCACCACTCTCGACCTCCGTTGGCGCCACCGTCCTCTCCAAGCCCCCCTCCTCGATCCCTTCTTGGGCGCCGGTGCTGGTGGATTGAGGGTAGCGGTCCGTAGATATGCAAGAGGAAGACCGTCAAGGACCACCACCGCCTCCTCCATGGCTACCTCTTGAAGGTGGAGAACAAATCTACGGTGGCCAAAGCAACAGGTACGATGGCTACCAAGGCGAGTGGTCCGACGGTGGCGGCCCTTGGCATCATGCTCGAAAAGGCTGCCGGGTGGGCTTGGGCGGTGCGCACTGGGCAGGGTTGCATGCGACAGGGCAATTGCCCGCTGGGGGAGGCGGCCAGCCGGTGGGCGGAGAGAAGAAGAAGCCAAGTCACCACTGCTTAACGTTCAAGCTTTCAACCGAGCTGCTGAACCAACGATGATTTCCCAAATCCTAATTCCACAACTCTGAACGTAATTGGGAATCCCATATCCCTACTATTTTCCACAAATTTGCCCCATCAACCGCGATGACGGTGGGTCTATGGCTCATCGACGGCAAGGACGCGCAGATCTGCGATGTGAAGGCCGGTGAGGAGCATCGCAGGGTCTTTTTGTGGTTTTCATAAAATTGTGGTATTCTTTTTGAGCCTAAAATGTTCAATTTGTCTACTATTCCATCTGAAAGAAGGATTACACCTTGTGATTCTTGCCATCGGGTTGTTGCTAATTGAGCCCTTGTTTTCTCTCCACCTGCATAGGCTTGTGCTTGAAAGTGCTTCGGCTGGCTCTCTGAACTTCTGAAGGTAAATTTTTTAGCCACATTTGCAATGTTAGGTGACTTCAATTGTAGAGAATATTTGTTTGTTGTTATAAAGTGATTTGGACTGAAAATGAAATGTGAAAGCAGGTCTTGATATATCAGAGTGGCATTGACGGAGTGTACAAGCCTTTAAAGTTTTGGGTATGTTGTTTTTCATAGTATATTCCTTTCAAAGACCTAAATTGTAGACTGGACTTATGTTTTAAATATCCTACGTTCAGATTGCTTTGGATTTAGCTATGCCTCAAATTGTCGATATACACTGTCAGTATACGGTGTCTGAATGGTTGTTGGGCTTAAGATTTTGATCCTTCCAATTATTTTCCTGTAAGAGATTGAAACCTGGTTGACAGCGACATAAAAATATCAATGCCAGTATGAGTTTCTAGGTTTGCATTCCCTGGTAATGTTTTCCTGGTTTGGAACTGGTGGTCCATGTCTTGGAACTCTCTGTATTTGTGCACTTACTGATCTGTGTGTGATTTCCCATGGGAAGGTGTAAGTACTCCGGACTCTTCCATGCTATTTAATCTAGCCATTCTACATGTTAATTATATTGTCTGACATGATCAGCAAGGCTATAGTATTATACACACACACATATAGCCTAGGCTCCATACTTATGAGCCATCGGATCACTTTAGATTCTGTGCGAATCAAAACATTGTATTTCATGAACTAAACTAGGATCCAACCTGTTAAGCAATTCATCTACATGTTTCGGATTATTTCCACGTTATTTGCATGCAGAGCTTTCCATGTAATACCCATGCCTTTGAAAAGAGATTGTGGCGTTGAATTTTTTCCATTCTATTTGCATGCCGGTCTTTCCATATTATTTGTTGCAGGTTAGAGCCTTAGCAAACTTTAGTACTGGTAATGTCTCGCACAAATTACTCTTCAATTAATCCCGTCTAATATCTCGCACTCAGAAATTACTCTTCAATTAATCCCGTCTAATATCTCGCACGCAGAAATTACTCTTCCGTTTTGTTTTTCTTTCCATCTCGGGCGTCACGGATGTGTCGGACGTGGGCATGGCAGAACGTGGGCGGTTGGAGCGCCGCAACCGGCTTCACTTGTGGTAGTGCTGGACGTGGGCTATTTGGACTCCGTCCGTCGGTTACTTGACTGATCGTGCGTTGCTCCAGTCGCGGTTGATGGTTGAAAAATTAGTATGGACGAAACACATGGTCGACATATCAGTATCGACCAGCGTGGTCGTAGTACGGGTTTACGACCACTCTGGTCGTGGTCCAAGGTCCTAGGAAGTTTTACGACCAAGTTGGTTGTGGTCGAAAGCCACCAGGGCAGTTTACGACCATTTAGTTGAAAGTTGGAAACCTGCCGGGAGAGTTACGCCCACTGCAGTTCATTCTGAGCCTGGTTGAAAGGGTTTACGACCACGTTGTCTGTGGTCGGAAGTTGTTACGGCCACGTTGTCCGTGGTCGGAAATTGTTACGACCACATTGGTTGTGGTCGGAAGCTGCTAAACCGATTTACGACCACGTTGTGTCGTTTACGAATACTTTGGCGCTTACGGCCACGTTGGTATTTACGACCACGTTTGCCTTTATGAATACGGTGGCATTTTCGACCACTTTGGCGCTTACGGCCACATTGTGTCGTTTACGAATACTTTGGCGCTTACGGCCACGTTGGTATTTACGACCACGTTGGTAGTCGAGAGCTGCGGTTGGTATCGAAGTTTCGACCACGTTGTGACATGCTCAGGACATGGTCGGACGGGACTTCGACCATTGTGAGCCCATGTATGTGGTCAGAAGGGGCTTCGACCATGGTGAAACTCGTGCACATGATCGGAAGTGGCTTCGACCATGACGAAAAGTGTTGTATGTGGTCGGGAAGAGCTTCGACCAGCGCTAAACTCGGTGCACATGGTCGGAAGTGGCTTCGATCACGACGAAAAGTGTTGTATGTGGTCGGGAAGGTGTTTAAATCACGCGATAAACGGTCATAGCTTCTGTTAACTGGTCGTATGGTCTCGCGAAGCGGTCGCAAGACCTGGGAATCGGTCGTAGTCTTTTGAGCATTGCGTGTTGGGTGGTTCCGACCGGTCACGTATTTATGTGACATTCATTATGTGACAAAACTATTTGGTTATACAATATATGAGACGTGAATCTTAATGAATCTGATTGTTCGTTTTATTTTTTACAAATTTTATCTTATTTTGTATTTTACCGTAGCGTTAGCACGGGCACACTACTAGTCAACAAAAGAGAGAGAAGTTGCCACACCGTCCAGTGCATGAATCTCGTAATCCAGCATGTCGTCTCGCCCCGCCACGTGTGACCTCGTCCCACAGCTCAGCCTGCAAGCCACACCTACATCCACACGTGGCAGCCATCCGAGTCCGCTGAGGCAGCGAGGGCTATTCTTTTTTTACTGAAACTTATATATTTTGACTGTGGTTTATGGTGTTTGGACTATTTGTGTAATAGATTATAGAGTAACAGAAACTCACGTATAATTTTTATTGATATAAATAAAGTTGGTACAGTATATACTATAATTAATTAGTAAATTTTATCTTAAAATTTTTATTTAAAAATTAGTTATCGGAAAAAAAAATCGAAAAACAGATTTTAGAGCATGAAGAGAACAGCGCCAAATTTCCCGAAGCTTCCTCCACCTCGGCACGGCTTACGTCACGCGCCCGCTACTTCTCCCCCTGCACCGTCCCCCTACGCGGCCATCGGGAGCACGACGAGTCATCGGGTTTCCATTTCTTTTCCTCTCTCCCGACTCACGCGAAGCGACCTCGCGGAGAAAAATAGCTAACCCTAGAGATCTCTAGCGGAGATCTTCGGATCGGCCATGACGGTGGATCCGAAGGAAGCGGCGGTGCCGGTCGAGATCCCGGCACTCCAGCCCGGAAGGTGAGAACTTTTTTTCTCCAGAACCCTTTCTTAGGGTTTGCTTTGTGTGATTTTGGGGGGTTCGAATTCGGTGAGACCTAGGGTTTGGGCTGGGCGATTGTTTGATTTGGTAGGAATTGATCGGTTTGGGTGTTTGGAGTCGGGGATTGTGTGGTTTGGTGGTCGAATTGGGGGTATTTGGGCGGATTGAGTGCTTGTGTCTTGGGAATTTGGGATTAGGGTTTCAGGTTGGGTTGGTGTTGCGTGCAATTGGGGGCAGGTTTGAGTTACTAGGATGAGCGAGCGTCATAGGTATTGTGGGAGATGTTGGTGTTGTATATGCGGCGAATTTGGGGTCGTTTGGGGTTCGGAATTGGTGAAAGCAGGCGATTGGGGAAGTTGTGATCTTGGAATTTTGGGTCTTTTGGGTTCGGACTTGGTGAAGGAGACTTGGTGAAGGGCGGGTGATTTGGGGAGTCCTGATCTTGGATCTCCTTTAATTGGATGTCCCCGTGGCCTCTGGTGGTTCGGTTTGTGTGGAATCGAATCAATCGCTCAAATTTGGGGGTAATTGCATACTTTTGATTGGTAGCTGATATAAAATTATATCTGTTGGGTTATATCTTGGGCAAATTGTGTATTTTGGGTATGAACATAGGTATATAGAATTATATCTGTGGGGTTATGTCTAGAGCATTGTGTACTCCGCAGCTAGTATCGATGTTATTTACTTGGTTCAGTCAGTACCATCTCCACAGAAACGTGTGTACTATGTAATTCGTGTGACCTGTCTAACTTGCTGTATTGTTGTCAGTTCTACTTCGTTGCTGCATTTTGTTGTCAAATTGTCGTATTGTCTTGGTTTATACAGTCTCTGATACGTGTTGTGTCTGTTTGTCTTGTCTTTTCGGTAACTAGAACTTGTGGAGCTGAGGCCAGTACTGGGACACTTGATTCCATCGAACCGATAGGTATGACTGCTTTGAACACCCCTTGTAAACAGGAAGTATTGACTGAGATCGAGTCCCACATGTTCGGCCCTGGAAAAGCCCAGCACAAAATAACTGTTTGTGTTTCAGCAGGAGGCCGTGCTCTCACCTGTAATGAGTATGCGCTCTTGGCCCAGCAAATCCCCAAGGGAGATGCACCGCCAGTGGTTTCTAATCTGTGGTGTGTTTAACCGTTCTATGTCTGGCTGCTCTATGTATTAGAGCATGTGAGCTATGACTACGAGTCTAACTGGCTTTTCGTGTTGTTGAAGAGTGCCGTGCTAGAGCAGCACTTGACTGGTTTTGCCTGGTCTTTTTCGTCACTGGGTTTTCAATTAGTTGTTAATATAAAAACGTTGCCTTTCTGTTTGTTGGTTTCCTCCAATGGTTGTTAATATAAAAACTTGTCTCTTTAGTTGGTTGGTTTCCTGTTAGTTAGCATCTGTTGGTAGAACCATAGAAGGGATGATAAATGGCAGTTGTGATAAACGGTAGTTGTGTTGATGAATAACATGGTATCAGTTTTCTGTGGAGATGGTCTGTTTGAACGAAATTGTATAACTTATGATGACAATTAATACTAGTTTGGTTATTCAGTGAAACATTATCTGTTTCTGTGGAGATGGTCTATCCGTCTATTTGTAGGAACCTTTGATTGTATTGCTTATTTTTGCTTGTTGTGAATCTTCTGTCTGAATCTGATGAATGAATTGCTAACTTTTGCTCTTTGTTCAGCAGGAAAAAGCGACCTCGGAGATCGCGTGATGGGCCTAATTCTGTCTCAGAGACTATCAGGCGGTGGGCTGAACTCAACCAACAGCTGGAGCATGATCCAGAGGGTGCGAAGCTGCCAAGGAAGGCACCTGCAAAGGGTTCGAAGAAGGGCTGCATGAAGGGGAAAGGAGGACCTGAGAATACCCAATGTGGATTCCGTGGTGTGAGGCAGCGTACTTGGGGGAAGTGGGTGGCTGAAATTCGGGAGCCGAACCGGGTCAGCAGACTCTGGTTGGGGACTTTCCCCACTGCTGAAGATGCAGCCCGTGCTTATGACGAGGCAGCGAGAGCAATGTATGGTCCAATGGCTCGCACTAACTTCCCCAGACAGGGTGCAGCGACCTCTTCTGCCCTGGTTGCACCAGCAGCTGCTCAAGGTGTTTTACCTGGTGGTTCCACATCAAGCGAGTCTACCACATCATCTAATCACTCTGACATCGCTTCTACCTCACATAAGCCAGAAGTTTCTGAGATTTCAAGCCCTCAGAAGACTCAACCAGAAGTGCTGGAATCTGGTTCACATGAGGCCAGGACAGAGTGTGTCACCAATGATCAGAACCATGACAGCCAGCTGCCTGTTTCTGAGATTTCAAGCCCTCAGAAGACTCAACCAGAAGTGCTGGAATCTGGTTCACATGAGGCTAGGACAGAGTGTGTCACCAATGATCAGAACCATGACAGCCAGCTGCCTGTTGCTGAGATTTCAAGCCCTCAGAAGACTCAACCAGAAGTGCTGGAATCTGGTTCACATGAGGCTAGGACAGTGTGTGTCACCAATGATCAGAACCATGACAGCCAGCTGCCTGTTGCTGATGCTGGGACAAGCAATGGCAGGGGCACATCTGACGCTGAGGTCTTTGAGCCATTGGAGCCTATTGCCAAGCTGCCGGGTGGGGAAGATGATGGTTTTGATGTTGATGAAATGCTGAGAATTATGGAAGCTGATCCGAGGAACGAGGGCTTGTGGTCCAAGGATGCTGAAGCCAATGAAGATGGGGCTAACACTGGCATGGACATGGAATTAGGCCAACAGGAGCCTTTCTACTTCGACAGGTTGGATCCAGGCATGCTGGAGAGCATGCTCCAGTCAGACGAGGCAGCCCCGAAGTGGATGTCGCAGGATTCATCCATGCGTTCCAACTTCCAATGAGGTGACTGTAGAAGCATTGAACTGGATTGGGTTCCTTGGCCGAACTAGCTAAGCCATGTTGTTTACTTTGTTTTAGTTCTGTAGGCATGGGAACTCGTTAAAACTCTGTTTCTATGTTTCTTAAGAACCCTTGTTCGTGTATAGTCGATCTCCTTTGGAGAGGGAACTAATGAAACAAGAAAGAAAAAGATGTAAATTTCCTTTGGAGAGGGAACTAATGAAACAAGAAAGAAAAAGATGTAAATTTCCTTTGGAGAGTGAACTAATGAAACAAGAAAGAAAAAGATGTAAATACTCGTGTGGAAAGGATGCATCTGCCTGGGCATGAATACTTGATGGCACTCATGCAGGATGTTCCCAATCGATTCATTTTCCTTTGTGGTTGGTGGCTGCCGTTCTACTTCATTCATCTGAGTATGGCAGGTGCATTTTGCCGGTGAAATGTGTGTGGTTCCTTCGACGCGAACACCAAATATATATCTGCACCACTAAGTCGGCCGTTAGGAGATTAAAGATTGTTGTAGGCAATTCGTTCAATGTCGTGCGCTTGTATCATGACCAGGTTCGGCTTATCGGCGGTTACCGGTCGGTAATAACCGGTAACCGGTTCTCCCGGCTGGATCCGGGAAAAAAAAACCGGCCGAGGTTTATATTAACTTTGTATTCATTTCCTTAGCAGCGGCAGCAGCAGAGCAGTAGCGGCAGCGGCGGTAGCCAGCAGCAGCCACCAGCAAATGTTAGAAATTACCTTTAAATTCTTCATTCCACCGGTTTTTTCACCAGTTTTTCCGGTAACCGGCCGGTTATCGCTCTCCTCCCACCCCACCCAAAATATTGATTTAGCAAATTTTATCCGGTTTGAATCCGGAAATTCCGGTAACAGGCCAGTTACCGGTACCGCCCAGCGGCCATGATTTTCCTCGGTTTCGGTTTTCTGATCCTTGATCATGACACTGCTTTTGGGAGGGGCGCGAGAGAACCGTTAACCATCTCCAGCTTACCAGGTTCCACACACCAAAGGAAAAAACGACGCACAGCGGCTTACTCCTGTATAACGAAGTCAAGTACGAGTGGACTGTAGTATGGCTTGATTTTTCACTTAGAAAGGCAAATCTACAATCTCAAAACCAATGTTAGTGCAAATCTCAAAACCAATGTTAGTGGAGCCACACAGAGGAGGGGTGCCGCTCAGATTCACACTGTGCCACACTTCTCAGCTCTCAACATCGTCGCGTCTACTTTGACCAACTCTTTTAACAACATTCCAAAAACACGAAACGCTTCCCACTCCAAAACAAACCACGCCGATCTGAATAAACCTGTCCATGTACCCCACCTATTTTCCAAGATATATGCAAGCAATAGTTTGCCTAACCACATAATGAAGCTACCTTCGACATCAACGGAGGGGTAAAACAAAATCAATCAGAAAGTGTGTGGATCTAAGCCGGTACACTTTAAATAAACGAAAAACAAATTGAATTAGGATCATCTTTCTTCTATTTTGCAATTCATCCTAGATTACATTGTACATACATGTATCCAAACGGGGGAAAAAAACTAAAAGATCATGTTATCAGTGCCTCGGGCATATGCACTCGTCTCTTCAGCCACCGTCTCCCAACCGTCTACAATTTTATCCGCGTATGCAGCCTGTGTACATACAAGATAAGTTCCTTTGTAGAGATCTTCAACAAAAAAAGATGTGCTTTGTAAAACGATAAACCAGTGAGTGAAGAGTAACAACACGAAAATGATGTTCGTAAACGATAAACCAGTGAGTGAAGAGTAACAACATGAAAATAGTTTGGTGGGTTCAGCAAATGCAAGGAAACCAAGTTTACCTACAATGCAGTCAAGGATATACAACAGATATTCACTGTTGGCATGTCTTCAGTAAATAAGCTGTGGAATGAAGAGCAACATTGCAAAACAGCATGGTGGATTGAGCATATGAAAGGAAACCAATATTTAACTCAAAACATAGATGAGGATATGAAAAAGGCTATTTACTGTTAAAATGTGTTTACTTAATAAGATCTTGATAGAAAAACCCAAGTTTCAATATCTGTGGAGCAAAATCAACATCGCATCTATTCTGCACAGTATTAGTAGATATACTACCAAGTAATAATTCTACCATTGTACATGATAATCAATTATCTAACCGCTGTGGAAGTTACAGAGGATGGCATATAATTAAGACTTCTGCAAAGGTTTTCTAGGATCATTAGCACAAAAAAATAATAGAAATGACGATAAGTTGAAATAATACCTGGCTTGTAACATATCCTTTTAGCATTTCCAGGAAATCTTCCTTCCTTTCTCTGTCTAGTCGGTTGAGTTCAGTTCTGTTGTTTTCCTGCATATTAGATAATAGCAATGTGACATACTCGCCACAAAATCAAATATAGACCTCAGTTGCCTCACTATAGTGAGTTTTCATCTGGAACTCAAGAAGAGAGTTCAAAATATAAAGAAAAGCACACTGCTTACAACAAGCTGATCAAAACAATTTAGAGTGAAGCGGTACTACTGCTGCTACTATCTAATATTGGCTACCTAGGCACCTATTCACTGCAATAGATTTGATCCATGCAAACAAATCAATAAAAATAACTTATGGCTTGCTCACAAATGATAAGGAAATATGATCAAGAGTATATGAATAAAAGGCTAGTGCAGAACAACTCTCCTGGCATGAAGTTGTCAGTATTACCTACACTGATTCTACTTTTAATTTCACATACACAACTGGATAGAAGCAAAATGTGCAATTAATCCAAATTTGCTCATTAAACTTTTGGCATGCCAGTTCCGAGTTACATGTGTTAAACAATTTGCAAATAAAGGAACAGAAAACACCACGTAGGAAAGATGATTTCTATCGCAGAGATGACGGAAAAGTAGTTTTGTATCAATATAAAGTATCAACTAAAGCAATGTTGGATACGGTGAACCAACTTGACTAGAAGCTTAACAAGAAAGTAATAGAATGTACAAAGGTATTTCAAATCATAGCTAACCATTGCTATAAACTGATTCCGTATAAAAGCAACGAAAATAATGATCACCACAGTTTTATGAGCCTAAAGGAGTGCTTGTTAAGGAAACCAAATAAATAATAGCAGCGATGCTTGTTGAGCTGCTGGTCTTGCCATTGGCTCATTGCTAGTTATCAAAACATCCAATCAGCCTTTTTTTGGTTACCTTGATTCTCTCATATTCCCTTAATGCACAGCACTTAGCATCTTCAGTAGCCCTTATTGTTTCCCTCAACTCTTCAACTTTGAGAAGCCTAGCTCTATCACCACCAAATATCTTCGATGATGCAGCTTCGAGTTTCTCAATCCTGGATTGTAATGATGCCAGGTCTGACATGAGCGTTTGTACAGTCAATAATGCACTTGCCCGATCAGAAAATGCAGTATGTACAGACAGCATTATCCCCAAATGTTCATGCAGAGTATCCTGCAAAAAGGAATGAGTCATGGAATATGATTACTTCATAACCAGGAGAGATTATTCAAAAAATAACAGAAAGACTTGCAAGTACTACCAAATATTTAACAGTTTGCGTATTCAAATCTCGACATGCCCTACTAGCTTTGACAGCTGCCGTAGCTATACGTTTGCTGTCAGCAGCTCTTATCCTTTGAGACTCGTACATTGCCTCCTCAGTCTCAAACTTCATAAGCTTGATGAATGCCAATCCAAGTGCTCCCATTGTTTCACCAATATCTTGCTGAGCCTTGACAAGTGCTTCAGCCTATGGAAAAGACAGACAGACACCCATGTCAAACTACCTTCAAACACAACCCACAAATTTAATAGCATCCAGATGTATACTACATTACTACCAAATACCAATGCTTGCCAAGAAATATCTTCCATGATTTCAATTTTTGCCCTGCTTTTGCACTTTTCAGCATGATTTCAATTTTTGGTATATTCATGTTATGGTCCTTAAATCATAATAGGTAAACACCACTGAGAGGATGGCAGGGCAACATCGGCGTGCTTGGGGAGAGTGAGACTAAGACTGGGAATGACTTTGTATTTCTTCTTGCTTAGTTCCTCAACATGATCATCTCTCCCTTTAAATAGAGAGCTTTCTAACAATGATAGACTAAGGATATGGAATGCAACTGATTGATAAATGAAACAAACTAATCAAATCCTAAATAACCAAAAGGTGATTATACTTTATTGCTATTAGGCACACAACAATCTTATAACTCCCGTTAGTGTGATTCTGTACCCAACAGGCATGATCGTTCCCCTCCAATGTCTAAACATTGGTTCCAATTCTGTGTCAAATGGGATAAAAATGCCCCCAAAAGAGCCCTTCTAAACTATTTCATTCAAATAGGATCAAACCAAACACTTATTGAAGCATAGTTATCAGAAATCAACAGAAGGGACACTACATATTAGATATTAATAAAACCACAAATAGCCTTTATAAATAGAAAGGTGAAAATTTGTATAGTTCAGATTAAAAGCATCTTAGTGTAGATTGACTGCAGTGAACTGACTCTAAAACCAGGATTTCACTACTACAGGGTTCCTGGTACTCTTCAATTTTTAGAGATGACTAGTAAAATTCACCATTGAACCAGCAGCAACATTAGGCTTCAAAATCTTTATGTTGTCCTATAAATCTAGTTCACCATTACAATTGGTGTGCAACATACCTTGGAGGTGTATGTGGGTCATGATGTAATTGATATATGTGCAGCCTAGTCCTAAAATTAAAGTTGCAAATACAGTAGCATTTGAAGTGATATATCATGCCAGAGAGCAAAATAGGTGCACAAAGTTACCAGAAGAAAATGAATCCTGACTCCTTAACCATTTAGTCAGATAAGGGCCTGTTTGGTACACAAAGTTACCAGGATGCATGAGTTTGGTAAAATTGCCATTTAGACAGCATTGCTCAAACCAATGAGGTCAATTACTAGTGTTTGTGACTATACTACCCCTATTAACTCCTCTCCATTGGAATTATGACCTCTGGTAGTTAAATGCAAAGATTCCTCTTAATCTCACCTAATGGTATTAATGGCTACAAATCTGGGCGCCAAACAATTCATTAGTGATCTTAGAGGCTTTGATATTCACATTGTGGCGCCATATGTTTTGCCTAGCTCATAAGTTTGGCGGGCAGAACAATACAGCAGCCCTACTCATAAAAGCATACTCCATTCCAAGAAGCCTTGAGAATAGCAGTCATTTACAGGGAGTTGCCATTAAGATGGGCATGCAATTGTGATTATTTGGACCATAAGTGGTCAAATGATAAGAAAACTTGAAGGACGTTGCTTTTTTTGTGTACTCAAGCTGTCAAGCATGGAGTCCAAAACAACAGTTTTTGATGATCGGAGGCAGCATCACCTTTTCACCAAAATGAATTATCAAAGCGTTCATTTCAGGTTTTCAACCATAGCTGGTTTCAACGTGTGCTAGTAGTTTTCCTGTTATGTTTTGACCAAATTTACATCCAAGATATTACTTTTCTTCCCTTTCCGTCTTCCTTACCACCCCAGCTCCCATAATTAAGTGCTAATCTGAATTGAACTTTACTACTACATGACCTCACACTATATTAAATGCTACTCCCTCCATTTCATATTAGTAGTAGGAGACAAGGCATAGAATAACATCGCCATCAAATGGGCATTGGGTGGGAAGATTGTAAAACTTGTCTTTAAAAGTTAGAATAACTTTAGTGTGAAACGAAATTAGAAGCATCGAACATACTCCTACAACATTAATCCTCTAGGTTACCCTGATTGCATCTTTAGGACTAACGGACATAATATTGGCCTACTGTTAGTTTTCAGGAGGGGACAGGGTTCCCTCGAAAACAAAAAGGAGAGGGCAGGGTAAAAATCTATCTGTCGGAAGTTTTCAGGAAAAGAAAAGGATCAAAATTTATCGACCCTAACGAAACTAGCATTGGCTTACTAGTTGTTTTAGGTGCAAAAACTACTAAGAATCCATTACCTTACTGTCAAAATTATCAGCCACATCAGATCCAGCTAACTCGTAGCTCCAGTGGCATTTGAGAGATTACCTGCTGCGATGCGCTACTGAGCTGCTGCTCCCAATCCTGCAGCTTCTGCTTCTTCTCCAGGAAGCCCTTGTCCTCCTCCACCAACGGCGGCTTCACGCCAGCCCAGTCCGTCACCACCGACTGCTTCAGCTCCTTGAATATCCGCAGAAGGTCCCTCCCGCCCTTGGCCGACTGCACCACGTCCTGCGGCGCAGCCACGGCTTCCTCCCCGAGCAGCTGCCATGGCAGCCGCGCCGCGCCGTCGAGCATCCGCGACGCCACGTCGGTGCTACTCGGCAGCGGCATCTTGCCTTCGGCCTGCAGGAACACACGCAGCTCGTCGCTGGGCCCGATCGCGGGGTGCTCGGCGAGCCGCCACAGGTACCTCTCGAGCGCGGCGCGGCGCTGGGCCACGAACTCGTCGCGCTGCATGACCTGGCTCTCAACGGTGTTCTTGTCGGGGCGCGGGGGCACGAAATGGCCGCGGAAGGCCTCGGCGAGGCGGTCGGCGAGGGTGACGAAATCGCGGAAGCGGCGGCGGACGGCGTGGCGACGGTGGTCGCCGCGGCGGGCGCTGGTGACAAGGTAGGAGACGTAGGTGGGGGCGGATCCGGGGACGAGGGAGGTGGCGGCGGGCTCGGCCTCGGTCTCCGGGTCGGAGACGGCGATGTGGGCGTACTCGGAGGCCGCGGCGCGCGCGGATCTCGGGGAGGCGGACGGGGAGGCGGAGCGAGGGGAGGCGGCGGCGACGTCGGCGTAGGAGGGGGGGTCGACGAAGGAGGAGGAGGAGGCGGGGGAGAGGGTGAAAGCAGCGGGGGTGGGAGGGGAGGGGGGCGAGGCGGCGGAGAGGAGGGGGTCGAAGATGGAGGCGGTGGATGCGTACTCGGAGGCGGCGGCGAGAGGGAGCGTTTCCATGTCGCCGTCGGCCGACTCCGGCGGCGGCGCGGAGGACATCATGGCGAGGGTTACGGCGAGGCGAGCGTGCGGGTGAGTAGAGATGGGTGGGCGAAGACGACGAATGTTCCGGCTCCGGCGGTTTGTTGCGGTGTGGTCACCGCGTGGTTGGGATAAGGGACGCGCTCACGTGGGTTACCACGTGCCCAAGCAATAATAAGCCGGATCGCATTTACCGTGGGCGTGCGGTCAAGCATTAATAAGAAGCAAAATTGCTTGTAATACAACGATTTTTCTTATTTGATTTACAGGTGTTTTCACTAGTTTTCACTTATTGCTTTTGACGATAGCTTATAATTTTTAGCTAAAAGTAAACAGCAGTAGCTGAAAAAATAGGTTTTAAAAGGAGCGGGCGAGCACCGAGCGAGCAGTGCAGAAAGTGAAGGAGAGATGTGTACGCGTTACACGAGCGATAGAAGTGGGGTGGGTGATACACTCGTGACCTTCTGTCTTATTTCCGGAGCGAGACGATAACAAGAGGAGTAAAGAAGCCGCTTCAAAAAACCGGGTGTTCGTATTAATTTTTAGCTTTTCTAACCAGAAACTAGAAGCAGATGCTAATATAAACAGGGATTTAGAACATCGTTTTTTTAGAGCAAGTACAATAATGTTGACTAGGTCGCCTCTAGTGAAATCCACGTCAACACAATCTTAAGTGGAAGAGAGAGAAAAGAGAAGAGAGAGACAAACTGCCCCTCATGCAAGAGGTGACCTCTAGCACATTATACGAGGAGTTACGGGCAGCTTGGAGGCGATACTAGTTCTTAGAGCAAGTACAATAATGCTGACTAGGTCGCCTCTGATATATTTATGCAAGTATTAAATGTTTGAGTGCTTTAGTAGAGGTAACATCTACTCAACTTATTGTATTAGCTACCTCCACCATGAGCCACGTGTACTCTTTTTGCTTATTTGGCTAGTCCTAGAGGTGGCAGCCACCTCTTCTATTAAACTTGCTCTTATGTTTTTGTTAAAATATACTGAACTTTTGTGGCATCAATTGGTGGTGTCAAAATGGGTCGTGCCTAGCGGACTGGCCCACAGCCCATTACTATAGGCACGATACGAGGCGCGTCGGGTAATTCGCCCAGGCCTAGTGTGTCAGCACGGCATGAGCATGACCCAACACGGCATAGCCCATGCAGCACGACGGCCTGGTCGGCACACTTGGAACGTAGACACACTTAGCCTGGTGGGCACAACCCATTTGGCACAAAAATGTGACAGTTATGCACGTTTGGCCTAGGCACGGCCCGTATAGCACAAGTAACAGTTGATTTTCCCCATAAATTTACAACCGCTTTGTGGTCGTTTAAGAGTTTAAAAATACAAAAAAATAAAAATCTCAAATTATTTCTATAAATAGGCAGCATATCATCTCTCATTCACCCACACTCAAACTAACAATCTCTTCTCTGAATTCTCTTGTGAAAATTTCGATACACTTCGTGATAATTTGGAAATTTTCAAAATAATTTTGCCAAAAATCTGAAAATTCAAAATCCGGCCTACAGTCAAGAAAAGAGGTAACAATACTAATTTTTATATACTTACTAGTTGAATTCTTGTGCGTTGCTATGGATTTTTAAAATTTATCATACTGCATGTTTTAAAACTCTCGGGTGGTAAAATTTTTAGAATATGCATACAAGCATATTCTAAAAGTTTTTAAATCCGTCAAGTAAGTCGAAAACCGTCGATCACACCTCGTGGTGATAAGTCAAAAAACATCGACTACACCTCGTGGTCGTAGGTCGGGAGCCCTCGAGCACACCTCGTCGTCGTAAGTCAGAAGCCGTCGACCACTGCGCGTGATCGTAGGTCAAGAGCAGTCGACCATCACTGGTGGTCATAAGTTGGCAGCAGTCGACAATCGATCATGGTTCTAAATCGGGAGCCTTCGACAATGGCTCATGGTCGTACGTCGGAAGCCGACGACCATCATTCATAGTTGTAAGTCGGAAGCCATTGAGGACACCTCGTGGTTGTAAGTCGGAACACATCGACCAGCGCTTGTGGTCGTAAGTCGGAAGACATCGACCACACCTCATGGTCGTAAGTCAGAACACATCGACCAGTGCTCGTAGTCGTAAATCGAAAGCCATTGACCACACCTTGTGATCGTAAGTTAGAAACCGTCGACTATTGCACGTGATCGTAGGTCAGGAGCGGTTGACCATCGCTGGTGGCCGTACATTGGCAAGCCTCCAGTGCACTTGTGCCATGCATGTAATAAACCAATGATTGGTATTGATGTTGATGATTCATTCTAAATCCTTCATTATGTGCTAGGTTTGATCTCCAGCTGATAGGTATGTGGTATTGTGGTGTTCTATCAAAGAAAAAACAGGTAAAATTTGGGCTTGCTGAAGAATACTCGTTTCGTATGAGATTGCACAGGCAAAGATGTGTTGGTGAGTTATGTTAAATAGCACTACAAGCTTTACTTTTAGAAGATGGCTAATAGGTCTGAAATCAGGTTTGCATAAAGATGGGCAGCCAATGAATAATACGCCTACCACGTTGGAAGGATATGCTGACAGGGTGATGTGTAGACAAGAAGCAAGTGGTAAGTTCTTTGTCAAGTTAGTATGTAACACCTAACTCTGATAAAGAAACCAAGGAGGAACCCATATAGTGTGAAGATCTATGTGATTGGTATAACAACTATCTGTTGGGCATATAAGAAATAAATCATGTTTTTATAATAAGCATATCAACCTCATATTATCAATCCTCAAGTGAAAAGGTGACAGTAGCAGCATAATTAAAAGTGAACTCAACCTCAACAGGAGAGACCAGAGCTATAAAACAAGATGACTCCAAAATTTCCTCATGCTAGGCGATGGCGACATAATTCCTAAGCAGATCTTAGCAGCATAATTCCATAACAATATATGTTGGAACTGGACATCATTATTCCAACATCCAAACCAACAGCAAAAAATGTATGGATATCAAATATCAATTTGAACATGGTAATTAAATTTTGATATTCATAATGCTAAACAAGTTACAGATCCTCAACATCCTGCTTAGATGATGTGGGGCGACCCTCGTACTCCAATTTTGCTCCTAAGCTCGCCGTCATAACCCTGAATTTCAGCCTTATATTCTCCATCACATCTTGAACTTGCTCATTCTCTAGATTGGACAAAGGATAGCTTCTCACCAGTGCAGCTAGTTGCTCGATGTTCATCCTGACCCGAGCTAAGAATGCATCTTGATCAAGGCGAATTACCGACATCCACACATCCAAGCAGCCCTAATAGAATCCCAGTTCTTCACCTACCTGGAAACCTATCTTTAAACCAACCTGTCTTCCCTCTTCCTTTCTAGATACCAAGGCATCATGATAATTTATGTGTGGTCGAAAGCTAATATGGTCGGAGCTACAATATTTTGTGTGTGGTTGGAGCTACAGTGTTTTATGTGTGATCGGATGGACCACTCGACGTGGTCGAAAACCTGTATGGTCAAAGATCGACTAGTCGACGTGGTCAAAGATTGACCATCCGACGTGGTCGAAGACTTGTGTGGTACAAAATCGACCACCCGACGTGGTCGAAGATCAATGCGGTCGAAGATCGACCACTCGACGTAGTCGAAGACCCGTGTGGTCAAAGATCGACTACCCGACGTAGTTGAAAATCGGTAGTACCGGCTTTGTGTGAGCAGTCAAACCGGTCTGTGGAGCTACCGACTTGTGTGGTGCGATACGACCAGAGTTATAGTATGACCAATTTATCCGTGGTATATTTTTTCAGAGAGATACCATTTTTGGGATATTTGTTCTCCCATGGAAAATGGTAGTTCCGCAGTGTGGAGCAGTACTACTGTAGAGTGGTAGTACCGAACAATGGTCGGTGTATTACCAATTCTAGTCTGTAACGGCTAGTTTTCTAACCGTTACGAGGGAAACGGTAGTACTGGCCTTATAACGATGGTGCTACCGATTGTCTTGATTTTTATTTTCAACGTCTAGTTTTGTCGTGTGAGGTATAAATACACCGTTGTGGCCGGTTGGAGAGAAGGTTGTTTTACTCCACTTCATTCTCTTGAGCTAGTGTAAGGTTCTCCTCTCAATTATGTATGTATTATACCTTGTGAGTAAGGAGAAATGTTCTAAATTGCATGTATTGCATCTAGGGGTAGATTTCATATCCACTTGATTTTGTGCATTTATTGCACGTGGTGAGAGTCAAGTAAGGGACTTGACTTATTCCTCTTGAATGTTGCCGACTCATAGACGGCGCTGGAGATGTCGTACATAGTGATCTTTTCAAGAAAGATTGTGAGAAGACTCAGCGTGTTGTAAAGGTTGGAGCTTACCTACCCAGAGCGGAAGAGAGCTATCACTAGTGGAATTGGAGTGTTTGGCTTAATTCGTGGAGCCAGTCCAATTAGTTTGGGCTTACCTCCGTGTGAACTAGAGAAGACCGGTAAATCTCTGAACACTACGATAAAAAGGAACCGTGTCATTGTAGTTTGCTCTCTTGTGCTCAATCTAAATTCAAGTAATTTACATTAATAGAATTAAATTGATTGCTTGTCAATCTAGAATTGCAAATATTTGACATAGACTTAGATTGTTGGTATACTTAAGTGAACCTAATTGATTTAGGCATTATTTGTGCTAAATCGAATTGATTTACATTTCCGTATTATAAACTTGGTTTTAGCCTAGAAGAAATTTTAAAACCACCTATTCACCCCTCTTTAGTTGGCCTCCTCGATTTTACAGCTACTAGCACTATTGTCGCTTTCAGCCTGCCTGCATTTGAGCCTTTAGCTTGGTGCCGTGCTCACTTTTATGATATATACATACACGCGGCATGTTCAATGGGAAAACGTGTGCCATGCTCCATAAGGGGTTTCATCCTAAAGTCTAAGAGCGATGGTATACCTATGAAATGATTGTTATGTACTATATCACTCACTATTCTTTTTTACTTCGGCTTATGGTTTATGGCGGTGGTTTATGATTTGGAAAAAGTCCAATTTACTACCCCCCAAGTATAGCCTAAGTCCATATAACCCCCTAAACTTAGAAAAGGTTTACTTAACCCCCTGTTTATGCTAAACCAGATCAAACTTCACCTTTCACTTAAATCTAAAACCAGATTTGATGACATGGAAAATTCCAGTTTGGTTTTGCTGACTCAGAATGACATGTTGGCAACTGTACGTAGCAAAAGCAAATATGTGGTCCAGAAAACCCCCTCCCTTGTGACTTGTGTGCTTCTTTAGTTTCGCCGGCGGGCACATCCTCCGCCGCTGCTGCTGCGAGGCACTTGTGCTCCTGGCTAGCCGCAACCCGTGCGCTGACTTCGGTACACCGCTACATGGTCGCCGCACTCGGTCTCCTGGCCGCTCGCGTCATCGCTCACCACCTGGCCCTGCATCGACCTGCAATCTGTGGCAGCGGCAGCGACCCTGATGTCGGCATGATTCTCACCACTCGCAACGATGCAGATGGTGACAGCGTTGGAGGTCGGCGTTCTGCTGTGATGATTTATGTGTGCTTGTGTAGTGAAGGATGCACTGAAGCATTCTATAATCAACTAGTCATCGTTAACGGAGTAAACCATCATGTGTGCCTGATGCACTGAAGCTTTATGCAAAGAACGTGTGATCCTTGATGATGTAATTAAGTTCTTGCAGGTAGCAAAAATTGGCATAAAACCAGGAGCCAAACATGAGTAAATTCATCATAACACATGACTAACTTTTTAAATAAAAAAACAGGCTAGTTTCAGCATAGTATGTGAGCAACTTTTTCCATAAAAACTGACTGTACATCGTAGCACTTGACCAACATTTCTTCATGAAAAAAGGACTTTAGCATTGATATAGTGACATAACCAGGAACCATATCAATGGATCAAGTCTTCACATAAATTGAGTCAATTGCTCTGACTCCCTGTAGTGTCTCTTGCCTTCTTTTGTGGCCTATTGCACTCCAGTACCTGGACAAGAAGTATCAGTTAACAACACTGGATGAATTCTTATGTGTACAACATAAGAACAAGAAATGTTACTTGCCTCTTTGCCTTTCTCCATAAATTTTCTCTTTGACTTCTTTGACTTAGCATTAGGTCCACATGTTCTACTGTTGTGACCTGTTTTGTGACACCTACTACATTTACCTTTGGAGCCTAGCTTTGACATCTTTGTGGCCTTTTTGGCTTCACCTTGTTCCCTTCTTCTCTCTTTTCGTGGCCTGCCCGGCATCTTTACATAGGCTGGAGGCTTTGGCTTGCGATGGTCTATTGGCCACTGTTGCATACCCTCCATTGGCATCATGCAGTGATCATATATCTTGTTGTATTGTTCAACTGAATAGCAATCTGCAATGTAATCCTCAGGTGGTTTGGAACTGAGAAAAAGTGCTGTGATAGCATGAGCACATGGGATACCAGCCAGCTGCCAGTACCTACAAGAACATGTCCTTTTCTCTATGTCAACTATGTACCTTTTGTCCCACTCTTTCACCTCAAAGCCATCTTTCCCATTCCAAAGTGCAGAGCAATTTTGTGCTAAATTGATATACTTGTTGAGCTTTTGTAAAATGTTCGGGCAGATCCTTGAAGACCAATTGCCTGACTTCGTTTTATTTTGTTGTATTCTTACAAACACCTTAGTCCTGATGCCCTCTAGCATGGAAATAATAGGATAAGCCCTGACATCTACTATCCAATTATTGAAGCTTTCACACATATTGTTGTCCACACTGTCACAGTTAGATCCAAGGTTGAACCATGCTCTACTCCAGTGCTTGGGGTTGGTGCTCATCATGTCCTTGGCACCTGCAGGAGTTAACTTTGCTAGCTTTGCTCTGCATAAGTTAAAGAAGGTAACACTTGATGCCTTTGCACATTTCCAGAAGGGCTTCTGAAATTCTTTATCCCTATAAGTCTTTCTCCAGTTGGCATAGATGTGTCTTGTACACATCCTATGCTCAATGTCAAGAAACAATTCTGCTACTGCATTGAGAAGACCCTACAAGCACAAAATGCAATTAGTACACAAAATGCTAAAGTATCATAGCACCAAATGCAATTAGTTCTTTACCTTTTGCTGGTCAGATATTATAACCCATCCCCTGCCACGTATGGTAATTTGTATATCCTTCTGTAAGAGTCCAAAGAACCATGACCAAGAATCTTCAGTTTCTTTCTCTACTACTGCCCAGGCTATGGGGTAAATCTGGTTGTTTGCATCCCTACCTAGAGCACATATTAGTTCACCATTGCAAGCTCCCTTGAAGAAGCACCCATCTACCCCAATTCCTGCACCCAGATCGGAAGCCATTTTTGCAAGCATCAAAGCATACATAAAACCTCTGGAAAACTGGGTCCTCGTACTCAGGATCCAAACACACTACAACCTGTGCTCACAGGTTGCTTTTAAGTATTTGCACTGGTACTCAAATATCTTTGCATACTCTCCTTTGCATGACTCATATATCCTTCTCATCACAACACCCTTTGCTCTCTTGACCTTGGATATTGACACATCGACACCCATGTCAAGCAACACAGTCTCCTTGATATTTTGAAGCTTCCAAGATGGGTTTGCCTTTATTATGTGCTCATATTTTTCAGCTATTCTTGCCCCAGTGACAAATCTATTGTCCTTCCTTTTGGGGCAATTATGTTTATCATTGAATGTCTTAACTTGAAACCTTCCACTATTTGTCTTGTTAGATGCAAATATGAACCAAGGGTAGCCCTTCCATGAGCATTTAGCTCTAATCCGACTTTTCTCATCCTTTGGAAAAATCAAGTGCCTTTGAGTAGCTAGACTATATTTGATCAAGGCACTCTTAAAATGCGCCCTGCCACTAAAAGTCATGCCAACACAAAAGTTTGGAATAATAGCTCCACTGTCATAATTTATAAACCTGCTCTTCCTTCTTATTCCTTTACCTTCATCATCTTCCTCATAGCTGGCTTCTTCACTTGAGTCCATCATTGGGGGCCAGGGTCATCCAGTAAATAATCTTCTTCATCACTTTTATGGATTTGTACCTTACTAATACTCACTTCCTGAGATGTTCCAATACTGATAGATGGATTCTTCCTCTGGTTCCTTGCATTCATCATGAACTCATTTTCTTCTTCATCATCTTCTGATGGATCCTCATCACCTTGCACAAAATCACTATCTTCTGACTCACTCTCATCTTCTTCATCAGTGCCATTCGCTTCTGCACTTCTCTCATGAGAACAGTTATTACCTTCATCTTCTGGGCTCCTCACTGGTTCAACATAGAGTGACCTCACAGACTGAATATCCTTAGTAGATTGATCCTTTCTTGGACTACTCAAATTGGCAGCCTTGTTCTTTGGCTCACATGTCCATATAGCTAGTTCACCACCTACAAGCTTATATATCTCGACATAAACTTCAGCTACTCCACCGTCTGTGATAGAGTCAGACATGAGATTGCAACTTTTATCATCTGCCAACCTCCTCAAACCATTACTCAGATCAGCACCAAGGGATAGCCAGTGAAAATCCACTATATCTTCCACTCTCAAATTGACATGATCACCAAGAAAACCCCTCAACTCTGGTAGTGATAGCTTATCCCTCTCCATGTGTGACAATTCAACTCTGCCATGTACATATTTCAATGAGTGGCCATCATAATCAAATTCGCCTCCAAAGTGAAATCTCACGAGCAGTATATCCAGAGGGTCCATATTCCTTGTCTATAATTGCAACAGCAAAGTATCAGTAAAAAAGAATTTGAACTTTATAATATTACTATTACGACGACAAAGTACCAGGAAAAAAGTATGTACTTTACGCAATAAAAAATCTGAACTTCATACCACTACTATTTGCAACAGCAAAGTATATTAGAAAAAATAGCTGAACTCTATGATTCTAATATTTACAATGGCAAAGCATCAGCCAAAACAAATCTGAACTTTATACTACTACTATTTGCAACAGAAAATTATCAATAAAAAAAATCTGAACTTACTGCTATTTGCAACAGCCAAGTATTGACTAATTACAAGGCTCAAATCTATTACTCTCAAGATTGAGAACTCCCCATAATCAAAAATATTTCACACCAATCGAACCCAAACCCTAGACTCCAGAGTAGTTGAATGAGCCAAATTTGCATTGCAAAAGGGATAGGAAAACACACCTTGTCGTGTTGTTCTCACTGATCACCTAGTCTGTTCCGCGATCATCCAAGGAAATTGGGCCTCTGGCAGCGCTGCAAGCAGAGAGAGACGCGAAGGGAGGCGGCTACGAGCAAAACAGATCGCGCAGATACAGAGAGCAACACGTGAGGGAGGGTTATGGACCTAAATATTCTTGCCACGTAGGAGCGCTGACATGTCCATGCCAACAAGCGAAACTGGACTACCATCAAGCTAGGTCATCAAATCTGGTTTTAGATTTAAGTGAAAGGTGAAGTTTGATCTGGTTTAGCATAAACAGTGGGTTAAGTAAACCTTTTCTAAGTTTAGGGGTTATATGGACTTAGGCTATACTTGGGGGTAGTAAATTGGACTTTTTCCTTATGATTTTTAGGCTATTCATGAGAGAGGATACGAAGTAACAGTAACTCACATGCTGTTTTGGCCAATAAATACAAAGTCATTAAAGTATGTACTACAATTAATTTGTAGACTCCATATTAAAAGATATTTCGTTTGAAAACTAGTTACTATAAAAAACTAAAAATAGTTTTTAAACATAGAAAAGAAGAGGCTTAAACTCTATCCAACAACTCCCTGCTTTCTGCCCTTAATCTGTACATGTTGCATGTCTATTATGATCTCCAAGCATGTATACCGCGATTACAAGATGCCTAGCCAGATTTTTAGTTTACACTTCACGCTTCGACAATTAATCTTGTTTCATTCATGGCAAGTGGCAACAATCGGACTTAATTGAATTAGCTCCCAATAAGAACATCTCCAACAGTATGAGCTAGTTACTAGCTCTAAGACAACTTCTCCAATAGTACTAACTGTTAGCACATAGCTCATAACATAAATAGCCTCACATGACACTCTCACATAATCTTGGAATGTGTGTATGAGACTAGCTCTTGATCAAGAGATAACTTTTCTCTCTTCTATTAAAATATGAAATAATATGCTTAGAGCTAGCTCATAAGTCACCATTGGAGATGCTCTAACAAGAAGCTGCCTTTGCTCCGGTGGCAGGCACGGAAGTCAGAACAAAGGCCTCGGCCAAGTATATGACGGCGAGCAGTCAGCCTGATTGGCCATATACTACAGCATGTCAGCATAGGACAATATAACTAGTTAGCTAGGTTTCAGAGCTACTCGCTTTTATTTAAAGAAATCAGAAGCCAATATAAATATCCAATTTTTCAAAGCAATTTCCTAGCTTTGCTCAGTCTCGTCTCGCTCCGAAAATAAGGTAGAGAATCACGGACACATCACACTCACTCCTCTTTGCAAAATTGTTTTCTTTTTTTATTCTGCTCCTGTCTTGCATACGTATTTCTCTTTCACTTTTTCCACTACTCACTCTTTTCTTTTAAAAACTATTTCTTTTAATTACTACTATTAATTTTTAGCTAAAAACTATCAACCATAGCTAATACAAACAGTCATCAAGATAATACATGGTGACCGGTTATGTGGACACTAGTAGTGTGCCCGTGCTAACGCTACAATAAAATACAAAATAAGATAAAATTTGTAAAAAATAAAATGAACAATCAGATTTATTAAGATTCACATCTCATATATTGTATAACCAAATATTTTTGTCATATAATATTTTTGGCCACCTACCCATATCCAAGGAAAAACTTCATCCTAGATTGACAATTGATATACATGCCATTACCTCACAATTAATTGCAACCTCCTAAGTTCTCAGGCAAAGTTCTCCTACCGCACTCGCCCTCCACGCATCCCCGCAGGAGGGCTAGCCCCCTCCTCCGCAAACAACGACTCGCGCGCAAAGACATCGAGCGACCTCCGCGGCGTGATCCGTGGCGGAAACCCTAGATTCGGTGCGTAGATCAAGGTAGTAACCAATTAAGGCCCTTACAAAATAAAAATATAAAGAATAAAAAAATAAAACTTGAATCTTTAGAGCACATGCCACAAAAGATATGAGATAAACTATGCCAATCCAAATTTGATGTATCGCTCTTAATATAACTACATCCATTTGTCTCTAAAGGAATGCCCAAAGGAAGTGCCTTGAGAATAGATAAAATTCAGCTGGCTTGTTCGATCTTTGTTAAAAGTACTATCTATTACTTTCTTCTCTTGGCAAGTATTGCAGAATCCATAAATTGTACACCATAAGTAAGTTCACTAATATTTCTCCTTACTTCCAAAGAAGGTGGCGAACAAACTCTTATCAATTAAGGTATGTGCAAAATGAAGGTTCTTACTGACTTTCTTGTTCAATCTTCTAAACATGGGTTTTAAATGGAAGAATGCATAAGTAAACCAAAATACTTACTTTGGAGATGATGATATAGAATAGCATCGTGGTTGTAGACGAGGGGCTATCATTGCAAAAATACTCCCAGAGGGGCTTAGTGAAGGAATGCACCATAACTTCAAGAAGGCTCCTCGGCAAGCTACTATCCATTGAGAATACTCATCCTGTATACATAAGTTTACCGGTGAGCAAAGACTACCGACCACTCTAAACCTTTGTATAGCGCAAGTTCTAAAACAACCACCTTTCCATTTGGAGAAGCCAAGAATCTAAGTCTTTCACCTCGGTCGGTCGAAGCATGAGAAGCTAAAGTGACCAAAGCGATGCGGACATGAAAATGTCATTCGATGATTAGTCAAATGATCACAAGGCATGAATGCAACAAAACAGTTTTAAGAAAAAAATGGTTTGCTGGTCATGAGGACCTTCTTTGGTGAATTGAGTAGATCAGCATATCGTAAAAGAGCAGTCCGAAAGGTACACGGAGATGGGAATGGTGGGGCCAAGGAAGAACCGCCTTTACGGGGTGATCCATCTTCTGCATCCGCATGGATGGAGAAGACTGTATCTAGAGAAATATCAAGTAGCCCTTCAACCTCTTCCACTGTCTCGATGGAATTTTCTGAATATACACCTACATGGTCTCCAGTTTCATACCTGACATAGTTTTCAAAAATCCAAGTTGTTATCAATAAAATATATTTAAGGGAAAATCTTTGCATTCATTTAACTACATGAGAGAAGACGCAAGGAAACACTTCCAATTTGGAAAAAAAAACATGTGATAACATTTAGCTCACAAGATGCTGCCCACCTGAATAGTCCGAATTACATGAATATGAAGAGAGAGAGAGAGAGAGAACGATTTATAAATTCTAGGCAATGGACATCAAGAAACTTACACAAGACCAGTGCCTGAAATATCAAATTCCAGATGAATACAAGAGCGATCGAAGTGGTTTATGGAGTTCCTTTGACGACAACATTAGACCTTAACAATCAACAAAAATAGTGAGCTATATTGTAAATATCAAATTCTAACTGAATAGAAGGTCTTTGGTAAATCCTTTGCACATATGAATACCTGCAAGGGTGATGAATATCAATAACACCATTGCCATTGGCAAGTGTCCGAGATTTATCTTGAAGTGCTAAATCTGATTTATCAATAAATACAACTCGTATTCGGTATAGCAGCGATGTAAGGAGTCGATGCACCGGTGCATCATCGTCATCGCGAGCGATTGGTCCAACTCGGCCATACTTGTTCTTTCCTACAATAATAAGAAAGAAAAAGAACAATTATCATTCATGCTATGATTTTCAAACTGCTGACACACAAAATGGCATTTACTGAACATAAGCGAGCAAGTTTACATAAGCCAAAAGATAAATTAAATATTGACTAATAAATGTCTCAAACAGTGTATGATATAAAATTAGTATTATCCATAATGAATACGATAAATTTTACTGCATGTTTATGTCTAAATGCTAGACATGACATTCAAGTAGTAACATGTTTGGTGAACAAGACATAATATAAACATCCTTTGTCAATACAGTACCTGCCTAGGTGCATTAAATGATTTAATAGAGCATTTGCCAAGGAATAATCAATTTAGGTGGGGCTTAAGTTACAGACCAGAACCTATGGGATAGAACATATCCAACTGGATGACAATAAGATTCATCTTGTTTCTTAAACTCTGTTTTCTTTACCATGATAAATCAACCACGCTTTGAGTGAAGAAATGCTTAGCAACAAACAATGGTCTGGCACTTGCTGTTGTCCAAACAGTGATAGTTCGATCTTGACTTCCAATAGCAATAACATTATACGGTTGCTGTTCTTTTGTTGATGTCTTTGATGCTCCATTGGCCCATCCGGTGGTGCGCCTTTGCGTCTTGACCGATGGCGAAATGCTTACGGAACATCGAGTGATTGAACTTAACCACCACAACAGGCGTTATGCCCGAAAGTCAAAGTTGCGGACCACTCGCCTCGTTCAAGCATAGGGTGAGTGCCTAGGTTTCTGGAAACCATGAGTTGTGGTTATGAAGTGACCACAGGCGACCAAGCAAGCGCCTAAAAATGTCGAACCAAGTGGGTAACACGAAAATTAATCTTTTCAGTAAGACATGTCAATAACAGAGACGATTAACAACAAATGCCATGAAACATAACATACGATTTTGCCCAATGGCCTTCGTCTTGTGAGCAAGACTCCATCACTTGTACGCCATATGATATGACCTTGTCATCCGATTGGCTTGCAATAAAAGAACCAATAGGATCCCAAGTAACCCCTTTAACTAAGCTAGAATGCCCTCGCAAGACGGCAGTGCAAATGCCGTTGGTCACACTCCAGATGTGAACAGTATTATCCAAGCTGCCGCTGGCCAATGTTGAGTCATCAGGGGACCAATTAAGATCTACCTACTTTAGGCATAAGAGATAGAAAACGTGTTTAATACTGAAATAGTAAGGATCACGATGGTGATATGAAGAGCTAACGAAAGGGTAACAGTTCAAAATCTGATCATGTTTTCGAAAAATAGGACAGAAAAATAGCATGGGTGAAATTTTGGCAGTTCACGGATCATGTTAATGAGCAATGCTGTGACTACTATGTTCAATTGTTAAAAACAACGCTAACTTCATCATTGCAACCGTCATTTAGTCTTTGTCATGACTATTGCCTATGTGAAACCACTAATACAATGTTATTGCAAGGATTGTCATTGACGAACCACTGAATGTTATTGATTTATTCTGACAAACAAATTTCATGTACGTGATCAATACTTCCATTGTAGCACTACACTCCATATATTTCTAAGAGGACATTGTTAAATATCAGCTCCAGTTCACAGTATAGGCAGCTAGTAATTGTTTTTGTAGTACGGTCTTTGTCTTTCGAGTCTTGAGTATGAAAACTCGAAGAATTCCACGAACGGTATATATGCTAGTATTCACATTTGATCCTGCTAACATATTCTTTCTGCCAGTATCTGTATTTTTCAAGAACAGACAACTGGTTGGAATCAACAATTGCTTTTACCTGGGCTGCCATCCCGTGCATATAGTGAAAAATATTGAACTGGTAGGAGCATTCACTCAAGAATTAAGTGTTGCTCTCGGTCTTGGTTACACTGATGCTCTGGCAGTTTTACGGACTACTGTTTTTGATATCTGAGTCTAATAAAAGCTATAGAGTAAATATTCTTGGTCGTGACTGACCAATCATATCTAGAAGTTTAATACCACACGAGACTTGCAAAGTTCACGTTATTACGCTTCTCTCTGGTACCAATGGCCTTGTTTTTTTGGGGGGGGGGTCTAGTTTACGAGGACCTCTCCAGCTACATTACTGCAGCTACAACATACAAGTGTAACTCTTCGATGCTATTATATAATCTTGCCATTATCTTGATTTTGTAACCTCCTTAATCCTTGTACCTAGTGAAAGTGTGCTGTATTATTTGAAAGAGGTAGTAAAGTCTAGATAGTTGATTAAGATCTGCCCTATTACCCTTGCATACTTGCAAATTACCACTTACCACCCATTGGTTCAAGTTTCTTTGAAAAAAAGTGGCTTAGGCTGAAGCGTTGTGTGTAAAAATAGGCTTATTTTTGTAATATGCCTACACTTTATACATTACTAAGAATATCTGGTTAATGTTCCATTCAAGATCAACATCCACCGCAACACAACGGGGAGCACCAGGGACCAGTTTTCCTTGAACCACTCCAGCCAATTATTCATCCCCGATCGAAACGAAACCAAGAATACCATCACCTCGGATGCACCCAACTCGAGCGGCCATGGGGTGGTTGGCGGCGTACTCGATGGCGGCGGGAGCGAGTCGATCTTGTCGGCCTCCCGTCGAGGATCTCGGCTTGAACTCCTCCTCGATTGCCATCACCACCTCCACCGTGTCCAGGTGCCCGGCCCGGATCCTTCTCGAAGTGCGCCTCGTGGTCACCGCCACCACCAAGGACCATGCTCTCTTAGGGTTAGGGTTTGGGGCACCGTCTTGCGCGACGCGATGCGGATTTGGAGGGCTAGGGTTGGTGCGAGAGTTACCTTGGAGGGTCGACCTTGGGGTGGCTCTTGAGGACGTCAAGGCGCGGTCGGCGACCTCGCCACGGGTGAGGTGGCGTCGTGAGGAGGACATGGCGCGCGAGCCACCGCGCCGGGGCTTGGGCTGGGCGCGCGCCGCGCCGCGCGAGAGGCGCCGCCGGGAGGGGAAAGGCGTATGTGGCGGAGGATCGCCGGACGGAGCGCCGCCACGGCATTTTCTTCTGTCTCTCCTGTTCGTATCAAGACAATATAAGGCACGGCGCGGGATCTCGGCGGCGGTGCAGAGGTCCACTGCGGCGCCAACGCCGCGGCGCTCAGATCGTCGCCGCCTCCATCCCTGATCACTCGCCGCCACCGTCCGATCCAGCGGCGCAACGCTCTCCCATAGGAGCACGTCAAGTGGCGGCGGCGCGGTAGGAAGGAGCGGGGAGAGGCGGCGCGCGCGAGGCGAGGAGGCGAGGGAGAAATCAGGGGAAGGAGGCGCACGGGCTTGTGTGAGGAGGCAGGCGCACGGGCGGTTGGAGGGGGAGGGGGTTCCGGTTCAATGATGTGCATGATCTGGATGATTTTGACCTTAGGATCTTCAATGAGTAAGAGAAGAAGGTTTGAGGAGAGATCCAGACCATTCATTTGTATGAAGTTGGATTACTTGGTACACAAATTTGGGTGGACTTAGATTAGGCATGACTGTGGGGGTGGTTGAGGGGAGTGGATTTAGTAAAGAAAATTTTGGTGTATTATAGAGTAGGGTAGACAAGAGACTTGATTTAATGCTGCATGCGATCGCTCCCATGGAATGATAACTTTTCATAAACTATTAGTAAAAATGTTTAAGTATTATTTCTCGGAGTTTAAATTATAGTGTCTATCTTTACACACATAGAAATACGTCCGTGGAAACTAGTGCCATCGTGTGTGTAAGTAAAAAGAAAAAAAAATATCCTCCGGTAGTTTTGATAATGATTATCAGTAACGAGAAGACAAAAGCGGCCATGCCCAAGGTAATGCGATCATAGACTAGAGTTGACAGGTTGCACAGCATCCATCAATCCTACCTGATGAGCTGCTGAGTGCTGAACCAAACTTACATCCGACATAGGTTTCTTTTTTTCGGCTTCTACTTTTAAATTTTTTTATATTAACTAGCCTTTAGGCGAAGTATCGTTTTTAGATGGGATATATTAGTCGATTATAGTAAATACTATAGCACTTTATTTATATTAACCAAAATCACATATAAATATCTCTCAACCACACTCTTACTCATGAACAGTAAAAAAATTATAGGGTCTATTCTTTTTTGCTGAGGTTTATGATTTTTTGCTGCGACTTGTGACTTTTGGGCTGTTCGTGCGAGAGATTACAGAGTAACAGAAACTCATGTGCGGTTTTTGCCGATATGAATGAAGTCGATACAGTATGTACTACAATTAACTAGTAGACCCTATCTTGAAAATACATTTTGTTTAAAAACTAATTACCGTAGAAAAGTCAAAAATAGAAACTAAAAACTGAAAAAAAACATAATCATAATCTACAGCTATAAATTATAAGCCACAGAAAAAACAGCCCACACTGAGAGTGAATCTGATATAAATACCACTCATTTTCACTTTGGGGGCGATTGATCTGCAATCAGGGCCTGTTTGGTTGGAGGTTGGAAAAAGCTGCTTGGGCCAGGCATGCATCCCATGCGTTTGATTTTGGATGCCTAGGGTTAGAATGTGTTGCCTAGCAGGTATTTACCTGCGAGGTCTCCAACCAAACAGTCCCTCAATTCGCAGGGACCTCCATTATACATAAGTAACTACAGGTCGGAAGGGTGCGGTGAGCACACCAGGTGGTGCGGATAACGGTTTTGGAACTCGCGAGCCGGAAGCCTAGGTGCACCTTGTCCGTGGAAAACAGTGTGTTCCCTTGCCTCGGCGGTCGCGTGATGCTTGGATCGAACGGCTGAGATGGGTTTGGTTCACGGGAGGTTTGTGATTCGTGGGGCCGGCGGATTCCACGGTCCTGTCCTGACGGCCGTGTGGTGTAAGATCCGACGGCACGCCGTCACTCGCTGTTCGCGTGCTCCGCTCGGTCGAGGAGCTTGCTGCTTCAAGGGACCGTATGGCGGGGTCCGTACGTCAATGGGCCCGCCTGTAGGTGAGCGAGGACGTGATGCGCTGGCCTGGTCCTCGTGCGGCCTTATCTGGCCCATATAGGTGCGAGCTGTTCGAGGGGGACGAATCTGCTGCTAGATCCATTCACGCCGAGCCGAAGTGATCAGTTGTGGTGGTGATTATTTGGGTTTTTTTTTTGACTTATAGCTGAAAAGTATTGTAAGTAACTGAAAAAATACTGTAGCTAACAGTGGCTTATTTAGCATAATTAAATTTTAAAAAAATTAAAAAATATAAAAAATATGTTAGCCATTACGTATAATACAAACAAATACGGGAAAAAAAGAACCGGCAAAAAAGCTCAACAAAAAGCCAAAAGTTCAGAAAAAAACGAAATTTATGAATAGTGAAAAATAAGTCGGAAGCTAAAAGCTGAAACCAAAACGATTACATAACTTAATTCGATCCATAATTTCTAACATGGAAAATTCATTATTTGCCACCCAAAATATTGCTACTTTATAAATTGCCACAGTAAAGATTGGTTTCTACGATTTACCACCCAATTCGTAGAAATAATTCACATTTGTCACTATTTATTTTTATTCCAAAACTCAACGTGGGAAATGTCCCAAATGCCCCTTTTTCTTGCCTTTCCAAAGGTGCGAGAGAAATGAGCTGGCCATTATAGTCCCTTGCGCCGTTCCTGTAGCTAGGGGTGAAAAGTGGTTACGAATTATCTGTATTATCTGATTACCGTATTTGATAGAATGAGAATATGGTACAGATTTTTTTTCATCCGATTAACATTTTCTATCTTATTCGTATTCGTATTTGAATTCGCATAAAAATATGGATGCAATATGGCATGGATTTTTACCATCTGAAATGTTATTTTATCCAGACTATCAGTATCCGTATTCGACGAAACAATATGCATATTTTATTATAATACGACTAATTAGTTGGATAAGTTTTTTTGTTTGAACATGAATTCATGCTTCTTTAAGTAAAGTAAATAAATTAGAATGATTAAGCGTGATGTACGAGGATAAAATGGCATTAATGTCTTCATACTATATAAGTTATGAAGATATCTAGATCCGACCGAATTGAGTAGATATTCGATTCAAATTCATATCTGATATTTGTCTGGTCTATATTCGTATCCGATATTTGTTCGATTCGTATTCGAATTTGAGATAAAAAAAATTAGATGTGAATATGGTTTGAGCTCTATCCGATCCATATTCGATCCGTTTTCACTCCTATGTGCAACTCCAGCTCCAGCGTCATTTGCTCTCCTGACAAGGAGGCCAAGGGTGAAACCACCACCCGGTGAGCCTAGGCGGCTACCTGGGCTCATCGGCGAGTAGCCGCCTAACAACTCCCTGGCTGCCCCAAGAACCACGAGCATGCCCCTCTGGCACCGTCGCCCGAGCAAGCTTACTCGGTCGTAGTCCGATGTACTCACCCACATTCACGCTCAAAGGAAGGAATGTTGATAGTAACGATGGTAGTAGGGACGTCGGCGGTGATATGACCGTGACACGGAAGTCATCGGCGTCACTGACGAGCGTGAGAAGCTACAACAACAAGGACAACAACAACGGCACCGCGAGGGGTTCTACTATGACACCAGCCTTGACGAGTCTGCACTCACCGTGTTGTTCTTCCCAGACGTTGGAGCTATGAAGTGTTTCGTGAAGGACGAGGGCTTCCACGCATCGCGACATGATAGCTGCACGTCGTGCCTCGGTGAGTCCAACCATTGGGTGGTCCTGGACCTCCACGTGCTCGTGCAGACCATGGAGAGGGCTACAAGGGAGGGCCTCGACCTGTGTGAACTGAGGTACGCCTCCCTAAAGGTCCACGCCATGGTGTCCCTTGACTTGAAGGAAGCAGGCAAGGTGACCACGGCCGATGCCCCATACCAGCTCCTCGCTGCATGTGCATGGGTGGTGTGCTCGGGCTCCAGAAAAGCTCCATCATAAAAGAAGGTTGCTACTCTTCTCTGATATGCCTGTCGTGCTTTCCTGCACCACCACCACCCCGCTCATCCCACCACCTACTCATGCTCAGGCTCTGGCCAACCCATTCTCTGTTGTTTCTGGTGGCAGTAGAGTGGCAGTTCCTTCTCCTGAATTACCCTTTTCTCCACTTCCTACTCCCACTCTTATGCCTACGGGTTGGCCTAGACAACAATTGAATGGATAATCCGTTCCTATCTACCACCAACGATTGGATTCATATATCCATCTAGTTTGTTGTTTGCTATATATTCTAATTAATTGGATGCAAATTACTAAAATATGTACTGCTAGTGCATTACGCCAGCCACAGATTAAGTAGCTTGGCCGTTGGATTGATGATCTACTCTCCTAATTAGCGCTCCTTTCGTATCACAAAAAAGTCATTTTGGATATTGACACGATCCTCAAAATACAAATTTGATAACTAATTATTATTATAATATATTTATAAAATCTAATAAAATTATAGTATTATGAAAGTACTTTTCAAGACGAATATGCACATATGATTTTCATTTATCTAATCTAGATATTTAAAAAGACATCAATAGCCAAAGTTTCCAAACTTTGATTACACATTCCAAAATGATTTATTTCTTTGAACCAGATGGAGTAATTAAATATGGTCAATTGGCGGATGTAAGTTAACTTAAGTTGCATGTATGCAATAATGCACATGCAAGTTACTACATCCAGGCAGAGGTGGACGGCAGGTTCAGGTGCGATGTGATGGAGCTAATGGTGAAGAAGGAAGCCGACAACCACATCGTCGCGATCTACTTGCCGATCGTTGGTCGGCGATCGTCACAAACGAAGTAGAGGGGACATTTGGGACAGTTCACAAGTCAAGTTTCAAAATGAAAATAAAGAAAATAACCATAATACACAAAAGGTGATGAATGTGAACTCTTTCACGAATTAGATGGCAAATTCTAGAAGCCGATCTTTGTAGTGGCAGTTCATAAAGTGGTAATCTTTGGATCACGATATTTCAATATATAAAACTATGGCAATGCAATATTATGAAGACATCATATTGATATTATTTCCCTATGGTATTATTTTTAAAGAGTATAAGGTAGACGCACACACTCAACACACACCACACTCATACCACCTATGCACACACTCAACACAAACCACACTCATACCACCTAAGCACACACAAACACACTTGTCCCCTACACAAGTTAGGAATTTTTCGGTGGCAAGGTATTAAATAGCATTTGTAGCACCCGCAATTGCACCCATAACTGTGGTAGCGGAGTATTAGCACTACCAAGGCTAAGTAGCACTGGAAAAATAGTGGATTGAAACTTTGTGTGGCTACTATTATGGTTGTCATGCCGATATAGCAACCCGCTACACCCGCATCCAGGGCAAGTAAAATTCATACTTTTCAGAAGATGTTGGACCAATGTGCAAAGTGTCAAGTAACCCTAGCCAAATTAGCTAGCTACCCATGACTCCGTGAGAATCTTTTGGGTGCCACCACCCACTCTGTTGTTGTGCTCGATGCAACACAACCTTGATAGCAGACGATGGTCATCTTCTCCAGTTCTATCACATATCCACGATCGCGATGCTCCGATCTCCACCGTCACACTCTATCGCTGGTTGTTCTTACCCTCCTTAGAGTCTTGGACACACCCATCATGTGGCTGTGTGTTGTGCTCCTCTACCGCTCACTGGCTTGCTAATCGACCAAGGAGGTAAGCAGTCCAAGCCACAACTACCGCTGGAGTGAGCTGCACTTGCAAAACGCGTCCAATCAGCGTCTCCTACTGACCTCATCGCCTTCCATCCTCAATTGCTCGATGTAAGTCGAAGGGTTCAACTCCATATCTTCCCATTATTTTTATGAATCACATGAATGAGTCAAGTGCTGAAATAATGTTGTTTGAAGCATTGAACTATGAGTGAAGTGAATAAGCTACATGAAACTAAGTATTGGATAATCTTTTTGTTTGTAATTGCATTTGCATAATATCTTCATTAGCAGTATCGTCTGCATCTGTAAGCCAACCAACATCCTAAAGGAAAGATGCTATTTAGGAGCATACTTTACCCATGCCAAATGAAAAGGAAGTTAAAAACTGAGTTGGATGCAAATGATGCATGATCTTATCATTTGGATGACAATGGATGTTTCTTGTTCCCTTCATGAGTTTGTTCATTTATTTCACATGTCATTCTATCTATCATATGTACCAAGTTTGAAGTCCAAACTTTTGTTATTTTGTTGATTGTTGTTGTCTGAATCATGATTGCTCGAATATTGTCTTATGTAAAGTCTAATTTCAAGTTTCATTTACTTTATCATGCATGTACTATTGCACTAGTATACTACATGTGTGTGTTCTACTGCTATGTTTAGGTTAGTAAGTAATGAATCATGATATATATACATGGGTAACATTGTGAGTGTTTTTTAGATCTTGCTATCGGAATATATCGTCCGTTATCCGCTATGCGGACGCAAATCCACTACTACCTCACTATTCACTATTTAGTACCTTAATCGGAGTCACCCAAGGCTTCACAGAGCATGGGCATGCATTTTACTACTAAACGCGTACGCATGTATGTACTCCTGGACATCAGCGCTAAGTCTAGAACTTGAACCCATATAGGCTGGATGCACACTCGCACATCTAGCCATCTAGCCACACGCTACCTTCCCATCTGTACAATATTCGTTTGCTAACGGAGAGAGTGTAGCACAGTATGCAACACGATGTAAATGAGAAAAATCCAAGAGGTTGTTTGGTTTGTGCCCCTAAGTAGCCAAATAAAAATTTTGGTGATACCAAAACCAAGATATGGCAAAAACTTTGGTAAAATAGATTTGCTTGGATTGCAACTAAGCTAGTAGCTGAAAAGGTTGCCAAAATTCCCTTGGTTATTCGTAAAACCCCCTAGTCATGAGTACGACACATGGGCTCCACATAAATCTAATATTTTTAGCACCAAAACATAACTAGTATGTGTCTTGTGTTATAGATCTTGTCAAGAGGAATACAATGGTCTAAACGGGGTTACAAATAAGGTACTCCCCTGTCTAAGTTTATAAGACGTATTTTTAAATGGTCTTATCTACAAATGTATGATATATTTTATGTTCTAATATAAAATTAGTATGATATTCCCTATATAGTATAATAAATATCCAACTTGATATTATCTACATGCATGTATTGAATATAGTATTTAGAGATAATAATTAAGGGTAATCTAGTTATTTTCAATATCTTCTTAGTCCATTGTATCAAAAGAAAATATGCCCCATAAACTTTGATGGAGGGAGTATTTATTTAGAAGATATGGTCATTAAACACTAGATGACCAAACAAAAAATGCATTTAATACCAACAATCACAACTTGACACCTCGTCACGGCATGCTTCAGCTACCCTTCCAAAGTTGGGGTGAGTGTTTTCCTTCATGTGTTTCTGCCCCACATTCTGGTGAACTCAGGGTAATAGCAAAATTTTGGTATCAAATCAAGTAACAACCAAATTAAATGGGTAATACTAAGGATGAGTTGTTTTTGGTTTATAGTTTTTTTTAACAAATAAACAGAACGGTTTCTTTGTTACCTTTTCAAAATGACTTATTATGATAACATTTTTGCAGCGGCTTATTAGGATAACATTTTTGAAGCAATATAGAGTCATTGAATAAGTTCAATCCTTGAGGTTCCAATTAACATCCACTCCACGCTATCTTTTCAGTTCAAAAACATACATGATCAATTCTTATGCTCAATCTCGAACGTGAAAAACTATGAAACATGGGGACCCGAGGCACAAATAAGTCTCACTTAGCAGGAGAAACTAATCTGCACGAGTTGTAAAACAATACTGCCAGCAATGAAGCAATGGATGTTACATCTAAATTACCTTCTTAGAATCTTAGTATTATGAAAAGACTTGCCACAAAAAAGTCTACGCAACAATTTTAAAAAGAAAAAGATTGCTATGCTGTCTTTTTTCGAAGCTAGCTGGTGTTGTCTCTGCCTATCAGGTACATCAACAGAAGGAAAAGCCAGCCCCTGTGCTGCCATCGTGTCGTGCTTCCCGGCTAATCACTTTCTGTTTCACTGTCAGGTGGGCTCCCCACCTACCAAAGGTCAACGGTCCATTCGTCAAGCGGACCGCCCTTTCCTCGATCCAAGCGGCCCATCCGAAACTCAACGGCCCCGATCTCTATAAGCCCCCAACGATAGGCCGTTACGGGATCCGCCTCCCATCTCGCACGGCTGGCGAACGTACGCCGTCCATCGTGCAATCGACGGTGTAGATGCGCCCACGCCCCTTCCTGGGACCGTCCCAGCTCGAGGCGGCCCCACGCGTGCGTCACATCCCGACTCGATAAACCCTTCCGCCCTCCGCCTCCGCGTTTCACCTTCTTCCCCCTTCGCTCGCACCCGCGCCACCCCCCAAAACCCTAACCCTAGATCGCGAGGGCGGGGTCGAGATGGCCAGCAAGTTCGGGCTCGCCGGTGGCATCCCGGAGCGGCGGGTGCGGCCGATCTGGGACGCCGTTGACTCGCGCCAGTACAAGGCCGCGCTCAAGCTCTGCAACGGGCTCCTCACCAAGCACCCCACCTCCCCCTACGCCCTCGTGAGCTCCCTCGCTCGGCTTTGCCCCCATTTCTGGGTTGTTTCGGTCATGGCTCGATGAATCTGGCGTAGAAATGGGTGTCGTGGGTGTTCAATCGGGAGTCCCGTGTGGCCGCCCGATTTGTTTCGCCATTTCTTTTCCTTTTGGAGCTTTTGTGTGAAATGTTTGATCAAATGGATGAGGGCTCTAGTTGCGTCGATGGAAAGCTAGATGATTAGTTTTGCATTGTACCTAATTTGTTGCTAGCTCTAGCTTATACTAACGAGCTTGAGCTACTGAGATTGATTTCTAAGAGGTTTAGATTATCTCATCTTAGTATCTTACTTTTGTTAGGAGTATCTGCAGTGTGCGTGCAAGTGTGCATATGTGCTTGCACCCGTGCCTGATCGGGGGCAAAAATTTGTTTAGAGGTTTCCTATTGAGGAGTGTGGTAGTAAGGGTTTGGAAACAGCTATAGAACGTACAGCTCAGATTGACTTGAGGAACCATCAAGCCAAACACTCACGTTAAACTGAGCTACCTATTCCAGATTGGATTGCTTCGAAAGTCTTCAAATCCTCTCCTTGGTAGAAGCTTGCTATTGATTTTTTATTTGCTAGGTTGCTGCGTACCAAGTTGGATGGGAGGAGGAGAGGATAGGGAGGGAGTAAGGTGATGGTTGATTAGGTTATGGTGGTAGAAATTAAACAGGGATGGTTGATTGATGGGCACTGGGAGGAAAATGAGATGGGACTGACATGAAAGCTAGAGAGGTAGGGAACAAGAGAGTGCTCTTATGACAAGTTGCGGTATATATTTTGGGGAGGTGTCATTAATAATTCAGGAGGAAACCAGTTCTTTCTAATAAGATTGAGATACCCTATCCCAAATAAATGGGGTTTTACTTGTCTTAACTCATAAGTATCCATCAGCAGGGAAGTTGGTTTGAACTTGGCTTGTTTCGCATTTACAAGCCAAGACCCAGCAGTGAAGCCAATGCCTAGCCCCAGCAGGTGGCAAGATGCTAGCTTTGTAGCTGTGGCGGCAAATCAGCGCATTGATTTGACAGTTTAGAGGCTTGTGATTAGGCCCTGTTTGTACTTTATGATCTGAGGCTGTTAAATTTTAGGCTTCTACTGAGCTCTTCCTTAGAAATTTAGATCAGCATTTTCAACAATGTTATGGAACCATTTCTCAAATCAATTTAAAGCTTGAAACTCCGACATGCTCTGTATTTGTTGTATCTGACAGTGTGGTAAAATGGCCTTGATTTGTTTCCTTGATGCCTGTTAAATATCTGATAAGGAAAACCCCTTTTTCATGTTGCTATCTTTTTAGTCAAAGGGATTAACTCAGTTTCTAAGGAAACAATAGGTTTTATTTTGGCTGTATTGAGAATTCAATTAAACCATCCTATTAAATTATCTCATTTCAGGCTCTCAAGGCTCTTATTTTGGAAAGGATGGGAAAGCCTGATGAAGCACTGAATGTGTGTTTGAATGCAAAGGAGCTGTTGTATTCCGATAATATTTTTCATTTTGATGACCTCACCCTTAGCACACTACAGATAGTATTTCAAAGGCTTGAGCGATGTATGTTTATACTTGGCTGTTTGCTTTATCTCCTTAACATCATCTTTTTTCTAAATTATCTTGTGCCCATGTTTATACCAGTGGATCTTGCAACTTCATGCTATGAGTATGCTTGTACGAAGTACCCCAATAACTTGGAATTAATGATGGGCCTTTTTAATTGCTATGTCAGGGAGTATTCATATGTGAAGCAACAACAGGTATGATGTTTTTGTTTGTTTCTTGATATAATTTTTTTGTGCTTCCTTGTTCAATGCTTGAAATTCCTGATTTGTATGTTTTGCAGACAGCAATTAAAATGTACAAAACTGTAGGAGAAGAAAGGTTTTTGCTTTGGGCAGTTTGCAGTATTCAACTGCAGGTGGGATGTTATAGTTTATCTTATATCCATGAATTTCTGCATTCACAATTTTAGATTAAGTACTGTAACGACAAATTACCCTTTTTTTTGCTCACTGAAAATTTTAAAAACTCTAGATAACAATGCATTGTCATGGATGTGTGGGTACAATGATGGTTTTAGGCGCATGTGCGGCGAGTAGATGCTACAGGACAGTCAACAGAGGGAGTGGAGGGGTTGGAGTGGAGGAGAATTTTGTGGGTGGGGGGTTGACAATGAGATTACTGGTCTCATGGGCTCCAACTAGGGTTGACCTAGGGGTGGGCATATTTTTACCGAAATCGAATACCGAACCAAACAAACCGAAATTGTTGGTTTATTCGGTTTTTGGTAGAAGGATCGGTTTTAATTTTTGTCCTAATTGGTGATCGGTATTTGGCTTGGTAGGCACATATCAGAAATCGATCAAGTCGAATTACCGAAGAAAAAGACTAACAGGCAACGTCAGGTATTCACAACTCATGTCTCAACCTCCCAGCCCATCTACCATCTTGAAAAGGCCCAACCCAACAACCCAACTCACATGGCCGTACACTCTTGGCCTCTCATCCCCAACCATTCCAGACCTCCAGTCGAGAGCTCAAGAGACCAAGACCAGTAGGCAGCAGCGACCTAACCCTACATCCTGGCGAGGCGGTGTAGCATGGCCAAGAGCCCAAGATGGCGCATGCACAGGTGCCACCGCTTGAAGCTCTGGATCTGGAGTTAGCAGCGACACACGAGTCCCTTTGTGGCATTTTTGTGGTTGAGAGATTTGGATTTTGGGCGTTTTGGGCTCAATTGGTGGGAAATTTTGGTGGTAGCACCTTGTATCTTGTGGCGAAATTGTTCCAATTTTCGGCGAATTTTTTCTAATCTGATTTCAGTGTGTTGGATTTGTTCGCAGTTCAATTCTTTTTGTGACAATTTCGGTATTACCGAAATACCGAACTGACTTAAATTCGGCTTATTAGTTTCGGTATGGAGTTCTTGTTTGGTTAATTCGGTGGTGACATTTTAAAAACCGAATATTTTGTACCGAAGAACCAAACCGAATTAACCTAATAAACTGAATGCCCACCCCTAGGTTGACCTATCAATTCCTAGTGTACGGAAAGCCTTACAAACCAATAAGTGTCATTTAAATTATTTTTGAGAAAGCTGCAAAATCACAATGTTAAATTTAGGCAACCATATGCTTGATTGTTAGCAGGGAGCACAATCTGCATAGAAGTTCCAGTTTTGTAAGATGTGATGTATTTATCCATTTGATGCAATGCAATAACATGTTATACTTTTGGACACTATTTTGGTACTCCTTCGATTATGGAATAAATAGATATGACATGGTTTAAACACAAATTATCCATCTGATGCAATCCAATATTACATTACCGGAAGTATAGAAGCGACATAATTTTTGAAAGTGTTTAATGTGTTGTACTTTGTTGCACTAACTTGTCCCTGTCCTGATCCCGGTTATCTATCTTACAACTTACAAGCATTGAATTAAATATCTAATAGCAATACTTGCTATGCTGTAGCTACTAGCTAAAACAAGTCCATCGACGATGTGTGTGCAGTATTATTTGCCAGGATTATCTTCAATTTGTTCTGTATGTGCTATTATGTTACATGGAACTTATACTTGTGCCCATGGCAGGTATACTTTAGCAGTGGAGGCGAGAAATTATTAGCACTAGCCGAAGCCTTGCTTAAAAAACACATAAATTCGCATGGTTTACATGAACCAGAAGGTATATCTGCTTATCTAAAATGTGCCATGCTATCTTCGCTTGCATAAGTGCTGTCCTCTTCTGACATAGTTACTCTACATGCAGCACTTGCTCTCTATATTTCAATTCTGGAACAACAGGCAAAGTATGATGCTGCTTTGGAAGTTCTTTCTGGAGACTTGGGTTCTCTTATGGGAAGGGAGGAGGACAAGCTTCGCCTGCAGGTAATTTCTATTTCAATATTCTTTGACAAGTTATGATTAACTACATTTACCATTCCACATTCCATTTTTCCCATCTAAATGTAAATCAGAACATAAGAAATAGCAATTTATTGGAGTGCATGACTGCATGTATACAATAGTAATATCTGAGTTGATAACTCACCCAGCTTACTGTTCTGCCTGCATTGATTTTCTATGAAATTCTCTGATTAATTGAAAGCTTAGAAAATTTCTGAAAGCTATAACGAATGTGACGTTAAAATAGTTTATTAAAAATGTGCTTTTAGTTAAATAGTTATCTCATGGTTGTTATGGAGTCTCCTAGGCGTCGCGGTGGAGCTGGGTGGACGCCATGGGCATTCGCCGCGACTTGGGGGGAGGAGGTGGCGGGGAGGGGAGGAGGAGGCGAGGTGGCAGGGGGAGGAGGCGCCGGGGAGAGGAGAGAAGGCGAGGCGGTAGGGGAGGACCGGAGGAGGCGAGGCGGCGGGGGGAGGACCGGAGGAGGCGTCGGGGAGAGAGAGGAGTGAGTGCGGGAGATGCGCGGGGAGAGGAGCGGAGAGGAGTCGGCAGATATAAGTCGGCGCTGTAAGCGATGCAAAGTATGAGTTACTGAGTATACAACTATACATACGTGCATGTACTGACGTACAGCGCGCCGACACGCCTAGGCGTTGCCATGGCGTCCAGGCGCCCTCACTCACCGTGGTCATCGACTCCGCCGTGACAACTATGAGTTATCTGATATCTCCCTTACTGTTTATACTGTTGACTTCCAGGAAAGTGCTATTTAGCAATGTCTGTTGCGCCTCCAGCACATTTGCTCTTTTCATGTTTTTGTAGAAAATGCTCCTTTAACTTCTAAGTCTTTGTTTGTTCTCTCCTTATCAAATATGCCTGCTTTTGAAAGTGACATTCACTTACATTGTTGTCTGACTTCAAGCTGACAGGGACGGCTTCGTGCTCAAGCATGTAACTATGTTGTTGCTTCCAAGATATATCAGAAAGTCCTTGAGTCTTGGTAATGTTTCCTATCATTGAAGTTATACAATTCTCAATTGTTCCACCGAGTTGGCCATTGACCAATTGCTACTTAATCATGTTTCATCAAGTTGTTCCAAGATTGTAGTATTCTATGCATCTACAAATTTCTGCCTGCAGCAACTTGTAGGAAGCACGCTACCAAGTACCAATTGCTCTGTTCACGAGCATACTCCATGCCATGATATGCATGAATTTTTTGTACGGATAATCCATTTTTTATTCGAAAATACATAAATATACCGCGACAAAATTTTTACAAAAATAGTCTCGATCGCCCCCATTGGGCGACTTCTTCCTTTCGCCCAACCGCAAGCGACACAATATCATCATTTGGTTCGTGCGGCTGCGTGCGCAAAGTCGCTTTACCATTGGCGCCATGCGATCGCCCAATGGATGGGCGATTTGTAACGATCGCCCAATGGAAGGGCGACTTTACTCACTCCCGTGATTTTGCGAGTTTTGTCAATTTTGTAGTTTTAAAGCGGAAAAAATATGGTGTAGTTGTAATAAAGGTTATGTTTATTGTATGTTGTACGTGCATTAAAAATTGTGAGAAATTTTTTAAGAACAATTGATGTAGAACGTTTGATATATACATTGGTAAGTGATATTTTTATGTTACTAAGAATTAGTGTCTGAAGAAAACTAGTATGTTAATTATTGTTACATGATTTGGTATCTGAATCATTGAATGCGAACACACGAGATAATAACCTTATGTGAATTGAAATAAACTTCATAATCTGATTGGGAGTAACATGCCGCTACGGTTTATTACATACATAACATATAGCATGATATGCGACTAACCCACCTAGCTGCTCGTACCACTCATTGTGTGGACCGGGCCACTTTCTCGCCACATTTTGTCTACGGGTGTAGCGTGGTTGTTTCCCCTTTTGTCGCGCCTTGAAGATGGCTCATTGCATCCTTCTTCCTGTCACTCTTGGACTTGAGGGCGCCTCACGAGCTTGAAGCTCTTCCTCCCGACGCTTGATGGTCGCTTCACGCAGACTTAGTGCTCCCGCCTCCTTTGCGGCTCATCCTCCTTGCCCTTGACGGATTTGGTCCACCTCACGCGGCGCTCTTGCTCAAGCCGCGTCGGCGTTCCACCTCGCGAGCCTGAGTCATCTTGACAAGGTATTGTCCTTTGTTTTCCACCTCCACTGCCGGTTATTTGGCCATGCCGGCGGCACCCGATCCACCCATTCCATGAACCCGCAAGCCTATGTGTGGCATGGTAGATGTCATGGATCAAGTTGAAAAACGATAACGGAAAAGAAATGATTTAGTTATGGTCGTTACCACGAAGTCGTCATCCAGGTCAGGACACTTGAAGAACCTACGGCCGTATTTGGCTCGTTGTACTCGATCAGTCCAGACTCCCAACATCGTCCTAAAACCGCAATGGCACTTCGGGCGCTCATGCCACTCCGGCACTCCAAATGGGGTCGGACCTCCAGGAAGACATTGTTGTGTAGTAGTATTGTGATGCCTTGAGGAGGAGATGTGGTATGGAAGACATAGGAGAGAGGCCTTTATGTAGGCGAGTTATGCAGTGCGATGGGCATAGTCCATGGAGAGGAGAGGATCTTTTCGCTTTCCGGATTCCGGTGTAGCAATAAATGGCCCTATCTGAGCTTTTCAGAGACTATAATCTCGTAATAAATTCATAGTTTGTAGCCTTTTGAGAGATTGGACCATTCAAAGCCTAGAAGGCTAAAGACCTACGCCCTATATGTGTGCAGGTCTCTGGTCTACTCTGTAAAGGCTAAAGACCTACGCCCTATATGTGTGCAGCCTCTGGGTCTACTCCTGTAAAGGCTAAAGACCTCGCCCTATATGTGTGCAGGCCTACAGGCCTACTCTGTAAAGGCTAAAGACCTACGCCTATATGTATGCAGGCTAAAGGCCTACTCAGTCCTTCGCAAAGGCGGCATATGCTGCCCCGTTTCTCATGTCATCGAGCAAAGCTGCCTCTTTTGTCATCTCACCGAGCAAAGCGATCTCTTGTGTCATGTCCACGAGCAAAAGCGGGCGTGTTGTCATGTCCCCGAGCAAAGCCTCTTTTTGGTGGTCTTGCATTAAGCTGCCACTGGTTTGCTATAAGTAGCGGGGTTGGGGTCGCATGACATTGTGAATCGAACAAAGTATACCCTCTCTTTCGTGGTGAAACATACCATGTCAAGTCGAGGGCGATGGGATTTGGGTCACCGAAGGGCGACATTCCTTAGAAGCGAGGATATGTTCGGTCCGCGATCGATTGATACCAAGCGGCGTGCTCAACCACCGTGGCGAAATGCGGACACAATGAGTGCGCGGTCGTCGGATCTTGGATTCCCGACGATGGCGGCGGCGTTTCTTCGATGCTCACGCTCCGGTACAAATTAGTAATGTTACATTTTGTATTGCTTATGGACCCTCGAAGTTTACCGTCATTTTTGTGCAGATGGCCAAATCGACTTCTCCCATGGATCGACCCTCCTCACGACGGTATGTTGATCGTTATGTGGATACGTTATGGGCTCGAATATGGGACTTGAGTACCGAATGGAGAGTCTCACCGAGAGAACAACGACCTCCGCGACAGATGCAACGCGAGAGGGCAACGAGGAGGTCGTGAATATAGGAAGCTCTTATGATCCCACATGTTCTTCTGCGCGAACCCGATTTGCATATGTGCATGCCACTACCATGACGGCCACCACGTCCGAGGCGCCCCTCAAGCAATTCTCCATGTGGGTGCCACGAGGCTCGTTTGGCATGTAGGTAACGAGGTTATGCTTGTGTCGTATTTTAGTTCATGTATTTGTTCATGTGTTGGCATGTAGAATTTGTGTCGTTTGGCATGTGGCGGTAGGGTGTGTGTTGAATTAAAATGTTGGGTGTACTACTTTTCATAAATTACAGTATGTGTAATGTATGTGTTGTTTAGTGTTATAAGTGCGTGACGCCTTTATTTTGTGTGACCTTCGTTGAAACTTACGGTGTTAAGCAATCACGAGCATGAAATACAAGGTTACAACATACATACAAGGAATAAGTCCATTACAACATACAAGGATGTCCATTACAACATACAAGGATGAAATACTGACCTACTCGCACTTCACGGATGTCCACGGAATAAGTCCATTACAACATACAAGGATGTAACATACAAGGTTAACAAATGGTACATTAAATTTAGCATGCATTACAACACCAACTCGATCGGGTCATGCATTGCATCGTCTAGCTGTGTGCCCTCCCGACCGCATCGCCTACAACGTGCACGGATGTTCCGACTTGTGATTCGTCCATGTCATTTCTAATACGTCGGCTCTGTCGCCGACCCTTCCCACCCTTCAACATGTTAATATCCGAACCCGGTCCTCATTGAAATGTCCAAAGTGGTGAAGTTTCCACCGCTACGAACCGGAGCTCCCACACCAAGCTTGCGGTATTCTCTTTGAAAAAGTACTCGGACATGAAGTTGGAAGGATCAATGCGCACGATTCCGCGTGCGGCGAGGACATGAGAGCATGGCACGTGTAACAACTTAAGCTTGTTGCATGTGCGCTAGGTCTGTTGCATGATCTCCAAGGCATACCTCGTGAGTAATAAGTGAGCGAGATGTCCCAAATCCGGCTCGTCACGGAGTATCACCTCGAAAGCGATGCTCCCTGTTGCCCGTGCAATGCATGTGTGCAATTGAGCCTTCGTGCCTTCGTCTCCATGTCGCAGTAATTTTTGGCGAATCTGGGGCTCGGGATTGGCGCATGAAGTCGCGGCACTCGCGTCTGTCCACGAAGTAGCGGATTGTCTTGTGAAGAACACCTTCCACGATGGCGACAAGGGTGAGCGGAGACCCCGAGAACCCAATTGTACACCTCGGCAAGGTTACTTGTCATTATTCCGTACCTTGCGCCATCCGTGTCGTGCAACAATGACCACTTCTCCAATGGTTCCCCTCGATCCGCTGCGAGAAGCACTTGATGTTTCGCGCTCCTCCTTCTTGGACCACTTGGGTTAGACTCATCGATTCTTGGCAAGCATTGCGGTTGTCTTGCCCGAGAGTGACCGCCCTTGCTCCTCTCGTCGACGTTCTTCTTGGTGTGCTCATCCAAAGAACCCCATAAAGCATCAAATTTTCTCTTTGGTTACGCCTAGCAAGCCTCTTGAATAGCTTCATCAAAGATTGTTTGAATTGCTTGAAAAAGTTTGCCCTAAGTGTGATCGCACCACCGGTTCCTCATGTCCGGCCAAGGAACGCTCTCCGAGGGTCTTCTTGAAGTTTTCAGTATCGCCTTTATAATACTGGCGTGGCGATCATGGATTACGACACACACGGTAGGGTGCCTACAACTCCAGTCTTCACATGTCTTAGAAACCACGGCCGGCTCTCATAATTCTCACTCTCCACAAATGCAATAGCCGGCAATATTTGATTATTACCGAATCAACGCCTATGGCCGTCGGGAGGCGCCCTTTGTATTTGCTGTCAAGAAGGTCCCATCTCGAGATCACCGGCGGCATGTGCTTGAATGCTTCAATGCTAGCACCAAATGCAAACAATGCTCTGCAACACTCGCAAATCTGGTGGACTTACGGACGGCTTTCGTGCACGGCGATGTACGTGCACAGGTTCCTTTGTTGCAACACCTTAAGCATACGAGGAAGGTTGTCGTGCGCGCCTCGAAAGTGCCAAAACGTTTTCCAACGCCTTTTGCTTGGCACGCCACGCCAGCGTAGCTAATCTTATACTTGAATTTATTCTCAATAGCTAGCACAATATGTGTTGCGCAACATCTTTTTCTCCACTATCTCCCGTACATCAAATTGGCTATAATCCGGACGTCGAGTTTCGATGCCTCGCCAAGACGGTGTTGAGAATGCGAGTGCGGCTCCACCTTGGACACAATCCGGTGAGTGTCATACTTGGGTCTCTGGCGTGCACCTCCAAGGACAACGACTGCTCGCACTTCACGATGTCTTGCTCACGGCTTGATTTGACGACGCGAAATGTCCGTTGCATTGAAAGGGCCCAAAGCTTGATGGCATCTGCGGCGCTTCCTTGTCGACAAACACGGCATGCACGAACCTTTGTCTCATGATACTCCCATGGTGATTCATGCTCATCATATGCGAAACACCCTCCGCATTAAACCGGTTCCATTCACGGGGATAGGAACTTCTTCATCATCGAATTGTCCTCCTCGTCGTCCTCTACGACTTGCTCTTCATCCCATGCCCTCGGTCATCGATTCCATCTGCCGCACGATATACTCATTATACTCTCCTTCATCGCCTTGCCCGTTCCTCGGAGCTTGGCGGCTCTAACTCTCCTCCATATATCGCATCGGCTTGCCGATTCCCTGTATAGCTTGGCGGGCGTAACTCTCCTCCATGTACCGCATTGCCTTCATCATGAGCAACTTCATCGGCTCGCCATCGTCTTTGCCGCCAGCCGCTAGCACCTCCCGAAGCATAGGCGGACGCACGAGCTTGCGCACTGCTTGTAGTGAGCACGGTTGCACAAGCAGGACACACTCGTATCACGGCGCGGCACCCTTGCACAAAGCCCTTCCACGGCGAGCGCGCAATGTCTTCAACTCCCATCCGATGTGAGTGGAGGCCGGCTCCAAAGGCCTTGCACAACGACGCGCACACCTCGGGGTCCAATGAAAACTCGGGTCACCAATGCCGCACATCCGTCATTGGAGCATTCTCGTCATCCGGAACACGAGTGACTTGCGGAAAATCGCTCAAATCCACACCATTCGGACCTTCACGAATCATTCCGGCACCATAATACACTCTCAATGTAGTGCGGCCATTAATGATGTACGCCTACATGTATGATTCAAATTTACGACGTGTCAAATATCATCGTTCAACACTAAACTAAACTTTCTATACTAAAAAGAGTAGTCAAATTTCTATACTACAAAATGTTCCATACTACAAAATGTATACTACATCTACAATTTGTACTAACACTAATATTTCATCTAAATAATAGTGTAAATACAACCTAATTAACGAAAATACGGATCCAAATCGATGGAATAGCTTGGACTCCTTCCTCCTTCACCTCCTCTTCTCCTCCTCCTTTTCTTCCCGTCCTTCTCTTCTCTTCTTTTCTTCCCCCTCCTCCTCTCTTCTTCTTCTCTCGGCTCTCGCGAGAATGGGAAATGTGGTTGTTTGGCGAGAATGAGGGTAGTGGCGGAGTGGGTGGATATCCATTGCGATCGCGCTTACTGGTTGAGCGGCGCAATGCGCGTCGCTCAACCATTGGCGATCGCAATTCGATCGCTCAACGGTAGAGGCGACTACGGTATCGCCCAACGGTTCAGATATTCCTTTGTGTCGCTTGCTCGGTTGGGCGAAAGGAAGAAGTCGCCCAATGAAGCGATGGAGACTATTTTTGTAAAAAATTTTGTCGCGGGTATATTTATGTATTTTCGAATAAAAAATGGATTATCCGTACAAAAAATTCTGATATGCATAATGCCATAGACGTACTGCAAGCCCATCTTGCAGGCCTGTCAATAACTCTTTGTTTGCTTTCTAGAAACTTATGGACCGGTTTGCCCTATTTCAGTTATATAACCAGATTCCTTGGATCTACTGTGGTTTTTATTTAAATTTGGAAAAGTCCATTTTGGTTCCTCAACTCGTTATGTGGTTTAATTTTTGCCCCTTATCAGCAAAAACGGGGGAAAACACGTCTTCCAACTCTCAAAACCGTTTAGAACCCATCCCTCTTGTTAGCAAAAGGCGGTTTTGACCGAGTTTGACCCACGTGGCATGCCACTTGTATCCGAGCTAGCCAAAGTGAGGTGGGGCCAGCGTGTCACTGAGTCCACGGATAACTCACGGGGTAGGCTGGGCCAATATGTCATTGAAATATTAAGCATTTTCTGTTTTTAATATAAAAATGAAGGTGGGTCCCACCTCATTTTGGTCAACTGAGATCCAATGTGGTGTGCAACGTGGATCAAACTCGGTCAAAACCACCTTTTGCTAGCGGGAGGGACAGATTCTAAACGGTTTTAAGAGTTAGAAGTCATGTTTTGCACGGTTTTGCAGATGAGGGACGAAAATTAAACCATGCCAAGAGTTGAGGCACTAAGAATGGCCTTTTTCCTTTAAATTTTAAGCTTGAATTTTAACATTAGCTTCTCAGTCAGGGAGCACTGTTATACTTCGCGTTGTTTTGTTTTCATGTGTTCTTCGTCTGTCCTTGATTTGTTGCAGCCTATTTTATCTGTATATTCATCCTTTGGAAATTTTCTTTTACTTCTGTTTAGTTTTTGATGATTGTCCTCTCTTCTTTTGACTGGGCAGTCCTGATGACTGGGAGTCCTTTCTCCATTATTTAGGCTGTTTGCTGGAGCATGCCATGAAGTTGCCTAAACCAAGCACTGGCGAACACACTTGTTCTTCTTGCTTTGTCGATTCGACTTTGTCCTGCAAGACTTCACTTAGTGAGGAGCTGGTACTTCCTCTACCTAAAGCACCTTTCTTTTACCTTGTGTTGGTGATGTGCATGTGATTTACTGAAAGTATATTCACGCAGGTTGAATCTCGCCTTACAAGTGCATTATCATTTGTGCAAAAGCTACAAGTAAATGACTCCAGTGACTGTGTCAGAGGACCTCTCTTAGCCAATATTGAAATCGAACGGCAACACCGCCTTAATGGAAACACAACTGATAGAAAGTTTATCGAAGCTTTGGTAAACTACTTCCACAGGTTTGTCTGAGTGCATCTTCTTTCTATTTCTGTGTCCATTTAGGAGTCTCCTTATAGTTTATACATGAGCAAGCATGATGGAAATCACAGCCTTTTAGCTTGCAATAAGCCTGTTGCTTATGCTTTTGATGTCCACTACAAATCACGATTTATTGTATTAAATGGTGCATTTGAATATTGAAAGTTGATTAAATATATCTCTAATGATATTCTTTTTTTCCTCTTGTCATGCGCTTGCTGATTCATTAAAAGTAATGTTCTTTGCTCTTACAGTTCGCTAGTGGCTATGTTTCCTGAACACTCTGGTATCTTCTTTCTATCACCTCCCTACTTGGTGTCGATACAGCCAACCCAAAATGCTTGAGAGATTGTACCCTACCTTCCAATCTATATCCTCAATTCACCCTCAGTACCTAGTTTCCTATGTGCCTTGTCTACAGTGAGAATAAAAGAAAGGCATCACCATTCCTTATTCGACTTTGCTTTAAATGATTCATTCTGTTTGTTATACTGCTCAGACAGATATACAGTAAGTTTTGGGGGATTGAATTATTGAAATATGTGAAGAAAAAGTAGATTATATCTAGGTATAAGATATTAATTTGTATCCAATTTTCTGTATCAATGCGTGGATTGCTTCTACAATTTAGTAACTGACTCTGTGTATGCTGTTGCTAAAAAAAACGCTGGTATAAACTAATTTGTGCATGCATTTAAATATTAAAGTTTAGTTTATACCCACCCTATATAAATGACTTTTATATTTAAATGTATTGTACTGTATTTCCATGTAGACTGTCGGCATTTTAAGATTTAAGGACAAAATGTAGCTTGCCAAGTCTATATCGTGTAGTGTCTTGTACCTGTGTGTCCATATCTGTGCAATATTGTGTAGTGGATGTCCAATATTTTAGGCCCCGGCTTTTGCTGATGGCTTTTGGTTGAAATGGGCACTGTAGTGGTTGTTATCTTTTCGCTTAGGCATTCAATTAAAGGAAACCGAAGAAAAATGAGGGACAGTGAAAAAACTTTTATATCTCCACGGACAATGCAAAGGAAAAAGGTAAAAAAGGATAAAAGCAAAAAGGGAAAAAGGGAAAAAGAGGAAAAATCACGTTAAGAAGCCAATGTGTTCAAAACGGCTTCTGGCTTGTGGAAGTAAGAAGCTAAAAGCCGTTTTGAACGGGGGGCTTAGTTACCAGCACATAGCAGAGCCACTTGTATCTGCATTCGTGAAGATATAGACATATTTCTTAGAGGTTTTCACATTCATTTCTAATCTATAGTTACAACACTTTTTGGTACTTGCAGATTTGGTCACTTGTCCTGCTCAGCATCAGATGTTGAAATATACCTTCACATGCTATCAGGCGATGAAATAACTGAGTTGCTAGATACAATTTCCAGATCTTTTGATGCATCATCAGTTTCAGTAAAAGCACTGGGTTTGACAATAACTACTTTTAAGGTTCAAGAACTTTTGGGAACTTTATTCTCAAAATCAACTACAGGTCCACTTTTGTTAAAATGCCACATTATTGTGTTTCTATATGTTTTTCTTAAAAGCTTTATTGTGCTATTTGATTTATCTCAGTCATTTATTTTTGTACCTGAAAATTCATATGTCAATCCAGAACTTCAGCGCATTGCAAAAGGGATGGTTGAGACATTTTATAGAAACTTGCCTCTCTCAAGAGACCTGGATCCTCAGGAATGCATGCATGGTGAAGAATTGCTTTCAATGGCCAGCAGTATTCTTGTGCAGGTATGTAGCTGTAGCTGATTATTATTAGTACGAGAGGAAAATGGAACAATTTAAGCTTTCTTCAAATCTCTGGGAAAAGGTGTCTAATTTATGATTGGGATAGGGTTCTTCATAAGTCATATAGTAGTTTGGATGAACTAATGTAGTTGAGTCTAACATATTAATAAGTTGTAGAAATTTCTTCTTATTTGAGCGGAAGTGATATCTGACAATTTTTCCCTTACTAAAAAAGGAGAAAAAAAATGATTTCATGTCCATGTGCTATCGTTAGCAATTTAGTATGCCATTATGCAAGATAATTTTAAGCTAAACATGTATTCAGGTTAATCCAGCTATGGTTCTTCCATCACCATGAATCGTTGCCACCATAATCTATTATTTGTTACATTCTTGAAAAGCGCATTCCTCCTGGTCAATATATTGTGTTATATTGTTTTTCTTGCCACGAAAATTGCCAGAAAAATTTCTATTCTTCAGTTACTTTGGATTACATATTTCTCAGTGGCCTGTTCCATTTAATATTACAATTAATTATACACCATATCTTGGAACAGCTGTTCTGGCGTACAAGGAACTTAGGATACTTACTTGAAGCGATTTTGGTACTGGAGTTTGGATTAACTGTTCAAAAGTAAGTCTGTTGTGATATGCACCTAGCTTATGTTGTAACTTGGGAACAAAATTTTCATTGTCTAGACCATGGTTCAAAATCCCGGCGGTTACCGGCCGGTAACCGCCGGTTACCGGTTTTACCGGTGGAGACCGGTAACCGAAAAACCGGCCGGTATGAATTTTTTGATTTTTCGAATTTTGGCCGGTTTTTTTTTTCCGGTTTTCCGGTTACCGGCCGGTTTTTCCGGTTACCGGTTTCAAAATATCTCAAAATTCAAATTTTGATTTTTAAATTGTGACCGGTTTTTTACCGGTTTTTCCGGTAACCGGCCGGTAACCGCCCGGTTACCGTTACCGGCCTCCGACCGGGATTTTTTCCGGTTCCGGTTTTTGGAACCTTGGTCTAGACTATCTTTTATCCTTGAATTCTGTATGATTATCTAGTTTTTTCAGGAAATATTATTGAGTTATGCTATTGAGTTGACTAAAATAGAATAAATTTGAAGCATAAGACTATTAATTGTCCATTCTTTATTGCTGCATTTATACAGTAGACCCTAGGTGGAATTTTATCCTAGAAGCTACAAAATTTATTATTTCATTTGTTCTCTTTTGATTTTAATAATGTCACTGCAATTAGCTATATAAAATTTGCCCATGCCCTGTGGTAATATAATGTCTAGTTGGTAAAGGAAAGAAAAGCTTAATAAATAAATTGGTCAGTTACACTTCAATAAGGCGAGATAGTGTTAAAAGTTAAACAGACGTTGCTATACCATATTAAATCAAGTTTGTTTGTGAAAGGTGAATATCAAGAAATGATAATGGGACCTGATTATTCATGTTTATGTAACTGGATGCTGAATGATAATATTTTGGCCATGTGCCCAGGTATGTCTGGCAATACAAGATTATTCTGGTGCATCTGTACTCTTACCTGGGAGCTCTTCCATTAGCGCATCGATGGTAATCTTCCTTGCATGTTTCTTTTGTTTATGCCCTCACTATTTGGTTCCTTTCATGTTGTAAGGATTGCTGTATGCTGAATTGCTGATATTAATGTGCTCCGTGCAAAACCATTGTCCCTAGATAACTCTCCATCATTCCATAAAGATGCTTCCACAAAGAACATCCCTTTCATTTGTTCCATCTCATGTGCTTCCCTTACACAGAAAGCTTGTTTCTGTGTAGAATGCTTGCTCTGCTAATTACATCTTCTTTGGATTGGTGTTTCTAGTTTATTTCCTTGAGATTATTCAATGAGATCAATTTTTCTCCTTCCTATCCTGAATGGTGTTCTTATATACAGGTATGTAAGCCTAGAGGTGAAAAACATCCTTCTAGAGTCTGTCTCACACCACATCTTGCCACAAATGTTGAGTTCTCCTTTCTTGCAACAAACTGCTGATCTTGTTAAGGATTATCTGAAATTCATGGATGATCATTTGAAAGAATCTGCTGATCTTACCTGTCTTGCATATAGGCACCGTACGTACTCAAAGGTAAAGAACATCCTTTCCCTTTTCATTTATTTTGCATGTGTAAGCATGAAAGTACTGTTTTAATCTCTGTGTTTGCTTACTGATGATGAGTTCCATCACAGTTTCCAATGCCCACTGTCATGGTTCATGGTCAAGGTTTAGAAAACCACCAGTTACCAGCAGAATAGGTCCTCTGTAAACTGAACAATCTAGTGAATTTGTTCTGTGTTCTTGCTTAGCCTGATTTATGTCATAGTTTTTACAACTCTAACTTCCCACCTATTCTTTCAATAAAAGTAAACACATTATTGAACTGTGCTGTTTGATAATATTAAAAACAGAAGCAAAATTGTGGTATGGATTTCTCAGAAACTTGTAAAAAAAACAGGTTGGCAACCAAAGTCACAATCTGCCCTTATACTTTTGTATGAAGTTCATGTGACATTTACACTATCTGCATCCATAAACCAGGCTGAAACTGATATTTGACCAATGGTCACCTAACAATTACTAGTCCCATACTGGTTTTGAAACCCTCTCAATGTATCGTTATCGGATAGGGTAGCACAATTTACAGGAATTCAAGTTCTTCTATGCAATAAGATGCCACGTTTAAGTATCTAAATTATCATATTGTTTGTTCGCCATGCTTGGCATTGTCTACTATTGGGCAAAGTTCCATGACATGATTATTCTGCCACAAAAGGAGTATTTTTAGTAATGTGCCTTGCCATGTCATGGTTGCATCAAAGCCAGATATTACCCCCCAGCCATGGTTCAAAATCCCGGCGGTTACCGGTTTTACCGGTGGAGACCGGTAACCAAAAAACCGGCCGGTATGAATTTTTGATTTTTCGAATTTTGGCTGGCTTTTTTCCGGTTTTCCGGTTACCGACCGGTTTTTTCCGGTTACCGGTTTCAAAATATCTCAAAATTCAAATTTTGATTTTCAAATTGTGACCGGTTTTTTACCGGTTTTTCCGGTAACCGCCCGGTTACCGTTACCGGCCGCCGACCGGGATTTCTTCCGGTTCCGGTTTTTGGAACCTTGCCCCCAGCTATGTTATCGACGTTCTCCCCGGAAATCGTTTGCTGTCATTTTCTCATTATTTTGTGCTATTTTTGCTCAGGTAATTGAATTTGTTCAGTTCAAAGATCGCTTGCAACACTCCATGCAGTATCTTTCTGTAAGAACTGATTCCATACTACTGAGTCTGAAGCAGAAGGCTGAGTCTCTTGAGGAAGTGGAGGTTAGTTGTCACTTGTCAAATTCAAATCACAATTTGGGGATTTATTAGTAGTTTAGTAAAATTACTGATGCATGCTTTGATGCTTGAAAGGAAGTATATGCTCCCTCTGTTCCCAAATACATGTCATTCTAGCTTTCAAATTTTGTTCCCAAATACATGTCATTCTACAATTTTGAGGCAACTTTTAAACCTTTTTTCCTTTGCATACATCTACCATTCATTATTCCCAGTGTTATTTACTACTGTGGATCAGAGTAACACACTATCCGAGAGCAATAAGTGAGCTAATGAGGAAGGGCAATCTGGTCTTTCGTATACATGTTTTGGTTGTAGTGCAAAATCCTAGAATGTCATCTATTGAGGAACGGTGGGAGCATCTATTTTTCTTCAGCTTGTAACCATTTTGAACATACCATTTTTGGAACCTTCAGTAATGTTATTATAAATGGGACCAGATATACTGTGGGGATATCCTTTCTTTGATGTTGATTAATTTCTCATACAAGGATAAATTGATGCCGGGTATTTTTAATGTAATCATACCAGTACTGATAATTGTGTGGCTTCACTGTCTCCCCAATTGCAGTCTGTTCTTGAAAATGTGAACCATGGAGCATGGTTGGTTGAGTTATCAAATGAGGATAACATGGAACACTTAACTTTTAATGAAGATCTTCAGGCACGACCTTGGTGGACACCAACAACGAGTGTAAATTTTCTGTCAGGTATTGGCTTCTCATATTGTCTGATTTTATCCTTTTGTGTTCAACAATACCATCCTTTTGACATGCTTGCACTATGTTATACATGCTTGGCATTTACTTTTCTCCATTCATTTGTATGCCATTGTTGGAGTCACTTATGACCTTGCAAGCGCAAAAGTGCTTACTACTGTTACGATTTTACAGAACCATTCGATGAACATTCAACACCTGCGTCCTTTAGGGCCAAAGTGGTATGCCATTTTCCTAAAACTTTATTTACGCAAGCTCAAGCAGTGTTTAGTTATCATAATATTCTTATGTTAATACCAGAAGTGCTGGGTTTTGTCTTCATTCATTGTATTAGTTGATATTTTTAATACCTGGAGGATATGTTGGTAAATTTCACTTAATAGATAACCATGCTCTTTTCTTATCAAACACGTTTGTCCTGTATATATTTGTTTTCGCATCTTGACCTTTGCAAGCATTGTATCAGATTCATATTCTCGCGGTGTCATAATATGGCTTAAATGTACTGTTGTTACATTACGAATTTGTCAGTCGGTACATAAGTCTAGGATTTGATTGCAATGCTGCATACAAGCTATAAACTATCCAACTAAAATGCTATTTGGTATTTACTGATACCATCCCAATCTGAATTAGAATTTTCTAATGATTTGCACTACCAAAATTTTAAAATTACTGAATGCTGACCCTGATATTGGTCCTTGAAGGAATTGGTTGTCTGTAGATTATTATTGCTGAAATACTTGTTTGGATAGCGAAACAAGCAAATAGAAATCTCATGGTCTCTTTGATGAGAAGAATAAATGAAGCCAGTTTTAGTTTCAAGAAACATTAGACATGTTTTGATGTTGCAGTGTTTGTCACAGTATTTTCTACCACAAGAAATCTTGGATATTAGCAATCAACCACTTAACCTTTGGGTATTTATCTTTGTGCCACCATAGATTTGCTTACCAAAGCGACACGTCAGTGTTTTCAGTTTAGGAGTATGGACATTGGAAAAACCTGATGTGCCCCTTGGTAGATTTTTTATTTGCCACTTGTTGGGAATTATTGTGGGAGCAAATGATTCGAAGGAAAGTAGTTAATAATTGGCGCCCAATTTGTTTTTTTTTCATTTCAAAAGGTTATCAAATTAACTTTTAAATTCAAAAGGTAGACAACTAAAATTTGAATTATAAACTTTGAAAGTACATGTTGATTTGTTAAATTTCAAAGGGTAAAAGGGTAAGGTGATTTTAAAAGGGTAAATTTGATTAGGGCTTTCGTAAGTTCTGCATGAATCCAAATTACACACTTCCATACATGCATGAGAAGAAATACAAGAAGCTTCTGCATAGATGGATAAGAGAACAAATACAAAAAGCAACACAAAATATCATTTACGTATCATTTCTATTCTAGTAAGCAAACTTTTCTTACACAAATTGTTGCAGCCTGTTATTACTAAATCTACCAAGTTTTAGCCAATTATTCCTGCCCTCAAAGAATTGTTTATTTTGCAGTGCAAGCACAAATCTACTGAGAAGGATGGCCCTAAGATGAGAGATGCTGAAAGAAAATCTCTTGTTCCTCGGCTTGTTTATCTTTCCATGAACGGTTGTGTTTCTTCCCTCAGGGAGACTCAGCCCAACTGTGCTGGTTCTGATATTACTGCTTCTGGGGAAATGAAAACATTGCTTGAGAAATACGCTAGGAGCATTGGCTATTCCATTGATGATGCTCTAAGCGTTATTTTGGGTATGTCGTCCGGCAAGAAGTCTGTCAAGGTACAATTCAACTGAATATATATGTGATTTTCGCATTCAACTTCCTACTATCCTGTCTGTACTTTCCACTATCTCAAGAATAATTGCTGCATTTTACTACAGAGTAAGATTTCATATTGATCACAGTTTCCAGAATGACCATGCCTGAAAATCTGACTACCCTCCTATCTGTGCTTTAAACTTTCGTCTCTAGAAAAAGTGATACAGATCCTGTGGATGATGTAATGTGTTGCTCTAGTACATCTTAATGAAATGTTTCGTTCCATTTAACATTATGCGGTGATGTTGTGGTCCCAAATTTTTTTGATATTTCCCTCAATTGGTGCTCTAATTTAATTACACTTACCCTGGGATAGACTATTTTGTATTTATGGATTGAAACAAGGACTCCATCTTAATTACATTTGAAATGGTAGTTCTGACTTGTATATTGGTCATAGTGAGGATTTACTATTCTGGCTGAAGTAGTCATAGTGAGGATTTAGTATTCTGGCTGAAGTAGAATTATTAATCTAGCTGTAGCTTACTGATAAATACTGTACGTACATTTGCAGGATTTTGCTCCTGATATAGTCAGCTGGATGAGCTTCGCCACATTTATTAATGCATGGAACTTGTTGTCTAATGAGTCAGTGATCCCTGGACCTGACCAGAGCAGCCCCTGTTCTTGGCAGATTGTGGATAGCTTGGTGAAAATTTGCATAGAGGAGCAGCTGACTGATGCCAATCGAATCCTGACTACCCCTGGAAATAGCATTCCAGTTTTAGTGCAGATGGTTACAGAACCCATTTCTTGGCATCTCATCGTAATCCAATCCTGTATGAGAGCGATGGCTCCACAAGGAAAGAAAAAAAAGAAAGGTGGTCCAACTGAGCGACCAAATGTACCTCAGTTGCAGGCTATTCAAAGATCTGTTCAATGCATGATTGACACACTCCGAAGCGTCCAAACATGGTTATCTGATCAGATGAGGCCAGAGGAGCAAGCTTTGGATATCTTCTTGTCCTATTTGCAAGGAACAAGCGATGAAGGGCCAGGACACATATTCCGTGTCTTGGAAGAGAATTCAGCTGTGCATAATTCTGAACTTGGTGATCGGATTGCTCAATCTTTGGAAACATGGAGTTCTGCTTGTGCAATAAGAAAAATTGTGGGAGCAGAGCATGAGCTGCTAGCTGAGTTAAAGAAATTATGCGACTCAAAACTAAAGCTGCTCATGTCAGAATTGGCTTCTCTATCTTCAGTGTTACACTAGAGTCGAAACAATTTTGCCCTCGATTTTTGTTCTGTTGTGGCTTTCCATTATATGTTGTAACAGTGTAACGGATCGGCGGCTGTACGCCATCCATTCTTTACCTTTGTTTCTATGTGATTTTACTCGAGTGACATCCCTTTCTCACCCCTCTTGCGTCTCTGTTGCTGACCTGACATTGTTTTGGAGGTGAATGCTGAATTACTGAAATGTCAACTGAGTAGTGTCGAGGCGCCTACTGATGGAAGTAACCCGATGTTATGTTGATGAAGGATTGATGTCTATAAATTCTGATATACTTTTGATCGCCCCCTACTTAGGGTTTGTTTGGTCAAGGAGGGATTCAGTCCACTCCCTTTGGACTGGAAGGTATTTTAATTCAAATTCCATGTCCATATGAAGGGATTGAGTTGTATCACATTGTATCCAAACAAGCTTGTTTGATCAGGGGGCAAGACGAGGAAATGTAGACGGCAAAATAAAACAGTTTAGTATGGGTTTGTTTAAATTGACTGTGGCTTATAGTTTTAGCTGAAAATAAATAGTATTAGCTGAAATAGGTGGATTTTACAAGGAGAGAGTGAGCGGGGGAAAATGAGAGATTATGTGAGATGGAAGCGAGAGAAGTTGAGTGCGTGATGTGTGTGTAATCTTTCGTTTTATTTTCGGAGGAGTCAGGAGCAACAGAAACGCTAAGAACATTTTGGAAAGTCTAGTGTTTATAGTGAATAGCAGAAGCCAGAAAGCAGGTGTGCTTCTGTACTGCCGCCTGGTAGTAACAGCACAAACAAGGCATGCTCCAGCCGTCCGGTGTCCACACAAGAACTGGGAGCTACGATGCTCAAGGCTCATGCTCAGCTCAAACGAAGGGAGCACACGCAGACGCAGGGGGCACAGCATGCGGTGCTCAACCGGGACGTGTCGTCGTCTCAGGCCCCAGGCTAGGGCGCTAGGCTACTGGAGCGATGAACGAAAACGAAAGGCCTCTCCCATGGCCTCGGCGAAATCTACTTATGCCCGGCTCAAAAACGGCAAGAACCGAGCTACATGGTCTAGGTGGGATCTTTTTTGCTGCAGTGTATAGCTATGATTTATGATTTTCAGTTTTAACGGAAGTATTTATGTGAACGGATCGAATATCGATAACTCGATTTGAAAATGATGTCCCGATAAGCCTCTCCCATGGTCTCGGTGAAATCTTCTTATGTCCGGCTCAAAAACAGAAAAAGCCAAGCTTACATGGTCACAGTTGGTTCTTTTCGGTTGCAGCCTATAGCTATCAGCTATGGTTTATTGTTTTTGTTCCTAGTGCGAGTGCTCGTGTGAACGAATCGAATACCGATAAGCTGATTAAAAAATATTGTCTTGATAATTTGATTCAAAACGACAGTAAAAAACCATTCTATTTATTTATTGAAGAGAAATATAAGCTAATAAGGCAGGTGTGCTCATTTAGGCTTAAATGTGTGGATTTTTATCTTTTTTCACTGTTTGATGTTTTTTTACATTGTAACTGATGATGTCTTTTTTAGCGTAATTAAATTTTAAAATTTTAAAAATAAAAATATACAAAGAATATAAAAATAAAAAATTTAAAAAATAAAACTAAGAAACTAGAAGCTAAAAATAAAAGCTGAAGCCTTTGAACCGAACGTAGAAAAAGAGACGAGACGTGAGGTGAGACACCTTCCTCTCTCTGACTGTCATGGAGTCATGGGTGGGGTCAGGTCATGGCCCCATGGGGCCTTTTTCTACTAGCATGTCAGGCGCGCAGCAGGCTGCATGCGACAGGCAGGCGGGACAGAGGAGACGCCAGCAAGAAGAGCCTCGCCATTGTTTACCGTGTCTTACTGTATGCACTCAGTCCATACTACCACGACTACTACTACTGTATCAACACATGAGTACATGAGATGAGAGTATGGTCATGGCCATGCGAGAACAAAGGTGCAGCAATGCACCTATTTTACTTGGAGCAAATGATACATGTCATACTCCGTATGTTCCTCATTTCTTTCTCTTGTCCAAAGTGAAGCGTGATTTGCGCTGTCGACGCCTTTTTTTCCCTCTCTGTTTTTGGTTGCTTGTTGGACAGCTGAGCCCGGTCTCTCTCTCTCTCCCCTAAGGTATTGGATTGAGGCGGCAATGGTGGAGTGGTGGGGCTTCCCTGCTCTCCCTCCGATAAAAGCGAAAGACGAGCGCGAGTGACACACCAGGTCAGGGGGAGAGTGATGGCATATGCTTCGTGGAATTTTGCATACATGTAGCCCTGTACACACCCGAAATTCTAAATCTGATCTCATTGCAAAAAATTTCCGCATTTGGCCCCGTCCCGAACGCGCGTTCTCCTGGTGGTGCCGCGTGTCCGGCACGATCGCACTGTAGTTGGGTCATGCGGTACCAGACCGCACGACTCGCCTGTTCTCCCCCTGTGACCGCATGTCTCGCGCTGCTGACTGCACGTCTCGCGTCCCCGACCGCATGTCCGCGCTGTCAAGTTCCGAGAATAAGATCGCGTCGTGCGGTCAATGTTATTAAGGTCGTGTGGTCAATGTTATTATTGCAAAAAAGAAGACATGAATGGGTTATTAATTGCAATAGACAATGTTAGATTGTTACGTGAGAACCTGACGACTAATTCCATCAAATGAGTACAGGGCAAAAGGATAGAAATGTGCAGACACCCCAGCACAAAGACGTGCGGTCAGGGACACGAGACATGCGATCGGGACACGAGACGTGCGGTTGGCAACGTGAGACATGCGGTCGCAGCGGAGAACAGGCGAGTCATGCGGTCTGGTACCGCACGACCCAGCTACAGTGTGGTCATGCGGTACCGGACCGCACGACCGGACACGCAGCACCATCAAGAGAACGCGCGCTCGGGACGGGGCCAAATGCGGAAATTTTTTGCAATGGGGTCGATTTGGAATTTCGGGTGTTTACAGGGCTATATGTGTCCAAAATTCTGCTTCGTGTACCGCCTCAACTGTTGCACTCTATTGCCAAACAGTGGCTTCAAGTCTGCTTGGCCAACGTATTAGTATACCCGTCGTAACGACCAGCTCTTCCCGTATCGTACGTGCAATTACCTCAAACTACATTCGATGAAAACACGCATGGCAGAGAAGGTGTAACGTCCAAGCGTCCAAACCAATTTAGCCCTAATCCTATTCTAGATAGATCGCACACACATAGCAACCGCTTGTACTTTTGTCCTTACTTTACTCAAAACGGTTAACCGAAGGTTGCTACCATTGGAAGTGTTAGACTTATATGTTAGTACTTTTCAAGCTGAACTAGTAATGTGAGACTAATCCACACCCTCATATACACACACATGTATAAGTCACTATAGGTCTAATTCTACATGGACCGAGGTGTCATAGAGGGTGTTTGGAAGCAACCACCATTTGTCACACCTGTAAATTGTGGCGTTGCAGCGGCCGATTTGATGGCACAGGTTAGGCAAATTTTGCTAAAGCAATGTATTTATGATAATTGTGCTAGAGTGTTAAGGGCATTCCCAACGCTTTACCTCAGTCAATGTCTATAAAATTTATGAGGGTGTCACGTAGAAAATAAATCTGATATGGTACTGAAGTTAAAGATGAGAGAGTAGTATCACATGCAAGATATTATTTGAGCACGTAATTCAACATAAAAACATTAGCTAAAACATCTATTGTGAAAAGTGATGTCTAACACATTATTAGCTAAAATGTTTATTAAGGAGAAGAGGGGAGAGAGAAATATTGAATGATGCGTTAATTTATCGACTAGATCCACTCAAAGATATTACATATTAAAAAATATCTATAATTATTTTTAAATGATGTGAAGCCTATAGGCTGAGTGCCCTAAGAAAGCGTGGCTACGAGCTAACCAGGTCCACCAGAGGATAATAGCAAACGCCACCACTTGTAATAATGTCAGGGATAAAAAAAATTTGACACCGCTTGCAATTATGTCGCTGTGGCGTGCTTCATGTATGCAGCGCAACGTAACAATCAATAATAGCAAACGCCACCCGTGATCTCCCTTTGGTTGACTACACACCACCACCTCACCTCCGTTTAATTGACTCACGGATGTGACATAACCAGTGTTCACACATAGGGATGGCAATTTCTCCTTGAGAAAAAAAATTTGGGAGTGTCTATACAACATTCGCATATTTTTGAGAACAAAAACAGTCAGATTTTGAGCCGTTAGATGGAGATCCAACGTTCTAGATCATTTTTTTGGAGGGGGGCTTGTATAGGTGGATCCTTTGGATAGAGATCTAACGCCCCAGATCAATCTGACTGTTTTTGTCATAAAAAATAGTCGAATGTTGTATATCAATACTCAAAAAATTTCCCCATCAAAGATGGAAGCGGAGGAAGATAACGGGCCGGGCCTCGCTAGGCTAGCGGGACCGGAGTGTCGTTCCCTGTGAGCCTCACGAGGACCTGTAAAAATAAAAAATATTTTTAATATAAGAGATTGTATTTTTTGTATATTTAGATTAAAACTTAAATTTATATGTTAGAATATATATTTTGAATCTCTATTTTAAAAATATATCTAAATAATTATAAATTAACAAATAAAACCAAATTATTATTTTAAAATAGTTTACCCTATTTTCTAATCCCTGCGGGGATACCCGTAGGGGTCAGGTCCCCGCGAGGATCGGGGATAGGGGCTGAGTCGCCCCGGTAAGGTTGACGGGGCTAGGGCGAGGATGCGCTGGTGGGGATCGGGGTGGGGGGCCTCCTTCGGGACCCCAGGCCCCATTGCCACCTCTATTCACACATATATTGATACACGCACAGACTTGCTTTCTTCTCACGGGTCATTTAGATATGGACTGGGAAGTAGGAACGGGGCTGTGGGAATTTTGCATAATTCTTTTTAGATAAAGGAAGACAAACATCTCATGTATATCATATTTGTACCGTACACATAAGAAAAATAATCTTGGAGACCGCAAGATCTCCAGAGCACAGAAACATGCTATCCCACTTAACGCATACGCCATTGTGTAACCATGAAAATTATTGGTGAGCGTGCGAATCGATGGAGTCAAACCCGGGTGGGCTAGGATGCATGCCGGCGTCCTAGCCAACCGAGCAATGCTCAGTTCTTAGGTTACACTGTTTTCAAATTGGTAAATTTTACCGTTTAAGACCCGTCGGAATATAGGAGTTTCACATGAATTTACAGAATTTTCCCTGGAAACGGTTCAATACCCGTAGGAACGAGAAAGATTCATGCGTTTCAATCAAAAGCTTAGGTCACATGGAAAAAGAACCTTGGTACAGTAAGTAGTTGCTGTTGTTGAAGGGTTGATAGGTTGCTGGTTGAATCGCCCTTTTTCTAAAAAGGTGTCATTTTAAAGTACGTAAGATTAATTTTCTTAGACCCTTAATATAAACAAAAGTTTTTAGGTCAGTCCCTTGGTGATAGTATTAGTTAACTTGGAATAAGTCTATTTGACCCTTTTGAATCGCAATGATAGTCTAAATTTTAACATCGAACTGTAAAACTTGATGTTTTACAATGCTCAAGTATCAAAACCATTTATTACACCCCCGAGGCCAATTGAAGGCTGTTTTGCTTTGAGATGGTGCCAACATGGCAGCCATGTGGACAGAAGTAGATGGTTTTGGGTGTTGATATGTAATTAGGACAATCAGCAAAATGAGCAAATCAATTTAAAAATGGTAAGGCCCACCCGTTAGTTCCTCACTTCTATCTTCACCTTCTTCTTACCTCTTAGCACCAGGAGGCGGCCATGGGGAGCTCAAGGGTTGCGGGGCGTGACTTGCAACAGTCTATGGCGGCGCACAGCTACAAACAAAGGTGACGACGGTGTATTGGCATGGTGGCAATGGCTAAATGGTGAGTAGAAACGATAATTAAGCATATCATGAGCATTAACACGCAAAGGGAACTCACCAGCGTGAATGGCAAAGATAGATATGAGTTAGGGTGGTTAGGCGTCGTGAGCCAAGGGCGACGCGACAAGCTTCTCATGGCAGTGGCAACCTGGAGTGGAAGGTCTCAAATTAAAGGTTTGGGGATGAAAAAGGAGGCGTGATGATGCTTTGGTAGGAAGAAATTGGTGGGAAGCTCACCATATCAAGAATGGCAACGGCGGTGGTCGGTTCGGTTGAATGTGAGGAAGAAGATTGTGGCGTGGTGCTCCTATGGGCAAAACCCAAAATTGGGTGAGGGCCTTTGAAGAGCATGCTCAGGAACACGTTGTGACATGAAAAGTTTGGAGAGATCACAATGGATTCAATGGGAGCAATAAGGTTGAGCTGCGGCTTTGTTGGGCAATGCATCACCAGAGCCGAAGGAGATGATAGTGTTCCCAGCGATCCTACGAGGGCAAAACCCAAAATTGCGTGAGGGCCTTTGAAGAGCGTGCTCGGGAACATGTTGTGACATGAAAAGTTTGGAGAGATCACAATGGATTCAATGGGAGCAATGAGGTTGAGCTGCAGCTTTGTCGGGCAATGCATCACCAGAGCCGAAGGAGATGACGATGTTCCTGGCGATCCTACGAGGGAAAAAAAGAAATGGAGGTGAGGAATGGATGGGGAGAACTGAGGCCCACTAGAGCGAAGCCCAATTATACGTGCAACTAGAAGGCAGGTCTACTAGGGATATGCTAAGGAAAGAATATGTTTGTCTTTACTACTAAATACCCTAAGGGGGCATTTATATAAACACCCTCCCCTATGCCTATAAATATGATCCCTAAGGCACCATGGGGGAGGGAGGACATTTGGGTATAAGAAATAGACTTAGTCGAAACTAAATATGAGATACACACTCTATACTTCTCCCCTCTCTTGAATCTTAGGTTCCGGGCGCCCCTTTTGGCCTCTCGACTTAGTCGAAACTAAATATGAGATACACACTCTATACTTCTCCCCCTCTTGAATCTTAGGTTTCAGGCGCCCCTTTTGGCCTCTTGAAGCTCCGATATCCACTGTTTGATACGTAACCATAATAGTTGGTGCTATCCGTAGGGCGTGGTGCAAAGGCTGTGAGCTGAAGCGAAGGCGCTTGGGCCAGATGGTGCCAAAGAGGAAGGGGCACACTGGGGCGGCTGCATTTGGGGTTGTGGTGGGTAATAAAGATGGCTCTCTGGGAATGGCATAGACTGTAGAGTGGGCGATAGCACGAGAAGAGGACCCCACTTCGACGGCCCTTGGCAACTCTGGTGCCCTCGTCGTCGGCGTTGCGACCTTTCATTAGGCCTAGCACCTTCGCCACCACCATGCAACGACCAGAGGGCGCCTTGGTGTCATCGTTGAGCCTGAGCAGTGGTGGCTAGAAGCGATATGCGGAATGCTGCAGTGGGAGCTGGTAGACCTACGGAGGGCCATGTGTGAAATACAGGAGACACGAAGTCAGCAAACCCCTATCGTCATCATGATCGAGGTGGTTGTAGAAAGGGCGGAGAGTCTGGACGCCATCGTCGGTGCTTGTGGCACCTCGTAAAGAATGGACTATGAGTCCCCCCTCAGTGCGGGCATGCAGCGATATGCCTGGCTAGAGGACTTTAAGATGCCCATAGTAGAGCCCTACAGGGATGACACCGACCCCTGTGAATTCCTACGTGTCTACGAGACGGCCATCAAAGTCACGGGAGGTGACAACTCGACGAAGGCAAAGGAGTTGATGCTCGCCCTTCAGGGGTCACACTATCCTAGTTCTTCATGATTGCCCTGAGCTCGTCTATGCGTGGGAGTAGATCCAAAGCAACTACGTGGAGTGGGTTGATGCGGACCAGCTCTTCGCGACAAAAGTAAGCCCTCGGAGAGAAGCTGCGAGAGTACTTCAAACACTTCATGAAGGTTAGATGCCAAGTCAAAGACATTAACTGGATGACGATCATCAACGCCGCCATCCGAGGCCTTCAAAGGGGCCCCTCATAGAATACAACATCCGAAAATCCATAAAAATAGTGGCCAAGCTTTTTGACAAGATAGAAGAATACGCAAGGACCGAAGAGGATATGGTGAGATGTGAGGTCAACATTACAGGGCCCACCACAAAGGGCAAGCCTGCCCTAGCATCCCAGAAGGAAGCATGACCTACAAACAACGAAAGGGGCCCCAAGGCCAATATGTGTTCGACATCGAAGGAGGAAGTGGTGAAGTCCTCGTGCCTGGGGGATGGAACCATGGCAGAGGAAGGGGTTATGGGTGCGGAAGGGGTGAGGCCGAGAGGACAAGCATCTATAGGGGGCATGATGTAAGGTGCACAGAAAGGGAAAACACACGATGCGTGAGTGCCTCACCATCGTAGCGCTCCAAGAAAGCGTGGCCAAAGATCGCATTATGATGCGAGAACACCGGTGGTGGCGCACGTATATCAACCTCCAGGGATGTATCCATCACTAGCAAGCACCCGAGCGTGTTCACAAATGAGTTGACACATTGGACCCCCTCAGCGCTTGCCGGTGGCCAGCTTGGAACATGAATCCTTGTCGGACCCACCGTCATGACCACCACCAACATGCTTGATGATGCGGCAATGCATTCGAGTAGCCAACATGTTGGCTTCCTCGGGTCATGCTGGTGAGGGCAGGGCAGAGTGCCTACAAGATTGATGGACGGCTAGGCGGCGGCCATAAGCATGAGGCCTAGGTTAACACGTGGCAGTGAGCTACAATGGTGGGAGTGAGAAGGAGCAGGATGCGATGGTAAGAGCAAATGCAAAAATGCGAACCGCTGTATGCCTTAAATTGGCATGATGAGGGCACCATTTCTAGTGGCACGCATGCCCTATAACCGGTGCGACCGCCAACATCCCCACAGCTAGATCGTTGCAACGTGTATGAAGCCAGCGGTGCGTGCACAGGGCCAGCTTACGAGGTGGCATGGTAACCTAGTCGCTGGGACACATGGAAGGCAATGGAAAGCGCGGACTCGGGCCTTGGAGAGGGGAGTTTGGACACATTGGGCTAGGCTCATGGCCCAAGCCGGTGGCGTAGCCTTAGGAAGACCTTTGGCATGTGCACAATATGCCTTGGCCTTGGCCCAATCGACCCACTAGGGCGAAACCCAATTATGTATGTAACTAGAAGGTAGGTCCACTAGGACTATATTAAGGAAAAGAAATGTTTATCCTTACTAGTAAAAACCCTAGAGAGATATTTACGTAAACACTCTCCCCTATAGCTATAAATATAACCTTTAAGGCACTATAGGGGAGGGACGACCACCAACGTCCCCACAACCAAATCGTTGCCACGTGTACGAGGCCAACAGTGCATGCCAGGGCCTGCTTATGAGGTGGCACGATAACCTAGTTGCTGGGACACGTGTAAGGCAACGGAGAGCGCAGACTCGGCCCTTGGAGAGGGGAGTTTGGACACATTGGGCTAAGGCACATGGCCCGAGCCGGCGGCATTGCCTCAGGAGACTTTCGGCATGTGCACAATATGCCTCCGCCTTGGCCCAATCAGCCAACCAGGGCGAAACTCAATTATGCATATGACTAGAAGGTAGGTCCCACTAGGGCTATATCCTTACTAGGAAAAACCCATAGAGAGATATTTATGTAAACACTAGGGATGACAATTGGACGTGGCGGGTATGGGTAGTGCTCATCCATATCCGTACCCACGACCCCAATTTACGCCCACGGGTATACCCGCGAAGGACAATGGGTAAAAAATCTCGCCCATACCCGTCGCCCGCGGGTACTCATCGCCCGTGGGCATACCCGTTTACCCGCGAACTGAGAGTCACCATCTGATACTTGAACTAATGATAGGTACATATAAACAATAGTTATTGCTAGGAAATATAATAGCTATTAAAAAGTTTATAACAATAAATAGTAATTAGAGATATGGAAAAGTTTATAACAATCAATAGTAATTAGAGATATTGCTATGATTGCGACACTTGTCAATCTATATCGTGGGTAAACGGGCGGGGGGGGGGGTACGGGTGGAGCTTACCCATACCCATACCTGTACCCGTTTACCCAACGGGTAAAGTGTTCCCCCCATTTCCATACCCGTGGGTAAAGGTATTATCCCATACCTAGCTTCATTAGGGTATTTACCCACGGGTATACGGGTAAACGGACACAATTGTCATCCCTAGTAAACACTCTCCCCTATAGCTATAAATATAACCCTTAAGGTACTATAGGGGAGGGAGGGCCATTTAGGTGTAAGAAATAGACTCAGTCGAAACTGAATATGAAATACACACTCTACACTTCTCTCCTCTCTCGAGTATTAGGTTCCACACACCTCTTTAGATCTTCAGAAGCTCTGATATCTATTACTTGGTGGGTACCCAAAATGCTCTTATTCCAGTCTCGTAAGAGATGCTTGATGACTTAATTACTAGGGGTATCATGCCTTCACTATTGTACTTCACTGGTAGTAATTGACTGAGTGGACACATCTTTTGAAGCAAAAGATGGAGGCATCAAAATGCTTTGAGTTTTTTGCACAGAAATTAAGCCAGATTTTGGGCTGTCAATGGCCCCCACGGCCACTCCAAGCTACACCTAATTAGAGTTTGAACAAAAAGAGCGTAGAACAAGGCTATTTCCCCAACTTTGATGTAGCCAATCAACCTTGGGACATTGCCGTCGCAACGATGCAAACATGTAAATGATGTAACGAGTAGGAATCATTCTACTTTAATTAGCTGGTGATATCATTGATCCCATGTGCATGCCTGCATGCCTGTGAATTGTCATGGTAATCCTTTTGGTTACTTTCTGAGCACACATGATTAATCAAACACTCACGTATACAAACCTTCTTTTTAATATTTTGTAATGCTTGTTGTAAATGGTATTAGTAGGACACACGTATGAGTACAATCGCATCTAGAACACACGTATGAGTACAATCGCATCTAGAACACACGTATGAGTACAATCGCATCTCTAGGAGCAAATTAATAACATGCAAACACGCAGATCGCCGCACGAGGGATGGATACATTGCGAGTCATCCAGAAAATCATCCATAGTATAAACCCTCAAAGTCCCGACATATTTGATCCAACTATCTTTCATCCGGCAATTCACATGCACAGTATGCATTATTACACTTCTCGGTAAATCCGCGCTAGATATATCCCATGTTTGTAATGTCCCAAGTTCGATGTAGTCATGAAGAAGAACTCTACAAAATCCTTCCAGATTGCCTTTCGTGGGACATCGGAATATTTCCCGATTTCTAGTGGATTAAAGTGTCAAACAATTTCCTGTGAAATTCTTGAGAAATTTCTACACTCACGTTAGACTTAAAAACTAGGGTTGTAAACGAGCCGAGCTCGAACTAATTTAGTCTTTCAGGCTCAAACTTGGTAGAAACTCGAGCCGAGCTCGGGTTGGGGTCCGAGTTTGGACTTGGGCTCGAGCTCGACTCGACCTAAGCTCGAGCTTGAGCTTGTTGAAGCTCGACAACAATTAAAATAATTTATTATGCACTATTTTTCAATAATAAGAAAATTTTGAGTTCGACCTCGGCTCTAGTAAACTAGATAATAGTTAAAATAATTTAAACATGCACTAATTTTCAATAATAAGAAAAAACTCGAGCTGGAGTTCGGATTAAGTAAGCTCGGTAAGAGTTAATATGTATCACTATTTAAATTCGAAATGAGACTCGTGAACTATTCGAGCTCGGCTCAGTAAAACTCGCGAGCTCGAGATCAAGCTCGAGTTCGGTTCATTTAAAGTTCAAATTGAGCTTAAATCAAACCTAGAACAAATCGAACCTGAATAATTTACGAACTTCGAGCTTTTTTTACAGCCTTACTTAAAACACGACCTTTTCCTGACTCCAAACTACTCATAAGCATGATCCCAAGCAAAAATATACATCACAGCCTTTTTTTTTAACCTCTTGATTAACCGCACTCTATTTCCCAGAGCGAGGCTAACAACAACAGGGGGCAGCTTTATTTGTAGCATTGGCAGTGTTCCCAAAAAGAAAAAAAAAAGATAAAAAGTGTGTGACCATCTGACCGGCGACAAAGATGCAAGCACACCCGCCTGCCTGCCTGCGATAACCTGTGTTGATTGTAGGACCGGCTAGGACAGACAGGAGTTTTTTAGGACCACCCATCACATGCTCTCTCCTCGGCTAAGCACCCCTGGAACTCTCCTTATGCTAATCCAAGCCCTAACCTTGCGGCAGAAAGTGATCAAGGCCATTGTAGTATGTACAAAAGCTTGTACCAAGCCACTATTACTTGTCTTGTTCTAACCTGAAAGAAATGTATGTGGTATGTCTATGTACACACACAGTGTAGAGGCATCGTATCCCATATCACAGATGGCTTTTACTTGGCCAAGTCTTCCGGTCACAAAAGAGCAGCGTTTTGGAATATCTGCAGGCAAACTTTGTAAACTTTAGCTATCGATATTTTGATGAGCCTGCCAAATTTCTCCCGCAACTGCCGCAGCTAGATTCGAAAATACACATACAATCTATATACAACTCTAATATCTATGCTGGAAAACACTTTTGTGTTCATAAAAAGAAACACGTTGGCTTTATTATAAAATTTTGACATTATCAAATTAATCTAAAATATTACAATCTGGCCCCACCAAAAAATAAGTGGCATATATCTTTTTTCTGTTAATTAATGAGAGATGTTCTATTTTTCTTTTTAATGTATTATTATTGGAATTTCCAAGATGTGCCAATATTACCATCTGTTTTCACACACACACGCACATAAAAGAAAATTCAAGAGTAAGAGTACCTAAGGAAGGTACTCTTTCTGTTCTCTTTTACTTGATATTTTTTTAATTTTTACTGTCTTTGAGATACAACTTCGACAATTATTTTTTATAACTTTGCACAAAAATATGTTAATACAATTTAAATATTATAAAAGTATTTTTAATGATAAATATAATGATATTATTTTTGTATAGCTAATCTAAATAATTTTAAATTTATTGATGATTAAACTTTAAAAAGTTTGACGGTACTGATTTTAGAAAGTAAGTAAAAAAGAACTAAGGGAGTAAGATTTTAGCTTTTGGCTTATTTTTTACTATTCCTAAATTTCATCTTTTTACGATTTTTTTGCCTTTTTTGAGCTTTTTGGCTAGTTCTTTTTTCCCGTATTCGTTTGCATTGTCCGTGATTGGCTAATATGTTTTTTATTTTGTTAAATTTAATTACGCCAAATAAGCTATCATCAGCTACAGTATAATTTCAGCTAGCTATTGTGCAATTTTAGCCATAAACTGCTTTTTTTTTCAGCTCAAATGAGCGAGCTGTTAAGGTTGAGGGCAATAAGTCGATAAGAAAGTCAAGATGGAGAGTTCGTAGATTATGTGGATGCCATTATGTGCTAAGATTGCTAGGCATTATGGCAAGGTCGTGACTCCTGGCAGACCAACGCCAACCGAAAAGTGAGATGTTCATGGAAACTCCTTGTAAATTGTTTTGGGTTTCACTTTTCCCTATTTTCAGATTCCCGAAAACACTTGGTATTAGTCCGGCAAAATCTTGAATTAGATATGTAAGCAAGTAGGGTAGTATTTCTTCACGTGAGCATGATGTTGTTAGTTTAGGCCCCGTTGCACGGTTCCACTTCACAAGTGGAGCTGTTTTTTTGGCTTCAGCTCCACGAACAGCTCCACCAGTGGAGCTGGAGCTGTTTTGGTAGACTGTTTGGCAAAATAGCTCCACCTGTTTTATCATGCATGGTTGAGAGATATCAATTGTCCAATATACCCCTGTCTATTTGGCTTGTAGTAACATCAAGAGCTGTATGTTTCTACATGATTTTTCATCCGAGTAAATTTGAATTCAAAAAGAAAATTAAAATTTAAAATAACACAAAGTATTAGCAACCAATATTTAATGGCGGCGGCGCTCCCTTCACGGTCGAAGACGAGAAGACCGAACAGAGGAACAGGAAAGGGAGAATAGAAGAGCCGGTGGCAGGTCGCGTAAATTCACGAAAGTACAAGCGCAGTGGCATGCGGGCCTGCGGATGGAGCTGGGTGGAGCTTCTTTTTTCAGCTCCATCTCATACATATCTTTTGTCTCAGCATGTTTTAAGGGACTCCTTGGGTGGAGCTATTTTGCTTTACCCCGTTTGGCACAAAACGGCTCCAAACAGCTCCAGGAGCCGGTGGTGGAGTTGTGCCAAACGGGGCCTTAGTGTCCGCATATGCTTGCATGGTGTGAGAAAGACATTAGGACTCTATGTCTTTGGTTGCAATTGCGGCATCCATTGGTGTTTTTTTTCCTGCCTCCAAATTCTTAGAAGCCTAGGTACGTTTTTCCTTTGTCTGAAAACTTCATTAGCCTTCTATTCTATCCATTTTATCCAAAAATTAAATAACATGTTAGATGGATTCTTATATTTAAAGTTTAGATAGGTTTCATAATAACATACGATGGTCGTGGATTAATATTCGCCATGGTCCACTAAACTGAGGGTAATATTTTTCTTTTTCTTTTTTTTTGTGAGAATTTATAGCATCATTTCTTTATTTGTTAGCAATCAATGGATATGATTTACACTTTAATCAAGAGTCCACCAAATTGAGGGTCTAATGATTTCTCTTTCTCTCTCTTTTAATTTTTCTATATAGAACTACAAAAAGTTCTAACTACATCAATATGAAAAGTATCCAGTATGTTTGTTTTGGCAGCAGCTCTTTTTTTCATTGCATGCATGATATCACTGCTTATTTCTTTCTTTCCGTCAAAGGCAGGTGCATGCCCTCCAGCCTTTCCCGTGCGCAGGCCACAAGACCCAGGCGTGGGGTTTGGGTCTTATTTTTTTTTTATTAAAGAAAGAATCCATCGGATGTTTTTTTTAACTCTAAACAATATAGCAAAGCTAAGCTTCTAAAATTAGGATCCACCAAATGAAGGGTCAAATATTTTTCTTTTTGCGAGAATTTTCTTAGCAACTTTAAACCATCCGTTATTGACTTTTATTATATAATAAATATTTATATTGAATATGTACAAACGGTATGTGCAGATTCGTCTCAAAAATACTTTCATAACATTATAAATTTATTAGAATTTATTAATAAATTATAATATAAATTAGTGGTCAGTTGCATTTTAGAGACCGTGTCAATATCCAAAGCAGTTATAGACAATGTCAACTACCCAAAGCTCACTCTTTTGTGATCACATCACCGATGGAGTAACAGAGAGATAGAGTAGTCCAATACCTATTTTGCTGTGGTATATATTTATTGTCATTATTTTAAAGAGAGTGTATAGATTAGCCTAATCAAACCGACATGAGTAAATTTGTATTTTGTAGTGGAAAAAAATTATGGTTTGTGCTTTTTCATCTCTTACCAGGGCATTACAATAGTAATCAAAATTGTATACCAGAGATCATTCCGACAACTTTTTTAGGGGAGAATCACGAGTTTTTTGGACGGGAGTACTAGTGGAAATTCCCCTGTGAAAACTATGGCTTACCTGCAAATGGTCCACCCCATAACAAGCAAATGTCTCATTGGAGAGACCTGAATTCTGATGATAAGCACATATGGGCCTTTGATCCGGCTTTTCTGACCGGCTTCTTGCCAGAGAAGCCGCCGGATCGAACGGCATTGCTTCGGCGTGGCTTGTAAACAGGGAAAATTAATTCGTCCTGCAAAAAAAAAATTTGGGGCCCAGTGAAATGAACGAAATTCCAAAATTTTATTTATTTCGGATGAACCATTCAAATATCATTTGAATTTTGATAAAAAATAACCAAAATAAACAAATTTTACACAAATTTTAAATAGAGATAAATTCAGCTAAAATTTGGCTGAATTATTTGCCTTTCGGCACCCACCGAAACGGCTGAAATTTTGGTATTTCGCCGAAATTTCGGCTGACATATTTAACCCTGCTTGTAAAAGCCGCTCGCCGCACGCTTATCCGCTCTTGAGCCATGCCTGCTCCTGGTCGTCATCCTCAGCTCAGCTTGCACCCCTCACCGCCTCTGCCATGGAGGCAGCCGCCGCCTTGTCCCCTTACTCCTCCGCCTCGCCGCCTGCCCTCGTGCGCTCGCCGAGTTCCTCTACCTCCATCCAGTACATCAACTCCACCGGCACGATCAAGGTTGGTGCTGCTGATCCACCTTTGGTTAGATTGATTGCTAGTAGAGAAATTAAACAACGAGTATGGATGCGTGGCTCCAAAACCATCTTGTAGGCTTGATTAATTAGTGAATGGGAATACACCTCAATTTTGGGTAGCTTGTGGACTATGCAGGTCTTTAATCCTCTGTTAGCACAATCTGCTCAAATTCTTTTACTTTGTTGGATGATTTAGATAGCATGCAGTTTATGCATCTTTGTTGTGGTAGAACTTTAGTTTGTGCCTGTAAGCTTGTATGTTTCTGCGTTTGCGTACGTCCATGTAACGAACACAAGTAAAGTCCGTATTTTTACACGAATGCCCGTAATGAACAAGTGTATACTTCAATGTTTGTAACGAACACAAGTGACTGTAAGCCTATATTTTTACACGAATGCCCGTAATGAACATGTTGTATACTTCTATGTTTTTACTCGTGCATGCAACGCATGTAATAATCGAAGTCCATTTGTACGTATGTTGCTTTTAATGCTTGGATCAGGTAGTGCAATTCAGCTAAATTAGCAAAAAAAAGTCATAAGCCCAAAAGAGCTTCTTATCGACGTAGCCAAAAACCACCAACCGAAGCATTCTCTAGAGGAATGCAAAGCATTGTTTCTGTGAATTAACGAAGGTAATTAAATAGGCCAAAAAGATTTAACTCACTAGCTTTATGACGATGACAGGTACGATCTCACAGCTCTTACATTATATTCTACATATGGCATAATACATGCACGTCATTATAGCGCTAATTAAATAGCCCCTAATTTAACCTCTCGTCTCCAGGACTAACAAAGCCAAGCAAGCAAAGCACTTTCACTTCACCATCCGTAGCAAACACCCCGGCCGGCCAAGCCGGCCGGCAAGTCGCCGGCCGCCGCACGCAGTAGAGTAGCAGCCTACACCGACGGCTTGCGCACGAAGTACCGGTACGCGGCAACCTTGCGCCTCCGGGAGCCCGAGTTGTCGATGGAGAGCACCATCTTGCCGGGCTCCCTAGCCGTGAATGCGTTGTGCACGGGCTCGTCGGCGCTGGCCGGCACCTTCCTCGTCTTCTCCACGCACAGCGTGTAGCTGTCCTCCGCCGCCGGCACGTACTCCGCGCCGTACTCCAGGTCCCAGCCGCCGACGACCAGGTCCCACGTTATCGTCGCACCGGCCTGGAAATTGCAATTAAAGGTGCTGTCGATTAATCTCCAGAAAAAACCATAGTAGTAACACCAAAGGTTACCCTGATCAGTTCTTGGCAAAAATACAAGCCATAGTTTGATTCTTAACAAGGGCCCTACCATGTGCAAAAGACTCACATGAGCATTGGCCATGCCATAATCCAATACAGGGCAGCCCTCAATTTTTACAGTGATTAAAGAAAACCTTTGACACTGACAGCAATAGCAAACAAAATTAACCACCCTTTTCGCTACCATTTTACACCTAGATCAGAAAAGACAAATTTAGGCAGTGTTCGTTTGAGCTTTTAGCTTAAAACTTATAGTTTTTTTGGCGCTGTTTAAGCAGCTTATAGCTTTTTTTGGGTATTGTTTGAGAATTTTTTTTCTGTAACTGCTATAAACTTTTTTTGGTGTAATTAAATTTTAAAATGAAAAAGTTATATTACCACAGCCAATACAAAGGAATAAACAAAAAAAGAAAAAACCCAAAAAATCGAAAAGCTAGAAAAAGACGAGACTCAGAAGTTGGAAACTAAATGTTCGAAGCAACTTAAGCCCAATAGCCACTTCAGGCGCAAAGATTAGCGAAGGCTTTACTTATTTACCCTGCTAATTTGTGTTTTAAGCGCAACCACTTTTTTCACTTTCACTTCGCTGCACAGCTGCAGACTGAGGAGGTGACAGTGCGTGGAATCTCGCACCGTGGCGTGAACTGTAAACAAAAGTAAAGCTACAAAAAGAGGACTGCCGCTGCTGCTGCGTGTGTACCATGGCAATACATTACACAAGCTACTTTATCTTCCCTTCTTTTTTTTTTATCTCGTAAAATACTCGCATCATCTGCGTTGCATACGAGGTCAGGACAAAAGGTGCAGCGCGGTGCAGGCGTTGCAAAATTCAAACCTGACCAAGAAACTCAGTGCCTGTTTGTATGGACTCAGGCTTGTATATATCCTTTCTATCGACCATTACTTATTTATCGCCGACTACTTTTCATTTTTTATATATTATAATATACTTTATATTTTATTATATCATAATTCCGTAAATCGTATTACTACCTTTTGTTGTATCACATTTTTTATATAATGTATTACTATTTATCAGTCACCATTATTTATCAACTGCTTCTACAACTACTTATATCAGCTACTACTATCTATTAAGCCACAGCTAAAAATCATTAGCAAAATCCATGCAAAACTAATATAACCAGACCTATATGCGAATGTGCAACTCTTTCTCTTTTTTTTTTTGTTCACAAGTAGCATTCCGAGCAGGTCGATGTGTGTGTGAGCTGTGTCAAATGGATGTGTTTGGTTGGAGGGATGGGGTGGGATGGTTCCTTTAACCAAGCCTATCTGCATGTCTGGTTGGAGGGATGAAGTGAGATGAAATGGTCCAAAGTGAGATAAGCCTGTACAAATTTAAAGAATATTCTTCTTAGATGCTAAACCATATGGTTCCACTTTTTTTTTGTAGAATTATTCCATCCCATCCCTAAGCCAAGAACAGCTAGCTTAGGCTGCTTATCCACACCTAGCTAAGGCTAGCCCTGGCTCGGCAGCAGGGCAGACGCCACGTGTGATCAGCCGTAAGTCATACAACTCCAGCTTTTGCAGGGAGTGAGCTGCTCTCTCTCTCTCTACATTTCTCTCTCTTTCTGTCCCCACGTGAACTCAAATAAACCGAGGAACGGGCAGCGTGCCATGCCCGTGTCAGTTTCACAGGGATGCATGCGTTACATACTGCTTCGCGCAGTGTTTACTGGTAGCATTGCAAGAACGCTTCTTTTGCAGTGTGCCTGGCAAGTCGTCGATACTAGGGGATGTTTGGTTTGACAAATGTGGACGATGCATCGTTCATATCCACGGTTCATGTTGTGGAGCGCCACACTTATGGGCCACTCGTCATACACATATTTTCTAGCTAAATATTGCCACAGTTATAGCCAATAATTTGTTCTAGCTAAATGTTGCTTTGTTGGCCATAGAATATGCGGCGCATCGCACTTTGTCACAATTTTTATGGGCAATGTATGGATGCCATCCAAACAGGCCCCTAGGTCCACACTACGCCACAAATTTCAAATCCCAAAGGGGGCCCCTCACATGTACCTGCGCCACTGCCAATCTGCCATCCACCGATTCCATCTCATCCATGGATGCTACTGTAGTAGTACATACCTATCTCTAACTCGAGACTCAGAGAAGAAATGATAAAAAAAACTTAAACACAAAGCACTGGTGTCAGCCAACCTAGGACACAGCAAAAGCAAGAAACAAAACCGTAGCTTGTGTTCTTGTCTGATATCGATCACACATCTTACAAAGCGTGCGAGTGATGCAATTGTTTAGCCCCAATTTGGCAACCCAGAGAGAGACAGGCAGAAGAGGGTGGTGGATAGGCCAAAGTAGAAGTTGGAGTGCTAGTTTAAAGATCTTGTTTGAGCCCCATTGCAAGCTCAACTTATAGTAGATATAAATTATGCAATTGTATATGGTCTAAAACCCAAAATGATTAGGAAAATTTGAGCTCCCAATGTAAAGACGAAGTGCAATGCAGAAAGCACTGCGTGTATACCTCAATGCCATCGATCTCTAGGAAGACCTTCTCGCCGCCCTTGATGGTGAACTCGGACGCCGGCTTGGGCGGGCCGTTCTCGAGCTCGCCGGCGCGGCTGAGCCCGCCGTACTGCACCGGCACTAGCTCCGGCCGGATGAACCTGCCCAAAGAAAGAAATAAAGCAAGAACCGCCGTCAGTGTCAAAGCAAGGCTGGAGCGCCAAAAAAACCCGAAATCTTTAGTGGCCGTTAGAGCAAGCCGTGCTTACTTGAAGAGCGTCTCGGCGACGTTGCCCTCGCGCGCGATGACGAACTTGCTCTTGGTGCGCTCCGTCAGGAACGGCGAGATCATCGCGAACAGCACCGAGAAGTACCATGGCACGTTGACGAACACCTGCAATGCAAGTTCCAGTGGTGTAAGAAGAAACGGCGGGTGCTCGACGAAATGCGCACAGGGCAAGAACAGAGGAAGAAGAGAAAAGGCTAGTGGGAAGGTTACCTTGCGGGCGACCATCTCGGGGTAGTTGTCCTGGAAGAGGGAGAGGATCTGGTTGGATGCGGCGCGGAGCTCGCGCTTGGGCATGTCCTTGAGGTCCGTGACCTGAATGATGGCGTTGACGCCGCCTGGGCGGAGCTGGAGCGCGCGGACGCCGCGCTCCATGACCTGGACGCGCCAGCGGAGGAAGCGGCTGAGGCGGTCGCCGTCGCCGAAGACGCGGTCGTACATGTCCCGGTCCTTGAAGACGCCGTAGGCGTTGTAGCAGACGGGGTGGCCGTCGCGGTCCCAGCCGTGCATGTAGGCAACGACGCCCTCGAGGTCCTTGAAGCCGAGGTCCTCGTCGAGCACGGCATCGGCGCGGAACTCGGCCCGCCAGGCGGCGCAGCGGAGCAGCATGGCGTGCGCGTCGCGGACGCGGAAGTCCCGCGCGCGGAGGAACTTGAGGAGCACGACGTCGGCGCGCTCGTCGGCAGCGGGGGCGCCGTCGCCGGAAGGCGGAGGGTTGAGGGGCACGCCCCAGATGGAGATGGGGTCCGGGTGGGTGGCGAGGAGCGCCCTGAGGTCGGCGAGAGCGCGGAGGTCGGAGGCCGGGAGCGCCGCGGCCACGTACGAGTCCTCCTTGAAGGAGGCCGAGCGGAGCAGCGCCGCGGCGTCCATGAGCGACGCCATCAGGCTGCGCTTGGCGCCCCCGCCCCCGCCGGAAGACGGCTTCGTCGCCGCCGCGGTTGCCGCCGCCGCGGGAGACGGAGTAGTGGTCGGAGACATGGAGGTGTTTGCTGAAATGCGAGGAGGGGGGAAGAAGGAAAAGACGCCGTGGTATTTCAAATGGAACGGGGAGGGGAGGAAATTGGAGTGGAGCGTGGCGTTATGATGGTGGCGTGGCGTGGGTTGGGCGGTGGCCGGCGTCCGTCCGCTCTCAGTCCGGCTCCCGTTCAGGGTACCCTGCATATATTGCATGCAGGGCCAATTAGTCGTTCACACGTGGCATCTCTGTTGTCTAGTCCCGCTTAATTAGCGGTGGTGGGGTAAATGTGAATGGAATTTGCTAATCATCACTCGACTATAGATTTTAGGGATTTCAGTCGAATTTCGTACTGTAGGATCAGTTTGAAGATTCTAATTTTTGTTATATATAGAAGACACTCGTATTTATAAAAATAACTGTATATACATGGTATTGATAATAATAGCATTTCTACCATCCGATCATCAGACGACAACACTCCAGAGGTGACACGTGGGGCCTACTGTCCTGCTGCCGCCCAACCACCAGATGGCAGGCCACCTCTGTCCACCCGCAAAATGGCAAGTGATTAAGTTGGCTTAATTACCTCCCTAAATTTGTAATTTTACTCTATATTTATTCTATTTTTAAATATAGCAAATGAGCCCGAAAAGTATAAAATTTTACGCGCACCCTCCCAACACAACGTACTTTATTGTGTAATTTTTTGACAATTTTATTCATTTTGAATATTGCTTAAAAATTTGAATGATTTTGATATTTGTAGGAGTTGTTATATATAGCAAATGAGCTCCAAAAATTACAAAATTTTATGTGAAGCCTTCCGATACAGCTGACCTAATTGTGTAATTTTTTGCAAATTTTATGTGCTCCGAATTTGCCATGTTAATTCGTGTTGATTTAATCGTAATTCGTGATATGCGATGCCCAGGCATCTTTTGCAGTACGTGAACTCTATCCTTCGCACATATGTCGGCCTGTTATTGCTATCTTTCCTTTTCCACTGCATCCTTTGCACAATTGCCACTCTATCCGTGTCGTCCCTCCTCACGCGCTCTCTCGTCCACACTGATGTCGTTATATCCGGCCATCTACCCTTGCCTGCTCCCTCGTCTCCACATTTGTCAGTGTTACCATATCGTCCCCCTCGCCTGAAGTGCTGCACATCGACAAGGAGTCCTTAATTTGTGGGGTGAGCGCACCGAGTTCTCTTTTCGCTCGGCCATAAATACGAACCTCTCGCAGTTGGTCATCGACACTGGCGGCGTGTTTTTCTGGGCATTGTCTTCAACTTGTTCCTGTTTTAAGCGGAGTTGCACGTGGCGAGATAGTGTACCTCGTTGACTTGATCACACGCCAAGTCGTCTACTCGATCATCGCCAACAATATTGGTAGGGAGAACAGTCGAGCGAGTGTCAAATACCAAGCAGTCAAAACATTCATCGAGCACGTGCAAAGGGGTCAAGCGAGTGGTTGAGCTTCTTGTGGTCAAAATCCACATATGATAAATTAGATTATTTTCTTTTTAGTTTGAGATTTATTTTCAGGTACCAAGAAAGCGGAGGCAATCATTCACTCCCTTTTGATTACGATATACGATCCTACATTAGGGAAGGAGGGGGCAACGGAGGCTCAGAAGTAGGTGGTGGTGGTGTCGCTGATTGTGGGCATGGAGGAGGGCGGTGGCACAGCGATAGCGTGACACGAGTTAAGGTGAGGGTGGGGGCAACAATACAGGAGGAAGATATGGCAGCATCAGCTGTGGGTGGTGTAAGCGGTTGATGGCAGCACGGGGACCAGCAACAATGCCAATGGTGACGTTGGCGGCGGTGGGGGTGGGTCGTCGGGGCGGGGCAGGGGTGGTGGTGGAGGCTCTATGAAGAGGAAGGTGGAGATGGTGGTCAGTGAGCTCCGGATCTAAAGCAAGAAGAAGAAGTGGAGGAGGAGAAAGATGGTGACGAGCGTGGGTTCACTTAGGAGGCACCAGGTTGGCTTGTAGGGATTGGGGGAACACGTGTCACAATCTGATGGAGGCAGACTTTGATCAAACGGCTCAGAATTCAACTAGTTTTGGTGGAAAAATTATTTGATTATGATATAGACACTCCCAAATATTAATCGTTCATCTTCGACCATTTAGTTTTGGTATTCTGCCTCCTCCTACCATTGCAACACTACTATGGGCCCGTTCTCTTGGGCTACGACTGATAGATCTGATGAATAGTATCGATTGATAAAAACTCAAGCCAAAAACTGATGAAAAATCTGAAAAGAATAGGGCCTAGGACTATAAAAGAGCCGAGCTCGAGTGAGCCTGGCCTTCCAATCTCGAGCTCGGTAGAAACTCAAGCCAAGCTCGAGCAAGCTTGAGTTGGGGTCTGAGCCTGTCCCTGGGTTTGAGCTCGGCCTAGCCTAAGCTTGAGTAGGCTCGAGCTCTACTGGAGTAAACTAAGTACTAGTCAACAATTCAACATGCATCAATTTTTAGCAGTAAAAAAACTCAAGCTCGAGTTTGGTTCGAGTAAGCTCAATAAGAGTTAACATACAACAATATTCAACAAGTGAAAATAGAAAAATTATCACAACTCATAATATAATAGTATGCATATCTTAATAGGAACAAATATGAAAGAGAAAGATTTAAGGATGCAGGCGAGCTACTTAAAGCTCGTGAGCTCGGGATCATGCTTGAGCTCAGCTTGTTTAGAGCTCGAGTAGAGCTCAAATCGAGTCTAAAGCCAACCGAGCTTGAGCAGCTTGTGAGTCTAATTTTTTTACAGCCCTAACGGGCCTACATTCATAGGTTTTGCCTGTGTCCAAATGATTCTAGTGAATTCGTAGTGAGCAAACAAGTCTTGCAATCCCTTGTCACAACAGTTCATGCTATATATTGGGATTGTTAGGAATCCAAGGGACTCTTGAGATCAATAGATGATTCCCCAGTGGTGGTCTGCTCCACTTCGATCGATGACCTGGATGTTGTGATGCCATAGCTCCACCTTCGATGTAGAATAGACCTTCCATCCAGGTGAATTATTCAGGTATTTGGCACTGCTCAGAAGGTGCGATAGGCAATACATGTCACCTGCTGCACTTGGGGAGCGAGTGAGCGCGATAGCTGAGCTGGCCCACGATGTTGCAATGTTGTCCCTACTTGGCAGCAGCTTACTGAGCCACCCCTATTTGGTAGGTTGTTATGAGCAGTCATAGCTCGACAGCAGGCTGGGCAAGCGAGCAGGTAGGCACACGAGTGAGTGTAGGGTGGAAATAACTCTTTATTGGGGCTTGTTGGCTTGGTTCAAAACTGCTTCAATTATATTCGTTAATTTGGATTTTTCTCTAGCTCGACTCGGCTCATTAGCTCACCTCTAAAAATACTTCCAAACTATATGTGAAATGATATTAAATCAAAATGTGCCAATTTCAGGAAAAACTCGATAAGGCTAGAACTTGGCTCAATATCCACCCCTAGTCAGGGAAGGCTCAGGGCCTAGGGTGCTTGGTGCAGCACCAGCCCATGCGCTAAATTTAGTTTTTTTCTAACTAGGTGGATACCCATGGAAACTAGTTAAAAACACATGCGTTGATACACATTAATGAATCTTATTATGTTTTGTTCTTGTGCATAGAACTTTTTTAGGAAGGTGCAAGGGGGGTTCGGAGGGGGTAGATGAACCACCATCACAACTCGCTGTGTTAAGTAGTAAAAATACATTGTTTCAAATAGTTATCATAATGGACCATGTGTAGGCCAACAAAGCACTTCCAGTCAATGTGCGAATTACCTGGCTCATAGAGATTTGGTTAGGCGCGTATATTTGCCTCACTACTCATACAATACAAAATAGCAACATGCGTGAAGCATCAACCCCAACCACACTTAAGATACATATGCGTCTTTTAGGAGTCATGGTTCCAGTCAGTCATTGTACACATTTGGATCCATCATTGCCTTTCCCTTCTCTCCTTTGTGGGCTTTAGCCCTCATGATCGAGGCCCAGTACTCGACTTTCACAACTTGCGTAGGTTTGTCCCAGTCAGAACTATCCTAGAGTTCAATAGGGGCTTCAAGCACCATTGGTACCTTACTCTTATCCTTTCCTCTATCATCTAGGATGTAAGGTTTCTAGCGTGTGAATCTCTTTGGTGCCACCGGGTGAGCATGTATTTTTTCCGATGAATGCCCTGTCGTACATATATAGGATCTCAATCCATTTGAAGAAGTAGCAACACTCTATGGTCTACCATCATAGATGGAGTGGGTTAGAGATGTGCGAAATGAAACAACAATGTGAAATGGTAAATATGTGCTTATAAGAACTTTGTCGCACATGTAATGCACTCGAGCGGTGGTTGCCTGGTGTGTGGACTAAATGATATGTGCTAGATTCCCTCAGTCACTCTGTGGCTGTGGAACCTCCGGGTGTATCCTTTCAAGAATTATCAGTGATGATCCCTAGTTCTTGGCGACCCACTTTCGCTTGCAAAGAATATCTCCACAGTTCGACATCTCTACTAGCAATGCAATGACGTCATGTATCTCTTCTCTTCCCCTAGTTTTGAGATCAGCTTGATCAAAATTTTGGGTCCGATCGTGGGGCTGGCGAGATTTTATAGATGGTCAGTGTGCATTGTTAGAGAGTAAGGCTTGTATGTGTTGTCATTTCACTAGGAAAAGCTGGTACAAACTACCAACTCATTACGAAAAGCTAGAGTATGTTGTCCACTGGCTGGGAAAAGTTGTTACATGTTGTCAAATCACTGGAAAAGCTGGTGCATGATGTCCACTCGCTGTGAAAGCTGGTACATATTGTGAAATTACTGGGAAAGTTGGTGCTTGCTACCCACTAGCTATGAAAAGCTGGTACGTGTTGTTAAATCACTAAGAAAGCTAGTGCGTTCTGTTTACTCTGTGTGAAAAGCTGGTATGTGTTGTCAAATCACTGAGAAAGTTAGCATGTACTGTCTACTGGCTGTGAAAAGCTGGTATGTATTATCAAATTACTAGGAAAACTGGTACCGCTATCCACTCGTTGGGAAAATCTGGTACATATTGTCAAATCACAGGGAAAAGCTGGTGCATGCTATCAATTCACTGATATCTCAAGAAAAGGTTCCATGAACCAAGTGAATAAGAAAAATAAAAAGTAAACTACAAGTCCTAAGATGGCCACACAACATTTATAATATTTTGGTCAAGTTGCACATGACAGCTAGTACATGGCACTTAAGCTATGCTCAGTCAGGTGGATACAATACATTACACATTACACGTGTACTGCTTAGTACATGGGTTGGCGCTTGCAAAGAAAACCTACTCCCAGCAAGCACTACGAGCTGACCTAATTCGTAGGTCGGGCTACTCGTCCATGAGGCCATGGCCACTATAGGTAGTATAGTCACCGGGTGAACTGGAACGAGAGTGGGAGTGACTGTATTTGGTTAAGTTGAAGCGGGAACGACTACGACCTCGGCCGGTATCGCCAATGTTGATAATGATTGACGGGTTGGTTCATCGCAAGCTCTTATGCGCAATGACCCTCAAGCATAGTTCGCTGCTGCTACTACAGTCTGCTCAAGCTCGATGATTGTGGCAGCCCTCTCGTGCTCCACTGCAGCTATGGCCTTCTTGCACTTGGCGAGCTGAGCATAGAGAGTTTCAGCATGGCTGTAGCTAGTGTTAGACCATGTGGTGGTCGTGCATTTAGTAATGATGAATAATTAATATTTGAGTTTTATTGAATTTGCATTTGTGAAAGTTCTAGTTAATACACTATTTGTTGTTGAAGCTTTCAGGTTAGCAGGACTGATCGGCAGACGTCAGCCACGGCATATCGACATATCGACCATGGGTGATGACCTAGGAGGAACGGCCCAGATCCGAAGTCGGAGAGCAGAGTAGGTGACGAGGTTCAGTGGACTGGTCGGAAGTGAGAGTAACCGATCAGCAGTCGGTGCTATAGTGCCAGGTTGATACGCGATAGTCTGCAGTTGGTGTTACGGTACTCGATAATTGTTGCTACAATAGTCGGTATTCGAAGGTGCAGTGACTAGTTGATGGTTGGTAGTCATAGACTGGGAGCGCTACGATGCTTGTGATTTGTAAGTGTTCTGATTTTCCGAGTACTTGTAGTTTTCGAGTACAAGTACTCGGAAAATATGGCGATTATAGCTGTCGTAATGAGCAGTCTAAGGCTGATATCTGGAAAGCGATGGAATGTGTGGTCGTGGATGGCCTGGTTAATGTTGAGTGATGGTTAAAGGTGTGGTTTGAGTGTGTGGACAAATGTTGGTCAACTTGGGAAGAACTTGTGTTGGTGGAAAACATTCTTTGGTCTTTGCATTTGCAGGTTGGCATAGAGACGATCATGGATCGGTAACGAGTAGGACTGGGACTAGAATGGGGAAGTCTAAGGTCCAGGCAGTAGAAGATGTCACATGAGGTGGTGGGCCCACGTTAGAGTACATGAATATCATTAGTGCTGGCCAATGGGCGTCTTGGCGAAGCGCACGCGCGAGCTTGGGCTCAGACGACCGTTAAGGCCGTGTATTAAGCGGGCGTGCGTGTCGCCGCCCGCGGCGCGCGGTGGGAGCCAAGCACGGCCGAGGCGTGCGTGCCGCGTCGGCTCGGCACGATTTCGGCTAAGCGGGCGTCTTGCCGCTAGCCCGTTTAGTCGGAAAAAAGAAAAATTGAGAAAAATTAAGAAAAATTGTAAAAAAATTGTAGAAAATTCAGAAAAAAATTAGAAAAATATAGAAAATTGTAGACTTTGTTAATCACAAAAATAAATATTTCCAATGATATAATGAGCTTTATTAACTTATTAAATTACATGGGATGGCTGCCTCATTAAAAACTTTACCAAGTAAAAACTCAATTTGAGAAAACCTTGGTAAAGAAAAAAGAGTACAGCCTATAAAGCTCATTAGTGACCACATGCGAAGAAAAATATTGAAAATCTTATTCATTGCTATCTAAATACAAATTCTCAAAAGATTCTTATAAATCTTTATTATTTGCAGTATGTTGGAGTCTTGATTCAGCTTGTTCCCAGTCTTTGGCGGTCATAAGTACTTCGACCATCTCGTTGGAGAGACTTGTTCGTCGCTCCTCGATTATTCTTCCGGAAAGATGAATCTCGACTCGAGGAGAGCGTAGAGACAGAGCGATCCAACACATCCTGCGCTAATATGGATAGCACTGGATATGATACCTTCTGGGTTTGCCACCATGAGAGGATGTTCAACTCCTGCTCGAAGCTGACGCTATCACTGTTGAGATAGCTTGATAGGTCTCCAGTGCTTTGTCGCCTTCCTCCTCCTAACTGCTGTGTACCTGCACTTGCACGAGAACTAGACGAAGAACCAAAAATCTTGCCCCATTGCATAGCCCCCCTAGAGGTGCTAGGGACTACCGGGGGTCTTTCCAAACGCACAGATCCAAACTTATTTTCATATTTATTATATACCTCAAATAATTTATCCTTAACTAATGTAAAGTATGAACAATAGTCTAAATCGGTAGCCTCACTTAAAACTTGTAAAACATTTATAAATCCTTGGAGTTTGGCCCTAGGATCCAAAATAAAAGCAAATGCATATAAAATAGGAATTTCTCTCCAATATTTTAAAAACTTAGATTTCATGGCAACTCTGACATCCCGTAGTATAGGATCATTTTCAAAAGCCTTTAGGTGAGTGGCAATTTCAACAATATTATGAACAATCATAGGAGATGTAGGGTAGTATATTCCAGAAAGACAAACTGTAGCTTTATGGAAAATTTCTAGAAAGGAAAATATTTTTTCACCAACAACACAATCGTCCTCAGTAAGTTCAGGGTCTCTAACTTGGGTTCTACTGGAGGAGCTACGAGATTGATGACTTTGGGTGTGAAGGAAAACAGATAAAGTGCTCTTATATGGCAATATTTGTTTTAGCATAAGGTAAGTAGAGTTCCATCTAACAGGCATGTCTAAACCAAATTTTCTAGGACGAACATTCATTGCTACGCAAAAACTCTTATATGCGACTATTCGTTGGTTAGAACAATTAATAAATGAAATTGCATCTCTAAAAGAATCAATACAAGCATTTAATCTTGTTAAATCTAAATGAAATTGCATCTCTAAAAGAATCAATACAAGCATTTAATCTTTTTAAACCGGATTTAACAATAAGATTAATAATATGACAAACACAACGTTGATGCAATAAGAAAGACTGTGCATAAGTATTAAACAAAGGAGTAAGAATTTCCATAGCTTTAGTATTTGCAGCTGCATTATCTAAAGTTATAGAAAAATCTTATCCGTGAGACCAAAATCTTCTACAACTTTAATAATGCTTTCTGCAATATTTTCAGCATTATGTGAAACATTAATTAATTTAAATCGTATAATTCTTTTTTCCATTATCCAGTCATCATTAACATAATGAGCAACAACACTAATATAATCCTCTCTAGCCCTACCACTCCATATGTCGGATGTCAAAGCAATAGAGAATGTACATGTATGAAACATTTCTTTCAATTTATCACGACAATTGTTATAATATTTAATTAAATCTCTAGTTGTTGTTTGCCTAGATACAGTACTAAATCGAGGGTTATGAGCAGTCCTAATATATTTTTGGAAAGCATCAGATTCACCAAAATTTAAAGGTAAATCTTGATAAGCAATTAATCTACAAAGAGATTCCCGAGCTACCTCTGGGTTGTACTCCCACGTACGTACCGAGCCGTTGGGGTTATATTGCAGATGTGTCTGGCGCATTTGTATTCCTTGCCTTTTCTTGCAGCTTGCAGCATGTCGTTGTAGATGACCCGTCCCACCTGAAGATTTTGCACTTAATTCATTACCACAAATTTTACAAACAGCATACCTCACTTCAGTTCCATCATTGTCGGTCTTGATCTTCTTGTCGAAATCATTCCAAACTATTGATGTACTAGCTCTTGTTCTTTTTGCACCCGTGCTTTGGGTCGTGGATGCACTTGTTGAGCCAGCAGAAGATGGATCGATTGGACCCTGCGCCACCGGGGTCGTCGGTTCTTCGGCATCTCCAGTTTGTACATGTGGACCTTCCGCGGATGGATATGCTTGTTGAAACGATTGCATATCCTCCACCGAGAGGCTGAATTCGGAGAGTTAAAAATCGTAGTTCTCCATTAAATTGACTGCAAATTGAAATAATAAAGAATGATTAACTTACTATTAAAGTGTTAAACCAACAAATAATAGCAAAAAATAATACCAAAAAAATAAAATAAGAGTATAAGACAGCATTATTACCTCCTTTGCAGCTCTCACAAAAATCTTTGAAGATTTTTGAATTTTCGGAATTTTGCCCGATTTTCACCAAATTTGCGCAAACACTTTCAAATTTTTCAGAGCTAAACCGAGAGAGAAGATTGAGGTTTGAGGTGTGGAGAATGGAGGCCGGATGCCCCCTATTTATAGAAAAAATTTCAGATTTTTTCCGAATTTTTTTGCTCTTTTTTTCGGATTTTTTTACCCCCAACGGTCACAAAAAAACGGCTAGTTTTTGAATTAGCCGGGCGGGCGGGCGGCCGCGGCCGTCGTCGCGTGCCGCGCGGCAAGACGGCCCGACTTCTAAGCGGGCCGCGTCGCGCGCCCACCGCGCGCCCTCGGCCCGAGCATCGCCGTCCGTCGTCTTGCGTGCCGGCCCGACCGCTTATTTTTCGTGTTGTGCCTAAACGGGCCGGGTCTACAGTACCGGGCCGTGGTGCGGCCCGGGTAGGCCCGGCCCATTTGACCAGCTCTAAATATCATAGGTGGTGATACATGGAGAAGATATAGGAGGTGTGTTCCTAAAAGCTTCGTCGCGTGTTGACTTAGGAGTTGTGGATGGAGTCCATAATTGGGAAGAGATAAAGATAGTGTAAAACCAATATTCAGAAGGGTTTCAGGCCCCTTGATTTTAGAAGAGATAGAGATCTGTGTTCGTGTTTGAGTTGGACACAGTTTGTGACTTTTGCCTATAAAAGTAGGGAGATGTTAAGAGTTAACGTGTGGTATTTGAGAGGGCTTTCAGGGAGAAAGCTTATGTCAGTTTGAGTGGGTTTTCATCGAGAAGGCCTTTAGGGTTGGTTGTGAGGGCACTTTGTAATTGTACGGAGATCCTGCAATAAAGATATTGTTGAATCAATCTGTTTCTTGATTTGCTTGAAAAGCGCTGGTGATAGCAGATGGATTGGATCTCATGACAGTGAGCGGTCAACAGAGCAATCAAGATAGATCAATCGATCAATCAAGCGGTGCGTTGGGCGATTGATCAGGCAATTTATCACGGAGCAGTCGAAACCTTCACCAACTGTCAGGAGACTCCAAAAAGTGGTGACAAGCATTCACCACCCTCAGATTGTTGTATTCAATCCTACAAATGGTATCGGAGCAGGTAACCATAGAATCAGAGAGGTATGTAAATTATCCTCCCATGCTAGATGGTATTAATTTTGCTTTTTGGAAGTGTCATATGCAAACTTACATTGAGGCTCAAGGCAGTGAGGTTTGAAAAAAATTTCTCGACCTCATGTGGTTCCTACTGATGTTACTAAAGAAAAAAATAGATATTGATTTAAATGGTCGTGTTTGTAACTTGATTTGTTAAGGAATCACTCGTAAAGAATTTGATCGAGTTGCTCATATTAATTCTGCCCACTTAGTATAGAAAACTCTTTGTGATTATCATGAAGGAACGACTAAGATTAAAAAAGTGTGTAAGAATCTTTATCAAAAAGTGTACTCGGATTTTGTTTTGAAATCTGGTGAATCTATTGATGAAAAGGGAAAAATTCTTTATTATGCTTATTTATGTTTTTACCTTAGTTGAATTTCCTATCATATGTTCATTTTTATCCAAATGCTATTATTATTAGTGGATTTATCATTCATCACCAAAAAAGGGAAGATTGTAAATTCAATCTTCATTAAGTTGGTTTTGGTGATAATGATAAATACAATTGTGAGACTAATATATTTATTGATTATGATATTGCTTAGTCTCATTTGGATCAAAAGATGAAAAACGTAAGAGGTATGCATTCTATATCATATTCTTATCTTATTGTATTACTTGGATCCAAAATATAGATTGAACCTTACCAAATAATCTAACTTGAATATGTGCATAAGCTTTTAGAATACATTCTGATATGAACACATTTAAGGAGAATTCACTCTATATTTTGTGATTTCATTAGTATTAAACAATTTGCCTCGCGAGTACGAATGGTTCATCTTTGTATCCTACGCGTTTGAGGTCCATAGTAGTGAGGCCGTACTTATCGATTTTTACACCCTGTGGGAGTTGCATCCAACGGCACTGAAATAGAGAGATCTTGAAAATCATGTAGTGGAGCCCCCAATCTCCTCTACAAGCCTGTAATAATAATAAATTGTCCATATCTAAATTAAGTCTTAGTCATGGAGCCTGGGCACCCTGGTACCCCTGCTAGGCACGTATTCATGAAGCAATATGCCTGTGTGTGTGTGTCTATATATATATGTATGTATATATATACATACATATATACTTTCCATCCATAATTAAGACTTTCCATCCATGATTAAGACTTTTCATTCGTGATTAAGACTTTCCATCCTGATATATTAATATCATTGCACTTGCACGCATCTAAAAGCAATCAGAAGGCAAGGAGGCTTGGTGCCCCATTTTAGCATCATATATATATATATATATATATATATATATATATATATATATATATATATATATATATATATATATATATATATATATATATATATATATATATATATATATATATATATATATATATATATATATATATATATATATATATATATATATATATATCAAGCAAGCAAGAATATATTAAAGCAAAATAGGAGTACTGACCCATTCTTAAATTGGAGCAAACTACCATCTCTCTCTAAACCTAGCTATTATCTCTCTCTATTACAAGGCATATAAGTTATTAGAAGTAAATACTAACCTCTAATCACCAAGAACAAATCGATCTACAAGCGAGATCCACAAGCAATATATTTTCACCGAACTCCCCAAAGCCGGCCATCTCCTTCAATGCAGCATAATGAAGACAGATCTGTCGAGACCACGCTGGAGCTATTTATATTACGTGGCGTATCCCAGAAGGTTCCATCCACAAACCATCTGTGATATGAAATGATCACAGATGGTTTGTATCAATAACCGTCTATGAATTATCACAGACGATTATTCATACAAATCATCGATGATTTTGCCATTATCACAGAGGTATCTATCAATAACCGTCTGTGAATTATCATAGATGGTTATTGATACAAACCGTATGTGATATTTTGCATTATCATATATGGTTTGTATTAATAACCGTCTGTGATAATATCGCAGACGGTTATTCGTATGATCCTTCTATCATAGTTGTGTATCACAGACGGTACACAGTCATGCTTATAAAATCATCTGTGATAATTACAGCACAGACGGTTCTCTATAAACCGCTTGTGATGTAGCCGTTTAGTATAATCTCTTTTGTAGTGGTTTATGTGACCTGTACATGAAACTCTTTATCCACATTTTGATATTATTATAAATTATCCTTGATCTTATATCATTTTTTGTGACAATTATGATTTATATATCAACATATATATTGGTTGATGATCAAATTTCACAGATTATAGATATGGGGATATCAAATCAATAATATGGACACATGTTAGAGAATATGGTGTTATATTTACCTACCATAAGACGCTACAGGAATTGTTATATTCTTAAGTATCATCAATTGGTCTCATACATAGTATATGTAGAATTCTTAGACCTTAGATCGTTATAATTTTCTACATGTGTATTAGTTTACTTAGGAGTTGTCAAACACTACTCTATAACTGTGTGGTCATAAAGATAGGTTTCAGGTTTACTATGAAATATGTGAAGGAATGTGAACGATCAAAACAAAATTTACCCTTCCTATTTAACAAGGTAGATATTTTTGGGCCCATCAATGTGGTTAGATTAAGAAAGTGTATGGCCATGCTGAATGTGGTTGAGGAGTCAATCACAAACTGAGTAATCCACTAAAGGTTCGAGTAAGGGATCAAATTATCATATAATAGGATGCTTCTTGCTTTGAGTTTGATCTGGTATCGTGAGGTAGGGGATCGATACATAAGTACTATATAGGTACGTTCGATATGATCTATATGCATATTTGGGAGTCGTTATGTCCTGATAGGGACCACTACTGACTTATGGACTAAAAATGAGTTTTTGGGCTATGACCAAATATACATGAATCTATTGTGTTATACACTTAACGGGTTGGAATAATAAGGGTTCGGATGATAGACTTCGAGTGGGATATGGGGCCTGTTCTTTTTGGCTGCGGCTTATGACTTTTGGCTGAAATTTTTGAATTTTGGCTGTTTACGGTACAGATTACGGAGAGATCGATACTCACTTGCGATTTTAACTGGTACAGATGTTGGGCTTTTAACGTGTACTACGTTTAACTTATAGACCCCGTCTTGAGAAAATACTCCGTTTAAAAGTTAGGTACTGTAGCGGCTGCGAGAAGCCGGCGGCTTCTCACCAACCAAACAGGGCCATGATCTCTATTCGTATTGGATAAGAATTCAGTCAGATACTCTCCGATTTGGATATGATATCTGATCGTATCGGATAAGGATCCGATTGGAGACTAAATATAAAAAGAGACGCGGGTTGAGGGTGGCATCTTGAGACACACCATTGAAACTCTAGCCGCCACCTCTGAAAACTCCTGTCGTACACGCTGGTGTTAACACACCAATACACGACGTTTCATCATCGGATGTGTGGACTTGGTAGAGCGTTGTTGTGATTGCGGCGTTGATCGAGACAATCACGAGGAGCAAGCGGTTGACTCGTGGACGATCGACTACTTCCACTACACAGACGCGCGCTACGTTGAACCAACTGTTTCAACTCTACCTCCACTACACTGCGTGTCTAGTTGTAATGATCTATGATCTTTTACTCACATAGCTTTTTGATTTATACGGTAAATTTTTTTAATCTGTATTAGTGTAGCTAAACTGGATCCCAACAGTTTCTACTTCCAAGTTCCCATCCTCGGCCTTGTGCCCTTGTGTCTCCTGGTCGCTATTGCCAGTAAAAATGTCACATTGGTATGCATTTCCTTTTTTTTTCTACGAAGCATGCAACAAACACGAAAAATTTTACAATTATTTCGGCCCTAGACTGTAAATAATTCTCTGAGAATCCGTTCTTGTTTGTTAACAAAGTGCTTGTCCATTTTGTCAGCATTTGGTCACAGGCAGTGCTCTATTTTTGGATGCATGCGTAATTTGCTTAGTGATGGTATGCATGTGGTGGTTCAAATTTCGAACCTTCTGCAAGATGGCCATGCAAGGCCAGGAGTCGTACGAAACCTTTTTGTCATTTTTGGATGATGAATCCTGTCGTTAGTTCAATGTATACGAAATAAGATGCAAAATAATGTTTCTACCGTAATAATATACTGACTACTGCCCTACGCGTCCAATATGATGAGTTGCTCGTTTGCACTTGCGCCATTAAGCAAATCGAGGTCCGTGCTATTCAACAATTGTAAAAAGAAGTTCCTGATTAAACTGCTTTTACATATTACCAAAATTTACCCTCTGTTGTCTTCAAATCCATGACTTTCAGCTATATATACTCTAAATCATGCTTCAAAATTTTTCCAAAGTAGACCAAATTATTCTTCGGATAGTTCAGAAATAATGGAGTTGTTTGGTCTATATTCGACAACAGCTTATCGGTTTTTAAAGCCAAAATCAATTTATTTTATTACAGTGCTAATTCAGTAAATTGAAACTCGTTTGTTCTAGGAAATGCTCAATGGCATTGAGGGGAATATAAAATGGGATTATATGGGAACTCTCCTAGGTAAAGTGTGTTGGGGAAGGGGTGGAAAAAAAGCTCATTAGTGGGGCCTGTTGGCTCGGTTCAAAATTACTTCAATTATACTTGTTAATTGGCTAAACATTAAAATGAGTTGATTTCAAATGAATTTGAATTTTGCTCAAGCTCGGCTCGGCTCGGCTCGGCTCGGCTCGTTAGCTCGTTTCTAAAAATACTTTTAAATTATACGTAAAATGATATTAAATCAAACTATGTCATTTTTAGGAAAAGCTCGATAAGACGAGGAGTTGGCTCGATATCCACCCCTAGGAGTAGGCTATACTAGCGCAAATTAAAATTTCTATCACGTAAAATAGGAAGTCATGTGAGTAAGAGATTATATATTGTTACCACTAAACGCGCAGTACAGCGGAAGAAAAATTGAAATAGCCTGATTCAGCGTAGCACACGTTGATATAGTGGAAGTAGTTAATCGTCCATGAGCAATAGTTGATCTTCATGAGCCAACTGTCTCCTCTTCATGATTGTTTCGATTAGCGTCGCAGTCGCAACAACACCTCTACAGAAATCCACACGTCTACAAATGAAACAGCGTGCGTTGGTGTACTAGCACCGGTGGGCAAGTCATGGGTTTCGAGAAGTGACAGTTAGGGTTTCGATGGATATGTCTCGGAATTTCCTCTAACGAACCTTAAGCCCCACGCCTCTCTTAATTGAATCTTGTCATGATCTCCTTGTAAAGCGGTGCAACCACAAGTCCGTAAATTACGACATGCTAAGTAAAATTTTGAAGTTGCGGAACCATCTCCGTAGGGGTTGAAGGGCGCTAGCTATGGCAAGGGGGCTGAAGGGACACGATGGAGGGTGAAGTTTCCCGTCCTACGTTGCGGAGGGAAAAGCCTGCGTAGTGGTGAAACATCCGCAACAGATGGGACCCACGCACTTAGGCGGTCTCCCATGTGAGATGAGAAAAGAACCTAGATACTGAAAAGTCAACGTGATGATACGCTCAACCACATGTCTAGGTATCATGTGGGTCAACGAGTTGATTGTCTCTTGTGGTGAAAGTGTACAAACTCTGCAGAGTCAAAACTATTAATATGTGCCCACTTCGATGGGCGCATGGGAACTTAACCGAGATATAGTTCTATTTCAAAATGCTTTATGATGGGTTGGAAGCGAAAGGCGTTGTAAGGCCCTAGTTTGGGATTTCAGGTGTCGATGGTAATGTAATGTGGCTATATGATTGAAGAATGGATATAGTGCGGTGCCATGTAATGGTGGATGGGATGCGAATCACTATTATTCTGCATTCAACATATACATGTGTTCAAAATGCTCTTAAGGATTTTATATAATTGTATTCAAAAGCACTCTCACAAAAATAAAATAAGCCAAAACCATCCTTTGAATAGCCATACATGTTATATCTGCGATGTGTTGATTATTGAGCACGGTCAAGTGCTCCGCGCTGGCTGCGGCAAAAATCGGCGGATCGCAAGACCACACGCCTACGAGAAGCTCCGCTACGGAGAAAGAATGGAAAGAAACTAAGTAGGCCGACATGGACAAGTGGACATCCTTTGTGTGCGTATGTTACTTAGTCGGTGGTGACCTATAATGCACAGTACCTTCCGATTCGCTTGCACGTGGATTTGGGTTTACTTTTGTTATAATTCGTATGCGTGTATGTAATAAAGATATTTGGCCTAGTCGGCCCCTTTGTAAACTCTATCACCCGGCGTGGTGTATTTCAGTTTATGTAATATAATGGTTGATTATCGATGTATGAAATGATTCAATGACGCTGCTCTGCGATGATTAGTGCGGTGAAACTGATGAATTCGGATTGAAAAATCCGGTCGACAACGGTATCGAGCATACATGCCATAGAATGGTCGTTAGAAGCACCTTAGGGTGGTAATTTCTACAAAAAGCATTTATGAAAATATAGCGTACTATTGCACTCATGCCCTTCCTAGTTCTCGCCCCTTCACTTTTTCATTGATTATTTTAAGCATTACTAATGCAAAGTAATTGCTTTTCGGATGGCGAGAGAAGAAGGTAATTGGGATTACGTCGCTCATGGAGTTTATGAGGCGTATTCGCGAGAATCTGGCAAGCTCCTCCACTACAGGTACCGAACGGCCCTATCGTGGGCGTCGGACATCTGCGGGAGGGGTGTCTTGCTGGATGTTTGAAGTGTTCATCTACGAAGCGAACATGACCCACCCCGTCTTCCTGCGACATCTACCGTCTCACACTCCGCACCATACGCTTTTACCCTTCACGCAGGAGAGTGCGCCTGCGAGACCTACCTGGTGAATGAAGATGATCAGCTCACCCACCAAGTTGATCTTACGAGCCATGGGAGCGTCTGCACTAGAGATCGCACCTGGTGCCCGCACCGCAGGTGGCGACCGCCGTGACCGGCGCGGTGCGCCAATTGCGCGCCGCCAAAGCGGCGGCGGCTTCGAGCACGCTCGGCAACCTCTCGCTCCATTAGCGGCGGCTCCTTCATGGGATCGGGCTCCGCGCGGTATTTGCCAAGCGAAGCGCGACCGAGTCTTGATGCGCGCCGGCGGAGAATCCACCAGCGCGGCCCTCCACGAGCTCGCCGGACCATGACCAACTCCCATCAAAGTTTAGTGTCGATCCCGCTCGGATACGCCAAACTCGACCCCTCCGTCGCATAGTAGTGGAAGTGTCATGTCAAGCTTGTAAATTAAGTTTCTTAGCCTGTTATATTGTAGTTGCGGTCAAGTGAACTCTAGCTACTATGTTATTATGCCTGACACGGAAATTTGGTATGTGAATGTTTGTATGATAATGAATGCATAAGGCCTTATGTTGAATGTTCTTTTGTCGTTTATCTTGTGATATTTTCACAAAAAGGTTGATTTTTCTCAAAGGGTAGTCTTAGTACTAAGTTGTGGCTTAGCTGAGATGTCCAATCAAGAGTCGATCTGGACTCATGCTAACCTCGGCATCTTGAGGTAGACTCAAACCATGGCGAAAACCAGGGAAAATCAGACCGAGATCGATCTCCCGAACCCTCGTTAATCCCACAATGGCCCAAGTAATGGCACAACAAACCCGGATGCAAGCCATTTATGCAGGCGAAAGCTACGGCGGGGCGACCTATTGGCTCAGAGACCGAAAGGAAGATAAGGTTGGCCAAGAACCTGGTCGAAGAATGAGTTCCGTCTCCAACTGTCTCCTCTTCATGATTGTTTCGATTAGCGTCGCGATGCAACAACACCTCTACGAAATCCACACGTCTACAAATGAAACAGCGTGCGTTGGTGTACTAGCACCGTGGGCAAGTCATGGGTTTCGAGAAGCGATTAGGGTTTCGATGGATATGTCTCGAATTTCCTCTAACGAACCTTAAGCCCCACGCCTCTCTTAATATAATAATCAAGGATGATTTGAGTGTAAAGATATCCATAAAGTGCTAAAGAGAATTGTAATTCAGCATAAGATATGCAATCCTAAAAATCGGGCAATCAAATTAAAGGAAGTGAAATATTCATGTATATATGCAAAGAACTCATATGTGGAATATAAGGATAGAATATATACGGCACAACACATGAATAACATAATTAAATGGAAGAAATTAATATATACATAACATGCAAAAAATCGGGAAGGTAAAGGATATGGATACATATATACCCGTATGTATATGCAAATGTATCTACATGTAAAATTATGTTAAACAAAAGACATAGCTATACATTCCCTCCACCAGGAGCACTAAATGTATCAAGGTATGAGACAGTTTTATTGGTGGCCCGTATGAAAAGAAGACATTGCCGAGCATGTATCATCTTTGTGATGTGTGTCGTTTGTGAAAGCGAGCATCGAGACTGCGAGACTATTACGGTAGATTGCGGATACCCCAAGAAGTGGGAAGAAGTCGGAATGGATTTCATCACTTTGGATTTCCACCCAAGTCGAGATATGACTCATGTATGGTTTATGCCTATAGGTTGACCCGCCCACTTTATTCCGACAACCACAAGGGAAACAAGTTAAGCGCTATATATGTCGTGTCGTGTGCTTGCTGCCAAAAGGGCGGCGAGGTTCTCAATTTCTCCATCGGATAGCGGACCCGGCCCACCCGCGCTTCACCCTCAGGCTGGACAAGCGAGCGGGCCGAACACCGCCGGCGCCCGCCTTCTTCTCCACGCGCACGCAGCTCCTCTCCTCGCGCTTGCGCTCTGCGCAAACAAATCCATCGCCGTTCTCTCACCTCGCGGTGTTTAAAGCGAGTGGTAGACCGCCTGGCGGATCAAAGAGAGGGAGTGAGGCCTGTGCCGCCACTCAATTCGCTATGAGAGAAACCGGTATATAGCCTAAGATTTAATGCTAGTGCCCCACTCAGCCCAACTAAAGGCCCTCACTCATGCTAAAATTATGAATGAGAATAATTCAGCATACTATGTATATTGTTGTGCCCCCTCTCAGATTTTGTCCTGGATCCGCCCCTGTATATAGCCTCTAATCGGATCTTTATCCGATACAATTAGAGATCGTATCCAACTCAGAGAGCCTTCGATCGGATCCTTATCTAATACTAGTAGAGATCGTATCTCACTTAGAGTCTACCATTCAGACTTTTGTTGTTCTAAGTTCTAACCCGTTAAATGTGTGACCCTCTAGGTTCATGTATGCTTGGCCCATATGCTCCAAATTAATCCGTAGCTACTTTCTTATACTTGAAAATCTTACAGTGGTGATGCCTATTTAGAATGGAGAGTTTCAATCAGCATTGTGGAAGACTTGGGTTTGTATTCTTTCGCGTATGATCCATACATTTCAAATAAGCGCTCAAAGTTTGTGGTGTCTTTTCTATGCAGTAGAAAGTTCTTTCATGGGATCATATTATACTCCCTTCAATCTTTATTTGATGTAGAATTTTATGCAGCCAAACATTCTAAAATTTGACTACGAGTATGTTTAAATCTATCAAGATTGGACAAATGAAAACTTATACCACTACATTGGTTGTTAAAATTACTTTTATAATATTTTAATTTTACTAATTTGTAGTAATATAAAATTTTATGGTCAAATTCATATATCAAGACCATTAAAAGTGAATAACATTAAAAAAAAAGAACAGAGGGATTACTCAAGCTACTTGTGTACAAGATAAAAAAAATTAATGGGACCATTTGAGCCAAATTTTGCTTTGTGTTGAAAAAATATAGAAGAAAGGGAACGTGAAAAACCAATTTTGACTATTTGTGGTTGACGTTTGGTTCACTGTTATGGCGTGACACACTTGGTTGGCCCTACTTCCACCTCATCATAGATTCCTTTTGTAGCAAAAATTTTCAATCCTTGTAATAATCAATTTGGCCAAACAAAACTATATCTTGCCATTTTTTTTTTCACAAATTGACAAGTAACCCTCTTAGTCTAATTGGCACAAGGGTGTAATCTTTTTAAGGATGCACAACGGTGCATTTGGTACATGAGGGTCTTTTGGATTGTGGGAATTTTAGATGATTTTTTAAGGAATCCAATTCTATAGAAAAATTTTCCTGTAGAATGGCTCGTTACGTCAAAATTTGAGAGGAAATTCTAACAGGTGGTTATACCTTTTGGAAAATCTCCTTTGTGTCTTGCATGTACCGTCTCTCCTCATATTTCTGCAAAATTCTAGCCAAGCATTCACACGCTGCTTTTGGCTGTGATCGTTTGGATTTTAGCTTTTAGCTTCCGGTTTATTTTTCACTATTTATAAATTTTGTCTTTTTCTGAATTTTTGACTTTTTGTTGAGCTTTTTTGCCGGTTCTTTTTTTCCCGTATTTGTTTGTATTATACGGAATGGGCTAACATATTTTTTAATTTTTTTACATTTAATTATGCTAAATAAGCCTCCATCGATTCTGATGTTTTTGATCATTCTGATGTTTTTCAGCCATAAGCCCTAAAAAGCCCAAATAATCACCACCAAACGTTATCTGTTTTTTGTGTTTCCGTAAGATTGCACTAGTATTACTTTGTAATTCCAATTTTTTATTCCTTTGTTTTTTATCTCCTGGTTGCCAAATGTCCTCAGTGTTTGTGAACGACTCTGTACTTATACCATTTTGTAGGGACAAATATGGAACTACTCCTACTTCAATGAACTTTGGGAAGCTCAGCCACAGACAGCAACACCTTCTGTTAGCTCAGAGGTGTCACTGGCCAGTACTGGAAGGCTCTCGACGCAAGTGGGCGTTCCCACATGGTGTGGTGGATTTTAAATTTTTTTTTTGCTGTAGTATTTGTTTTTTATTTGATTGTCAGAGATTAAAGGAGTAATATATATGTACTGGCAAGATATTTTATTTAAAACAGTTTCTATAGTAACTTCTACAAACAGGACTGTAGTATTTGTTTTTTATTTGATTGTGAGAAATTGAGAGAGTAATACATACTCGTATTGAGAAGATATTTAATTTAAAATGGCTTCTTCAATAACTTTTACAAACAACTTATAAAAACTACATGTTCTTAAACAACTACTCTATTCAAAAGCTGCTTTCTAAAAGTCAAAAGACAGAAACTGTTTGGAACAGAGCCTAGAACCATAGGACCATGATTCCGGTAAAGAAATAAAAAATGTTTTACGGAGTAGTACGAATAACTCTTCCCGATCCACTCTAGAATTGCTATAAATTTTCACTAAATAGACCCTTGTTACTTTGAATTTTAAAAATAAACCTATCTCAAACTTACTTTCAAAATTAAACCCTACCGGCAATGCTTCGTAAGGCGTCACATATTAGGAAAGAATTAAATATTACTTTCTTCGTCCATTAACATAGATCGGCATAGTTGTCATGCGACCAAATTTTTGAAAATTTAACCTTAATGTATGTTAACATATATAGATCGACTATATTAAAATAAGCTATTGAACTTGTCCTGCAAAACACTTCATTATATATATATATTACTAGTATATTATGATAAAAAAATATAGTCAACATCTTACATTAGCGACCATAAAAAAGTATAATGACCTACATTTATGAACGTAGGGAGTAAAAAACACATTTGTGAATTTGTAGGCGCTGGATACTTGCTTAGAGCACTCCCAATGCAGAAACTATGGATGGTTTCTATGGCATTAAATAAGGTGCAAAGTAACAAAATGCTGATGTGTCATTGGAGTTAAGGAGGAGAGATAAGGAAATGGTTTCTTATATAGACACCATGTCTACACAGGAACCAAGATAGAAAAAGCTGTGATAGGTAGATGATAGGAGAGAGAAGATAAATGATTGGATGAAAATTTTATTTGTAGAAACTATCCATTGAGAGTATAGTTTCTATGGGTAGTGTCTACATTAATTGACAAGTATAGAAACTATCTCATAGTTTCTGCATTAGGAGTGCCCTTAGTAGCGGACACCCATCCTGACTATTTTGTTACCCTTGGGAAGAAGCACAACCATTGGATGCATCATAGTGCACGAACCCTAGTGTCTGGTACTTAGGATTAACTCACCTCCCCCTGCATCACCCTAGTTTTTTCATTGTGGCTTCTCCGTGGCAATGCAAAACACATACCTTGTGTGATCGCGCCTTCCTCCCCCACCATTGATGGCCTCTTTTGTCTTTGTTATCCAATGTCAACTTGCATTTGGGCAAAGTAGACAACAAGGCCCTCTGTAGAAATCATAAGCTGTGCACTACCTCGGCGTATCACATGATACGCTTATCCACTTCAACCTCCCCCAAACACACACAAACCTAAAGTATCAAGGTGGGTTTTGAGTTGAAAACATGAAAATTTTGTGTTTGAAAGTTTAACTTTTGGGTTAAAAGTTTTGATTTGTATGAGTTGAAATATTAACTTTTGTGCTGAAGGTTTCTATTTGTATATTTCAGTTATAAGTTGAAAAGTTCATGTTGAAGGTTTTGATTTGTTAGAGTAGAGTGCTAAATTTTTGGGTTGAAAGTATGACCTTTTGAATTGAATATTCTTGTGTTTCGTATTCTTATACTTTGCACTTGCATTTCTTTGCTTTCCTATGTTTTTCCTACTCCCATTTTTTTTTTACGAAAATTGATGATTGGCCACCACTTGATAGAGTGGCCTTTGATGATTTACCACTCTATAAGATGCCATTCATCATTTGCCACTCTATCGAAGGTATAATCCATCATGTCACTTTAGACAATTTTGCCCCTCTTCTTCGTCTCCCCTTCTTCTTGCTCCTCTTTTCTTCTTCTTACCCGGACATGGCGGGATCCACTCCCTTTTCCGTTCGTGGTCATCATTCCTATTTATTCCTCCACCCATGTGCTCCCCATCATCGAATATATCTCATTGTTGATGTTGATTCTTGTTTTGAGGGGGGGTTGATTGGGGAGATAGAGGGTGTGCTGATGTCATTGTCGTGGTTGAACAACCAAGCGAAGTGCTTGTGGAGCAGGCACAACCTAGTCCAAGCATGGGTTCCCCCTCCGGTGGTAGAAGGTCATATCATAGTATTGCAAGCTGCATGACCATAGCCCCTACTAGCCCTTCTTGGCTGCTGTGACACTACGGCCGCCTCCTACAATGATCGGTAAGGCTTAGCCAGCTGGAGCCACTCCACATAAGCATTGCCGGAGCTGGTCTTATCGATGACAGCTGGAGGGAAGAACTGGCGCATGATGACAGTGTTGTGGCAGCAGCAAAGTCATGGTTCCACAGTGGTGACCGACATGTCCATCATTCACCAATAGGACACACTCACCATTGGCACCAACATGCGTATGCTCTTTAACCATCTTCGTCCATAGGGGTGCAAACGGATCGGATTCGGACGGATATTGTTGTTATCATATCCTAACCCATATTTTTTCTCCTGATTCGGTACCAATCGGATTCGGTGCCGGATCGGTCGGGATTAACCCAACCCGTTTGCACCCCTACTTATTTGTAAGGAATGCATGCAGTACAGCAAATGGAGTAGGAGGACGTACTGTCAAGAACTTGATGTTACTACTTAATAGCTGATGTGGAAGATTTTATTTTACCATTGCAAAAGAAAATGAAACGTCAAATAGTAGCACTAACCTGAAATCAAACTTGAAGACGTATCGGATTCAGACGGATATTGCTGTTACCATATCCTAACCCATATTTTTTCTCTGGATTCAGTACCAATCGGATTCGGTGCCGGATCGGTCGGGATTAACTCGACCCGTTTACACCTCTATTCGTCCACACCATCTTCTATAGTTCTCATTCACGCGAGGACCTCTAGGAAGCCCTTCTATGCCATCCACCATAGCTAGCCAAGAAGAAGAGAAAAGAGGAAGAAGAAGGAACTATAATCACACCTTATCTATAAAATAATGAATTACATCAGGGTGACGAATTATAAAAAAAATTACTATATAAAGTGGTAAATCATAAATTTTTTATATTTCTGTCCTGAGCTTGCATCCTAGTCGGAGATCTGTCCGGGGGAGAGAAAGGATGCAAGTGTAACGCAGAGAATCTTATTCCGGTGGCGAGTAGCACGTACTAGGTTGTCCGTAGGTAAGGCAGTGCGTGCCTGACTGCCGGGCTAGCAGGAAAAGAAAATAAAGTACGAGCGCTGCGTGCAGGGCGCCGATTAGACCGTGTGTAAGTGGCCCGTACGTACCGGCGTGCACGCCGCCCACCCATCGCTTACGATACTAGTACAGATCGACCTATATAGGCTAGCTTGTAGACTAGCTGTAAATGCGCATTTCTTTGCATACAACGCATGGAAGCCACTAGCGACAGGATATACAACGATAGCGTTCCCATCGTACCAGCGATCAAATCTCACTTAGATGAAATTCGGCCGTCCGCCTTAGCCCATTTTAACTTAAGTTTCTAATTTTTGATTTATTTTTTACTATTTATAAATTTTATCTTTCTCTAAATTTTTAGTTTGTTTAGCTTTTTTACCTGTTCTCTCGTATCCATTTGTATTATCTATGATGAGCTAACATATCTTTTCTATTTTTAAAATTTTTTAAATTTAATTACGCTAAATAAACCATCTTCAGTTATAGTGTAATTTCAGCTAACTACAGTGCAATTTTAGCCATAAGCCACTATTTTTCAACCCAACCGAGCGGAGCCTTAGTGCAAACAATATGAAAATTTCGTCTAAGGTGGCTATCTTTGGTCGTCAATAGCTTGTCGGAGCTCTAAATTATCGGAGAATAAGGAGGCGGCAGTGGACGACCTCCCTCAAGCACGAGCGACAGCGACCTCGGACCAACGACGAGCGTTAGAACTCAGGACACCGTGGTTGCAACCTGCTTCCAAGGTCTTGAGGCATAAGGTGAGACAGAAGCTCGTCTCTGGTGGCAATCTCCGGCCACCACTGAGCTCTAAATTGATAGAGTAGTAGGAAGGGAGGAGAATGTTGAAAATGTAGGTAATATTTTAATTCTAAATTTAGTAGGAGACAAATACAATAAAAAAACTAGTGATGCCAAACACAAAACTATCAGTAGGTTACTTGTTGTACTTTAGAAAATACCTAAAGAAAAATATAATATCAAAATTGATCGAACGCGCGAACGACTTACTGTTGGTCTTGATGAAGAACAGGAAGCAGTGCAGGCTTGATGCAATGCAGGACGTAGATGAAGCAGCAGCAGCGAGCGGTCGTGCAGTTGTGCGCTACTCAGAAACCTTATTGCCGCCCCGGTGCAGGTCCTCACAGCAGCAACGCCTTGGAGATACGGCTCCTCTTGTTCATAGTGCACGCCGAGAAGAAGAGTCGGCGAGATTTAGACGGCGCAATACAGCAACATAAATAGGCAGAAGTGAGAGATGTAGGCAGTGAGAGATTCTTTGCTGTATACCTTGGACGTCTCCATGTATATATAGATGTGCAAATTACTCTCTAGTCACTGCCCCAACCCCCATTGAACTGAAATAATTCACTGGTAACTGATCAATTATTCTCTGGTAACTGATAACATTTAACTAGCGATTTACCCACCGGTAACTGCCTGTCATCAAAAACCCAATTAAGCCTCAAATTCAAGCATTTGAATCTCATTCAAACAGAGAGGAGAGAGAGAGAGAGTGGTGCAGGGTTCAGCAAAAATAAAGATGGATTTGGTCTGCCAAGTGGCATGCCATATCATGGCAAGTCACAAGTCACGCGATTTTCACGCGAAAATGCACGAATACACGCGCGCGTGCGTGATTAGCCAAAGTCCTTCTCATGCCATCTCTATCTATATTCAAAGAGTGGTGATAACTTCACCTTATAAATTGATCTCCCCTACCTTGCCTTAGCAATATGGTACTAAACCATGCATACTTTGGAATTAAGGAAATGAGCCTTACTATACGAGTAGAGATGGCAATGGGTACCCGATACCCGAATACCTGACGGGTTTTACCTGATAAAGAGACGGGTATGGAAAATTTTATGTACCCATGGGTACGTTATTGGGCGAAATCCTCTACCCACTGGGTAGGCGGGTGCGAGTGTGGGTATATACTACTCATACCCGCTTACCCGCGGGTAATGAATACCCGCATTAGACAACTAGACATCCCACTCAAATGTTAATTTTATTATCTACTTGTTGTTGATTGTTTATTTGTTTGTCATATGTTGATATTGTCATGTCAAGTATGTTTATGTGATGTACTAATTTTGATCATTAGACGCTTTTGTGCTTGGCATGTATGATTAATGAATGTCTAAATTGATGATATTCTTATGTGTTGAACCGGGTATGCTTATGGTGCGGGTTACCCTTGGGTAGTAATACCGCGTGGAGTGCGGTATGGGTAAATTTTCCTACCGCGTGCGATACGGGTAACCCGACGGTAAATTTACACATAGCGAAGTGCGGTATGGAATGGCAATACCCGATGGGTATTTACCCGTTGCCATCTCTAGATATGAGCCAATTTCTACCAGAGAAGTGGAATATGGAAGATACTATTCCTGATTTGACACAACAAAAATTCGTGAACCGCAACAATTAGCTCCCATAGTTGCACAAATATTCCATTGGACGCAACGTGCAAACTAAAAATTGTATAATACATGAGAACTACTATGGCAATAAATACAAGAATCTGTTGCAACAAAATTGAAACATTGTTGTAAGAAAAAACCGCTAAATCAACCCTAACATTTTGGAGAGAGTGTTGCAACATTCAGAAATATCACTGCAACAACTTGATTTACAGATGCCAACTTTTCATGTGGATTCGGAGCAGAAGGAGGAAGAGGACAGCCAACACGCCACCACTTCCCCGACAGGATCACCGAATTCAAGAAATCAAACGTCGAATTGAGATGGTTTTTTAAGCATATTCTCAAACGGTTTCTGAAGCTCAAAATAGTGTGTATCATTCACGTCGGCGTTTCCATCGTCCGCTACTATGTTGAAAAGCGCGGACAAAATCCATCAATCGCAATCCGAAAGAACATCCCCTAAGTAGTGCACACCAATGCAATAGTCTTAACACCTGACTAGCCGTGGAGCCGTATGTGATATGTTCGATACAACTTCATTCAGATGCGTTCGTAACTTTTCGGCACGCTGTTTATCATCAATTCATAAACTGATTATCATCATTCGTACGTCGAGTCAACGACTCACGCATATCGTATATGTAGATGCTGAATAGCGCTACCATCATGACCACCAACCACAAGACACGGCCACACGGGTTAGACTAGGCCGCGTTTGGCACGTAGCAGCTCCTAAATGCTTCTGTACCAGCAAGTGAAGGAGAAGGCACCGTGGCATCTAAGACACTGTACCAGACGTGTAACGAACGAAGGGAGCAGCAGTGCGCAACGAGGTGATCAGCTAAGGAGCGTCGCAAAACGAAAACGAGAGATACGTAGGGGCTGTTTGGTTTGCGGTCTGAGAACTTGCCTGCCCCAGGCAACTGATCCTAGGCGTTCATTTTCCTCTGCCTGGAGACAGGATTACTGCCTGACTGTTCAGCTGCCTGCCAGGCAGCATCCAAACACGCCCTAATAACGTGAGCGAGGAGAGGTCCCGAAGACGCTGTGCCAGGCGTGTACTAGCACTGGCAGTGACGGGCCACAAGCCTCTGCAAGTGCAAGGCTGCTTCGACTGCGATGCAGGCGTGGGCCCCACCCCACAGCGACACTGATGGCTCCTTTTGCTGTGGAACCCCCGTCTTTTCCACGGTCTCTCAGACAAGGGCCCCACGCCTTGGCTCTTCGGCCGGAGGCGCCGGACCACGACGAAGCTGAGTTCAAATTGCTCGAGTGCCAATTGCAGTTGGACCGCGCATCACAGAGGTTTGAATCCGTACCAGGCTTGCTGCTACCAACTAGCTGGCGTAGATCGTATGGCAATGAGTGTATTCAGCATGGAGAGCCGGGGCACCTGCTTTGACGACCTTTGATCAGCTTCGGTTTGAGTTCTTTGGATTTTATTTCACTGGGAAAGTATACAAGGTATCACTGGGGTAAACGTTCTATGCGAAAAAGCTAGGTCCCTCTTCCTTTTAGCTTTTGGTTTCACCGGAAGTCAAGAAATCAAACGTTAGAATGAGACGGTTTTTTTGAAGCGTATTCTCCAAACAGTCTCTGGAACCCAAAACAGTGTGTATCATTCACATCGGCGTCTTCATCGTCTACTACTATGTTGAAAAGCGCAGACAAAATCCATCAATCGCAATTCAAAAGAACATCTCCTAAGTAGTGCACACCAGTGCAATAGTCTTAACACCTAACTAACCGTGGAGCTGTATGTGATATGTTCGATGCAACTTCTTCCCCTCCGACGACTTGATGGTGAGTGGCGATCAAGGACAAATCATCGACTTAGGGCTTGTTTCTAGGCTCACCAAGCCCTCCAATCGTAGCTCTGAGCAACAGTCATGCTAGAGGATGCGCAACAATGGGACGACGGCGAGGGCGCGGCTGGACATAGGCTTGGCTTAAGCTGGGTTAGGGACAACAATCAAATTAGGTTTATGGATGGTGGTGGTGGTGGTGAACGACAATCACATTTGATTTTAAAGCGTAAACTAGTTCCAGAGAAGCTAGAGTACCGAGGCAATAAGTTCTATGCATAACTATCTCTCGAGTCCTTTCTAGTAGTTTGATAATCATATACATGAGCAGAGATAAACGATAATGTGTGTCAAAGTGTTTCACCAAGTAAAACTTCAGTTCAAGATGTATATATCATGGATTCTCCAGAAAAATTATGTCTTATCTAGTAGATGCATGACAAATAGGCAATGGTAGTATGGTGCTAACTTCAATCCAGGTTGTATATATTATGGATTCCTGTGTTGTTCTATTTAACCTTATTCCGACGATGTCAAGCTATGAAGACTTGAAAAATTGAATTTGCCTCGTACGTGTGATTAACACATTTGTGGTATGTTATGTTCCATTCTCTTCAGTCTTCAACGTGAATATATTATAGTGTTATACTATACACTAATCTACATATCTATATTTTACATATTCTCTTCTAGATGTGTGATTGGACTTTTATTGGCGCGTAATCGAAACTTTCATAATGCTATGCTGAGGTACTTATTATCATATATTCCTTTTGTTTTCATCTATGGAGATTGAAATTTGTGTTAGATTTTACAACTATTGTGGTAATCAACTTTGCTTATGTCACGTGTATATGGATTTATTCGTGCATATTGCCTATACTCGATCTCACGGCGCACCCAGACTCCTAAAATTTCCTGGTTCCGCCACAGTGTTGGACTTGGCTTGGTCGGCTGAGCTAGGGCCAAGCTGCTACCAATTGTTGATGTGGTAGCTCCTTCGTGACTTTTGGCAATTGGTCATCCTTTTGTACTTTTTAGCTCATAAACCTGCATAGTTAGTTGGTGTGCGACACTTGTGGAATTCTAAGAGTAAGTACAATAATGGTCTTATAGCCAAGCTAGTCAGCATTTTTGCTGATGTGGAGGAGAGAAGAGAGGAGAGAGATGAGAGCTTGGCTCTCATGCAAGCAACAAGCTGGGCACGAGAGCCTATGCAGTGGTGGGTCTAGATAATAAATGTATGTGAGGAGGAATATGAAAGAGAATGTGAGACATTGTACCACATAATAATAATAAAAATATTTTGTAGATAAATTATTGTATAACTTGGCTCTTATAACTTGATTTACAGCCAAACACTTGGCTCTATTATTGGACTTGTTCTAAGTGTAAAGCCCTAGTCTTGTATTAAAACACAGTTATACCTTACCTTTTTGGGAGATTCTGGGGTGAAAGTAAGTGAATGTCATGTGTCAACCGTGGCTGCACAATATAATTCTATTGTTGAACATATACAACGAATATATATTCTCTGAATGAGAAAATTAGCAAGATGCCATCTTATTGAAATACCATTCAATTTGTAGAAAAGAAATACGTGGAACTGGGTGATCCTTGCAATGTTATCTTCAAGTGCAATATTGCCCTTTTGTAATGGTAAAATAAAATCTTCCACATCGCTATTAAATAGTAACAAATTATCTAAATTCAAAGTGGGGCCACACTACAAGTGGCTATGCAAACAGAATGATACAGATACTACTAGGAGTATTCTCATGGAGTGAGATTTACTGTATCTTCATGAAAAGAAACCAAGCTATGGATACCATCCCATCTGGGTTGACATAAGCAAAGTTGATTACCATCATGGTATATCTACCATCATCTTCCTCGACTTCAACAAAGTCGCCGGGTTGGATCAAAATTTGCGTCGCCGGCCGGCAGTTCCTGCCGGTTTTCCCCCTCCATAGGGTGTGAATGTGATGGCAATTTGCATCCTTTTCGCATGCATAGGAATCTTGGACAAAATCTGGCGTGCGAGCGGTTCCTTTTAATTAAGAAATTAATAATCCCTAGGAACTTTGAATCTTTGATGGAGCTAGCAATTTGTCTGGCAATAAAATTTCTAGCTTAGCTTAGCCATGAGAAAAGGTGGTTAATTTTAGTGAAAAATCATAAACACCTCTATAAGTCACTGTTTTTTTTTCAATTTGCCTGCCACATCATTTTAGTTTATTTTGTCCCTCATAAGTTAAGTTGCCGTATAAATACCTTTAGGCCACATGCTAGCACTATTTCTTATGGTTTTCATTATCTTTATCATTTATTTCAATGATATCAATACTTGTTTCAATTATTTCTATACTTATATGAATGATTTGATTGGTTTTGGTGCTTGTAATACATGATTTCATAAGAAATATTTCAACGCTGAAATTATGTATTATAAATACAGAAATCACCCAAATCATTTAAACAAGTTTTGAAATAACTTATATAAGTATTCAAGTCATTGAAACAAGTGCAAAAGATAAGGCCATGTTTGGATCAGTTTCAGATTCTTAAAAACCAGCTATTACTTCTAGTTTTTAAAAGCTGGTTTCTAAGCAAAAACTGATAGGGTGTTTGGATCCCCTATTTTTTAAAAGCTAGTTTCATTTATGATTGGTGCTAATAGACTATTATACCTTTACATTTATGATTGGAAGCGTCTGCGCGTGGTCTTTAATGAGGGTAAATGAGTATTTATGCTAAAAAAGCGGCAAAAGTCGGGTATCAACGACTTCTTGGTTTTAAGAATCAGGTAGGTAGATTTTAAAAACTGCCTCAAAAACTGGTCTGTTTGGATCCCACCCATTTCCAAAAGCCAGATTCTTAAAATCTGGGTGGATCCAAACAGACCCTAAGTAAAGCTCACAAAAAAGTGTTAATGCGTGTCATGGGGGTATTGTATGGTAACATAACTTTGGGGGTAAGCGAAAATGAGATACGGTAGACAAACTAAAAAAGTACGTGATTTAATGAGGTTTGTATGTATTTTCCCCTTAATTTTACCGTGCGAGAGAAAGTGTACGTGGTAGATTAGGAGCTGATTCCATCGGGACATTCTCATATGTATGCATGTCAGCACGAGTTTCCAAAGGGACTAGGTGGCAAATCCCTTGGCACGTGAGCTGGAATGCGATACATACATACATACATACATACATACATACATACATACATACATACATACATACATACATACATACATACCAGGAAGGTGCAGTAGCTAGCGTCACATGATTGTTGTCCATGCACCGATCGACCGACCTGCACAAACACTGCCTGCGTGAACGCCTTTGTGCCCCCCCTTTTTTGGCCGATGGGATAATGAGAACGGTAGTAACTAGCCAGAGCCGTGAAGTGAGCTTGTCATCATGCATGAGTCCATCAAATGCTGTAGCACACGGAGAAGCCTTATTAACTCACCAGTCACCGGGGCTTGAAGGTACGGGCACTTGCTAGACACGCGTGTGACCTGTTTGGCTCCCTGCATTGAGATAGACCAGACCATACAAAGGGTCTGCTTTTTTTTGGGTTGCATATGATGTTTTCTTGACTTATGATCTTTTTGTTAAGTTTTTTGAGACGAGGACGGACGCTGGGTTGCTGATGTACGGTGATATATATGATTTTTAATTTAGAAAACCGTTTAGAGAAGCGGAGCTGTTTGAAAAAGTCGTCCGTTTGTTTCGTATTTTAGAAAAGCTGAAACCAAAAATCAAAGAAACGAAGGAAGAAGAACGAGACCAAAAACGCTGCGTGTTAGTTATATGCTAAGTATATGTGCAGGCTAATCAAAAGTGAGCTAACGATCGAGAAGCAAACAGCTAAACACATGCGTAGATCCAAAGCGGCCGAGATGGGAGATGGACATGGAAACAAAGGTGAAAAAGCAAAAGAGAAGCGCCCATCGATGCGTCAAGCACGTGAGACGACACCGTCTTTCTGGGCCCAAACGCGACCGCGAACACAAACACAAAACTAGCAGCGGCCTCGGATCCTGCCACGGTCGTTTCGTCTTCCCGATCTGATCCGTCTTTGTGGGGATCTTTCGACTGTGATTTATAGATTATATCTCTTACATAAACGTTCGTACAAATAAATGAATACTAATAAATTGATAAATCAACTTAAAAAGATTGTTTTGATAAACTATTTTAAAAAAGGCTAGAAATCATTTGAGCTCTTGCTTCTACCTTCTTAATTTCATTTTTAGCTTTTTTTTTAATCTTTTTTATCTTTTCTTTTTTTTTTTCTCTTATTTCTTTATATTATCTGTGATGATATAACTTTATTTATTTATTTAAAATTTAGTTACGCTGAAAAGCTATTAATAATGTAGTATATTTTTAATTATTACAGTAAAAAATCTATAAAACTAAACTTTTAAACCCAAATAAACACTACTAAATTCTTTCCGACAAGTGATAGGCTGAAAAAAAGCCTTTATTTCCATCCATTTGCTTCGGGTTCCTTCTCGTCCGGTAGGAATCTGTGATTCAACCCAACGAGAGGATGGACCAGCTTCGATTCCGATTGGTTTGTACGCAAGGGACAAGACCATACCAAACCATGCGCGCTATTAATATATCATACTTTGCCTTTGCGGTTCCGTGGCACGTCGCGTCACGGTTTTTTTTTTTTTTGCCTGCTGGGTCCAGTGGCGCCTCCTCGATCGATCGTTTTGTTACTGTGGACCACGAGCACAACTAGACATGCATGGATGGACTCGAATTTGGTCCTATACATGCATGCGGATTGCGATTAAAAAAACATAACGATTATGTTTACTTGCTTTGATTTATAGTTTTTAACTATAATTTTTGACTTTTTAGTTATTCATGAGAAAGATTACGGAGTAATAGAGTATGTACTACAATCAATTTATAGATCTTATCTTGAAAAGATATTTCGTTTGAAAGTTAGTTACAGTAGAAAAGCTAAAAACCAATTTTAAAAACTAAAAAGAACAGACTCTATATACAAAAGCTCTGATGATAAATTGCTAATCCACAACTCCACAACATTTTTACCGTGGCGCATTCGCGTGCGCAAAAAAATGGATGTCAGAATTTAAACTTCGGTGGATGATTGTACACCTGTAATTTTACTACCCACCAAAAGGTGGTTCTCCGTGACGACAAGAAGTTTGTATGTGCGAGAATAGAGATGCAATGGGAACATTTGTTTGCGCTAATATAGTTCATGTGAAATACTGTGGTGGTTGCTTAAGACTATGATCGTAATATGACTTTTAACTGAAATGACATTGTAACGGTTGTTAGTTTTTTTTAAAGTATTCAATTAAAAATAAAAAAAATACTATTATATCTTTACGGATATACAAAGGAAAGAGAAAAAGGGGGAAAAAGCTGCATTAAGCCAACGTGTTCCAAATTCTTTTCGACTTTTAGAAGGGCCTTTCAACTTCAGGGTCAAGCAGACACCTGATAAGAAAGGGTTCTTTCAGTTAGGACCCCTGCCCAAGGTGCGGTCACTTGGGATGTCTTCATCGATCAGTTCAAGACGAAGTACTACCCAGATGCTTATATGGAGAACATGGAGGTCACCCTGCCCACTTTTGTGTAGGGGAAGATGTCTGTGGTTGAGTATGAAGTGGGTTTCAATAACCTAGTCCGCTTCGTACCATCTATGGCGAACAATGATTTTCTGAAGACCAAGAGATTTTGCCAAGGATTTAATTATGAGTTTTGGCATGTTATGGAAGCTACAATGCTACGTGTCTTCAACACCGTGGTTGAGCAGGACAGGGGTATAGAGTTAGAGATACAACTCACTAAAGGGTTGTAAGCTTTTAGTGGTTCGGGTACTTCTGGTGGTGACCACAAGTGAAGTTTCACTGAATGGGGGTAGGTCTTCTCAGCAGACTGCTTCTAAGAAGTTTAAGGGGGCAACACCCTCTATTGTCATCCAAGTCAAAGTAGTCGAGGACGTATTCTTCTTCGGCGCCTCACTCTTCTTCAACGACTCCAGCTTATCGCCCTATGCTTGGACAATGGACGACGTATTCTTCTTTGGCACCTCACTCTTCTTCAGCAACTCCAACTTACCGCCCAGTGCTAGACAGAGCATGATCTACTTCAAGTGCGATGGTGGACACCGTGCTACTAAGTGCTCTTGGACGGGGGAGTGTCACTAGTGTGGCTGGCTGGGTCACATGAGGCAGGTTTATCCAGAAAATCCTGCTAGCATCACACCTACAATCAGACCGGTTACTGGTGTGACCGATCAGCGATCAGATCGGCCCTTCAATAGCAATTTGACTGGCTTATATAAGAAACTGTTGATTTTGTTAGCTTTTATTTTTAGCTTTGTTTTGCTTAGCTGTGTTGGTGTGATTTGAACTTAGTTACTATTATAATTATTTGAGTGAAGATTTTAAATAGCTTGGTGTGGAAAGTTTCAAAAATTATTTACTCCATCTGATTGTTGGCATCTATTGTACAACTTTTTTTTTAGTTTCGTGACCATTCCAGAATCCAGAGTATATGAGATCATGTGGAGAAGTATGATCCCGTGCAGTATTGTAGCCTTGTAGGACAGTAACTGAAATTGAAGGCCCAGATAGGCACGGTATTGTTAGCACAAATCGTGCTGTGGAGACTGGAGAGTATTACTGAAGAGCAATCCATCCAAACCGTGGGGCAAAGCATGGTGGAGTGATTTCATCCATTTCTCGCCTCATCTTTTTTAAGTGGATTTTTCGCCTTAGCTAGGCGTTTGAATAATACTCCATCCATTCGTTTTCATTTGTCGTTCTAGACATCCACTCGTCTCCATACACGTTTGATTATTATTTATTTATAATTGCAAGTCGACAAAAAACAAAAAAGATCTAGGTGGTGATCGGTTCGGCTGAAAAGCTCATGACTTATGATTTGAAAACATCAGAATTTGAAAAAACATCAGAATCGACAGAGGCTTATTTAGCATAATTAAATTTAAAAATATAAAAAATATGTTAGCCCATTACGTATAATACAAACAAATACGGAAAAAAAGAACCGGCAAAAAAGCTTAACAAAAAGCCAAAAGTTCAGAAAAAGACGAAACTTATAAATAGTAAAAAATAAGCCAGAAGCCAGAAGCCGAAGCCGAGTTGATCAGGACCTAATGATATCAAATATTTTTTTTATGACAAATCCATCGACGGTCTAAGTTTTAAATTGTTGATTGCAGTTGCATATATTCTAGAACTACAAATAAAAAGAGCCATGAGAGCACTACTCACTTGACGAGGGATGCCAGCCATGGCCGCATGGCCCGGAAGTAAAAACACTAGTACATGCTTTGCACTATCGACGTATTTTCAATATTTATATTGAACATCTGAAAGCGGTATATATAGATTTGCCTCGAAAAAAACGCTAATAAAAGTATAATTTTATTAGATTTTATAAATTTACTATAAAATAAATTAATAGTCAAATTTTATATTTATTTTTAGAGAGAGTATCAATATCCAAAACAACAAGTCTTCTGTGCCTATAAGAGCACTAGCTAGCGGGGGCTCGGAGCCAGGTTGTAGCAAGCAGGTCGTACAATCTGGCTGGCCAGGCCGTGCCACGAAAAAAATGGGCCGGGCCTTGGCAAGTCAGTGACGTCAAGCATTGAGACCGTACGTCGTGGCCCAAGCCAGAATTCGAGACCGTCCTGTTGTTGCGCGTTAATTCGGTAAATATCACCACTCAAAAAAATGGTAAATACTAAATATTAAGGTTATCAGAATCACGATCCTAAATCGAATGAGAGGTTCCTCAACAGAATTACGAATAGTAGGATTAATGTAGAATATAATATTCTACCTGATTCTACCAAAGATTTTTTTTCTCAATATGACATGTATTTCAACATTACTATATTTCTATAATTATACTTTTAGAACTTTTGTTTACAACAATATGGAAGGGAAATATCATTGTTATTTTATGCAAATTATAATGACCATGAAGTGACAAAAAAGTGAAATTCTACAATTAAAAGGGTACATACAATTAATTATCAATAATAAATCACTTGAATCGGATAAGATCATATGAAAATTTTGATAAATATGATATTTATCGATATCAAAAATATATTTAGTAAATTTGATATCCAAGTATAAATATTGTATTTACTGAATAAACTGTAGCAACATGCCTAACGTTTGGTTGCCCAACCTAGGGTCTCGGCCATGGCCACAGGATGCAAAAGATTCCCCTCTGGCTTGGCCGAGAAAGAATACAGGGAAGTTAGTCTTTTTTTAAGCTGGCCCAGCTAATATTAAGACCTAAATCATATCTAACGAAACAAGCAACTGTCCATATTTTTATACTGTAGCCCATAGTTTATGACTGCGGTGATAAGTCTGATAGTACCAGTTAATAAAAATTAAAGTAAAAAAACATGCTGAAAAAAACAAGAGGACAGCATCCCAACTCAACCTGTATACGATCTTAGCCGGCAACCAACCAAGCAACCAAACACGCCGTCTTTCGAAGAATCTAAGGGCCTATCTTGAGACATTCATTTGTTTCCAATTTCTGTTCCGGTAAGCATCTTCCAACGCGATCGTCCGAATTGGTTGGCTTTTCACTTTTCAGTGGGATTGCATGATATATATGGCACGCTACATACGCTTTCCTCGTTCGTGCCATGTCAACATAACGAGTTTTTTTTTTAAGTGGGATTGCATGATATATTGCACGCTGCAAACGTCGTTCGTGCCATGTCAACATGACGAGTTTTTTTTAAATAAAAATGTTTTATTTAAAATTATAGAAATATATCTACGCAAAAGTTTTTTTTTTACAAAAATAGACTCTAGTCGCTTAACCATTAAGCGACTGAAACCTATCGCCCAACAGTCGCGGGACATGAATGCAGTCGGTGGGGTCATTGGACGATATAATTGCAGGTGCCGAACTGTGGGGCAATTGGATGTTGTCGCCCAACCGTTTGGCAACTGCTGTAACGCCCCCGTTTCCAGGGGCGCGTACGGACACGGCATTCCGTAACTATTCACGCATGAACAGTTATGGAGTGTCGCGCAAGAGTATACCATTGCATGCTTACAACAAAAGTCCAGCATATATTTCACATAAGGATTACTATCTAGGTTTTTGACAGCGGGGCGTGCAAGCCCAAGCATAATTACATTACAAAAGACTTCCAGAATCTGCTTCGAGCGCGGCGAAGACCTAAAGCCACGGGTCCTCGTCGACGAAGAAATCCTCAGGGACGTCCTCGACGGGGAGACCTTCACCAGAGTCTTGATCCTCTAAAGAAATGATTAAGCAAGCCGTGAGCCAATCAACCGGCTCAGCAAGTCCCAAAGGGACCCTAACTTATTACATGCACGGAACTTCAAAGGAAGGGAATATATTTGGTTTATTAACTTTGAGTGGATGCAGTTTTATTTGCAATTCATTTTAATAAGACGGACTCAAAACTTACTTCTTAAGAACTCAGGGGTTTTCATGAAGGGTTAATTAACCAGCTAATCAGGTTAAAGCATGTACAAAACTACTTAAGCTTTGCTGCTGGAATCACCCAAGTGACACAACTCCAATAACCGGGAGCACGGCATATTCGAATACCATTTATTTGACTCTGCAGAGTTTGCTCAGCTTTACCCACACGATCCCTTAACTCCCGCTAAAGAGTTAAGAAAGGCAGGTCGTTTCACTGCTCAATTCTTTATATAGGCTCTACCCGGTAGAATCCACTCGGGTCTGGCTCACACACACACCTACAAGAAGAGAAAACTAACGTTCACTTCGAGTGAACTCTACCGTTGTTAGGCATCCGCAGCACGGACTACCTAACCTCACTGCTTAACCTCCTCCACCGCCGCATCTGTAGAGTTTCAATCGATTTGAGCAGCTACTAGACCAGTGTTGACAAGTCAACTCCTGTGGTTGAGCGATCACTGTGACATTTACTTAGCGTAAGGGTTTCAGTCCTTATATTTTCACATGGCCCGCAACCTCGTCAGGCCCGCGACCCAACCTAAGGTGAGCGGTGGGTGTAGACCGTCTCGCGGTTTCCCACTCACCCTTACCCTACTCCAAACCTAGGGTAACAAGATGGGCAAAGACCGTCTCGCGGCTCTTCCCCAACCCTTACCCTACCTTGTGCACGCCGGCACTCTCCGCTCTAAGGTACAGTGTCCCATACCACCCTACCTTAGAGTCGGGTTTTCCAAATTCTATTGGCCCGCAGCCACAGCCTTATTAATGCAAGACTTTGCATGATAATAATAACCTGCAGTTATCTAGATTAACAGATAATTATTTCTAGGGTTTCAAGGGCATGGCTACAAGTTTAACAGGGCATTTAGTGGTGGTAGGTCTAACTATATCTCATGTCATTCTAAACATTTTATTTTATTTTAAACTAACATTTCACAACTAGCATAATGCAAATAGCATATTAGCATAATTAAATCACATGGGTTGCAATATGATCAACGGATTTGGGACTTGCCGTCAATCCGGACGATCTCAGCTAGCTCGAACGATGAAACGCCTGGATCCTGAGCCTGCTCTTGAATCTCCGGAATCTCCGACACTAGCGCAAACACATAAAATAATTAAATCCAGCTTGCAACTAATCAAGCGAGGAAAAATTAAACTAATTAAAAAGGAATAAACTGCATAAATCCTTCAAATGGAATTTTAGGAATTTATTTGGGATGATTCTGTGGAAATGGAAGCCAACAATGGGTCCAGAATATTATTTGGATCAAAGTGGTGAAATGTGGGAATTTTTAGGATTTTCTGTGATTTTCTAGGATTTATTTAGATTTTCTGGGATTTTAGAAATTGATAAATCGTCTGGAAAATCAAATGAACAGTGCTCGGGCCGGCCCATCGCTACAGCGTGGCCTGGCACTGTGCGGCCCGCGCGGCCGAAGGCCAGCGCGGCCCGCGGCGGCGATGGTGCGAAGGGGTACGGCGGGAGGATCCGACGGATGGGAAGCGAGGCGGTTATGACGATCGGACGGTGGCGAGGGAGGCGACATCTGACGGCTTGCGTTAGAAGGCACGGAAGGATCGAACGACGAAGGAGAGGCCACGCCGTCGTCTTCTACCTCCAGCCGTGCGCGCGCAGCCGAGGGACGGAGACAGCGGTGGCTCCGCTCTCCGGCGACGGCGTGGACCCCCGGCCACCAGGAAGGGTGTCCACGGGTGGAGCTTGGCATGGGGAACCCATTTTGGGCGGTTGGAAGGCGAGGGGATCAGCGGAGAGGGCGGGGACAGAAGGGGGAAGTTCGGGTTTGCGGTGGCGAGGAAGGTTATCGGTAGCGAGAGAGGTCAAACGGTTGCGGCTACATGATCAGGGGATCGAGGGGCTCACAATGGCGGCGGCGGTGGGAGCTGGGGAGCCGCGGAGCGTGCTGGCCACGGAGAGGGGGTTCGGCCGGCGGTGAGCAACGAGGCTGGAGCTCCTCGGGCAGGCACCTGTCCAAACAAGCCCACCAACGTGGTTAGCACACCGAGGAGGTGTTCTAGTGAGATGCAATTGAAGAATGGGGAAGGCGAGAGGGAGATTGGCTCCCGGGGGGTCGCCGGCTCACAGGCGGCAATGGAGGAGTTCGGAGCGGCGGGGCTTCAATCGGGCGCTCTGGGAGGAGGCTGGGAGTGGTGGGAGGCGAATGGGAGTGGTGGAGGAGCTGGGGAACCAAGAGAACGAGCAGGAGAGGGAGAGGGGGCTTTATACCCACGCGGAGGGGGAAGATCCTTCGGGGAGAAGGCAATGGGCGGGTCTCCGGGGCGACAGGAGGGGACGGGAGCAGGTGAGGGCGTCTCCTCCGCGGGACGGGGCGGTGACCGGGGTGACGCCGGCCCTGTAGCGGCTTAATGGCGAGAAGACGGGAGCAGGTGAGCTGCGCACGGCGAGCAGCGCGCGCGCGGGAGAGGAGGAGGCGACCGCGAGTGGGGCCGAGCGAGGCGGGCAACGTGGCGCGAGGCGTCCACGCGCCGGACAGGGGCTGTCGGGGCGGCGGGCGCCCGAGATCGGGCGCGATCGCGGCGTAGGGCGGCGGTGCGGCGGCGCGGCGGCAGCGCGCGCGCAGCGTCGGCGCTGGAGAAAGCGAGAGCGGGCGTGGCGAGAGGGGAGGCGCCGCGGAGAGGAGTCGGTCGTGGGAAAACGGGAAGGAGCGGGCGCGAGGAGGAAGAAGGCGCCGCCCGAGAAGGAAAGCGGCGCGAGGGGAGACTTTCCCGAAAGGGAAAGTTTCCAGAAAACACTAAAAAATGCAGCAAAAATTCACAAAAATTTTGGTTTGAATTTTTAGGGGCTTTTCAACTGCAGTGTCCAGTCGCACGACCGTTCGACAACTAGACATGATATATATTCGATTGCTCAGCCGAGCGGCTGATTACAATATAGCGCGTGCAAGGAGAGTAGGGAAAGAAAGAAGAAGAGAACAGAGGAAAGGAGAGGAGAGGTTCTGCTATTTCTGCGAGGTAAATATTTTTTTATGTTTTAGTCAATATTTTTATATGAAGTAAATAGTTTGTTTAGTGTAAAATTAGAATCCATAGAAAATTATAGTTGTAGAACTTTGATATAAAGTAAATAGTTGTAAAAAAATTAGCATCCGTAGAAAATTATAGTTATAGAAAATTTAGTAAATATTGTAGTTGGAAAAAATTTAGTCAATATAGTTATAGAAATCTAGCATCCATAAAAAATTATAGTTGCAGAGTTTAGCATCCGTAAAAAATTCTAGTTGTTAAAAATAGACAATATTTTATACAAAACTAGTATCCGTAGTAAAGTAGCATCCATACATAATTGTAGTCGTAGAAAATTTAGTCAATATTTTTGTACGAGTAAATAGTTCGCTTCATGCAAAACATATTATATAACATTTATGATTTATTATGAACGAATGTAATGCCATTAGTACAATAAGAATGCACATGTACCATTAGAACCGGCATATTGGTATTTAAATCATTATGTCATATAAATTATCGAAACACACAATGAATAATTTACAGTAGGAGAGAGCTTGAGCAGTGAGAGAAAAGCGGCGCCGGTATGCGTGGAAGCAAATAGGGAGTTGATGCGTATTGGGGTGGAGGATAGAGAGTGGTGGCGGTCGAATGAGAAGGGGTTATGCTATGAGGGTACTGTGGTAGTTCAACATAGGCGACGGTCATAGAAATATAAATTACAGTATAGTAGTAGTTCCATATTGTATGATGTGATTTGACCAGTAGCAACATTGAAAATATTTGCAGGCAGACATCAGAAATACCGATACTAACTACATTGAAAGTGCATTACGGTGTCGGCACCATTCGTGAAGGTCTGAATGGTGTTGACTTGAGTAGTTTTGCGCAAGCCACTCTAGTACACCCGAACGGCGAGAATGCTCAAATCGCAGATGTGGTGTATTGGCTCACCCACAGCTTCTCCTTGGTCCCTAAGGTGTGCAGCGTCATCATACAAGCGCTTTGGAGCCGGTATCCCACGCACCACCGCGGCCTGACGAGGCCGGGGGGTTAGCTTGGGCATGGCCCCGTACACCGCCTGTGCAGCATTTCGTGCGTCCTGTGGACTTCTCCGAATTTCCCACACAGGGCGCGTTCGCCGTGCCATTCTACCATCTAGATAGCTTTGACCACGCCATAGCGCTAGCCGAGGGTATGCCGTGTCTCCAATTGTTTGCTCCCATTCCTTTACTGCACGAATTAACGATATTTGCACTACAGGTCTTACACCCCCTCAGGGATTAGGGTCTCCCCGTGTCTGGACGACACGTACCACTACCTTGCGGATTGGGCCGACCAGGAGATGGGCACAGAACCTTAGCCCACACCCTCTGAGATTCTCTCTAGGTCATAGCTCGGTGGTTCACTAGTGCCCATGCAGTTGGCGCTACAGTCCACCATTGTCTAATAGATTTTGTACCATTCATAATCTACGAAAATCACAAATGGATCATCCAATATTGTCTGCCATTTTTTCCACAAAATACAAATCACAGACAGAATTTGGTAAATGTCACCTGCCTACAACAATTGTCATTTACCCCCATGCGCTGTCGGGGGTGCTAATTGCGCAAAAAAAATATGATAAGGTGGCGGTCACCGACTGGTCGGGCGACTAGACCTACAGTCGCCCAATAGTTTGGCGACAGGTTGCAGTCGCTCGACCGTTCAATGACTGGATCCTGTCACCCAACAACCCACCGACTACATTCGTGTCGCGCGGCCGTTGGGCAACACGGGTATATTTCTATAATTTTAAATAAAAATATATTATTTTAAAAAATTCTCAACATGACACCATATCAAACACCTGATCATGCCACTTTTTTTTGCCATGCGTCTCTATTGTCGAGTACGTTAAAATGGTAGCTCTCTACAATAGAATAAAATTTCACAACATGTAGTGGTGGCCAATGGGCCGTGCCGGGCCAGCATAGCACGGGCCGGGTGGAGGCACGACCCATTTATGCTTGCCAAATAAACGGGCCATACCGTGCCGGCCCACGGGCCGCGGTCTGAGCACAGGCACGGCCCATGACCATGCCATGCCGGCACGGGCATGGTTAGGGATTAAACGGCTGTGCCAGTCCGGTCGGCCCGTTAAGCCGGGAAAAAGAAAAAAATTCAGAAAATTATAAAAAAAAGTAGAAAAAATTGTAGCAAATTAAGAAGAAATTTAGAAAAATTATAGAAAATTGTAGACATTGTTAATCATCAAGATAATTATTTTTAATGACATAATAAGCTTTATTAACTTGTTAAATTACACTGGATGGCTGCTTCGTTAAAAACTTTACCAAGCAAAAACTCACCTTGAGAAAACCTTGGTAAAGAAAAAGAGTACAACCTATAAAGCTCATTAGTGACTATATGTGAAGAAAAATATTAAAAATCCTATTAATTGATATTTAGATATAAATTCTCAAAAGATTCTCCTAAATCTCTATTCTCTGTAGTATGTTGGAGTCTTGATTTAGCTAGTTCCCAATCTTTGACGGTCAAAAGGATTTCGACCATCTTGTTCGAGAGACTTATTCATCGCTCCTTGATTATTCTTCCAAATAGACTGAAGGTTAACTCAGAGGAGACTGTAGAGACAGGATCGGTCAACACATCCCACGTTAATATGGATAGCATTAGATATGTTACTTTCTGGGTTTGCCACCATAAGAGGATGTTCAACTCTTGCTCGAAGCTGATGCTATCACTGTTGAGATTGCTTAATAGGTCTCTAGTGCTTTGTCGCCTCCTCCTCCTAACTAATGTGTACCTGCACCTGCACGAGAATCTCTAGAGGAAGAACAAAAAATCTTGCCCCATTGTATAGTCCCCCTAGAGGTCTTTCCAAATGCATGGACCCAAACTTACTTTTATATTTCTCATATACCTTATATAATTTATCCTTAACTACTCTATAATATATACAATAATCTAAACCGGTAGCATCACTTAAAAGTTGTAATACATTTATAAATCCTTGGAGTTTGGCCCTAGAATTCAAAATAAAGGCAAATGCATATAAAATAAGAATTTCCCTTTAATATTTTAAAAACTTAGTTTTCATGGCAACTACATCATCCCGTAGTACAGGATCATGGCAAAAGCACTTATATGCGGCTATTCGCTGGTTAGAACAATTAATATATGAAATTGCATCCCTGATAAAATCAATACAATAATGTGACAAGCACAGCATTGATGCAGTAAGAAAGATTGTGCATAAGTATTAAACAAAGGAGTAAGAATTTTCATAGCCTTAGTGTTTGCAGCTGCATAATATGAAGTTATAGAAAAAATCTTATCTGTGTGACCAAAATCTTCTACAACTTTATAATACATTCTGCAATATTTTCAGCAGTATGCAAAACATTAATTAATTTAAATCCTATAATTCTTTTTTCTATTACCCAATCATCATTAACATAATGAGCAACTACACTGATATAATTCTCTCAAGCCCTACCACTCCATATGTCTGATGTCAAAGCAATAGAGATGTACAGATATGAAATATTTCTTTCAATTTTTCACGACAATTATTATAATATTTAATTAAATCTCTAGTTATCATTTACCTAGATACAGCACTAAATCGAGGGTTATTAGCAGTCTTAATATATTTTTGAAAGGCATCAAACTCACCAAAATTTAAAGGTAAATCTTTAGAAGCAATTAGTCTATAAAGAGATTCTCGGGCTACCTCTGGGTTATACTCCCAAGTATGTACTGAGCCGTCGGGGTTATATTGTAGCTACGTTTGGTGCATTTGTATTCCTTGCCTTCTTTTGCAGCTTGTAGCATGCCGTTGCAGGTGACCCATCCCACCTGAAGATTTGCAGACAATTCATTACCACAAATTTTACAAACAGCATACATCACTGAATTCTCATCATCATCGGTCTTGAACTTCTTGTCGAAATCGTTCCAGACTTCTAATATAGTAGCTCTTGTTTTTTTGCACCCGTGCTATGGGTTGTGAATGCACTTGTTAAGCCAGGAGAAGATGGATCGATTGGACGCTGCGCCACCAGGGCTGTCACTTCTTCTGGCTCTTTAGTTTGTTGTGGATGTGGACTTTCTGTGGATGGATATCCTTCTTGAAAGGATTGCATATCCTTCGCCGAGAGGTGGAATTCGGAGAGTTCAAAATCATAGTTATCCATTGAATCAACTGCAAATTAAAATAGTAAAGAATAATTAACTACTATTAGTCAATAAATAATAGCAAAAAATTAAAATAAGACAGCACTATTACCTCTTTTGCAGCTCTTAGAAAATTCTTTGAAGATTTTTGAATTATCTGAATTTCGCACGAATTTCTCACTAATGTTGCCAAATTTGTGCAAACACTACCAGATTTTTCACAGCTAAATAGAGATATGAGAGTCAGATTTGAGGTGTGGAAAAAGGAGGACGGATGCCCTCCTATTTATAGAAAAAATTTCATTTTTTTGAATTTTTGCTATTTTTTCCCAAAATTTTTACACCCCAATGGTAAAAAATGGCTATATTTGTCGTGCCGTACCGTGCCATGCCAGCACAGCCTATTTACAACCGTTGGCAATTGGGTCGTGCCATGCTTGCCCGGCGTGCCGTGCTCTCGGCCCAGGCATGGCCCGGTCGACCAGGTTGTGCTGTGCTTGGGCCGGGCCAACTATACCGGGCCGCAGGCCAGCACGGTTAAGCCTTGTGTAGTGGCCAGCTCTAATGACATGCACACCAAGTCAGAAAACAAATTGATAGCCACTACTATATATGCATCATGGGTAGGGGCGGAACCAACGTAGTCAATCCGCTATCACATAACCCAGGGTTCAAAATTATTTTAGCAGAGATCAGCACCTTTAGCCTATAGTCCTGTTCGTATTGGTTTCTGCTTAGAGAATACATAAGTCAATATAAACGCCTATCTTCTCGAAAGGGCTTCTCCACTCTTCTCGCTTCCATCTCACTCCAGAGTCACTAGCGCATCACATACTCCATTCCACTCGCTCCGTCTTGTGTATGTATCTCTCTCTTACTTTTTGCACCACCCACTCTTTCCTTCTAAAAACCATTTCTTTTAGCTATCATTTATTTTCAATCAAAAGATATTAGCTATAACCAAAAGACATTAGTAGAAGCTAATATGAATGCCCCCTATATGTGAATCCCTCCAAACATAGTGCACTCAGTCCCTTCCTTGAAGCCCAAGAAAGAGAGCACTAGCAGCTTAAATTCCCTGTAGCTAGAAGCAGTTCACGAGGAAACTCCTCTTCTCTCAGCCCATGAGGCAACTACAGCAGGCCAAGCCAGCCTAAGAGAGGACCACAATAGGCCACAGTGTCCTTTTGATCGATCCTAAAGTGTGTCCCCCTTGTAGCAACCCTCGATGGATGTTCGTCTTGCATGGTTAGCCAAGAGATGTGCACATGCTCGCCGCATAATCGCACCCTACCAAGTAGCGACTGGTATATGGAGAATGAGAGAAATTAGGGCCACTGGCCGCCCTTGCCATAGCACCACTTGGCCCCTGTTGCCTCATGTTGTCATAGGCCAAAGGAAGCTTAAGTCCATCCAATCAGTATATACTTTGCTCTAAATTTCTCTCAATTTTTCTAAATTGTTTCAAGAACAAGTACTAAATTTATGAGTTATAGTTTCAATGTGATGATTATTTATTGATTTTTATTGAATTGTAGAATTAAGACTTAGTGTTTTAATTCTAATTTTTGGAATACTGGCCTAGATCGTTACAAATCGGAGGCAAAATTATAGTATTTGATCACAATATCAAGTAAGTAAGCCACTTGGTGTATTATTCTATTATATTATTCTTGAACTATTGAACATACAAATATCTAATTAACTTTTTAATTAATTAGTGATGATTTTATGAATAATATATTTATTTGCTCTGTGGAGAAACAATAATTGACAAAAATTACCAGAGATGTTGTGGTCGTTGCTTTATGAATTTGAATGAACAGAGATAGTAAAAGGCAATACATTAACCTACAATGATCATTCTACTGTTTTTTTACTTGAAAACTTTAAGTAATTTTGTTCTCTTTCAACAGGCTATTGAGGTTAGATGATGTATTTTACCAATGCTAATCAACCTTTATCTGTGATTTCGCTCTTAGTTCATTTAGTTTGCCGCAACTAACCAATATTTTTATCGGGCTTCTTTATTTTGGTAAGCATTTTGATTACTATTTTTTTTATCATTATACACTATCATCGGTTATGTTGAGGTATTAATGCTAAAAATTACTGGACACATTACGATGTAGCATAATATTACTTGAAAATTATGTATGATGAAGTAGTGAATCTCGATAATTTTCGTTCTAGTTTCGCCTCTGATCATGGGAGCAACATAGTTAGATGATTTAGGAACAAAATGTTGTGCATCTCAATTACATAATTACCTCATCAAAGCTTGCATATTTGCGCAATGTATTTCGGATGATAGATCCATGTTATTGCTAACACCCCATTTGGCTCCCACGTATTGACCCTTTAATTATGCAATTGGAATTAAATTCCAAGAATATAGCTGTTTGGCTGTCTCCTAAAATTGAATTGATGATTCTAAAATCAATTTCAAGAGGTATGATAGAGGTAGAAGTAATTCTTAACTTACACATGTCATTTGTCTAAAATTCACTATACAAATTTAAGTAAAAGTTCGACATTTAGAATTTCAACATCTCGTTCACACCATAAAACTTTCATGAAATCAACTAAAATTTATTGGAGATAATTCAATTTGTAGAGAAGCTATTTTATACACATTGGTGGGCCTAGGTATACAGGTGATCTCCGCAGCCTTATAGACAATGATTTAGTAAAAGCAGTATTGGGAATTTTAGCCTTGTGTTCACAATATAAATTTTTCATGAAATTATCTGAAATTTGTTAGAGATGAATTAACGTGTGAAAAAGCTACTTTGTGCACATTGGAGGACTTAGGTGCGCAAGTGTGCCCCGCAGTTTTGTAGCATTCCAAATGACATCCAAATAGAAAATTAGATTTTGAATTGGTTTAAATCAAATTGATATTCAACTAGAATAGGATTTGGAATCCAGTTGAATGAATTAAATTCAATTCGCAGCCAAATAGGGTATAAATGTTTTTTTCTATGATTGGAACAGGATAAGAAGAGTTGTCTTGTGTGGTTGGCTTTGGACCCGAGTAAGCCACTTTATGGTAGCGGGCTTTTTTTCAGCTTCTAAAAGCTGTTTCAGTTTTTTCTACATGAACTAATTTTTAAACGGAGTGTCTTTTAAAGGTAGAGTTTATAAATTGAATATAGCATACACTGCAGTAACTTTATTTATATCGGCCAAAACTGCATGCGAATTTCTGTTACTTCGTACTCTGTTTTACAAATAACTTAAAAGTCATAAATTATAGTTATAGCCTAAAATTTGTAAGATATATGTACCAGCTTTCTCATGTGCTGTTCTTGCTTGGACGTCGGACTTGCCCCGGAAATTAATGATTAGTGGAGAGCTGGATGACAGTTGGAGGGTAGATTTGTTGGAACTTGAAAGCCTAATTTGGATTAGCTGCTGGCGCTGGCGGCCGTTGGATGTGGGTGCACGCAAACGCACACTCACTCGTGGAGACTGCAAAGGGATCTTCTGTGCTCACTACAACCCTGTTTTTAGAGTGGTTTTGTAGCTTAGTCCGGCCAAAACCTAGATTTGGGTTATAGATTGGCAGCTGGATCTCGCCCCTGTGCAACCTTATCGTGTAAAAGTCTTGCATTTTTTTTGTATTGGTTAGTAATTTTGCATGCTAGGATTATGCAAAGTCGATTGTTATTTGCCATTTTATAAATATTGGTTATAGTTGTTAACTTGTTATTCTCACCGTGCGTTGTTACTTAACGTTTGTGATTTTTATGGTTTTCGAAATGCGACTTTAACTGTTACTTTTTTATAACTTTATAATAAGATACACTAATAAAATTCTAATATTATAAAAATATTTTTAATGATAAATCTAATAGATAATTTTTGTATAGCCAATCTAGATAGTTTTAAATCTATTGGTGATCAAATTTTAAAGTTTGATTTGACGACACGGATTCTAAGAAATCAAGTAAAAAAATCGAGGAGTATGAGTTAATCCTAACTCCTAGATATATCTAATTTATAATAGGAAGCTGCTAGAGAAAAAAGGGTGTCGCCGTAACATGATAGGGAATCCCAAGTCTTAGATACATAAGTTTTTTTCAAGCTTCAGCATGTTTTAGACTAACTTCCATGTTTCAAAATCAAGTATCGTTTCTCAACCAAGCCTGGGTGCATGTTTGAGATTTTAAGCAAAACTGAGTTTGTTAGAGGTTTCAAGCCCATGTATATTTTTTGAAATTTCAACCAAAGGAGCTCAGCCTTAACACATCACATAACTTATGAATGAATTGAAGAATAGCATATTGTTCTGCGAATTCAGCAGCAGCTTCACAATTCTAAGACGTGTGATAATCTAGCTAACACATTACATTCTTTTTGTTTCTTGAACCGCGGCAGCATTTTTATACGACGTATGACTTCTTCTGAGTACGAGCCACTAGGTGGGACGTAGGAGTATAAACCAGGCACACACGGTGGTGCGCAGAAGATCCTTTGCCGGCCTAAAATAGGGCGCCCTGCTCGTTTGCTTCGTTGTACAAGTTTCTGGCTGCAAGAACCACTCCGACGGAGCCAATTCCGTTCCCACCTCCGCCCCGAATCCCCAATAACCTCACCTTCCCGCGAGCCCGCGCGCTCTCCTGCAACCGCGCGCCATGACCGCCGCCGTCGCAGCCGCCTCCGGAGCCGGCCCGCACGCCCCAGCCGCCGACCTGGAGAAGGCCACCGGCGCAGGCACCGACAGCGCTGCCCAGGCCTCCGCCGGAGGAGGGGACGAGGCCTCCAGCGCAGGCGTGGTGGGCGCGGTGGTACGGCGCTGGCGGCTGCAGGACCTCCTGGACAGGACCGGGTCGGCGCTGCGGGCCGCCGCGTGGGCTCTCTCCCTGCTCGCCTTCGTCGTCATGGCCGCCAACGAGCACGGCGACTGGAGGCAGTTCGACCACTACGAGGAGTACAGGTACTCCTCCGGCCATTGCCTTGTCCGTATAGGTTCTTGATCTACACGGCACGCCGGCGCGGTGGGACTGGTGGTTGTGTGGTAACTAACATTTGGTGTTGGTGGCTTATTAGGTACGTCGTCGCGATCGCGCTGCTCGTGTTCATCTACACCACGCTGCAGCTGGTGCGGCACGGCGTCCGGCTCACCGGCGGCCAGGACCTGCAGGGCAAGGTCGCCCTCTTCGTCGACTTCGCCGGAGATCAGGTCAGCGCAGCAACTCTTCCTGGTTCCTGCCACCTCGGCATTCATCTCTGTTCTGAGTTTTGCTTCAGTAATTCTTGTTGGTGTTCTTGTTTTGGCATTTGTCCTGGATATGTGCCTGGGATTTTGCATCGAACGTGGTCGCATTGTCTCGTAGGACATTAGAGCACAAACACAATTACTTGCACAATAGGGAAAGCGAAAAATACTTGGACACCGCAGTGAAGTTTTGGTTTCTAAATTCCGCACCAATAGCAGAGTACATTGATCATTGAGCTTCAGGGTGGTGGTTTGGTGTTAAGAGAAACAGTATATAATTTAACTGCTTTGGTGTGTGAGAAGCTTTGTGATGCAAAGCACGTTGTCAGGACAACTGTTATGGGTCACAAACTTACAATTGGGTGGAGAATTATTGCGCAAGCTGTTATGTGCTGGAATTTTAATGCTTTTCTTCGGCTAATTTAATTGTAGTTGAGAAATACTTTGAGTCCACAGGCAGTACACTTTCAGTAATACCATCTATTCATACCTCTGGAATAGAAGAAGTATTGTTTTCTCCCTAGTTGGTATCAGCACACACATTCTTAATGTATAGGTTTGCATCTGTCTCAATTTCTTTCCACGGTTGCCTCATTATTTCAATCCACGTGCTAATCATTCGTCTGAATACATCAGCCCTTTGAAGATACCAAATTCATATTATCGATATCAGCGTTTGATAGTGATCGGCATTGGTTGCATTATAGATCAGATAAATGATAGCGACATATATGCCACAAAACATGAACTTCGTATGCAAGTTTCTCCAAGTCAATGCAGAACAACATGAAATTTTACAATATTAACCTGACAGTAGGCATATGGGCTGGGGAAAAGAGAAACTCGGAGGATTTGACTTGAGGGCCAATTGATTGCTTATACACAAAAGGGCTTGATGATGGTCTGAACTTTCAGTGTTTATGGAGCTCAGAATTTAGGTTTCTTTGTTTGGTTCTCTCCTCTTTTGTCACTGAAGAATGTAAAGCACATAAACCATAAAAAACAATTTCTCACGTATTGCGTAATTCATGTGTAAAACTCTGAAATTGATCAAGCAGGACTCTGGTCTCTGGAATACTAACCGGCATTTCTTTAATTTGACTTGAAAAATATACATTTCTCTGCTCTTCCAGGTGGCTGCTTACCTTCTGATGTCTGCACTGTCTGCCGCGATTCCAATCACGAACCGCATGCGAGAAGGCGCGGACAACATATTCACCGACTCATCCGCAGCTTCAATCAGCATGGCATTCTTTGCGTTCGTCTGCCTCGCGCTATCCGCCCTCATCTCAGGTTTCAAGCTGGCCAAACAGACGTACATATGAGGAGTACATACACGACTACATGAGTCTGCTTCCTTTGTGTACAGCGTGAACTATCTGTCATCACATTGACCATTGTATAGCCCATTGTTTCTACACGATGGTGGTATATAATTAAGTTTGTCTCTTTTAATTGGGCTCCCAATCGGGACCGAGCTTGCGTGCTTAGAGAAATTGAATTATGCCTCTTTTGTGTGTTTAGGTGTTTACACTGTCATACCAAATTATGTACCTATGTCCTCACAGCAAATGGATGAAAGTTTGCATCTTGGAAAGTAAAGTGTGTTCAGAAATTTAAGTTCCTAAATGCTAGTGTGTAAGCATCTGGATGCAATTCGCAGTTGATTACAGTTACACTACGGAAAGTATCAGTAGCCCATCTTAGTGCTAACTGATAGGATATTCGAATCCGATCGTATTGAGTAGGTATTCAATTCATATTCATATTTGAGTATATTTAAATTTATATTCGTTTAAAAATATAAATATGAATATGATAAAATCACTATTTAATACGTATTCCATCCATTAATACCCTATAAAACAATGGATGTAAATTAAGTTTCCCTAGTTTGCGGTTACTGCGCTACTACCTACCTCTTGGTTATTTGCCGTACATTATTTCCTCTTTCTAGTATATGTTAGTACAACTCTACAGAATGGTACACTTTTCATATGAAAAAAAAAATTAAAATGTTTGTCTATATTTGGGATCAAAAATTTAAAAGGTGGATTGTATGCAACATGTAAAAGAGAAAGGATGCAACAGTACTTCAGTGACTGCACGAGAAAGCTTGGCAGTAATCGAACAATGCATGATTGTAATCGAACAGTGCATGATTAGATTACACCAGACTGTCAGATCATTATGTCATCAAATTAACTCCCCGTTAAAAAGTGACCTTACTGGCATCCTGATTTCTGGGCAAGCTCATAAGCTTGTGATGTATGAATGACACCGATTCTTGATTTCTAGACAAGCTCAGAAGCTTGTTTCTCAAAAGCAAATTTCTTGCGATGCATGCACGTCATTGATGCCTGATTTCTGGGGCAAGCTTAGAAGCTTGTTTCCCTACAGCTTCTGCCATGTTGGATTCTATGGGTATCATGATTAATGTAAGAAAGAGAAATGTAGCTGCTGTCATTGTGCAGTTTTAGGACTTTTGTTTCTCTGCAGCTGCTGTCATTGAGCTTGACTTGGTATGATGAAATGTTATCTAGTTTATGCACTACCCTTCTTATTATTGACATACTAGCATCTATGTAATCTAGTTATCTTGTTTATACATTACCCTTCTTATCATTGATATATTGGCATGTATACTAATTGGTAAGATAGAATGTTATATAGTTTATGCACTACCCTTGTGTGGCATTAGCTATGATATATGATGTATGACTTAATAAGATAGAATATTATCACTTTAGGTGATCAACTAGGAAAATATCTAGGGCATGTTCTTTTTAGTTTCTAAAAATTATTTTTGGGTTTTCTACAGTAACTAACTTTCAAATGGAGTATGTTTTCAAAGCGGGGTCCATAAATTAATTGCAGTACACGCTATAATGACTTCATTTATATTGATCAAAACCGCTTGCCAGTTTCTGTTATTTCATACTCTCTCTCACGAACAACCTAAAAATCATAAGTCGCAGTAAAAGCCATAAACCAAAATAGAAAAGAACATACCCCTATTCTGTATAAGCATCTATTCTCAATTATAAACGAGCCTAATAAACTAAACTCAAGCATCCAACCGAATTAAGCTAAGTCACTATTTTAGCTGTTAGCCTTACAAGATGAGTGGAGTTACTTACCCTTACGAGCTTTCCCAGCTAAGCCAGCTCGATCTGTCCTACTAGCCTTAACAAGTCATCCAGGGATCAGACGAGGCGACGGGATGGAATCGGTAACGTGACCCCTCTCTCTCTCTCTCTCTCTCTCTCCCCGCCACGTGTCTACCTTTTTGGGCCCCACATCCACTAAAATGGTCCAGCCCAAATGAATGCAGTGGGGGCATGGGGCCCACGTTCTATATCTTTCTCCGTACGGCTGTTGGTTTTCCTAAGCCCACAGTATTGCTGGCTGAGAAAAGAAAAAAAGCCCACGGTATTGCACACCGTACTGAGGACGGTTTATGGTCGCAGCGAGCGACTTTTTAGTATGTTTGGGCATTATTTGCCAATGATTTTACAAAAATAATTATATATATATATATACCGTATTGATAAAAATAGTGTTTTTGCTATTCGATGGTCAGACGATAACTCCCATGGGCAGACACGTAACCGCTGTCGTCTTGTGGCAAAGCGGCAGGTGATTAAGCCAGCTGATTAGCCAGCCTAATTACCTGTCGTAATTTATTTTTTATTGTTTATTTGAATTTTTAAATATATCAAATGAGATTAAAAAATTATGAAATTTTATGTATATTTCTTTGACACAATGTACTTAGCCATGTAATTTTTTTAGTAATTTTATCAATTGTGAAGGTTACTCAAAAATTCGTACGATTTTAATATTTGTAGGAGTTGTTACATATAGCAAAAGAGCTTCAAAAATTACACAATTTTGTAGGAAGTCTCTTGACATAGTCATAGTAATGCCCTCCTTCGACCAAGGCCGACCCTTCGACTATGGCGGCCGCCGACTACGACCGCTTCTTCGACCACGCCTCAGCCGACCACCGCTTGCACGTCGACCACGGCCTTCGACCACGGCTTCAACCATCCACAGACCTCCTATGATCAATGTCCTCCCTCAATCAAGCCTGGCCCTTCAACCACACTTCGAATATAGTCTGCACTTTAACCACGGCCCTTATTCGACCACGGCGGATCCTCCTTCTACCACGGCCGACACCTATAGAGCCTAATATTTCTCGCTTGATCGAATGCATTAAACTACGTATTTTTATTTGCGTAATATAATGTGCTATTCTACCTATTTACGTATGAGTTCTTATTTTTTATATATAGGTATTTGTTTCTTTATTCTTGTTTTTTTATATATAGGTATTTGTTTCTTTAAAGACTTCTCCTTTTCTCTGTAAATACATATAAATCCTTGTTTTTGATTTTTAGCAAATAGATCTCTATGTTATGATAACTTTTTTACTAAAATATTTATATGATAGATAGCACGGCATGGAACTTCCGCATCTAGTTTGTTTTGCAGGCCGAGATGACAGCGTGAGCGGATTAGAGCAACTCCAGCAGTAGCCCTCAAATCAGGGGCCCTACTTTTGATTTGAAGGCTCCTCCTATTTTGAGGCGATTTTTTTGCATCTACTCCAACAAAGACCTCAAATCTAAGCTCTCAAATCCATTCCACTACACACCGACACATGAGATCCACTCCTCAAATCCGGTCGAGGCGGCGGGATTTTAGCGGCGGCGACGCGGCGAGGCGGCAGCGATGGCGAGGCGTGGGCGAGGCGGCGGCAGGCGTGGCGGCGAATGGAGGCGACGGCGAGCGAGGCGGCGGGCGGCAGCGAAGAGAAGAGCGCGGCGAACGGAGGAGTCGGGCGAGCTAAGGCGAGCGGAAGAGACAGAGGCGGGGATTTTGGCGGCGCAGAGGACACGGCGGCGGAGGAAATCGGCGCGGCGAGGCGAGTGGAAGCGGCAGGCGGGGTATTTTAGCGCACGCGGGACACTGGACGGCGGCGAAGGAGTCGAAGCGCGGCGGCGGCGAGCGGAGGAGTCGGGTGAGACGAGGCGAGCGAAGCGGCGGATTTTGTGGCGCGGGAGGTTTCACCGAGCGGAAAACCAGAGGATGAGAGCCAGGAGAGGGCCTCTAGGAATGAGGGTTTGGAGACCTTATTTGAGAGGCCTCCTATTTTTGAGAGCCAAATAGGGCCCTGTTGAAGCTGAATTTTTTGCTCTGACTCTTAAATTTAAGTTTAAGAGACTAAGTAGGGCTCTGCTGGAGTTGCTCTTACACCGGCGAGGAGATAGAAAGGAACGATGGGGACGGGGGTAGCGGGGACCCACCACCCATCGCAGCGGAGGCAGACAACACCATGATACCGCGGGCCGCACACGTCATATCGATCGCAACGGATAAGCCCGAAAGGATCCAGGCAACGCGCTAGTATTATTGTACCATCGTCGTGCTCGTGCCTCGTCCCTATCCCAACGCACACGGTCGCAGAAACTGAGCGAGAAAAGGCGAATCAAGAAAGGCATGGAGGTGGTGAGTGGCGGCGGCCATGGCAATGGCGGGAGGCTGAACCCGTGGGCGGAGCCGTTCGTGCCGGGGGGCTGGTGCCGTGCCGCGGAGCACGCGGAGGTGGAGGACTTCTCCCCCGAGTGGTGGCGCCTCGTCGCCTCCTCCCCGGCCTTCCGCGACCGCTGGCTCCGTGACTACTGCGCCCTCGGCCTCCTCGACGCCGACCTCGACCTGGACGGCGGCGACGGGTTCCTTCCTGACGACCTCTTCTTCTGCCCACCTCCGCCGCACCGTCGTACGTGACCGCACTTCCTTACACTTTTAGCTGCGTTGTTTAATTACCTGCGTTTCTGACTACGTCATGTAAATGCTCGCGCGAAGCAGAGGAAGAAGAGGACCGGAAGGGAGAGGCGCCCGGCAAGAAGGGCGGGGGCGAGGTGGCGCCGTGGGGGATCGAGAAGTGGTGGCTTGCGCACTGCGCGCCGCCGGAGGGCCCGAGGTACGCGGAGAAGGCGACGAGGAGGGTCGCCGGCGGCGCCAGGGTCAGCCCCCGGCCCATCCAGCAGCCGCGCTGAGCGACCAACCCTCCCTCCCTCCTGCATGCATGCATGCATGCATCCATCCATCCATCCAACCATTCATCTTGACGGAAGAAGAAAACTAGGGGGGGGGGGGGGGAAATCAGTTTGTTTTGTCAGCTGTTTTGCTTAATCTTGTCGTGTCCTTTTAGCTAAGAGATCCACTGCGATGTGTATACATCCCTGTATAAATGCTGTAATAACATGCAGCGAGACTCTGCTGTTGCCGCTCTTTGAAATTCCTCTTGAAAGTGAAGAACGCTAGACTGTTTGGGGGTGAGATTAGATGCACAGATGATTTAATTTGTTACCGGCATCATTTCTTCAAAATTGAAGGACAGAATGCACTGGCTTGATTTTTTTTGGGAGGCTACGAGGCATATATCTGATTCTGATCTGAGACCTGATATTATCAGGATTTTTTTCTCCGATCAGGATATTGCTTATTTCTTGTTTGGACCTTACTAGAATCGAACAAAGTAGAGGTTTAAGTCCTGTGAAAAAATACAGGTCGTTCTAAGGAATTTTGGGCCCAATTTACTTGATGTTTCGAGAAGCCCATGTAGACAAGCCCATAATATTGGGCTTGAAGCTACCAGTGGGCCGTTCGAAGCGATGGCGGATATTAATGTTGTGGCACTGCCCGCGGCCCAGCTTGCGTTTCACTCTGGAAATTGAAGCTACTTTAGCTGCGCATAATTTAGTACTTTTTTTGTGACTTGCATAATTTAGTATTTAATCCCTCTATTTACTCAGTTGACTCATGTTAAACTTATACAAAAATCTCTTGATGGAAATGTGATGTGACTTATTTGTGTTGTTGAAGGTTAATGATAATAAGGTAGCACCAGCTAATATAGGCTCATGAATAAACAAAATATCTAGAACCATACTCCCTCAGTTTCACTATATTTATTCACAACTCATCATGCGCACAAACTAAGGAATCACTAAATCTAAAAATACTTAATAAGAAATGATCATATATACCCTATTAAATAACATATCACAACCAATTAATCTCTTCTAAAGTATTTGAGTAGGAGTAAAGAGAGAAAAAATTATAATAACTTTACTTTAGATTTCCCAATAGATAAATATAGCGAAACAGAGAAAATATTTCGTTACTTCCATTTTAATCTTTCACACCCTGCACGGTCAAATACGTTCTATTATAGTGTCTCCTTATATCATGTTGGGGACCATTCCACCACCATAGCTATATAAATCAATTGTATTTCTATCTCACTAATTTAGATATGTAGGTAAAGGGGAGAGAAGTAAGTAGATATTAGCTCAGTTATTCCATGATTGTTTTTAGATACGTGTAGTTAAACTTTTACAAATTTCATCAATATTATATTGAAATTCATCTAGATTGTTTACAAGAAAATTATATCATTGGCTCTGTTATTAATATTTCTTTCGTAACATTGTAATTCTTCTAATTATAAGATCATGTTATTATACTAGTGAACAAAGTTATATTCAAAATATTGTAAAAAAACAAAACCATTATCATTTATAAAAGAATGAGACAGGGAGAGTAATAAACATACCATCTAAAACATATTTAAATTTATAGATAGACTGTAATTTTTATATGTAACAAGTTGAATATCCGTATGTTGCTACAGATTAAAAATGAATCATATTATGTGTTATAAAACCTCCTAAAACAAATCAAAGTGATTTATGGTTGTATTACATTTTCACCTCCATTTCCAGATTTGTTGTTTCTCTCTTCACTTTTATCAATTGCATTTCCATGGGCATCATACACATTATATTTAATCTTCACAGTACATATCAACCTTCAGAGTAACCACCATCAATTTGCCACAAAATTTATTAGATACTGAATAAAGTTACCATTACATTTACTATACAAACTTCAATTCACACACACACTCAAATTGAGTACAAAGTAATATTACTAATCAATAGCAAGCTTCTTATACTGCCTCCACATTCCACAAAGCAATAATCTCATTAATTTGTAGACAATCTAACTGATAAAATATGATGAAAACAAGTATTGATCAATATCTAATTCACAAAAGAATACACATGGTGTCTCTATCTTTCGTATACACGAGAAAATTTAACAAAAAGGAAACATGGTTTGCATCTAATCAGCAAATTTGCATCCCTAGTAGTTTGCATCTTATCAGCAAATTTGAGAGCTCATGGCAACCTTGTAAATCCATTTTAACCTTTGTAAATCCCTTACGAAGTTTCAGTAGGAATATAGCCTAGAATTTTTTTATCAGACCTAAATTTGAGTTGTGTTAGTGTACTTGAAATAAGTAAAGTAACAAAATATTAGGCTCTGAAATGAATTTGGCCACAACATTGTTCTTTGTTAAAAAAAATTGGGACGCAACTAAAGTAAATCATGATTATAGTTTTTTTACGGTACCTTAAAATAAATATATGCCATTCAATATTTGTGATTCAATGATTCAAATTAATTAAAATTTAGTTATACTATGATCACACTACTAATGTAGAATTTCAAAGGTAAAATTGTAAACAAAACAACCTCACATCCTTGAGCTGCGTCACGATCGGCACGGCTTGGTCATGTGAAAAAATTGAATCGATTGATATAGGTTTCGTTTCGTTTTCTATAAGGCCTTAACGAACAAATTGCATCTTTTGTTACCATTGCACAAAGGAATAAAAGGAGCTTCTATTTATGATAGAATTAAAAGCTATCAATCGTAGCATAAAAGAAGCGATTCAACTAGTAGGCAGTTCAGGACGATGTTCATCCATAACGTCACGAGTGATTATTGGTGACATCTAAACGAACTCACTGATAAAATACTAGTACTTTTTTTAGTTTGGAGATAATTTGCCCACCGCAGAAAATCATTCGAAATAATCCACTAATTAAGCGTGTAATTCGTGAGAATCAACTCTCCTGTCAGCCAGAAAACTGAATTGCCACATTGATTAGACTAATTAGGCCTGGTTCTATTGGTCAATTTGTACTCTATTTTGTCATACTAGTTCGGTCGGCAAGTTTGGTTTGGTTTGGCTTAATATCATATTCCAACTCATGCCTAATGTTGTTTATGACATGCGTTGCCACTTGAGCTGATGGCCTCTCTTGCGCCGCATGTAAAGACACAACCGAGGACCACGAAGAGAAATCGCTGGCGGCAATTAGCCCGCAAATGTACGAACGGCTTGATTATTAATCGAATTAGCCTGTGGGCCTGTTTGGTAACGGCTGCGGCTTATAGTTTTTGGTTGAAATTTTTGAATTTTGGCTGTTTATGGTACAGATTATGGAGAGACAGATACTCACTTACGATTTTGACTGGTACAGATATTAAGTTTTTAACGTGTAAATCGTTTAACTTATAGGCCGCGTCTTGAAAAAATATTCTGTTTAAAAGTTAAATACTATAGTAAAAAATAAAAACTATCGATTTGTGAGATAAAGAACAGGCCCTGTGTCATCGTCTGCGTCTGAACGGTGCAAACGAAAGAAGATCGAATGCGCTCAACGTCAACCCTGATAAATTGAGAGGAGAGAGAGAGAGAGAGAGAGAGAGTTGTACTGTTGGATGTGATAAGTATTGGCAACTACCCAGGATAACGAAAAGAGCAGCATCACATCACATAAATGTGAGGCACATGTCACACGAAAAAAAAATCTCCAATAAAAAACCAACAAACTCATCCGATCACATTGCAAGTTGGGGATGGTTGTGACTTGATCATATTGCAGCAAATTCATCGGAGTCTTATTGACTTGTCTTCTCTCACTACGGCTCTTCCTTCGCTCTCGGCTAGTACCTCACTACAAGCTACGTATACATGTACGTACGTGTACCGTATACGTGTATCACTCACATGACTGTGTTCTTGTCGGGCGTGGCAGTGGTTGGCATGTAACGAATCAACAAATCGATCTCACTTCCTAGCTAACACCTGCTACTGCATGTATATACTACGTATTTGTATATGCAAGAAAAGCCCGTATTGATACAAGGCAAGCGTACACGTATACGCTACGGTCGTACACGTACACGTAAGCCACGTGTGGAGCAGGAGCTGGCTTAGCTTTAGCTAACAGTCTAACAGAGGAGCGACTCGACGAACAGGTCGTCCCGGGGCTCGTCCTTGGTGCGCGGGAACGCGCCGCCGGCCGCCGCGTAGCCGCCGTACCCACCGGGGTTGGAGAGCATCTCCAGGGTGTAGGGGCCCTGGCCGGCGCTGACGGCCGATGGCCGGATGGCCGCCGTGGCGTCGGAGGACGTCGTCGTCGGCAGCGGGCGGCTGCCGCCGCGGCCGACCGGGACGTCGTGGTTGTGCTTGCCCTCGTAGGTGGTGATCACCGCGCGCGGGTCGTGCGACGCCCGCTCCACGTGCTTCCGCACCGGGCAACCCACCGTCGTGCACTTGTAGTAGCTCCTGCAACATCACAATCGGAGTAAGAACACAAGATCGAACAGATTCACATGTCCACAGAAAGGAGTTTATCTTATTAATTCGACGAGTTCTTGATCGCTCGAACAATCGAAGTAGTTCTTACCTTGGGTTGGGATTGCCCTTGACGACCTTCTGGCCGTACTTCCTCCACCGGAAGCCATCGTCGAGTATGTCGATGTCGCTCAGCGTCTGCACCACCAGCCTCGGCTCGCGCACCGGCTTGCCGCCGGCGCCGGCGCCGCCGGAGCTGCCCTCATTGTCAGCATCCTCTTTCCTGGAACCAATCGCATACGCAACCATCCATCAGCACACCAAGATCACAAGGAAACAATTGAATCGCGCGCAATCACACTGTTCAATCGCTGGTCAGTCACTCACCAGCGCTTGGCTTCGGGCTCGTCGCCATCGCTCCGCTGCGACCCGTTGTCGGCGTCGTCGTCGCCGAACGTAACGGAGGAGTTCTCGGGCGTCGCTGCGGAGTACTCCGGGCCGGCGCCGGCCGCCGAGAGCTGGCCGTTAGGATGATCCTCTGCGGCGACCGCCCCGCATCCAGCGGAGGCGCCTCCGGAGGAGTTGCGGCGAGTGGAGAGCGGCTTGGGGTGGTTGTGCGCGCCCTTGTAGACAATCTGCGTGATGCGGCCGTCGGCGAGGGAGCGCTCGACCTTCTTCTTCATGGAGCAGCTGTGGTAGGTGCACTTGTAGTAGCTCCGCGGGTTCTCGCTCCCCTTCACCTGCTTCTGCCCGTACTTCCTCCAGTTGTACCCGTCCTCCAGCTTGTTGCCGCCGCCGCCATTGTTGCCGCCGCTCTTGTTGTTCACGGAGACGCTCTTGCTCACTTCCACTACCTGCTGCTCCTGCACAACACAAGCATGTACCACTCTTGTGGTGAGCTACTACTACTGTAACAGCTAGATTGAGCTAATTAAATGGATCGAACTGTGTGTGTATGTATGAACCAACCTTGAAGGAAGGGAAAGAAGTTGTTTGTTCGGCGGCGTTGGAGTTGATCGTGTGGAAGGAGAAGTCGGCAAAGCCGCCTCGGCTCTCCTCTTGCTGAGAGGTGATGAGATCGGCGGTCGCCTTCCAGTCGTACCTCTGCGCCGGGATCGCGCCGGTGGTCGGAGACGCCAAGATCTGAAGCACACACATGGAACAGGTCTAATCAGCAACCAAGCAAGCAAAACTACACAGAAGCAACAAATAGGAGGGTGAAACGCACATTAGAGGAGTTGAGGAGGACGGGGGAGTCGAGCAGCTCGGCGGGGCTGAGGCCGGCCGGGATGGCGAAGTATGATGACGGCGACACCGGCGGCGGCGAGATGGGCAGGCTGGGCGGCTGCGCGGACTTGAACTTGGGCACCCCGGCGCCCCTGGCCGACACACCAGCAACTCCGGCGAGCATGTCGCCGCTCCCACCGGAGAGCAGGTCGGTGAAGGACGTGATGAACGACGGCGGCGTGAACGTGAACCCCCCGTGGTCCAAACTCGTCGTGGAGGACGCCATGGCGATCGACGCAGCGAGAGGAGAGGAAAGAGAGGGAGAAGGGTGCGTGAAGGGAGGACAGGAGCGGTTGCTCGGCGGCGGCTTAAGTAGCGGCCGGTAGTGGCCGCAGTAACTGGCGCCAACGAGGGGGTAAAGCGCCGCTGGTTAGTCGAATATTAAATTGAGAAATTGAGATAGTAACTGACATGTGGGGTAGATCGCGGTGGGGCAGGGATGTCAGCGGGGTGGAGCTCGAAGGTGAACGTGGGGGTTTTGGGGTGCTTCCGCGAAGGGCGAGGGGGTTTGACGCGAGGCCTTGAGGGGTTTCCGGTCAAAGCTCGTGGCGGTTGACCGGTCAGCCGAGGCGGCTTGGGTCGGGGAAGCGAGGCGAGGCGACCCGGCCTGTGGGTTCCGCGAAGGAGAGGCCGTGTGGGCCCGACCGGGCGATAGTGTAGCGTGTTCCCACGGCTTTGTTCAAGCTAGCTTGCGCCGCTGTTTCCTTTTGCCGTGCTTTGCTACGAGAGATAATGGCTCTCTTCTTTTCAGTTTTTAAAAACTACTTATTAATTTTTTAATAGTAAAAAACTTTTAAATAAAATATTTTTAAAATAGATTTTACTTGTTAATTATAATATATATTGTATAAACTTTATTTATATCTATAAAAATCACACGTAAGTTTCTGTTATTCTATAATCTCACACACGAATAATCTAAAAGCCACAAGCCGCAGCCAAAAGTCATAAGCCACAGCAAAAAAGAACAACCCTATTATATAAAAAAATAGTTATATATAATTTTAATAAGTATAATTGAATTTGATATGATATATTATAATTTATCTATAGATTCTATCTTTAAAATATAGACTATTTAAAATTAATTACTATAATAAAAATAATAAGTTAACGAGAGAACACGAACTAGAGGTTTCTTCCATGGACGGGGTTGAGGCTGTGTGCGCGCCCACCCGTACGCCGGTGGAGGTGCCACGAAACCGTTCTTTCAGTTTTGTTTTTCCTATATGAACCAAATGTAGGAATTTTTTTAAAGATTTTGCAGGTATTTTATAGAAAACAATTTAATCTTCTGGGTTTCAAAGGTGGTCTTACTAATCTGTACTGTATTTTTTAAGCCACATCCAGTGCAAAACAGTGTAGCAAAGCGCGATCAACTTGGCTGATGAACAGTGCTGCAGGCTTATTTGGCACTATTCATAAGTTTCGTCTTTTTCTGAATTTTTGGCTTTTTGTTGAGCTTTTTTGCCGATTCTTTTTTTCCCGTATTTATTTGTATTATACGTAATGGGCTAACATATTTTTTATATTTTTAAATTTTTTTAAATTTAATTATGCTAAATAAGCCTCTATCATTCTGATCTTTTTTGTAAATACTGATATTTTCAGTATATAAGCCACGGGCTTTTCAGCCGAACCGATCACCCCCAAAATGATTTTGTTCCTATTGCTTTATTAATCGTTTGTACGTGGATAAGCTGTCATGTATAGTAGTATATCTAGAAGGTATTGAGCGGTCTCAAATAATTAGTTGGACTCTTGTAAAAAATAAACAATTATTTGGACGTCGCATCGTATCAGTGAGGAATATTTCCAAAGTATGGAAAAAATTTCTGCTTACTTGCCGTAATATCTTATTTTTAGGTCCCCTTCAAATGACGCAACACCGAAGTCCGAGTTTACAAAACACCGATATTAAGATTAATATGCATAAGATATTCCCTCTTTCTTTTATATGTGTATTATTACTGCTATTTTGTCTGATTGTGTTGTGTTTTTCTTATCTAGTTATTGGTTGTATGCAGTGGAGTGGATTTGTGCTGCTGCATATATCAATAGTATGTGGATGCTATAAGTGTGTTTGTCCGGTGACCGGTTGAGTTCGATCAAGCGATTTGGAGCCATCTCATTGTATTCAATTTTTTTTGGGTGGATCGCACCTGACTTATTGTCTTATTGTTGAGTTGATAGGCGGCTAACCTGCTAACCGTAAACTATTCTGTCGTGCGCTTGATTAGGGCAGGCTGGAACAAATGACGTCGAAGTCTGCAGGTTCTGATTAATTAAATGCGTTAATCAAATTGTGTCCAAATGAAGTGCATGTCAGGAGTACCAATCCTCATTCGGACTTTATTATCACTACTAGCTAGCTAGAGGCATTGTTAAATTCTTTCTTAGCATTAGGGCAAGATCGAGCTTCCAAGTGGTCTTTAGATTTTCTCTTGATATTAATCCGGGCATGTTCAACAACCGTGTGGTAGGGTAATTAAGTAGTAAGCACGACGACACTGACATCTAAGTGCTCTCTTCACTTCATATACACATATACTGAAAAGCCATGTAGCAACCTTAATTTCATAATTTGTCCATCGATAAAATATAAATCAAGCTGTGAGAGAGAAGGTTCAGTTTGCGCAAAATATTACATCACATAGCAAAGTGCTAGCCTAACCCTTTTAAAATATGGTTGATTCTTGTTCTACCTAAGGCCAGTGTACGTGTTGATGCATCGAAAAGAATCTCTTTCTGCTTTTTCTTCGAGAACGCAGCAGCCCATGTGACTATCATCCACACGACTACAAATACAACACCATCAATAATCCTAATTGTATCATACTGTTAATTTGCATGCGCCAATAGATTTACCAAGCTTTGGCCGAGGAGAGCTCTTGGGACCATTTGGACAGGCCAAAATCGGATTTCCCTTTTCATATCATGTGCCTTAATTTGTAGCAGCAGCTAGCAACGCTAGCGACCAGCATGTACATAGGATATAATACCCATGCTCACATGATTACTCAACTACATACGTGCACTGTTTCCTTTCCCTTTTCCTGCAGGAATGTGCGTATCAGGTGCACACTCCCAAAGTTAGACGCAAACGTGCAAATTAAACAGTACGTGTTGTAATTATGCCTCTTAATTAGGCATGGTAAGTGCTTAATGTAAGTTCTGGCTTTAGCTCTTTTTCATCTCTGTGTGGAGATTGATCACACTGACGTGTCTCATCTGCGCCACAGTAAAAAAAGCGATCAGTCGGTGACGTGTCTCATCCTCCGTTGGCAGCAAGCCTGCCTGGCTCGGAAAGATCTTTCAGCTTCGATGCACCATGAGCGGGCGACGTCGTCACACATGACATCACATCGATCCACGGCGGACGTTGTCTCTTCTTCGTCTCCCAGACAGTGGGGCCCGCCGCCCACGCGAAAGCAGCAGCCGCACGGAGGGCGTTTCCATCCGGCCGGGAGACGGCGACGCACGCGGCGGCACGCAACGAATCCGACGACCTACTCGCTAGCTTGCCTCCCATCCCAAGGCGCAAGTTGCGCCGCGCGCGGCACGCAATGCTGCTCTCCTCGTTCTACACTTTTCGAGCTGGGTTCGAGCTCTGGGGACCACCCCTAAAGAATTTAACTTTGGCTATTTTTTCCGCTGAAATTGTATTAAAGTGAGTTCGAAAACTTGTGACTATTTCTTTTTTCATAATCTCTTTTGTGAACAGTCAAAATTTAAAAGTCACAAGTCACAGTCTAAAAGAATCCACCATATAGCGGTTGTTAGCTTTTTCTCAAAAAAAAAAAGAAAAAATAAATAAAAAAACCATAATATCGTCACAGACAATGCGAAAGAATAAAAGGAAAAAAGCTAGAAAAACTAAAATAAGCCGAAAATAGAAACTGATGTGTTCCAAGTGGCTTCTGACTTAAATAAGTCGAAAGTACAAAAATTAGAAACTAAAGTTATTTGGAGTGGGGCCTTAAACAAGTTGAGCTTAAGGTTAATCCCGAGCTCAAGAGTTTCAACGAGTCGAGTTTAAATAGCTTGTTATGGTTTAATGTTATTCTAAACTATCCCCGATCTTATATCATTATGTGAGACAATTATAATTTATAGATCAGTATATGTATTGATTGATGATCATGTTTCGCAAATCATAGACATAAAAATACCAAATCAATAATGTGGATACATGTTAGAGAATACAATGTTGGATTGACTTATCATGAAACACTACGGGAATTGTTATATCTTAAGTGTCATCAGTTTGTCTCATATATAGTTTACGTAGGATTCTTAGACCTAAGATCGTTATAGTTTCATACATGCGTAATAGTTTACTTAGGGGTTGCCAAACACTACTCTGTAATTAGGTAGTCATAAAGGTAGCTTTTAGATTTACTATGAAACATATGGAGAAATGTGAGTGATCAAGATAGAATTTACCATTCCTATATAACAGGATTGATATCTTTAGGCCCCTCGATGTGGTTGGATTAAGAAAGTAAATCGCCTTGTTGAATGTGGTTGAGAAGTCAATCACAAACTGAGTAATCAACTACATGTTCGAGTAAAGGATCGAGCTATCATAGGATAGCACATTTCTTGCCTTAAGTTTGAGTTGATATCGTGAGGCAAAAGGATTAGTAAGTACTATATAGGTTCGTCTGATATGATTTTTATGTATATTTAGGAGTCATTATGTCCTACTAGGGACTACTACCGATTATATATATTAGAAAGGAGTTCTTGACCCATGGCCATATATACGTAAATATACAAGGTCCCACACTTAGCGGGTTAGAATAATAAGAGTTTGTATGATAGACTCTAAGTAGGATACGATCTCTACTTGTATTGGATTCGGTTGGAGGCTCTCCGAGTAAGATACGATATCTACTCATATTGAATAAAGATTCAGTCAGAGGCTTTCCGAGTTAGATATGACATCTAATCGTATTGGATAAGGATATGATTGGATACTATATATTAAGAGAAGCGTGAGGCTGAGAGGGCATCCCGAGATACACCCATCGAAACCCCAGCCATCACCTCTCAAAACCCCTGCCGTGTGCACTGGGCCTAGCACATCGATACACGACATTCCATCCCTAGATATGTGGACCTCGGTAGAGACGTTGTTGTGATTGCGGCACTGATTAGGACGTTCACGAGGGGACGGTTGGTCTGATGACAATCGACTACTTCCACTACACCAACACGTGCTACGTTGAACTGACCGCTTAAACTCTACTTTCGATGTATTGTGCATCTAGTGGAAACGATCCATGATCTTACTCACATGGCTTCCTAGTAGTATGGTCCATTGTGTATGTAATGCATGCATAAGTTTTTTATGGTTTGCGTATCATGCTGATTTATGGTCATAATCTACATATTATTGTATAACGACCTACATGTCAATTTGTGATGTTTAATATTTTTATATGTAATTTATTGTTAGCTATTAGAAATAATAGCTAAGTAGATGAATGCGGTGACCTTAGGCATTGATGGCTCGGTAGACAGGAAGTGTGGTGATAGAAATTGCCGTGCTAAGGATCATACTATCTAACAATTTAATATGATTTAACTGTGAATGCTTTTATGTTCTTGTTATATTACTGTTCATATTATTATTATCTTGGATTTTTTTAACATGATGAATAGTATCCATCTAGAAAAATTAAGTAAAACATGATGCCCCTCTAATTGTTGCACCTATTAAGATTTTGATTGTTGACTTATAGGTCTACTAAAGTAGGGTGCCATTAATTATCTTAATAAAATAGGATAAGTGTTGGATACTTCATGCGTAATATTAATTTAACTTGACTAGGCTATCAAAATAGTTTTGAGGTTTAGGGGCATAGTATTGAGACACGGACATATAGATGTCACTCAACAAATAAGAGTTATATGTAATGTAATTAGAAAATGGTTGCTTAAATACGTCGCTAGGTTTCTAGCAGTGATGCCAAAGCTCACTAGGACTTGATGAAATACGGATCTTGATTCATTATATGTTATTAGAGGAAACATGTTTTTTTAAATATATAGTGCAAGTATCTTTTGTTAAATTATTTAATGAAAGATTTTACATAAACATAGTGCTGATTTTTCATATACTTTTTATGCTGTAAACAATGCCATCATCTACTTCCTGTATACCGAGTTTTAATCTGTGATCTATTCTTGAGAAAGAAAAATTAAATGGAACAAACTTCATCAACAAGTATTGCAACTTGACAATTCAAGTAAGAAAAGAACTAATATGTTCTACAGGTTCCTTATCCAGATGAACCAGCTGAAAATGCTACTCATGTTGAAAAGAATGAGTATGAGAAACATAGTATGACATGCTTGAGGTTACCTATCTCATGCTTACCACCATAACTCTGATTTTCAGAAGCAATATGAGAACATAAACGCCTACAATATGATTGTGGGTCTTAAGGGTATATTTGAGAACCAAACAAAGGCTAAGAGGTACAACACCTCTAAGTTATTGTTTGCGTGTAAGTTAGCTGAAGGAAGTCGAGTCAGCCCTTATGTAATCAACATGATTGGTTACATTGAGAGTTTGGAAAAACTTATTTTTTTTCCATAGGAGTTGGTTATTGATGTGATTTTCCAGTTGTTCCTTCTAAGCTTTGAGATAGTTATTTTGAATTTTCATATGAATGACATGGAGATATGGACTTTGGTAGAGGCACTGATATAACTACGGCGTTGATCGGGACAAACACGAGAAGGAGATGGTTCACCAGAGGACAATCGACTACTTCCACTACATAGACGTGTGCGACACTGAACCGACCGCTTCAACTCTACTTCCGCTGCACTGCGTGTCTAGTAGTAATGATCTATGTTCTCTTACTGGTATGGCTTCCTAATTTATGTGGTAGAAAATTTTAATCTACGCTAATATAGCCTACTCATATCCCAATAAGGAGGTCCGGCAGGACACACCTCCGCGAACGGGGTGACCGACTGATCAACCAATAATTGATAGTGAGTATGTACCCGAGTAAATTGGTTGTCATACATTCCACTCCGATCTAAATAGATGATCGTGTTGTGCATACCTCTCTCTTGCGGAATCTATAGTTATCAGCTGCAGCGAATCCACCTTATCCACCTATGCAATTAGTGGCAGCTAGAGCTGGGATGGGCCAGAGGTATACACACATATACATACACACATACATATACATACACATACACATATACCCATATATATACATATACATATATATATATATACACAGTATATATATACATATACACATATATATACAATATATATACATATACATATATATACATATATATACATATACATATACATATATATATATACATATATATATACATATATATATATATATATATATGTATATGTATATGTATACACACACATATACATACACACACATATACACAACACATACACACACATATACATATACATGTATGTATACATACATACACATATACATACATATGTATATGTATATGTATGTGTGTGTATATATATCTATATGTATGTATGTATTGTCACGATCAAATTGCCGATGTTACGAATTGTGGAAAAAAGAGTCCGAGTCACTTAGAAGGATTTAAGAGGAGAATAAGAGTGATCTTTATTGCTATGAACTGGTTATTATAAGATACTCTTGAGCAAAGATTACAAAGGGATGCTATTAGCCCTAGATTGCTATTTCTTGCCTTTGTAATCTTCTATCTAGTCGAGAGATTCTCTAGAGTCTGTCTCTTGTGTTTGTTCTTCTCTGTGTTCTTTGTATTTTCTCTCATCAAATCTTAAATAGTATTGAAGGGGTGTCGATTACTTGCGTGAGCAGGCACCTTATCAATTTGGCAATAGAAACGATAATAACTGATCTTTGGTTATTGTTAGTGAGAAAGAATTATGAGACAACTATAAGGCGATTGTTGTTAGAGACGTAAGGCCAAGTCATCGTGCGGTTAAGAAAAAGCATGTGTTTTATTCACCTCACAGGAGGAGTGTATGGAGATGGACCTTCATACCAATTTGTAAAATCTCCGAGTCGCCCCTAGTCGGAGTGAATATACTGTGGATCTCTAATCAGAAATACTTAGACAATAATCTTTAAAAGTTTATGACCATAAGACCTTAATTAAATATTGAAATATATTTAATAAATTATTTAATTCTCTTCATATATATTCTCATATATGAACATCGAACACCTACATGCGCAGACCCTTTTAAGTCGTGGGTGAAATATATAGCTGTGAATATTTACGGCAACTGGCGCAAACTTAGGGCGTCTCTAACAGTTGGCTATTTAGTTAGCTAGATCTGATGTGGCAAGGAAAAAGTAGGAGAGAGAGTAGTCACTAGCGATAAGCAAATAGCTGATCTATTTAACGTAATCCAAGAACATGAGAGAGGAGCATATGGGTCCAACAGTATAAAATAGTCTTTGCTTTTGTCTCTCACCTCTACGTCAGCTGACTATATAGCTAGTACTAGCTATTACCATTGCGGACGCCTTATACTGTTGCAGCGGTAAAAATCGGGCGGCCGTTGTCCAAACAGCCCCACCAGGCCACCACTCGCCACGCCTCCGACCTTTCGCGGCTGTGGAGAAGATCCAGGTCCATGAATTAACCGAGATTTCCCTTTTCTCGAGGAGGCAATTAGCGAGATATTTTTTAGGCAGGTTTCGTGTCAAACTAGTGGCCTGTGCCATGAGCTTGCCTGCCCGGATAGATAAGCCTCCGCTACAGCGACGGCTAGTTGCTCCGGCATAGGCATGCTTCCCTACGCATTGCCATCCATCTTTTTCCTCTTCTTCATTTCAGATTGAGACAGATAGCATGTTCTTTTAGACCGTGTAGCTGTGATCATTTTGGCTTTAGTTTTTAGTTTTTGGTTTATTTTCACTATTTATAAATTTTATCTTTTGTTGAGCTTTTAGCTTTTTGTTGAGCTTTTTTGCCGATTCTTTTTTTCCCATATTTATTTGTATTATACGTAATGGGCTAACATATTTTTTATATTTTTAATTTTTTAAATTTAATTATGGTAACTAAGCAGCTACAGTGTTTTTCCAGCCAGCTACAGTGCTTTTCAACCATAAACCACAAAAAATAAGCCCAAATGATCACCACCATATGATTTTTGGTTACCGATTATATCTTTTGACTATTTGTAAAAAACATACAGAGAGATAGAAATTTATATGTAATTTTAACTAATATAAATAAAATCGTTGTAGTGTGTACTATAATTGATTGATATATTTTGATTTTAAAAAGACATTCTATTAGAAAATTAGTTATGGTAGGAAATCATTTTACCATAGAAAGTAGTATTTAGAAGAAAAAAAGAGGGCCATACATCCAAACTATTTTTTTCTTCGTCTGGCGCGCATTCCAACCCCGGACTTTAATTTCATACTAGCAGCATAGGCGCGGCGACACGCCGCGCCAGCCACCGTGTGCACCGAAGTAAAAGAGGCGATAATTTGTGAGGAGTTTTTTTTTAAAAAAATCGAGGGTACATGCGTATTTTCGAAAAAGTTAAAGGGTTTTTTCGTAAAAATTGAGGACCCGTATGTAATGAAATGAGGACCCGTACGCAATTTAGAAAACCGCGGGGCGCCATCCTGCAAATTGGAGGGGGTTTTTCAGAAAAATCCGTGGCAAAAAAAACCCGCCAGGACCTTTTCGCGAGAAAAAGGACCTGTTCGCGAAGAAAAAGGACCTGTACGTAAATTCCGGAAAACAGGAGGAAAATCCTCTCCTGGCGTACAGAAATCCCCGCCACTTGCGCCAGTGATGGCGGGGGCGTGGCAGCGGGGCGGGAATCCCCTGCTATAATAGGGGGGATTATATACAATAATAGAACGGAGCAACACTTTTGTAATTTGCTTGAGAGTGTAGGGCTTGTTCTTTTCTAGCTTTTGGTTTTTTTATAGTAACTAACTTTTAAACGAAATGTCTTTTTAAGATAGAGTTTACTAGTTAATTATAGTACATACTATACCGACTTTATTTATATTGACAAAAAATATACATGGGTTTCAATTACTCTGTAATCTCTCACACGAACAGTCCAAAAGTTATAAGCCTCATCTAAAAAAACAGGCCCAAGGCCTAGCCAGTGTGTTTTAGTTAGTTCTTGTAGTGGTACATATTGCACAAGTGCACTGTTCCAAAAAATAAGATTGTGCAAGTGTTTGTGATGAACAAGAACAGCAGCAGGTTCTCCAGTTGGTAACTTACTGGTTACATCACTGGCATTTCAGTCTCTGCTTGCTTCATCAATTCTTCTACTCATGCTCCTCAATTGAGACATCAGTTCAGTCAGTAGCTAGAATACATACAAATAATTGACGAGAAAAGACCAAACGTGGACTTTTTTATCTGTTGGTGTTTGCTGGAATTGAATTCAATACTTATTTTCAAACATAGTTGAAGTCCAAGCATTTGGCAACAAATCAAGCTCGCTCGCACGCACGCACGTACGATCACATCATGCTACTATTCTTTACTTGGCCGATGTCTCAGAGATTCACGACAGTCTTAGAATTGACACGAAAGTGAAATCTCACAAGGCAATCAAATGTATGGTTTATGTGAGATTCCTTTTTTTTTTGGGTCTTTGAATTCAAAGTTCCACATGGAAGCTTACCATTGATCAGTATTTGTTATTTGATCCCTCCAAATGGTACTACATGCATGCACTAGCAGAAGATAAGGGGGGCTAATTATGGAATCCAAAGAGAGTTGGGAGAAAAAACTTTCACATGGAAGGGACCAATTATTGAACTAATTAAACAGGGTGTGACAAATAATGGTGTTCATGTTTCGGTAAATTAAACAACTGACGGGAAGTTCATTAACACAAACAAATGATCTGTACTACATATAGGCTGTACCAATGGCATAATTGCTTCGCATTCAATTGTTTGGTCAGGAAAAAGTACCATGAGAAAGATAACTAAGCTATATAGAAAAGACAAACCTGCGTATTAGGCTGTGATTATTTTGAATTTAGCTTTTAGCTTTTGGTTTATTTTTTATTATTCATAAATTTTGTTTTTTCTGAACTTTTGGCTTTTTATTGAGCTTTTTTGCCAGTTCTTTTTTCCCGTATTTGTTTGTATTATACGTAATATGCTAACATATTTTTATATTTTTTAAATTTAATTATACTAAATAAGCCTCTGTCAGCTACAGTATTTTTTCAGCCAGCTACAGTGCTTTTCAGCTATAAACCACAAAAAAGCCTAAATGATGACGCAGATCGGGTCAGTACTAATGTTAATGAAGTATCGAAATCTTTATAGCCTTCATATATATAATAATCTTTGTATATATAATAAGTACTTAAAGATGTACCAATTCTATCTGCATAAAGTATCTTCGCAAAGTCGCCTTCTGGGAGGTGCTTGGGTTTAAGCAAACGTGCAAGACTTGACTACATGAAGGATGAATCAAGCGACTCAGTTAACTAAATTTATTAGATTGATTCTACCTGCACATCAACGAGCACATGCATGATAGGTTAGGTCATGTGCGGTAATATGACGTTAGCTATCTATAAGTTTTACTATATAAAATACGAGATGATAAGAGAGATGTCATAGAGAATTGAGCCGTCTCTCATACAACAGTCAATTATAACATAAGAAATAAGGCATATTATATTCTGAAGAAGCTATATATAGAAATATGTAAAAAGATAAGATATTATAGGTAATAATTGTCTATACTACAGTAGGTAGCAATTCTCTAAGAACCCCTCTAGAAAGTGTTGATCTGAATTGAAGCAACAGTAGCCAACTAAACAGATGGCTCCATTGGACGTCATTGCACACGTTTGATTCTGAATTTCTATGGGCACTATCTGGTCAAGCTAACAAAGGGTCGTTAACTAACTAATGGGGAAATTATTAAAAGGAGATTATGTGTAAAAGATAAACGGATAATCATTATCATTACTATTATAAAAGAATGAGTTGGTGGTCCACTACTACAGAAAAGGTCATCACAGACGGTTTTGTGAACCGTCTGAATTTATAGGTCAGTAATAATACGATGTCGTTTGTGGTGCAAATATCACATACAATTTTTAACTAAAAATCGTCTGTGATAGTTATAATCATAGACGGTTTTTAGTTTAGAACCGTATGTGATATGTAAATATCACAGACGGTTCTTAACTAAAAACCGTCTGTGATTATCAACTAGGACAGACGATTTTTAGTTAAAAACCGTCTTTGCTATTCTCTTCTACCCCTAAATCTATTTCTGTTTATTGGCTAGTCTCAGGACATGCTAGCCATGCCCTCTGAAACAAGCAGATCAATATGTACATGTATACATCCAATTCACATCTCAATTCATTTCACAAACATAAAACATCCATTTTTATTAAGATTAGAGCCTACCATTACAATATCCTAAAACAACGAGCAGGTCACACAACAAGAACAGAGAAAAAACAAAGATCCTCTATGCCTTCTCGCCCCTGATGCAACGCATGAGCTGGATGTCTTTGACGCTCACCATCGTCGGCGTTGATTGAGCGTCTGCACGGTTGGCACGTGCTAGTTGCTTCTGCGGTCTCTTGCCTCCCGTAGACTTGTGCGTCGTCTGCAAGGAGGAGGAGAGCAAGGAGGAGGAGAGCAGCAAGGAGGAGGACAACAAGGAAGAGGAGACCAGCAAGAAGGCTGGGTTTTGGTTATATTTATAGGGGAGGGAGAGGGAGGGAGAGGCGGGAGTTCGATTTTTTTGGCGCGGGGACGGAGAGGCGGAGTTACGATCCATGGGGTAAGAATTGGTGGATTTCTATTGGCTAGGATTGGATTGAGGAGGATTGACGGGCTCAGCGGTCAGATTATCACAGATGGTTCTATATATAGAACCGTCTGTGATGAATGAATATAACAGACTATTCTATATATAGAACCGTCTGTGAATTAGAGCACAAAATTTTATATATCGATGCAATATAAACAACTAGTCTAAAAAGATAAAATAACAAAGTTTTATATAGCTTATATATACTCATGTGAAAGGTTTCGATGAGATCTACAACTTTTCAGTTGAAGCAAAATCCAAATTCCGAAAGGAAGACCAAGAAAAAGGGCAAAAACAGAAACCAAAAACTCGCGACACAGGTTTAGGTCCAAAGATGGCCGATTTGGGGGTCTTGGAGGGCGACTAGCGCTAGCGGGTCATTTTTTTGATCGGGCTCGTCGTTAGCTTTCCAACGAGTACAAAAACGTCGAAAACGGACACCGTATGCAAAAGTTATGACTGTTTTACTGAAGGTGTCTTAAAACTGAATCATACTCGGACTTAAGCAGGAAAATATGAAATTTTGAGATATTGCAAGGCGGGAAACGCATCACTGTGATAATCTGGAATATCACAGACGGTTTTTATTATTAAACCGTCTGTGATATTTTAGTATCACAGACGGTTCAGCGGTAAGAACCGTCTGTGATACTCCTTTTTCCCGCCACAAATATCACAGACGGCCTCCAAATTAAAACCGTCTGTAATAGTGTATATCACAGACGGTTTCATAAAACCGTCTGTGATTTGGCGTCTAGTATTAGGCTTTCTGTAGTAGTGGTCATACGTCCCTTCTTCTCTAATTGTCTTATTTTCAACTTCTCACCACTCTCCACTTTTCAATTGATTAGAGTACCCTTCTTCCATAGCATAATTATCTGTATATTTAATAAATTTCATTGCAATGTAAGAGCAGATGACTAGTATACACTATATATGTTGCCAACCGGTATGGCACCCATGTTTTTCAGGTAATAGCCGTAGTTATAGTCCCACTAATTACACGCTAGGTGGGTTTATTTGTGGGTTTCTGGGATTCCCTTCACCTTCTCAGTTGAGGATTAGGGATAACTATGATATAACCAATAAAAAGTATCATCTAGGTCTCACCTGTTTCATGACCTATATATGGCTTGTTAACCTTTGCTCTCACAATGAGTTTGACAATATTTAACCCTATCACTACCAGATCTCTGAGATCTTTCGTGACGGTCAAAAACCGACAGAAAAATAGGAAAAACCGTCAGGAAAACTTGAGACCATCAGGAAACATTTGTAGCGTGTTTGGTTGCTTGTATAAGGCCGAGCTAGACTCACGTGATGCAATTTTCAGTTGTTTGGTTGTCTGGACAAAAGCCTAAGCCAGTCCCGCAGGATGTAAAAGAGCTCCCTCGGCCTGGCTCCCGAGGAACGAGTTTCATTTTCGTTTCTCACGAGCCTGGCTGAGCCCATGCGAGTCAGCCTAGATGATACAAGTAACCAAACACGCCCTTGATTTCTGGCAGTGTACGTGCATGATTGAATTTTTTTTTTATGAATCAACTACTCAACGGCATCTCCTTTTTCTGAAAGATATATATAACTGTCATATGCCACAGGATAATCAGTTAAATGACACTAACAAATACTAACAGTACAACCTACAAAGAAAGCGAAACGTCAGCTTATATTACCTCAGGAGAAAGTCAGAAAAGTAAATGGCATCCTCTGAGTCCAGCCATTTTCTTAGTGCTTTGTGAGTCTGCGTTGTCGTTCTAGAAGACCAGCTTAGCAACTCTTGCTTCCCAAGTTTCCTTCCAGATTTCTTGTTCTCTAGGTCACCCTCAATAGTTTATCAGTACATCGGCTGATAGATGAGTGCCATTGATGCACAATCAGGAATTTTTAATGTTATCTTCCTGACTCTCAAAAATTAATGCAGTTGATCGATCAGGCAAGCAAAGTTACGGAGATGACAGTGATCCTTTGAAAGAATTCCGCTCACTTCTACTAGTTTATTTTGTATTATAATTACTAGTAATATTTTAGCATAATTAAATTTAAAAAAAGTTAAACCATCATGGATAATGGAAACGAATACAAAAAAGAAAAGAAAAGATGAAAAAGCCCAAAAGAGCAAAAAAATCAGAAAAAAATAAAATTAAGGAATAGTGAACTAGAAACAAAAAGTTAGAAGTTGAAATCGAAATGAACGATGAGTTAAGTGTATTGATAAATTAGGCTATCTATAGGCTACAGGCTACGTCACATTTACCCTTGACGATAAGCAACTTCATGGTCATTTGTATATGCTGGGTGATAAGAGGAAACAGTATGTGTTGTGTGATCTGCTGAATCTGGAACTCTTCAAACAATGTTAGTGACTTAATGGATCAGACATGAACGCGGCAAAACAAGTGAATTCGACAGATTATCCATTAGACCATCACAGTGTGCTTTATTGATTTTTTTAGCCAAAATAATCCTGGAACTTAAAGAGTCAAAGTTATCTCCCTGAATGTTGCATAACCTCCGACAGCCACTCTAATTTAATACAATTAGCTAACTAAAAACAAAAATAAAAAAATGATTATTCAATATGTGAAGGTCTATATATTAACTACCGCTCATGTAGGAAACTATTCACTCTCTTCAGGTTAGTTCTCAGGTCAATTGGCAAACATGTAGCTTCTCTCTAAAAATTAGACATGTCTGAGAATTTCTTTTGTGGGGAAAAGAGAGAGCTTTGTTGATAATATCTGAATGGAGCTACAATCTTGGAGCACGTATAGCTCTATACAACTTGAAACTTGGTGTGTATTTGCTTATTTTGGCGTGAAAAATCATGTGACTTGTAACTTATGGCGTGCCATTTAGCAGACCAAATCTATCTTATTTTTCCTGAACCATGCATCTCTCTTTGTTTGAATGAGATTCAAACATTTGAATTTGAGGATTTATTGGTTATTGATGATAGGAAGTTATCATTGGGTAATTAGTTGGTTAAATGTGTTAATTACTAGTGGGTAAATGACTGATTAATCATGTAAGTTCATAGTCTGCATCTATATATATATGCTTGGAGACGTCCAGAGCAGAGAGCCCTGAATCACTGCCTCCTCTATTTTTTCTTTCCTCCTGCAAACCCGTGCAGTTGTGTTGCGCCGTCTGAATCTCGTCGACTCTTCTTCATGGCTTACACCGTGAAGAAGGGGAACGGTATCTCTGAGCTATTGCTGCCGTGAAGACCTGCACGGGGGCAGCAATAAGGTTTTTGGCCAATGCACATCTACACGTCGGCTCGCTTCGCTGCTTCATCTACATTCTGTATTGCATCGATTCTGTGTTGATTTCTGTTTTTCCATCAGAACCACTTTAAATCGTTTGTGTGACCGATTGACTTTATTTAAATTCTGTTTTTGCATATATTTAGAAGTACAAAATGTTATCCTCTTTACTGATTTATATAACACTAGTTATTTACGATATTTTCTCTTAATAAAATTTAGAATTAAAATATTACCATTTTCAACAATTTTCTCTTTAGTCGTTGGTAGATGACATGGAGGGAGTTAGAGACAACTATGTGTATCTACCTACTAGGTTGGAGATGCCCGTATGTATCGTTCTGATCTTGCACTACTCCATAAAACTGTTGGAACTGTCAATTTATCTTTCACAAGATATCCGACATAACAAGCATGCTTGCTCAGATTTGGATAGTGTTGAGGAACCGTAGCTGGCGACCAGTTCAATCGATTTCTCTACTTAATAGAAATGAATCAATCACAGAAGACGGAATAATAGATTGAACACACAGAGAGAAGTAGAGAGAACTCCTGGTCTTTGTTTATCAATTTCTGATTACATGTGTATAAAATATGCCGGTACAACTCCCTATTTATAGTCTCTGGTGAGGTGCTCACCATGGGCTAGGGCTGGTGGCTCAGGCCCAAGTTTCCTAACAGATAGTTCCATTAGGTGAACAAAAAGGTTTCTTCTTCCAAAACACAAGACACTCCATTAACCCCTTCATTTCAGGCAAACGTATGTGGTTCCTTTGGAGATGCATGAGCAACTGCATACATACTTGACACAATCGTTTCAATGGAAAAGATAAGCACTTACAATAGGCTGCACTAGATGATAAACTGAAGTTCCTCAATGGTCTCAGACTCTCAGTGCGTAATCATGTAAAGTAGTAGGGGATGGGGAGTACTGCGACTCATAGCAACCGGCTGGCCGCAGAGGTTTTGGAACCAAATCTAATAACTCTCGAACATCATATGTCCCAAAATGTAGGACCCCCGTTAATTTGTACAGCTTTTTAAAACCACGAATACAATAGCACTACCCGACGATAGGCCCCGCTCATTTCAGTTTGAGCTTCTGACTTCTGGTTTATTTTTCACTATTCAACAAGTTCGTCTTTTTCTGGTTTTTTTGACTTTTTAAAGCTTTTTTATCGGTTTTTTTCCTCGCATTCGTTTGTACTGTCGTGACAGGCTAACCTGTTTTTTCTATTTTTAAATTTTTTAAATTTAATTACGCCAAATAAGCCACCGTCAGCTACAGTGTTTTTTCAGCTAGCTACAGTGTTTTTCGTCATAAGCCACTCAAAATAAGCCCTTTTGAGTAAACTAGTTCAACTCCTTATCCAATTTTCTGTGGCCGATCTGCAAAGAAACATCAAAATATTTTACACTTACAAAACACTAGCTGTTTGAAACATGTGCACGTTAGTCGCGCCATCGCTGCCTTCACCGAGCATCCACTACTACAAAAAAGGTTATCACATACAGTTCAGAACTATCATCATAGACGGTTTTCTGAACTGTCTGAATTTATGGATCAGTGATAATCGAAGGTTATCACAGACGGTTTGTGAGCAGTTTGTGATAAATACAATACAAGCGGTTTGTAACTAGAACCATCTGTGATACTCTAACATCACAGATGGCTCGAAGTAAAAACCGTCTGTAATACTCTAACATCACAGATGGTTCTACCTACCAACCGTCTGTGATGGGCGAGTATCACAGACGATTGTAATATAGAACCGTCTGTAATGGTTCTTCATAGACAGTTTATACCACAAAATCGTCTGCGATAGTTCATGCTATACCTAAAATTTTCTATTTTTTGGTTAACCTTAAGAAATGTTAGCTATGCCCTTTACAAACAAGCAAATACAGCAATATATTCCATTAGAATTCACCATTACAACATCACAAGATAATAAGCAGGTTACCTATCTAACACAACAAGAATATAGCAAGAACACATCTCCTAATCCTACGAATCCAACTCTTAAACATGGCAAGAACATATCTCCTAATTGTATGAACCCAACTCTTAAATATGGAAAGAACACATCTCCTAATCCTACGAACCCAACTCTTAAACATGACAATAATACATCTCCTAATCCTACGAACCCATAGCAAAAACATAGAAGAAGGAGAGATCCTAGCAGTGCGCGAGCTGGATGTCCTTGGTAGCTAGCTGCTTCCGTGGTGCCTTACAGTGAAGGAGAGGCGGTGGTAGGGTCACCTTTGTGTCACGACAGTGACACTGCACAATACACTCATACGACACTTACGACAAGAGTGTGTTATGCAGTGGACCGCGGTGTCACAACGGAGACACCAGCTCACGACGGTAGTCGGCGCCGTCGAAGAACAAGTTAGGAGTGGATGAACTAGCTAGCTAGGAGTAGCCTAGCTAGCTAGAACTCACGCATCTTAGAGTGAAAGGGAGAGGAGGAGTAATTAATAAGGGGCGAGAGGTGGGAGGAACTGGTGCTGCCATTCAATGCGGAGAGAATGGACACCTCTCCGCATGAGATTAGAATTCTAGGGGAGATGCTACAGATCAGTGTCATGGCATTATCAGAGAAGATTTGTTATACGAACCATCTGTGATAATGCACATATCACAGACGGTTCTTATAAATAAATGTCTGTGAATTATTACAGACAATTATTTATACGAATCATCTATGATGTTTTGCATTATCATAGACGGTTTATACTAACAACCGTCTGTGATATTTTCACAGATTGTTATTAATAAGAACCATCTGTGATCTCTTGTTTTATCACAGACGGTTCGTATAAATAACAGTCTATGGAAATATCACAAACGGTTGTTAATATAAACCGTCTGCAATAGTTGCAGCACAAACAGTTCATAGGAACCGTCTGTGATGTAGCTGTCTAGTATAACCTCTTTTGTAGTAGTGATTGCCTTCACCTTCGTCCGGCAACTAGCCTCTCGCCTCCTCCGCCCTGCCAGCCTAGCTCCCAATGTAGCCTACCACTGATGCCATAGCTGCACACCACACTTTCGCCGCTGCCTCCCATGGCTGGCATTGAATTCGCCACCTTGCCAAACACCTCCTCCTGTAACGTTGTTGAGTTGAAACACTCAACTCCTCTCTCTAGTTGATTCACTCAACCCCTAATTCTTTCTACACAACTCTCTTGGAGAAAACTCACATGTTGTTCTCTCTGTGGAATGCATGCACACGAGGAAGACGAACATACACGAGACTTGGTGATGCCCCAACCCGTGTCTATTTTCTCGTCTATTTGCTATTTAAATAGTCTCAATGCTTAAGGGCATGTACAATATGGTGATATATGATGTCTATAAAAGGTGCTATATAGGAATTTTGCTGAGATGGATGAAAGAGAAAGAAGAGACAAGGAGGTCGACTGTAATTCTAGACGGTCGAAACGTGAGAAAATAGCCTGCTATAGATAGTTTATGTACCATTATATTAATGTTGTTTATATTTTACAGACAGCTTATTATAAATAATTTATAAACAACCTATAATAGAAGTTATTTTTAATGTTATCTATAGAGGATATAAAATAATACTATAGATAACGGCTGTCTGTATTAGTAGACATGGCCTAACAACCAAAGCAAGAGCTTCGCTTCTTGCGGCACAACACACCAACGAACGCATGTCCTCTTGCTCCTACATGCAGCGTGCTAGCTACTACATGCCGATTCTCAAGGCACAACTCATATAGAATCAGTATAGTCCAACTTAACTACTAAGGACATCTCTAACAGTACAATGTCGTTGGTTAGCAGTGCTATCTAAGATTTATGGCTGAGTGGATGAGAGAGAGAGGAGAGAGATGGGGAGGTCGTCCTCTCCGGACGCGACCGTCGTTACACAAGAAATAAGACGCAAGGGATGATGCATTTTGTTGTTGGAGAGCAATCGTCGTTTCGTCACTTCTTGGAGCATGCCCAGATCCAGTGCAGAGCAATGCAATGGAAAGGATTCGAGTGCGGCTTCATGCCGCTGGCCGACCGGATCCGGGACGGGGACCTAGGCGTCACACGTTTCCGCGCATCAACCTCGGCGGGCTCGTGCCGCCAGCGCCAGCGCAGGAGGTGGGGGGGGTGAGCCTAACGGTGGAGGAGGCGCGGAAGGTGCTGCTGGTCATGCAGATGGAGGTGGCGAGTGTTGGAATAAACCACGCCACAGAGGTAAGTCCCGTGGCGTGCGCGTTGAGTGCGCGTGTGTGGCGTGCGCCATCGTTCGTCGAGGCGTGCGTCTGTGCGGCCAGCTGCAGGCGTTAGATGCCCAGGAGGTGCACGGGATGAAGTCAGCGTCATTCAGTTATTTCCATAGCGTGCGGATTGCATGTTCAGGTTTAGTTGTGAGTGGATCACGTGAAAACCGGATCTATCCGTTAGTCTCTTTTGTTATATAATTCACTTTGTATTGCTCAGGTGAGTACGTCGTGAATAAAAAGAAAAGCGGCCGTTTCGTCGCTCGGCAAAAATCCTTGTGTATTTGTGTTTGATCTTAGGCTAGTTCCAACATTTGGTATCAGAGCGGGTGAAGTTCGACAGCAAGCTGATGGCTGGTGATGAGCATACGCCGCCATCATCTCCGAAGGATCGCATCGGCGACCCGAAGTCCGGCGGTAGCAACACACGACGTGAGGTCATGGTGGAACGCGTCGTCAAGGAGTCCGGCGGGTCGGTGGAGTTTCCGGTGTTGACGCAAGCCAATTACCACGAGTGGGCGTTGGTGATGCAGGTGAACTTGGAGGCGCTCGGGCTTTGGTGTGCCGTGGAGACGAGCGACGTTGAGCGTCGCAAGGATCGGCTGGCGTTGGCCGCCATCCTGCGCGCGGTGCCAACGGAGATGCCCTCGGGTCTCGCCGTGAAGAAAAGCGCCAAGGAGGCATGGACGGCTGTGAAGGCGATGCGGATGGGCGACAAGCGCGTGCAGGAGGCGAACGCGCAGAGGCTCCTCAAGCAATTCGAGAATGTGGCATTCAACGTTGGTGAGTCCATCGACGAATTCGCCATGCGTCTTGGCTCCCTCGTTTCGGAACTGCGCGAGCTGGGGGAGAAAATTGAGGAGGTGCGCGTCGTCAAGAAGCTGCTTCGCGTGGTGCCGGCGAAGTACAATCAAGTCTCCTTGTCCATCGAGATGCTCATGGACTTGAGTACGATGTCGCTCGAGGAGCTAGTTGGACGACTCCGAGTGGCTGAAGAACGATGCGGCACCGAGGCGATTGCGGACGGCGTCGGGCAGTTGCTGCTCATCGAGGAGCAGTGGGAGGCGCGCCGGCGTCAGTACAATGGCAAGCAGCGAGCGCGCATGGACAACGTCAAGAACAGCGGCCGTGCTAAGGGCGGTGGCCGGAGCGACGACGACGACACGAGCAGCATGAGCTCGGGTGCAAGTAGGCGTTCGCGCCGCGCCAGGTGAGGAAGGTGCTACAACTGCGGTGTACGTGGCCACCTCTCCAGGTATTGCCATGAGCCGAGGAAGGAGAAAGCACTGCTCGTCGATGCCGACGACGAGCCAACCCTCCTATAGGTCGAACACGTGTGGGTGTCGTGGTTTAGGGGGTGATTGTTGGAATAAACCACGCCACAGAGGTAAGTCCCATGGCGTGCATGTTGAGTGCGCGTGTGTGGCGTGCGCCATCGTTCGTCGAGGCGTGCGTCTGTGTGGCCAGCTGCAGGCGTTAGTTGCTCAGGAGGCGTACGGGATGAAGTCAGCGTCATTCAGTTATTTCCATAGCGTGTGGATTGCATGTTCAGATTTAGTTGTGAGTGGATCACGTGAAAACCGGATCCATCCGTTAGTCTCTTTTGTTATATAATTCACTTTGTATTGCTCAGATGAGTACGTCGTGAATAAAAAGAAAAGCGGGCGTTTCGTCGCTCGGCAAAAATCCTTGTATATTTGTGTTTGATCTTAGGCCAGTTCCAACAGCGAGCGCCCGGCGCGGGCGCCAGGCCGTACGACGAATTCCTCCGGCTCTGCTGCGACGCCGCCGGGCTGGACACCGGCCCCTCCATCGCGCACGCGCTCGACGAGTCTGGATCCATCATCGTACTCGGCAAGACCGTCTTCGTCAGGCCTGAGATGGTACGATTCTCCCATCCCCTTGTCTGCACCCCTCAGCTTCAAATAATCAAATCCATCAGTTTAATGTTGCTTGATCCATCTCTTTCCCTACTTTGTGATCAAGGATTTAAAGAGCAGATTAGAATCTTGCGATCTGCATTTGCATGTGGTGGTATAAAAGAAGAATCAATTGCACTGATTTGCCTTAGTTCAGTGCACAATAAAAATGGAATACTTGATTCAAGCAGTGCAACATCAGACCAAAGGTTTGGCATCTTAAGCACCTACGTCTGCCCATTGCATTTTGTCAAATTGAATTTAGAATTTCAAGACGTAAACTGAATGTTTTGGCAGATGGGAAACGAATTCTTGTGCATTGGAATCTTGATATGATATGGGCCTCATATCAAAAACTATACATGTTATTGTGGACAATCCGCATTCTTTTCACACCAGCTTTCTTGGTTCCATATTTATCTTAGTCTTGATTTTTATCGTATGGTAATTTGTTGAATCTTGTTGGTTGTGTTGATCCATCACGAACTGGCGTGTGGAAAGTGGAAACTAGTCTCTTTATAGCTAATGCCTGATGGAAAACAGTAGCATCTGAAATCCAAAAATCCCGGGCAACATTGTTGTAGTGGTTATATCATTTGAATGTGATGTTACTCATGAGCAGCATTGTTTTTCTGCCTGTTGAAACTCGCTAGTGAGCGGTGAATGATTACTTCATTTAGTATACTGTCATATCTTGCTATCACGAGATTTTGTTTAATACTCTTCAGTCATCCTTCAGAGCTTCATGCTTGTCACATTCATTTGAAATAGGGTGCTGCATGCTTGGGGGCACATTCATTTGAGGAGAAGCTGGAGATGATGGGGTCAAAGAAAGCATGGATGATGATGATGCACCTAACTACTCTTAGTTCGTTCGAGAATGTTAGGCACTTAGGATATTCATATCTTAAGGCATTTTTTTATAGCAGATTTTGGTGCACGGTTACTATTTCAAAATTGAGTATACTATAATTTTTATGTGTGTGATGAACTCTCGGGGCTTGGGGGCTGAAAGCCCGTGGATGTTGAGTAATTTTGGCTTCTTTTCAGGAAATAAACATTGTTAGCCAACCTGAAACAGATTTTGGTTTGATTCATGAAAAATGGCGGGAGCTGATCATCATCATTATCATCATGATTCATGAGAAATTTGTTTGCTTCTAGAATAATAAGCAGCCTTGATCGGTCATTGTTGAGGCCAACGGAATAACACAAATAGCCATAGAGATGCAGTCTAGTGTTGATCATCATATTTTAAATATATATGCAAGAATTAAAAACTTATGTGCTACCTTAGAGACAACTCAATAGATATGTTATTGAAAATATTGTCTCTACTATTGTCTTTAAATGACGTAAAAATCTTAGAGACGACCTTAGAGATAAATTATTAGAGATACCCTAATGACTCACGCGACCACATGCAAACTAGTAAATGTAGCGTGCACAAGTGCACTTGTACATGACATGCAAGGTTAATTTCAACATTCTCCTCCTTAATTTCAACTCTCAAGATGAATCATCCATAAGCTCTTGCATTACTACAAAAAAGGCTATACTGGACGTATCATCACAGACGGTTTTTCAAACCATCTGTGTTATAATTATCACAGACAGTTTTACAAGCATTCTTCGTATACCGTCTGTGATACCCTACTATCATAGACGGTTCTTGTTAATAATCATTTGTGATATTTCATAGACGGTTATTAATACGAACCGTCTGTGATAATTGAGTCATCACATACGGTTTTTAATTAGAATTGTATGTGATAATTCATAGACGGTCATTAATATAAACCGTCTGTGGTAGTTGTGTATCATAGACGGCTTGTGGTTGGAACCGTTTGTGATATGCTTCATCTCCCCGATGTGCGCCTTCGATCGTTTTGGCTTTCTTCGATCGTTTCGGCTCCTAGATGCGTCTCTTTGTCTCATGAACTGGATGTATTTCTTGTTGTATAAAAATAATCATCTGACGCTGGAGATTAATCCTGTATGAGCATCTCATCGACCAGCTATCTTCCTTGTCTTACTTGTCTCTCAAGCACAAATAAATGGCTCCCTATTCTTCCTTGTCGCTGGCATTGATGGCCAACATGGCTATCCTGGACGAGCACCGTGCCGGCTGTATGCTAGCAGATGCTGCGGAAGGACACTGTGCCAGCAGTGTCCTCCCTCTTATGTCTGATGATTTGCCAAAATAGTTGAAGGCCACCTTCCATCGTCTTGATATCCTTCTCTGCCGCGTCTTCCGGTTGGTCTTCCGCTTCCGGCGAGCTAATCTCGCAATCGACGTGGTCCTCCACAACAATGTTGCATGTCTCCAAAAGGCTTGTTGTTGCTTGGAGTGCTTAGTCGAGGCTGGTGACTGAGTCAACCTTGCCGAGACCCTCAAGAAAGGGAAGAGAACATATGGGCTCAATTCGACTTGATTGTTCACTCGGAAGGTGTTCAGAAGAGACTTGAATGAGTGTGTCAATGGGTGGATGTATTTTGGGCTTCGTTCATTGATGACCCCGAATTGTCCGATGCCGACCACGTTGCCTACGAAGTTTTGAAGACGGATACTGCATGCTACCTCCCCCGACACTAGAAAAAACATCAAAGCAGTAAGGTTTCTACTTTTTTGTTATCTTTTGTAAGAAACAACTGGCAACGCTATTTGGACGTTGTATATATACATACATACATATATAATCAACTAGTTGAATCTGTATTTACTCTCTTTTATATATGTAAACAGTCTCGGTATAACGACATGATGGCATTACTGACCGATAAAAAACAACTAAGTAATACATATTTATTCCTAAGTCATTACTGAATTTGCATTTATGTATTTAATTTAGATTTTAGAACTATATTTATCACCTACAGTTCTACTTTATAACCGTGTGATATGTAATTATCACAGATAGTTCATAATAATAACCATTTATGAAATCTCCATTATCATAGATGGTTATTAATGAGAACAGTCTATGATAGTGCAAGACCAGTAACGGTTCGTGATTGGATGTGTTTGGGATACGGCTCGTTATTAAATGGCTGACCAGTGGGGTCCCGATAGATCTATCTTCATTGCGCTGCATTGAAGGAGATGACTAGCTTTGGGGAGTTTGGTGAAAGCATACCGCTTGCAGATCTAGCTCTTGTAGATCTATTTGTTCTTAGTGATTAGAGAGCTTTAGATGTTTTGTAATAAATAGATATGATAGCTAGGTTTAGATCTTTCTTAATTGGTAGTTTCCTCCAATTTAAGAATGAGTCACTACTCCTATTTTACTTTAATATATTCTTACTTGATATATACATTGCTTCATGACTAATAGTACATAGCTAGCTACGTAATTTAGATATGGACAATTTATTATAAGGTGAATGTCAATTATGTGTAAGTATTAGACTGGCTAGCTATATACTAGCATTAATAATCTAATTTGACACTAATTTGTTACATAGGTAGTGTAGATGGTCTGAAGTTGGATGTACGTCGAGAACTGTGTGAGTCAAGAGTGCATTAATGGTCTATCTGCTTTTAGAAGAGCGGCGGAGCAGGATATATTGAAGAAGAGAAAGGAATATATGTACTGTCCATGCATTGATTGTGATAATCTAAAAATATTTACCAACTCATCATAGATCGAAGCTCATTTGATTCGAAGGGGTTTCAAAAAGGGGTATATATGTTGGACCAGTCACTATGAAGAAACGAATATTATACAGGAAGATAATTATAACATCGTCGAGGGAGACAACGATATGCCGGTTGTGGACTGTGCTTTCGATGAGGATAGGTCGCATGATGACACTCTAGATCAGATGTTACGCGATGCAGAAGGGAACTATAGTGAGAGCGAGTATGGTAAATTCAAGGGCTTGATGGAGGACTCGAACAAACCTTTGTTCTCGTGCTGCAAGCCGCAATACACAAGGTTATCATCTGTTCTTGAACTGGTCTGACAAGAGTTTCACGGCGTCGTTAGGTCTCCTAGAGAACATCCTTCAAGTGGGAAATGTGTTGCTGAGAACCACTACCAAGACAAGAAGGTTCTTTGTCCATTGGGAATAAAAGTAGAAATAATACATGCATGTCTGAATGATTGTATCCTCTACCTAAAAAGTTTGCAAAATTACATGTTTGTCTGGTGTGCAAAGCATCCTGATACAAGCATAAGAATGACTCTAATGACGGCGATGGCATCAAGGTGAAGCACGAAGTTCCTGCTAAGATATTGTGGTATTTACCTGCAATTTCCCGTTTAAAGCGTTTATTTGCTAACCGAAAGGATGCAAGGTTGCTGCACTGGCACTCAGAGGAGTGTAAGAAAAATGGAATGATAAGACATGTTGTTGATTCTGCCTAGTGGAGGAACATCAATACGATGTTTACAGACTTTGGTGCAGAACCGAGAAATATAAGGTTTGGATTGAGTACAGATGAAATGAATCGTTTCGGTAACATGAACAGCCGACATATCACCTGGCCTATGAATGCATGCATGTACAACATTCTTCCTTGGCTGTGTATGAAGTGGATGTACATTTTAATACCACTACTTATCCAAGGGCTGAAACAACCTGGAAATGATATTGATGTGTATCTGGCACCATTGGTGGAAGATCTTGTGACACTGTTGAATGAAGGGGTATAGGTATGGGATGCGGACAAACGAGAGAACTTCACTCTGCGCGCCATATTGTTCTGCACCATCAATGATTTTTTTTGTCCTTGGTAACCTGTCGGGGTTGAGTACGAAAGGAGCCAAGACCTATCCGCACTGCTTAGATTATACCGAGACTGTGTGGTTGAACAACTCGCGCAAAACTGTGTACATGCATCACCGTAGGTTCCTTCCAAGGTATCACCCATACCACAAGATGAAGAAATAATTTGATAGAAATAAAAAATGACTCAGCACCAAGGCCTTTTAATGGGAAAGAGGTGTACGATATGGTCAATCATATCAATGTTGTGCTTGGAAAGGGGCGTAAGTTGAGGACCCGTTAGAAGAACATGTGGAAGATGTCAGTACTTTGGGACTTGCCTTATAAGGAGAACTTAGAAGTTCGCAATTGCGTCGATGTCATGTACGTAGAGAAGAATGTATGTGATACCTTGATTGGTCTCTTACTGAACATTCATAATAAAACAAAGAATGGTGTCAATGCACGGCGTGACTTGTTTGCTATAAACATCAGGACCGAGTTAGCACCGATAGAGACTGATAAAGGTTGCACGTACCTTCCCCCAGCTTGCTATATTCTATCTAAGTCCAAAAAAACTGAACTATGACAGTGCTTGTATGGTGTGAAAGTTTTATCCCGTCACTCCGCCAGCATGAAGAAACTTGTTTCCATAGAATATTTGAAATTAATTGGCATAAAGTTTCATGACTGTCATGTGCTAATGACACAATTGCTTCCTGTTGTAATTAGAAATATTTTACCGAACAAGGTTTGAGTGACAATAATGAGATTGTGTTATTTCTTTAACGCAATTGCTCAAAAGGTTATCGATCCCGATGGACTAGATGCTCTGCAGAAAGAGGTGGTGACAACTCTATGTCATTTTGAGATGTATTTTCCTCCATTATTTTTTGATACCATGGCCCATCTCATTGTCCACCTTGTGAAAGAGATAAAGATATGCGTCTCCATGTTTCTACATCATATGTACCTGTTCGAGAGGTACATGAGAATTCTCAAGTCCTATGTACACAATCGATCTCGTCCGGAGGGCAGCATCATCGAAGGTTATGCAAGCGAAGAGGTCATTGAGTTCTGCATCGATTATATAGCTCAGGTAGAACAGATATGTGTGTCTCTATCTTGCCATGAGGGGAGGTTAGAGGGTATCGGGACCATTGGATGGAAAGCAATAACTCTCGATCTGGATACGTACTCAAGCCCATTTCACATTCTTGTAACATATGACTGAAGTGTCCCCGTATATTGAAAAGCACAAGGGCATGCTATGCTAAGAGAATCTAGGCCAGTCGGAGGATTGGATCACAAGACAGCACAATCGTCAGTTCAACAAATAGTTAAGAGTATAATTCACTGGGAGGTCATCAAGTGAAACATTGCAATGGTTGGCAAGAGGGCCAAAATTTATAATTGTAACATGGTAAGGATATGACATTAATGCGTATACATTTTATACAACAATCAGAATAGAAAGAGCACAGTACAGAACTCATGTATCTGTATAGATGCATTTCATGAGCAGTTCAGTATTGTTGCTCCAAGCTCCTACTACGGGCTTGTAGAGGAGATTTCGGAGCTCGACTATGTAATTTTCAAGATCCCTCTCTTTCGGTGCTGTTGTGTCCAACTCTCACAGGGTGTAAAGGTCTATAAGTATGGCATCACTATTGTGGACCTCGAGCGTGTAGGATACAAAGATGAATCATTCGTACTTGCGAGGCAAATTTTTCAAGTTTTTTATGTACCCGACCCAGCAAATAAGAAGCGCCACGTAGTTCATCATGTAAAAAGAAAGATTGTCGGAGTTGAGAATATCGTGAATGAGGAAGAGTACAATCAATTTGACAACTTGCCTCCACTTGGAGATGGAATTAGGCTCGATTAAGAACCAAAGGATGAAGCAAGCTATATGCGTGTCGATCATTACGAAGTGCTTTATTTAAAAGAAAATAGCTAAGTGGAATGATCCCACACAGTGAACACCTATTTAGAAATTATTCCAATGTAATTAATAAACTTGGTATGTAATTAAAGAATTATTCCATACTCAGTGATTTAGAAATAATTACATCTGCGATTGTATCTGCTTGCTTGTTTTTAGAGAGCATGACTAGCATTTCCTGAGGCTAGCCAAAAAATCTGATATTATCACAGGCGGTTTGATGGCACAAACCGTCTGTGATATATGTATCACAGACTGTTCCATAATAGAACCATCTGTGATAAATATAATATCACAGATGGTTCCATAATATCACCATCTATGATAATGTATAATATCACAGACAGTTCCATAATATAACCATCTGTGATAATATATAACATCACAGACGGTTCCATAATAGAACCATATGTGATATGCTATACATCACAGACGGTTACATCATAGAACCGTTTGTGATATTAATATCATAGACGGTTATTTAATAGAACCGTCTATAATATTTCTTCTATAAATAATTCCCTTGCTAGGTTTTGCGCTCTTACTCCTCTCACTCGCACACCCCCTCCGTCTCCTCGTCTCCCAACCTTCATTGCCACCGCCGGAGAACCCAATGTCTATGTCCTCTTCTTCCTCACCTGGCATGGTGGCCCGTCGCCTCTCCTTCCGGTCGCCTCTTGTCTCGACGCCGCCTCTCGTCCCGATGCTGCCTCTCCTCCCTATCGCCTCTCCTCTGGAAGGTATGGATCCTAAATCCCACTTTTTAATTCATGTGTGATAGATCCGTCCATATCTTTTAATGTGTATTCATGAGCTCTCTCCTCCCGGTCGCCTCTCCTCCCGAAGGTATGGATCCCAAATCTCACTTTTTACCTCATGTGTAATAGATCTGTCCATATCTATTAATGTTTGTTCATGAGTTCTCTCCTTCCCGTCGCCTCTCCTCCTGAAGGTATGGATCCCAAATATCACTTTTTAGTTCATGTATGTTGCATCCGTCCATATCTGTTAGTGTCTTTTTATGTGGAACCCAAAAAGGAATGGGAAAATGAATGTGGGAGGGAAGCTGGGCCTACTTGTGTCAGGTTGTATGTGGTAAGGTTGTTAGGGATAGTTTTGGTGTGGTCCTCACGCAGATGAAGACATGAATGGTGGTCCTTTTTCATTGTCCAAAATGTCGCCTTCATGTCGTCCTCACGGTCAACCTTCTGGGTGTCCGGTGGTCCACGCTCTCCTTTGGCTTCCACTACTTTCATGTCTCCTCTCCTTCGATTCTTCTTACTTCTACCGGTGAGCTGCAGGTTCAAGTAAAAAAGGGTATGAAATACTATGAGTCGGAGTAGTAGTTGTACAAGAGGAACATTACAGCACTATACAGTTGATTTTCAAAAGGGTGGAAGCAAATTAATTTGCTTAAGCCCTTTTCAAGCTCATGTGTATGGTGCTTTCTTGTTCGTCTTTTAGTTGTTGAGAAATAAATGTCCTCTTCTCCGACTGTACTCTCCTTACTTCTATGGGTAGGTCACTGGTTCAAGTAAAAAAGATCATGAAACACTGGGAGTTAGAGTAGTAGTTGTATAAGAGGAATATTACAACACTATACACTTGAGCTTCAAAAGGGATGAAGCAAATTAATTTGCTTCAGCCCTTTTCAAGCTCATGTGTACGGTGCTTTATTGTTTGTATTGCAAAGATATCTTGTAGCAATAATATACATTGCCGAATGTTCTAATTTATTGTAAGATCAGCCATATGCCAATGTTTACGCTCACAACTCACTGTAATTAGTTTTTCCTATAAAAGAGATGACATCATCATCATCGTCATCGATGTTGCTGAATGGGACTAACACTCCGAAGATCAGGATAAGGCATGGCAGAGGAGTACCAAAAAGCCAGAGGGCCGAATGATCATCACGTAGGTCTGTCTGGATGGGGTCCCTCTACACTCGAAGAAAGTAATGCTAGCATTTTGGACTACCTGTGGGATACTTGGAAGGCAACGGGTCCGCATCACCGTAGCATACTTGAAAGGTTTGACAAAAGACAAGCAATGTGCGCTATGGACAGAAATTTTAAACATGTTCGAGATCCCAGCAGAAGTCCAGGTACTCGTGCAATAGCATGCACTCCTCGCGATAGGAAAAGCGTGGAAGTCCATCAAGAGCATGTTTGTCATGAAGTACGTGACCAAGGATCGTACGCCCTTCATGATGTATCCTTTCGTGTCACTGAAACATGGGAGGTCTTTGTATGGATAAAAACAATGACCGAATTTCAACAGGAAAATACAACGCACAAGGCTCTCCAGGCACAAAATACTCACCCCCACAGACTTAGCACCGCTTGTTACACGGGTAAAATCCCACAATGGAGGATGGAGAACGAGCTCACAATCCGATCAGAGGCCTCCCCACTATTTGCCAGATCACAAACGAGCGCACCCGAAACTGGTTAAGAACAAGATCATCAATTACGTCTTTGGGTGTTGCCTTTTTCAAAAATCCCACAGACGAGGAAGTGTCCCAACACCTGGTAAGGTATGTTAAACTACCTAGTTGTTAATAGGTCTATAACTTCATAGGGTCTAAAATAATATGATTGCCTCTTGCATCAAATATTGACTACTGAATCTTCCGAAGGTTCCTTCAAAGCAGTTTGATGTGGGATATATTGTCCACGGCCCTGGGAAACAAAAAGCACCCAGGTCGCACGCGAGATCTAGGGGTTTACATATCTTGGAGGCACATATTCTCAAACAACTCTGAGGCATATAGGAGTAGGAAGAGATCCAAGGTCAAGCGTGAGAAATGTATGAAATAAGATTTTGATGCAAAACTTGATAGCATAACTGCCTCACTTCAAGTAGAGATAAAAGCATTGAGGAAAGAATTGAGGGAAGTACACAACCAGTTGCAAGCCACCCCCATTATTGTGGTACCTAATACCCCTTAATATCGGAGTAGCTGCGTGTCCGTGCCACTTTCTGAACATAGCAACATCCACTTATCTATCGATGACATCCAGGAAATGTACATCTCTAGAATGCTACATGGATACACCTAGTGGACACCTTAACTCATCGTGTATCGTTATGTAGGAGACCACGCTGTGCATCATTAGAATTAGGGTTGTTGGCTTCATTCCCATTGACGCTGGGCAAAGGTTGGAGTATCCATGCCTACCAGGGACATTAGTGCATGGTGCCCAGCTAGGGACTGATTTCGTGAAGGTCTAGGTGGGCAGAATTAATGGTGTTTTCAGGATCGTCCCACTGGAGAGGCCTCCAAACAAAGAAATCATGACACTAAAGGATGCCATCCACACATTCACCAAATGGCCCAAGAGGGACATCACTTGGACCCTTCTGTGCCACGATCTCCACACGACTATGCCTATCAAATAGAACTCTCTATGACTCCACCTCAAGCTCTGTTTCACAAGTCCATCACATCGGCTCCCATGGAGACGACGCCAAAGATGCATCGCAATTGAGGCACTAAGGCCCAACCAAAGATGATTTTTAGTATTAGCCGTCTGTGATATGTGAGGTATCACAGGTGACTATATTTAAGAACCATCTGTGATATCTGTAATATCATAGACGGTTTTTGGTATTAACCGTCTGTGATATGTGAGATATCACAGACGGTTAATACCAAAAATCGTCTGTGGTATGTCATATTTCATAGACGATTTTTAAAAAAACTGTCTGTGTTGTAACTTATCACAGACGGTTTGAGAACCGTCTGTGTTATAACTTATCACAGACGGTTTGAGAACCGTCTGTGATAACCACCTGTTATCACAGACACATGAATTCAAATGGTTGAGGAATCATCTATGATGATAGTTTTGAACCGTCTGTGATGACTCTTTCTATAGTAGTATTGCCACACGCAGCAACATTCTCATTCTCTTGTGGACGACACCTTCACAATGTCGATCTCCTTCCGCACGTCTCGCAATGGCCTCGCACCACTATTCATGCGCATCTTCATCTTGCAGCGCGCGGCCTCGCACAGCCACTCATGGCATCCAGTGTAAGTAAGACATCATTGTCTACGTCCTTTCACTGCCAATCGACGCCTCCTCTGCAGCTGCCTTCCGTGACTCATCGTACCATTGTCGATGTCTCATCGACTCATCTTGTATCGGCTTCACACTGACTACCATGCCATCACACCAGTGGTCTCCATCTGCGCCATGCTGATTTTTCTTACAACAATGGTTTCACACCATCACCATCAGTTTCACACAGAATCGTCTCCCGGTGGCTTCACACCACCGTTCGTGCACATTCGCCAACAGCTTTGCACCGCCGTCTTCTTACAGCGGCTTCTCACACTATTGTTGTAGACATCACATTGACTTCTTGCAGCGGCATCACACCGTCGTCGTAGTCCGCATCACACCAACTCTTCCCTGACATCGAACCGCATTCTGATACCAAATGTTGGAGTTGAAAAGCTCAACTTAAATCTCTCTCTAGTTGATTCACTCAACCCCTAACTCTACACAATTCTCCTGGAGAAAACTCACGTATTGTTTCCTCTCTCTGGAACACACACGAGGAAGACGAACGTACACGAGACTTGGTGATGCCCCAAACTGCATCCCATTTCTTGTCTATCTGCTATTTAAGGCCCTGTTTGGCACAGCTCCACTTCACAAGTGGAGTTGTTTTTTTGACTTCACAAGTGGAGTTGGATAAAGCTACTTTTTTCAGCTCCACCCAAGGAGCTACTTTTGTCTCAGCAGGTTTTAAGGGACTCCTTGGGTGGAGCTATTTTGTTGTACCCCGTTTGGCACAAAACAGCTCCAAACAGTTCCAGGAGCCGATGGTGGAGCTGTGCCAAACGGGGCCTAAATAGTCTCAATGCTTAACAACCAAAACAAGAGCTCGATCCGCTTCTTGCGGCACAACACCAACGAACGCACGTCCTCTCCTACATGCAACGGGCTAGCTACTATATGCCGATTCTCAAGCCACGACTCCTATAGATCAGTCTAACTGAACTACTAATGATTCATGCAACTACGTACATGCAAACTAGTAAACGTAATGTGTACACGTGCACTTGTATATGACATGCAAGATTAATTCCCACACACATCACGTTGTGCGAAACGTCCCACCGTCGTTGTGCCATCTGCTATTGCGTACTCCTCTCCTTCGATTCCGTGGCCAGCGGCGCCGTCGCTGCCTTGCCAACCACCGTTGCCCGTCGCTGAGCCGCCGCTGCCCACCCTAATTACATAAGCAGGTCCCAGTAGATCCTGAATCCTAACCTCGCGGCCTGCTGCCACCAGCGCCTGAGAAGACTCAGCGCAGAAGTGGTAGCGAGTTCAATTAAACATGCTACTACAAGCGCCGAAGTTTTTTCCTTGAAAAATTACTATGCCACAATATGTGCTGCACGGGACTCAGAAGTGTGATACTTGCATCTCGCATTACGACCGGATGCCATCATGCCAAGCTGGCTGGAAGAGAGCCACTTGGTGCTTGGTACAGGGCCAAGCAAGGTAGCTAGCTGAGCTCCAGTGCTTCACAAATGGAAAGGGTATAATGGTCATTCCAATTCCATACTTTCCCGGGTGAACCTCAGTCTCTCCGACGCTCCACGACGTAACCATCAGGCGACGACAAACCTGGAATCGTCACTCCCTCCAACTTCCAAACCTAATTCACAAGCCCCGTCCTTCCTTCCTACTCACTAGGTCACCTACTCCATCCATGGACATGTGGGCTCCACCTCCTCTCCCCTCCCCCAAACCCCTATAAATTAGCTCAAGCAAGAGATCTTCGAGCTAGCCTCCGGTCCGGTATATATACAAGCATACGCACTCGCATAGAGGTGTACATCTTTCCACACGGTGATGGCCATGGACATGGAGGAGGCGCGAGGGGCGAACGAGAGTCTGGTGGAGTCGCTGTACGCGGCGCTGGCGGCGGGCGACGGCGCGGCGGCGGCCGGCCTGCTGGCGGAGGACGTGGACTGGTGGTTCCACGGGCCGCGGCGGTGCGAGCACATGCGCCGGCGCCTGACTGGAGAGGCAGCCGGCGGAGACTTCGTGTTCGCGCCGCGGCGGGTGGCGGCCGTGGGGCGCGACGGGCGGTGGGTGGTGGCGGAAGGGTGGGAGGGCCCCCGCGCGTACTGGGTCCACGCCTGGGCCGTCGAGGGCGGCCGCATCACGCGCTTCCGCGAGTACTTCAACACGTCCGTCACCGTCCGGGAAGTCGGAGGCGGCGGCGCAGGAGGGAAGCTACGGCGCGGCGGGGGCGCCGCCGTGTGCTGGCAGAGCCAGCAGGGTTTCGCCGGGGACGTGGAGAGGTCGCTGCCCGGCCTCGTGCTCGCCATCTGATCCGTGACCGACCCCTCGCGCACTGGCCCGCATGGCAGCCAGCAGGTGGGCCCTGAACTCATGCTTGCGTGTGGTGTGGGCTCGCGCGCGAGGTGTCTCGTCTCGTGAGCAGTGCTAAGATAGGAGTAGAACTGTGGTTTTATGTTCTTTTTTTGTGGTTGCAGAAGCGCCTAGCTAGTTCTTAATGGTGTGCCTCTGTCCGTATACAAGGCCGTTTTTATTTTTATTTTTGTGAGAGTTTGTATACAGCTCAACCTCGTTACTGAGCCTTGTAACTGACTCAATATGTAATATACCAAATAGTATAGAGAAATGTACCAATGTACCTTCACCTTTTGTAATTATCAAAGAGGTAGGATAAGAATTTCTCATCCTACCCTATTTATGTATATAAACCTCAAGAGGGATATGAGAAAGGGGATCCACTTATTTTACACATGAGCTCTCTCTTGTGTCTTTAGCTCTCTGTAACTCTACATCCTCCTATGGAGAAAGGGGTACTCTGTACTCTCTGTTGTAACAAGGCTACAACAGTAGGCGCCGTCCCGTAGGGATTCGCGTAAGAAGCTGCACAAGGGAAGACACTAGAGAGAGCTACGATCGGAGGGCTCGTGTTGCGAGCACCCTAGATCACCCGACCGCTGGTTTTTTAAAAGAGTGATCTTTGTCGCCACGGCGCTTTATCGTCTTTGGATGCTATCGTGGTCGCTCTATCGCACCGGACAGTGGGCGGCGCTTCTCGTCGTCGCCATCATGGCACCAGGGAGTCGGCCTCCATGCATGATGTACACTGGTTTCGACTGTTGAATGTCCACTTCGTGATTGCGAAGCACGACTCGTTCGACCCCCCTTGTGGTCGTGGATGTTCGTTCGACCATTCCATGGTCATAGACGCTTAAGGCTTCATCTACGACCACATCGTAGCTGGCTCTTCGTCGATAGCTATGACCTCCTTGTGGTCGAGACTTCATCGACGCCAGTTCGAAGCGTGGGGACGGAGCGCATGTGCTCTGAAGCCTTCGCCCCACCACTGACTTCGTCAACACTTATCGCACCTTCGGCGATGTCGTCCGACCTCTCGGGGTCGAACCTTCGCCGACGCTCATCCGACCACCTCGTGGTTGTGACTTCGTCAGCCCTCGATTGACTCCACGTGGTCGTGTCCTCATTGACACTTGCCTCCGTCGGACTCCACTTGGCCTCTGTTGGACTCTGCTCAGTCTTCGATGGACTTAGCATAATCCCCGCCGAACTTCGCACGGATGTCGCCTTCGCCAGACCTCATGTGGCCTTCGCTGAGGATTTCACGCAGATATTGTCTCCGACAGACTTCACACCGCCTCCACCGAGGACTTCACACGGTCTTCGCCGAGCTCTGCGCAGATGTCATCTCCGATTGACTTCGCACGACCTCCGTAGGACTTCGTATGGTCTCCGCCCACGACTTTGCACGGTCTCCACCGAGCTTCGCATGGATGTCATCTCCGATGGACTTCACCCGATCTTCACGGGACTTCTCACGGTCTCCGCCGAGCTCTGCCCGGATGTCGTCTCCGATGAACTTTGCCCGATCTTCACAGGACTTAGCATGATATTCGCCGAGCTTCACACGGATGTCGCCCTCGCCAGACTCGCATGGATGTCGCACCGCTGGACTTTGCGTAGCCTCCGTACCTCCGGGTGAGTGACTTATGGTTGTACATGTTCATCTAGACGTTTGTCCAACCTCGTGGTCCAAACATCGTCCGCCCACATCACTGTCGTCGCGGTCATGACATCGTCCACCCACATCACAGTCGTGGCTTCGTCCAACCGCCTCATAGTCGTAACTTCGCCCGACCTCCTTGGGGCCGTAATTTTGTGAAAATCGCACGATGGCCTCGTACCCTGGCGTACTTTGCAGAGTATAAATTATTAGGAACTTAGCCATCCCAGGCAACTCTGCAGAGTATAAAAAAAGTCGCACGGTAGCTTCGTGCCCCGGCGTACTCTACGAAGTAGAAAGCGCCAGGAACTTAGCTGTCCCTGGCCACTCTATGGAGTATAACGTATAACAAAATCGCACGGTGGCCTCGTGCCCTGGTGTACTCTGCGGAGTATAAAGCGTCAGAAACTTAGCAGTCTCAGGCAACTCTACGGAGTTTAAAAAAAATCGCACGACGGCTTGGCACGCTGGCATACTCTGTGGAGTATAAAGCACTGGGAACTTAGCCATCTGAGCAACTCTACAAAGTATAAAAAAATCGCACGGTAGCCTCGTGCCTCGGTGTACTATGTGGAGTATAAAGCGTCGGGAATTTAGCCATCCTAGGTAACTCTACGGAGTATAAAAAAATCGCACGATGGCCTTGCGCCGTGGTGCACTCTATAACGTATAAAGCGCTGAGAACTTAGCCATCCCGGGCAACTCTATGGAGTATAAAAAATAGCACGGTGGCCTCGTGCCCCAGCGTACTTTGCGGAGTACAAAACGCCAGAAGCTCAGCCGTCCCAAGCAACTCTACGAAGTATAAATGGCCGCGGGGAGCCCCTGCCACGGACCGTAATCCCAGTGAGTTACACATTTTATGCATCTCACTAGGGAGTTTGTTGCACTACTTTGTGCGGCCGCCTCATGGTCAAGACTTCGTCCAACCTCTTAGCGACGTAGATGCTTCATCCAACCACCTCGCGGTCAAGACCTCATCCGACCGCATCGCGGCCAAGACTTCGTTCAACCACCTCATGGTCGAGACTTCATCCAACCAGCTCGTGGTTGTAGACGCTTCACCTGACCACCTCATGATCGAGACTTTGTGAGACCACCTCGTGGTCATAGACACTCCGTCCGATTGCTCGCGGTCGAGACTTTGTCTGACCACCTCGTGGTCGTAAACGTTTCTCATGCACGCAAGGCTTCGACTGCCGCCGACTTCGTCGCCGCTCGACCGACCACCTCGTCCTCGTGTCTTCATCGACGACCGTCTTCGCCACCCTCCCCATAGGCATGGCCTTAGAGGGGCGGCCCAACCTGCGACTCCGCCTCAAAAGCTCCACCTCCACCTCCACGGGACGCCTTCGGTTGCGTTTGCGGGACTTCGTCGCCTCCTCGTAGGCATCACCTCGGAGGGGCGGCCCATCCCACGACTCTGCCTTCATATGCCACCCACGTCGGAAATAGAACATCGATGACATGACCGTGCCCTTGGTGTGGGACTTCCTCGCACACGCAATATGCACCGCTCATGTCCGGGCCGAGCGAAAGAACCCGACGCTAGCATATTTATAGCATCCACACCCCGGGGGCTGAGTGTGCCAATTGGATTAGCTCGCCCATCGGGACCTTCATGCTTGCTTGAGAGGGACGAGGTCTGGGATAGTTGATCACGTCAGCTCGTCCATCAGAACCTCCACGCTTCTTCTCGAGGGAGTACTGTTGTAGGGGTGGCCTAACCCCTATGGCTGGGTCTTGCAACTGGCTCAATATGTAATAGGCTCAATAATATAGAGCAATGTATCAATGTACCATCACCTTTTGTAATTATCAAAGGGGTAGGATGTGAATTTCTCATCTTCCCATTCATGTATGTAAACCCCAAGAAGGATATGAGAAAGGGGACCACTCATTTTACACACAAGTACTCTCTCTCTCCTGTCTCTAGCTCTTTCTAACTCTACCTTCTCTTATGGGAAAAGAGATACCCTACACTCCTGTTATAGCTTGCTACAACAGTTGTTAATTGTACCTGTCAAGATACTGTTGCCTTGCATACATTGCAGTACCACGTTAGCTCCCCATAACCTCTCAAGGACTTTCTTCCATCCTAACTTGTAATCAGGGGTGGAGCCACACCCTGGGCAGGGTAGGCTTCAGCCTAGGGTGTAAAAAAATATCTAGTGTACAGGCCGGGTAAATTCAGTTTAGTCTGGTAACATTTTCATAGTCCAGCCTATATAGCCTAGATCATTCCACCACTGAGCTCAGGGCGTAACCAAATCCTAGCTCCGCCACTGCTTATAATTGTGAAAGCTTTCGCTTCGTCGGTGCCTCACCGCTACTGGCCGCACCATACTCAATAGTGGAAAGTGTCCATTTTTTTTGTATTGTGACTAAGGACTGTTAGTTATAGATAATATGTCTAATAAATAGTACCAGCTGATAGAAGCCAAAACCAAAAACTATCTAAAATCCTAAAATAACAAGACCGAAACTTCCTACAGCAGTCACGAAAGCTCTTAGCTAGTCCTGCTTCAAATGAAGTTCTCTGACCTCTTGGACTTCCCCTTCCCTTTGTTGGTGCCTCCCTCTCTCCCCTGCCCCGCCGTTCCACAGTTGATCTTGGTGCTCATGTGCCCCATGATCGATCTCCACAATTGAAATTCTTCATGGATTTGGGTGAAATCCCCCATCCCACATTCAACGATTGCGATCGCGCGCGGCCTGGCCAATTAGACGGTGCGTGCATGTGTTTGCTGTTAGGGATTCTTCTGTGCGCCTGTTAGCGATTTCTTATGGTATAAGAGTGAATTGGAACGTGTGTAAGAGCAGTATAGACCGTTTATCAAAATGCACATAAGCACTCATGTTGGTTGTATATCAATTCATGGATGACGAGGATGATGACTGATTGAAGGTGAAGCTTTTCGGGTTTGTTTTCTTTGCCTCGGTTTATCATTCCCCCACGTATGTGAGATTTGTGTTATCTGTAATGATTTTGTCGGCTACATTTGCTGCATATTACACACATTTTCCCGGATCATCCTTTTGTTTGTGAATCAACATTTTCTTTAAAAAAAATAAGAGAGATGTTTTTTAGAGGAAAAATAAGAGATATGTTGTGAATCAGTACTAGTACTACGTAGAGACTAGCTAGAGAATGGTCAAAGATATACAAGATATAACAACGGGTTTCCTTCCCAACATCTGTGGCTGGGAGGACGGAGCCATGCTCGAATGGTGAGGTTGTCAGCGTGCGGCTCGTCCATCCGAGCTTAAACCCACGTTGCTTCATTTTTAAGGATTACTGTTCATTAGTATAGTAGGTATTGTTCATCTAAACAGTATCTAAACAGTATCGTTTCGGCTTCTGGCTTATTTTTCACTATTCCTAAATTTCGTCTTTTTCTGATTTTTTTTGGATTTTTTGAGTTTATTACCGGTTCTTTTTTCCCGTATTCGTTTGCATTACACGTGATGGGCTAACCCATTTTTTTCTATTTTAAAATTTTTTACATTTAATTATACCAAATAAGCCACCTTCAGTTACAGTGTAATTTCAGCCAGCTACAGTAAAATAAGCCATAAACCACAACCCAACCGATCACCAGGTCTAATTCCTATATGAGGTTTTAAGAACTCAGCTCTATCTTAACGTATGTATTAGATATGCTCCTATGATAGTGTGAGTGCGTGTATATAAGAGCAAGTACAATAGTATAGCTAACTAGTGGCTATAACACTTGTCCACTTCATCTATAGCCTTCAAAAAAATAGTTCATACAATAAGGTAGCTATTACAATAACTATTTGGCCCCATGTGTAAGAGAGTGAAATGCATATTTTTACGTGCTATAGCTAGCTATAATTTAGTAGCCAGCTTCCTTCTTTCTCTTCCTTTCTCTCTGCCATATAAGATTTTGTTGATATTATATTTGCTATAGGCTGCTGACTAAGTTTTATTGTACTGCTCTAAGGGTTATATATGTGCGAGTGAGTGCGTACTCATTGCATTCATAATAAAAGAACATTTGTTGGCTGGAAGTGGGCCAAGTGGCACGCGCGCTTGCACTAGCTAGCTAGCTGAAATATTATTGCCTAAAGTGCTTAACTGAACACGATATGGTTGGAAGATTCCAAGGACAAGCAATCATTCATATATAATCCTAATTTCCTATCAGTCTGTACCTGTGAAGAGGTTGGCATTGACTATAGCTAGCTCGATTCCTTGATTTGATGATGTGATGTTTTGGTTACGTTAGTCATTTGGAAACTGTCGCCCACGAATGCTAAATGTACCTAAGTACTAACCAATTAATGTCTAACGCATCAAACATAGAATACTATTTGTCCAAAATATCTTGAGAAAACAAGAGCTTCGAATCCTCCAGATTAATGATGGGAATAGTTTATTTTTAGAAAATTCCTTATATGCCCTTGATTCAATGATCTGCAATCGAATAATTAATGAGCTGCTCCTGTGCTTTTCAAAAACTTTGCCTCTATATAGGACGAGGGTTTCATGCACCAGGTGCCTAGGCACCTATATCAATACTCATTAATTTGTTTTGAGATTCGCAACGTTTAATATGAGTATCTTCATATACCCATAAAAAAGTATATTTGAGATGTCAAACTCCAAAAAAATTAAATTCAACTTCAGTTTAATGAGTTTGAACTATTTTTATGGTATATACTCACTGTAGTCGCATCGAACTCAAAAGTAGTTCAAACTAGTTTGAACTGAGTTCAAAACTTACATACCATAAATATATCAAGGGTATAAAGCATTTTGATACCCAAACTCAAAAAAATTATCAATCATACACGTGTATCGGACGGTTCTTGATGTGGGTGCCTAGACAACCAGGTGCCTTATGTAATTTTCCTATATATATATATATATATATATATATATATATATATATATATATATATATATATATATATATATATATATATATATATATAAAAGAATATGATATCAACAGTCTATAAGTATTTATCACATAGGATATAAAATGATATGGAGGAAAGAAGGGTGAGTACAGAGAATTGAGCCATTTCTCGAATAGTAGTTGGTTATATCAGGATAAACAACGTACATTGTGTTATAGAGAAACTGTCTATAGAGATATATAAGATAACAATCTATTATATTAGTTATCTTTAATATTATCTATAAATAATATAAAAAGATACTATAGATAGCTATTGTCTGTAACTTTGTGCTTGCCGTTATAACATCGCCATGAGCCAGCCGTTGGTTCCTGGTGTCATTGGCCTGTTAGATTTTGACCATAATGACCATTTTGCCCTTAATCCCTCCCATAGATGGTCCACACCACTCATCCCTGAAGGAAGATAGAGTTGGATGGAATTGGATGTATTGCATTGAGCCTCTCGGGCGTTATATATAGAGGTATAAGACTTGGGGGCAAGATGGTACAAGGGATTGTAATCCCAATAGACTCTATCCTACTATATATTGTACTCTAACATCCCCCGCAGTCACAACGGGAGCGTCGCAGACAGTGAGACTGGAGAAGAAGCCGAAGAGCTAACATCCCCCGCAGTCATAACCGTTGATGCGGCGCGTATGCTATGACTGGAGCAGGAACCGACAAGTAGCTCAAGCAAGGCGGTAGCCCTTTGTGCCGATGTCGAGGTAGCCGAGCGCGAGGGCGGGGTAGTCGTGGTCGAGGATGCCGTGCTGGAGATGGTCGTGGTCGACGTAGTCGTGATCGGGTTACCGATGTCGAGACGGTCGCGCATGAAGCCGTGGGCGCAAAAGAGGCGCCATGGTGATGACGGAGACGCGTCGAGGCAGTCGTCGTGGAAGGGGGGCGATGCCGAGGTCGACGCAGTTAGGGCCGTCGAGGATGTAGGTGAAAAACGACGATGCAATCGAGGCAGATGAGACGGGAACGGGAGGGTCGATGCCGAAGTCAATGCAGTCAAGCCGAAAGAGCCGAGGCGTGTGCCAGGTTTGCCGGACCCAGCAATGCGTCGGGGACGAAAGCACGCACCGGTGTTGCCAGTACCGGACATACAAGGGAGAGGGCCCCAACCAGGCGTGGTTGTGCTGGACGAAGAAGAAGCAGTGCGGGAGCGGACGCTCCGACCCGAAGGCGAGTAGTCCTGACGCAAGGTACGGCGGCGGTAGCGCTCGATGTCGGCGATGAAGGCCCGATCAGTATGACGAAGACCATGTGCAGACAGATGGCGCACAAGAGGTTGCGTAGCACAGTCGTCGATGCACAGGGGACGGCGATGTAGATGCAACGGCGAGGGGACACACGTGCGGCGGTGCTGTGGCTCGAGGAGGCGACACAGCAGTAGCCCTGTTGCTCGGAGAAGATGCTCATAGTACTCGACGACGGACGTCACGGGAGCCGGGTGGATCGCGCACTGTCGGTGATCGACCGAGTACGCGCGAGGCTGGACGACGATGGAAGAAGTCGGTGGAGGCGTCCCGATCTGTGGTGGCGATGACGAACTAGCGATGAAGACGTGCGGACGGGATGACCGAGACGCGATGTGCGAAGGCGTCCCCTCGACATCGCGTGCCTGGCCTGGCCGCACAATCGAAGAGGTATAGGCCGGTGTAGTCGACGCCAATGTTAGAGTAGATACGTGCGAGGTCGACGGGCGGTGGGCGACTCAACCCCGATCAGTAATCGGGAAAAAAAATGAAAAGATACAGCAGCAGGGGCACCTTCCATGGGCAACTCACCGGTACACCTAGAGCCGGTCAAAGAATCCAACGTTTTGGTCAAAAAGGAGCTCACGGGCGAGACACAGGCCTCGGGCGCCGAGAGAAACAGAAGAGGAGGAGACCGGTTAAAAGGCCGAGTCTGCACCGACGCCAGAACTCCGTCCACCTCAGGCGCAGATCTCCAGGCGACGGAGCAAGCCTTGGGGGCGGGGCGTCCATGAGTGAGCGCCGGGAGGTGGCGGGGCGGGTCACGGCTTGGGGCCGAGCAGCGACGGGGCAGGCGGCCCCTGGTCGGCGGTGGCGCGGTCCGGTGCGAGCACGGCGGCCGGATCTGAGGCGCGACGGCCAGATCCGGGGCGGGTGGTCCAAGGCAGGCTGCGGAAGGTGCGGATCTGGCGGCGGTCCGGGAAGGGCGGTCTGCGGAAGGCGCGGATTCGGCGGTAGCCCGGGAAGGGCGGTCGGCGGCAGTTCCCTAGGCGCCGAATAGAGGCGATCGGCGGCGGTTCCCCAGGCGCCCAACAGAGGCGGTCGACGGCGGCTGCCCAGGCGAGGCGGCGACCTCTCCAGGCGGACAAGGCGGACGAGGCGAGACGGATCTAGCGAGAAGGAGCCGCGACGGGGCGGAGGGGCGCGTGCGGATGGGCCCGGTCGCGCGAGGAAGGGGGCGGCGTGATGGAGACGGCCAGATCCTCCACTGGCGGCGACGCTCCGACTGACGTGGGGTGTGCGTCCTGGCCCGGCCGCCACCATGGCGGCTCAGGGACGGAGCGCGGCCAAGCCCGGCCGCCGCCACAGCGGCGCAAGACGGGGCGGCGAAGATCCGGACCACGACGAGGACGATCGCAAGGAGGTACGCCCGATCTGCTGTTTGACAAGACGACGGCGGCCAGATCAATAGGATCCGCCGCCTAAACGGTGGCGCTGCCCCCGGCGGAGATAGATCTCCGGGCGCGCGCGTCTTGAAACAGCGCGGCGCAGGTTAGGATCTAAACCTAGACGTCTGATACCATGAAGGAAGACAGAGTTGGATGGAATTGGATGTATTGCATTGAGCCTCTCGGGCGGTATATATAGAGGTACAAGACTTGGGGGCAAGATGGTACAAGGGATTGTAATCCCAATGGACTCTATCCTACCATATATTGTACTCTAACAATCCCCACACTCCAAATCATTTGTCCTATGAGCTGGCGATGAGGACAGCAAAGCCAAATCGACACCCCCTGCGATGAGCTGGCGTCGACTTCAAGCATCGAGAAGGTAAATGCTTGTGCTGACGAGGAGTCGACGGCTGCCCCACGTTGCCACGCAACACAACGAAGAAAGGAAGGAGAGATGGCCATGATTAAAATCAGATCCCACTAAAATAAGCATGGGCACAAGCAGCAAGTTGTCGGCAGTATTTTGGGCCTATTCTTTTTAGTTAAGAGTTATGGCTTTTTAACTGTGGCTTATGATTTTTGGATTATTCGTGTGAGAAATTACAAAGTAACAAAAACTCACGTACAGTTTTTGCCAATAAATGAAGTCGGTACAATATGTACTACAATTAACTAATATACTCCATGTTAAAAAGATACTATGTTTAAAAGCTAGTTACTGTAGAAAAGTCAAAAGCAGAAGCCAAAAGTTGAAAAAGAACATGGCCTTTGTCGCTAATTTATTCTAACTGTCGACAATTATTTGTATTACACTAGAAAAACAATTGGTTTTTGAGAAAAATATAGAAGTAGTAATACGGTGGTTCCTAATCTTCATGACGTACGATCAAAAATATTGGTAAGGTGCGGCTACTTGTGAGAATTGTGAAACCTAACGAACAGTGATGTCATCAATAACGGTATGGCTAACCAAAACCTGCGAGACTTGAATTCACCCAACAACAGATTTGATTCTTGTCTACTCACTACGTAAAGAAGTAAACATATTCTTGCAATAACCAAAGAAAATTACAAGAACAATGAAATGACACAACAGATTGAAACTCTCTATTCTAGTGGGGCAATGTTTGGTCAAACCCTATAATCAAGAGTGTATTGTTAATCTAAAAAATATGACATCCAATCTGGTACATGGGGCATACTCCTTGGCTATATAGCTCTCCTAAGACATCTAACAAGACTTGGACTCTAATATGAACACAAAAATAAAATGTAAGTTTTCGACCGCCAATTTGTCTCGGGACTTCCTTATAAGTAATCAATTCTATATTATGTAAATTGAGCATAGAAAATTCAGAACATGGAATTTTCAATTAAACACACGAGTTCTCACAATTACTTGCCTTTTTATAATTAAATTCAGCACCATAGTTGTTACCTTTATCGACCTCTTCAGTTGATGTAGCTATTGTAGGTATCAAATCTTTTTGATGTAATCACGGGTAGCAAGCACTCCATGCCCAACCGTGGTTATCTCCTCATCTTTTGCTTCCAATGGTGTCGGTTGTTAAATATTCAGCTCCTTTTCATCAATGTCAACCTGTATAATATGATAAATAACACTAAAAGTAGAGAGTAAATAATTAATTTTAGAAATAACCTCACTATTACTATTTGACCTGATGGCAACAAGGGGGTGAATGGTGCCAACTCGAATGTTCCCTAAAGTATTCAAGATTCTATTCTCACACAACTACAAAGTTACAGAAAATAGAGTTTTCATCCAAAAACTCAAGACAAATAGTTTAAGAATACAAAACCTTAAAGCAACCGCTTTCCGACGGTATAGCTGGCATGGAAATGATGGTCTGATCGGGCCGGGCGGTCTGACTGCTGCTACAGTAAAATTAGCCTAATGAATAGTATTTTCAGTATGATTTAAAAAAATTGAGAGAACTTTTGATCCGTAGATTCAAATGATATGAAACTTTGTAGAGATCTATTCTAGGATATTAAGAACCTATTCCAATAAACAAACATGAAAATTATGGCCACAATTGAGACCTTTTTTAGTTCGAAGGAAATGTGCACCGAAACCGAGCCAAAACCAAAATCGATGAATATAATTTGCTCATGGGTGGACGATGGCCAAGATGTCTTAAGATATGTTCCCACATGTCCCATCAAGTAAGAACACGAAAGAAATCACATCAAAAACTCTCGAATCAAGAAAGCACACTTTAAAGCCAAATCAAGCAAAACCAGATTTTCTTGATAAACTTGCTCTCAAAGTACCTAGATGGATGGAGATTGATTCTGAGAGGTTATCTCCATCTCCTACACATCCTTGGCATAGCAAGATTAAAAAAGGGAAGAGGAGAAATAAAAAACACCCAAATCAAGGGCAAATCAATTGAAACATGAGGGATCCATGGAGCTAATCAAAGATTGATATATTACTTACTTGAGAAGGTAGGTTTTACAGCTACTATACCTTGTAGAACAAAGAGCACTCAAGCCACCACTCTCAAACCCTAACCCTAGAGAAGAGAGTATAAGAGATGGGTTAAATGATTAACCCTATATGTCTCTATCCTAACCCCCTTTTATCGGTGAACAATCAGCCATCTACACCCCTTAATGGATCCTATCCACTATTACAATGGAGGAAACCCGTTAACCCTACACACTTGGGTTTTACGTTCACAAGTTCACTTATGCACGCTTTTCAAAGTGCATAGTGTGCATCCGCTAAATTCTTAGCCTTGATCCAACCAGCCCCACCTTGATATAAACTACTCTCCAACGCATTACCCATGTGTCGCGGTTTTGATCCAAGATGGTTTCCAGTATTTTCGTCAAACTATCAAAATACCCTTTCTTGACCCGGTCATCACCAATCACTACAAGCAATCGCCATGTTTGCCACTTGTAGGTGCACCACTAGCTTGCCATGTGTCACTAAGTCTCTCTCATTCCAGTTCCACTGAACCATGGCTCACTTGGCCCATGCAAGCCACATGGCACCATCCCGTCGTTTGAACTCACCCTCAACATATCCCATCTTTCTTATGCTATGCTTGAGCTTCTTCTCAAGCTCAAGACATGGCACCTTAAGATTGAACTTAATTTTGGAATACGATATCACTTTCTTCTCAAGATTCCTCCCAAGAGAGAACTTGATTTCAGATTTTGGTTTGTACCAATCGAATGACACAAATTCTTCTCTCATAAGCTTTTTCAAATCTTCTCAAGTTGTAACATAGTGCCTTCTTGCAAATTGTGCCCACCAAAATAAAAAAAATATCAAAAATATATAGGAAAAATTTAAGGATAAATTTTGAACAATCTTGTTTATTTTTTTGAAAAATTGCACAAAGAAAATTTCACAAAAGATTTACACTAAGGAAAACGTTTTAGTTTTCCTCAAATTTTATAGAAAATTGTTAAAATTTCCTGATGTAAAAGTTTTGTGCAATTTTATTTTTTGTTCAGAAGTGTTTACTTAATTTTTTTAATTTTTGGTATTTTATTCTTTTATTTTTATGATATTTTTTTGCATATTTATTAATGGCCAAACTGCGTTGTCTTGACGAAAAATTAGACGGAGTGGCAAAAACTAAATACATACTGAAGGAGGGATGACAAAAATGAAATGAACGGATTTTCGATGACAAATGATATTGCACATATTTTAAGTGATAGGAACAAAAATTTTCAACAAGAAATAGTCAACAATGACATAAACGGGCAAAGCGTTAGAAAGCAATGGCATACTTGGAAGAGCTCATTACTCGATGACATATCAAGATCAGGCAGTATTTAGTTAGGCCAGTCTCAGTGGAGGTTTCATGGGCATTAAATACGCTGACATGGCACTGTATTGATAAAGAGAGAGATGATAAAAGTTTCATGGGAGCAGAGAGAGTTTCATGGGGATGAAACTCTTCTGCACTGTTTTCAAAATATGGGTGTATTGGAAACTGGGACATGAAACCTCCACTGAGACTGGCCTTAATGGCATATAAGGATTTTTCACTCTTTTTCTGGAGATAAACCAAGAAGTAGGAGCGGACCATTTTGCTAGGAGACAGCTTACGTGCAGAGCTCCGTGGAACACGGATATATCCAAGGGTTAGGCCAAATTAATTAAGGCTCTGTTTGTTTCCACTTAAGATTATTATAATCTAGCTTATAGGTGGGGATTATATAAACTAGCTTATAATAAGCTGGTGGGAAATAAGCTGTCAGGTGTTTGGCAGCCTGGATTATCAGAGTTATGGATTGTTGTATTCGAATGTTTAAAGACTACAATGCCCTGGGAGAGAGAGGCACGGGAGTTGGGGGTTGGATGAATGGCAAAGGTGGGTAATATTCCTAAAGTTTTATGGTCATTAAGATAAAAGGTGGATCTATAAGCTGAAATAAGCTCCTTTTTTGAGCTTATTAGATTACAATAATCTGAGCTATTAGATTATAATAAGTTACCTTATAATCTGGGCTGTTTGTTTCCACTTATGATTTATAAGCTAGATTATAATAATCTTAAGTGGAAACAAACAGGTAGAGTCCCGCTCATTTCGGCTTAAATTTCTGATTTCTGACTTATTTTTTACTATTTCTAAATTTTATCTTTTTTGGCTTTTGGCAACCTTTTGAGCTTTTTTACTGGTTCTCTTTTTCCCATATTCGTTTGCATTATTTTTGATGGGATAATCTGTTTTTTTCTATTTATAAAATTTTTTAAATTTAATTATGCCAAATAAGCCACTATCAGTTACAGTGCAATTTCAGTCAGCTATAGTAAAGTGAAATTTCAATTGTAACCTACTTTTTACATTCCAAATAAGGGGCACCTCCTGAATTTACAATTTTATTTAGGTGCAGGCGTGTAACTATACACCTGAGCCGGCTAGCTAACTGGATTCCAAATTAATGTGATTGAGAGGCCTGCATATATCGATCTACAGCAATCAGTGATCATGCGTGCCTGGGGCATTACTTACTGGTACATGGAGCAGCCTTGGTGTAGTACTGCACCGAATCATGAGTAAGCATGCCAGTGTCAATGTGTCATCGCTTGGCGTGCTTGTCCATCTCGGAGATGGAGACCTTTTGTACATGCCATTAAAGTTCGCAATATTTTGTTGTGGTTTCTGATCACCCTTCGATTGATCGGTTTAGAGTATCTTCAATAGTGACTTATGAGCTAATTCTAAGTATATTATTTTATATTTTAATAGAAGAGAGAGAAAAATTATCTCTTAATCAAGAGCTAGTCTCATACATACATTTTAAGATTATGTGAGAGTGTCATATGAGGCTATTTATGTTATGAGCTATGTGCTAAAAGTTAGTACTATTGGAGAAATTGTCTTAGAGTTAGCAACTAGCTCATACTGTTGGAGATGCTTTTAGGGCACTCGTAATCCACATCAGCTAATATTTATAGCTTTAATTAACCAGTCACATAAATAAAAAGCTGATATGGAAACATATCAAGGAGGAGAGAGGTGAGAGTTACGTCTCATGCAGAACATCAGCTTTTCTAGAAGATCAAGGCACATGAACATAAGAAGAAATCCTATTAGGATGATGGGATGTCTATAGTATATGTTTTATGGGTCCAACTAAATTTTATATGTCCGTCCAGATCTTCGATCTGATCTTTTATGAAGTCGGTAAATTAACTATAAAATTAAAAGATAGAATAGATCATAATACATGTAACAATAATGACATTGAAATAAAACATGTAGACACTATCTATTGAGATAATTATATCTAAATATTCATTTAATATATACTCTCTTCATAGACATTGCTATGGAGACATAATATGCTTGCCAGGATGGATGCATGATCGATAATTAAGCCAGGACGCATGCTTTAAGTTAAAGTAATTGGCGACGTGATGATGATTACTACTCAAGCTAATCTGCGCACCTGAATGCACGCAACTATATATTGTGCGTGCACGTGGCTACTACCTTTCGTTATTCACACTTTCGCTCACAGCATGCACCAAGGTCATTCCGATGCAGGCATTTTCGAGCAAGAGATTTGATTCTCGTATAAGCCAAGTGTGTGACGACAGAGAGATGCTATTATTTCGGCATAAAATCTGTACAAAAAGAAGCTAGAAAACCGCGAATCATGTTTGGTTTACTTCATGGAACAGATGAAGTGCAGGTCCACAATGTATAACTGTATACATTCTGGTGATGTAAAACAAGAATTGTGCAAAACTCCCGAGTTCCAAACGGGATCTATGCTATATATATTTTATCATATATCAATGACTTTAACACATGAATATTTGTGGTGCGCATCTGTGTTCTAGAAATCGGTTACTCGTGGGTTCGGTGCGGATCGATTCCCCAACACCTAATTAATTTCTTAATTTTAGGATTCATGCAGATTTTTCATGGAGAAGATGGACACTACAGCAGTAATTGTCAATTCATAGGTAATTCTAACATATTGGAAGATGATATGAATACCCCCGATGAACCTAACCATTGCTAGGCTGACTAATTTCCAGGTATGCTTATTCTCCTAGTAGTAAGCAGGATAGTGACATCATCAGTGATGCTTAATTTGCTGCATCCTCAGGCTGTCCATTTCACTACATTAATCGTTCTACAGAGAGAGCAGTCTCAAATGTTTTTGCAACAGATAGGTTGGTTCTCACCTAGGAGACTTGTCTGTCCTATGGGCTATCGTTGCTACCAATTTGGGGGAACACATGCTTGATGCTATACATGATTCTGTAAAGCTTGCTAGCATTTTACCAACATTAATTCTCTTGCTTTTTTCCCATTGGGATTCCCTTATCGAATAAGCATTGGGTGCTTATCGTCTGAAGATCAGAATATAATGAGCACATCTAGCACAAGTTATCGAATTGGCTCGGTTGATTTAATTGTCATTGCTGATCAGGTCCATTTTCTTCTTTGTTGGCTGGTGTAATCCATGCCGGCGTGTAACAAACAGTAATTGTCAACTGTTGGTTAGTTCAACTGGTGTGGCATCTGAATTTTCTAGCCAAGGGCGAGAGTCGCGATAGCCAACTTTGTTCACACTCTTCCAAATTAAACAAACAACAAATAAATATATGTCGATGCCCTGCAAGTATTCACATGGACCAAAAATAAATCCATATGGATCCCCTGCATTCAGCCTCAGTTACAGCTTACAACCACATTCCATGGCAGAATTTCAGGCCACACCCACACCACGCGCTTCAGACCTTGACAAACCCTCACACATTTTCACAGCTTACTCTACCATAGATCACTTAAAAAGCCCCTTTAGATTAACAACGCAACTCGCAACTGCAATAACCTTTGCTTGACATGTTTCTTTAATCCATACACTAACCTTTGCTTTGTTTAGTCCAAGCAGATAGACCACACATTAACCCTGAATTTCGTTGTTTGGGCCATGCATGCACGTATGGTGTTAGCTTTCCTTTTTCCTTTCCTCCCATAGTTGCTGTTAGGATGGAAACGAATTAAATATGAATTAAATAGTATAATTACACTTACCTATATTTATGAATATAATGGAGAAAACTGACCAATGCCACGGGGATGCAGAAGCAGTAGTGGGTTACAGGCTAACTGACACCGAAGATCAGCTTTTCGGATCAATGTTGATCACCAAACAGTGCCTGCCTTCACCAACTGGTGTTGCCCCGGGTTGTACACTTGCGTTTGATTTGAGGTTAAAATTTTACTCTAACAAGATTAGCTTAATTTAAATTTTGTATTTGGCAGCAAATCTTGTTAATTTAAATTACTGTTTGACTAGATTAGATAGGTTAGAATTAGAAAAACAAAATTTAGAAGGGTTAGTTGTACTTGGTTAATTTATTCCACTAATTTGATGGGTTAACTTAATCATAGGTTAGGAGGGTTAAAATATTTTGACTAGGTTAAGTTAATCTTTCCTAACCCAATAATGTTTGGTGGATTAAATCCCTAACCCACCTCATAACTCTTTGCTACAGGCAAGTTGGAATGAGTATCTGTCGGTATTTTGGACTGGAATGCTTTATTCTTCGGCGGATTTCATAGGAACACAAGAAAATGGAACATATGTTGAATGTACCGGTTCATAGCCGGATCCATAGTGGAAACCGTTTTGTATATATCGTAGTTTAGCCTTGGTCCAACTTGAAGCTCAGCTTTGAGTGTGTCGAGAATCAATAGAAAATATGTTGGATTTGGCATATTCTTTTTTTTAGGGATTTGGCATATTCTTGATGGTCTTTTCAATATTCGTTCACGGCTGGCTAGTTTTCTGAGACATATATAGATACCGCATTGCAATTTACCGGGTATAAAAATATATGTAATTATCTTTATATATACTATCTAAAAGTTGGCGAATGACGGAATGAGTGATGGCGTCCATGTCCACCCTCCCACCAACTTAAAAAACTCTACAAAAATACCAGAGAAAAAGAAAAACCAGATAAAATTGCTTCCCCAAACAAACTCTAAACGAACCCTATCTCCATCTAAAATATACGGGATTTTATCTCTTGAGCCCCTCTTCCCTTGAAACCAATTCCCATCTCTGTCCTCGTCGTCCTGATTCTTTTTATCCGTCGCAATACACGGACATTCCGACTAATATATTTCAGCTTTCAAGCATTATATAACTGAAACCACAGAACTTTGCTTTATCCATTTGCCAAAGTTCCTTAGCCAAATGGTATCGAAAAGAAAAAGGTTCCTTCGCAAAAATGTGGATGAATAACTAGCTTGTACCAAGAAAATATGTGCATATACTGATATACATAACCGAATCGCATTACCACTTGCTTAAGCCAGACAAGAAACACCATGCCTTTGGAATCGTACTCACATGATGGCTAGCAAGTAGCAACATAACACAACCCAAACTCCTCTATATAAGGAGTCGCCAGCCTCTTCTCCCTCCCAAGTCTCTCACACTCAGCCAGTTCCCTCTCTTCTTCTAAGCTGGCAAGCAACAAGGGAGACGCGGGCGGCGATGCCGGCCCATGCCACGACAGCGGCAGCGGCGACGAGGCGGTGATCGGCAGCAGCAAGGCGGTGGTGGAGGAGCTGTACCGCGCGCTGGAGCGCGGCGACGCGGACACCGTGCGCCGGCTGCTGAACCCGGACGTGGACTGGCGGTTCCACGGCCCGCGCGCCTACCAGCACCTGGTGCTCATGCGCCTGCTCACCGGAGGCGCCGGCTCGCTGGGCCTCCCGTTCAAGGTCCGCGCCGTCGACGCCTTCGGGCCGACCGTCCTGGCCGAGGGCACCGACGCGACGGGAGCGCTGTACTGGGTGCACGCGTGGACGGTGGGCCCCAGCGGGCGTGTCACCGAGGTGCGCGAGTACTGCAACACCGCGCTCGTCGTGACCAGGCTCGGCGGCGGCGCCGCGGAGGAGGCGTCGGCGGCGGCGGCCCCGTGCTCTCAGCAGGTGTGGCAGAGCCGGCTGCCGGACCGGGCTCGCAAGAACCTCCCCGCCCTCGTGCTTGCCATCTGATCCTGATCAGATCACACCCCTGAAGGCTGAAGTGAACTGGCCCTATGGGATTATCGAGAGACTGGCTCTGCATGTTCCGGGTGTTGTCATGATAATTGTGTCACGTAACAGTAAAACTCTGGTCTCTGGGTTGAAGAGTCTAACGTGTGTGTTTGAAAGGGGAAAAAAATTTGAGATGTAGAACTTAATTTACTCCTGAAAGAGTCTCTTTGTTCATCAATACAAATCTAAAAAATCTGAACACATCACTTTTCAAGATTTGAGCAAGCCATGGAAATGCAATATGAAAAAGGACGAGTTGAGGGAAAGAAAAAGAAAAAAAGTTGCATATTTTCTGAACTGTCTGTAGCCTGTAGTGTGTTGTTCTGTGCACAGCAAGGGAGCTGCACCGCTGCAGGATGCATGGCAACTACGGTAACTATTACCTGCAACCATTGAATTCGTCGACCCGACCACGTTGTCCTTCCGGCATCGATGGCGGCACAAGTGGCCTCATTTCTCCAGAAGAAGAACTACCCTCCTTCAGCTCCAGCAACGGCAACTCCTCGCCTCGACACGGCGAGTAATTTGTCACTGGAACAGTGTCAGCGTCAGTGACGGCTGCAATTGAAAGGTGAGACCCAGCTTGACAAGGTGACTTCACTCCATGCTCTCTAGGCAAAGGTTGTAGTGTGGTATCAACAACTTGCCCACCACCGGAACTGTAAATCAAGTATGGTGAGTTAGAGGAAGTGAATAACTCTTTAAAATCTTTCCTTAACTATCAATAATAACACATAACGGAAATGCAAATTCATAAATTCACCAAAGCTCTAAGCCAAAAAAAGCAAAACTCCAGAAATTCAAAGACCCACTGGTCAGACCTCTAGTTAGGGGCGGTTAGACTGGTGAATAGTAAAATCAGCTCGGTAAACAGTAAAATCAACACGATTTTAAAACCAAGACTCCATCTAACTTTTGATCCGATGATCCAAAAGACTTGAAACTTGGCATACACTTTATCTAGAATGTTACAAACTTATTTCAATCAATGATTGAGAGAATTACTGCTAAAGTTGTGAATTTTTTATTTGAAGGAAGGTTGTACCAAAACCAGACAAAAGAGAGAAATCTCGATATACTCTTGCTCATAAGTTCTACATGATCTAGGTGATCTTGGATGGGTTCTCACATTTCATAGCAAGCTAAATCACAGCATCAATTCAAGTCAAATCCTCACAAGAGCAAAATCCCCCAAAATCACATCTCTCTTGAGTGAAATCGAGTAAACCAAGAACTTCCTCTAGATCATGTCTAGATGGATGAGATCTTTTCTCTAGAAAATATCTCCACCTCTTATATATTCTTAGCACCAGAAAAGATCAAGAGAAGGGAAATCCAAACAAGAAAGCCAACACATCAAAAGCATAAGAGGGGATCTATGTCGCAACTTACTTGGGTAAACTTTGAATGCTTATTTCACTTGATGAGAAATATTTTACAGTCAATTCCTTAGGATAGTAGAGCTTTAACCCTAAAGCACACACACAAAAGACTCTAACACAAGGAAACCCTAACCCTAATCTTGGAGTCTGACATGACTCAACTCAACACGAGGCTTACATAGTGGAGTCCCTATACCTTTCAATTAACCCTAATAATTAGCCACTCTTTAGTGGATTACACCACTTATATATGGAAAAAACTGGTAACTCATATACAAACGGGTTTTACATTACACATACTTGTACGCTTTTCAAAGCGTGACTTTCTAAAGTCTTCAATAGGCCAATAATACATTCAAACTATAAAGATGTGACCTAAACCACTTGGTGCTATGCTACAATGTTGATTACGCCGTTGCTCATGATCGATTATGCTAATATCTAGTTCATTTTATGAGTATGTGTAATTCATATTTTTCAAATATTCCTTGTTTATCACATTGATTTGCTTCTACAAATTCAATAAATAAAGGAAACAACACCAAAATTTCCCAAAATCCACATGTGCACATGAAAATCACTTCATGAATCTATATGCACATGTTTAGGAGGAGTTCTGTTTATTTGTTGACTGACTTTGAAAGCAACTAATTCTTTATCTCCTTTGAGCTCATCTCAAGAATTAATTGCTAATCGCAAGTCAAAACAAGAATATGCAACTTGTTCTCGAACTAGATGTATATTCAAAACTTTCAATTCATTCATATCATATAGCTTGTCAACAATTATCAAAAAGGGGAGATTGAAAATATCTAGGCCCCTAAAAATATTTTTTGTAATAATGACAACAATGATTAAAGGGACTAACTTATTTATTAAGATGATTGAAAGGTTTAGTTCTGGATTTTGATGATGTTATGGAAAAGGCATGCAAATATGGTCAAAGATCAACATAGATCAAGAAATACCTCAAGGAAAAAGTATATTGTAGTCTAATACCTCTTTATAGCTTTTACCAGTCTTGGTGTTTGGATGAAAAGATCAAATTTGTAGAATATATACCGTACTATAAAAAGAGGTCATGGCTAGTAGCTTGAAGCTTAATTTGTGCCACTTTGATCAATTAATTGTTCATGCATGCATTTGCAACATATTTTTGAACTCTCTCTAAATTTCCTTTGTAAATCCGGTATAATGGCAGTCACTTTGATGGTAGTACCGCTACATTAGTATTACTGGCTGATACATGTTGATAGCTAAGTTCCAGATAGGCACTTATTTTGGATTCTTTGGATCGGTACTACCATATGTGTTGCACGGTAGTACCGTAGAGTGGTATGACTACATGTTGTTCTTGGTACTACCAGAAATTGGTAGTATCGAAATCTAGTTGGTAATAGCTAATTTCTAGAGAGCTATGTTTTGGAGCATCTTCTCTCCTCTGGAAATTGGTACAACCATGGCTGGGGTGTGGTACTACCGCATGATCGGTACTAAAGACCCTGTGAGGGCGATACTATCGATATTTGAAGTAACGACTAGTTTCTATGCATTTAATGAATCTCAAATAGCCATTGAACAGTGGGTGTGGTAGTACCGCATTTGCTATCTTTTGGGGATTTTGACCCCAATGATCATCTTGGTGGGTGGAGGATATAAATACTCCCCACCAGCAGCAAGTAAGCTATCTTAACACTCTTGGATATTTATTCAATACTCTTGAGCTCTTATTAGACTCTCTCTAACACATTTACTCCATTTGCAGATTTTATGGTTGTTGAGAGCATTCAAATGCATTACATTATTTGTTGATCCTTGTGGCACTTGAGAAACCTTCAAGTAAGCATTGTGACTTGTTACTCTTGGTGGTTGCCGACATCTTAAACGTCTTGGAGAAAGTTGTGCGGTGATCTTTTTAAAGAAGATTGTGAAGAGACATGGCACCGTTGAGTGGTGTGGTGCTTGCCATCTCTAGAGTGGAAGAAGAGCAACCTTAGTAGACTGAGGTGCTTTAGGCTTAATTCGTGGAGTTGGTCCAATCCGTTTAGGCTTACCTCAATGTGGATTAATGAAGATCGGTAAGTCTTCGATACCACGGGAAAAACATTGTGTGTCTCCATTGTAGTTTATTTCCTTGTTTTTGCTAGAATTAGTCCACCGATCGGTTCAGAAATGACACTGAACTTTACTCATGCGAGAGGTATCTAATGGAAGGAAGCAATATTCAGAACAGAGGAGTGAAGAATACAATGCACTACAGAGCAACTTTCTGAAACTGAACACACAAGTCTTGACGCAATTCTATCTTACTCAAAAATTTTTGAATGATGCACAGTACAAAAGAGTAATTCTCTAAACTTAACTCTAAAACAACACTGAGAACTAATTGACTGAATGAAAACTACTACAGGATCCGCAACAGACGTGTGATATACACCTCACGCACACACACACACACGATGCATTATCTAGTCCCATTATCAGGTACGAACTCTCAAAACAACATCTCGCACGTGTACCTAATGACGTGGCAAAAATTGGCCTTTGTTATTTGTACTCGGCCAGACTGAATACTTGACTGCTCAGACTAAGTCTCGGTTATTCTCTACACTCTCCCCCTAACCGTGACTTGCTTCCTCCAGTTCCTGAACACCAAGCGACTAACGCATCTCCTTGAATATGATTCTCTCGAGTGCTTTGGTCAAAATATCTGCACGTTGTTCTTTAGTACTGACGTGCTCGATGATGATTAGGCCTTCTTCCACACATTCACAAATAAAATGATATCTTGTATCAATATGCTTACTTATCCCATGAAATACTGGATTTTTCATCAAAGCAATAGCTGACTTGTTATCAATAAACAACTTGAAAGGCTAAGGAGTTTGGCCAGTTATTTTGCTTAACACACTCCTCAGCCATATCCCTTGGCACACTGTTGCCTTGGCTGCCACAAATTCAGCTTCACAAGAGGAGAGGGAAACACTTTTCTGTTTTTGTGAGCACTAAGTCACTATACTTCCACCAAGATAGAATGCAACACCACTTGTGCTCTTCCTGTCTTGAAGATCTCCAATAAAATTGCTATCACTGTAACCGGCTAACTTCTCCTCTCTTCTTCTTGTGTATATCAAACCAAAATTGAGTGTACCGTTTATGTACCTTAATATTTGCTTGACTGCCTGCAAGTGAGAGCGCTTCGGCTTCTCCATGTATCTGCTTACTATACCAACTGCATAGGCTAAATCAGGATAGGTATGTAGTAAGTACCTCAAGCTGCCTGCAATACTTCTGAAATCAGTGGGGTTCACATCTTGTCCTTCCTCATGTTTGTCAAGCTTCAACTTTGGCTCCATTGGAAATTTGGAGGTATTGCATTCACTCATCCCACCCTGCAGGAGTATCTTCTTAGCATATGCGGTTTGATTCAGAGTAATGTGGTTGTTCCTCTAATCTACCTCAATGCCCAGATAGTATGAGAGTGCTCCAAGATCACTCATCTCAAATTCTCACATCATTTGTCACTTAATTTGTGGATTTGAGATGGAATGCTTAATTCGTGGAGTCGGTCCAATTCGTTTGGGCTAATCTCAACGTGAACTAGGGGAGACCGACAAGTCTTCGAACACCACGGTAAAAAGATACCGTGTCAATTATGGTTTGTTTCCTTATGCTCAATTTATATTCAAGCAATTTACATACGTAGAATTAAAATTGATTGCCTGTTATCCTAGAATTGCAAACCTTGACATAGCCTAAAGTTGTTGGTGCATTTAGGTGAACTTAATTGAAACATGTTTTATTTTTGTTAAACTTAATTGATTTATCCCCTAACATAACACGTTAGGAGGCAGCTCTCGTAGCTGGCCTTCATCACCTTGCAATTGTGACATCAAGGGTCCCAGGGGCGATGGTTGGCCCCAGCACACCTAGCCCTCTGTTGGAGAGGGCGCTTTGAGCTTCCCTCTCTTGGCTGGACCGTGCCTCAGCCAGTGCAAAAGGAAGAGGATGCACTGGGGAGTCCTGGGTCACACAGGACATTGCCCATCCCGGGGTGGATGAGCCCGATCTCCGACGAAGGTGCACCCCTAGGGCTCCTCCAGAGAGCGGACGGGGGCGTCCACAAGCTCGTTGCCCTCTAGAGCTAGAGGAGGCATCGTGCACTTAAGAGTATACCTTGGTAGGAGCCATAGCCTTTCGCCTTTCGTTGATTAGCTATGATCCCCACGGACGGTGTCAATGTTGTAGGTGTGAAAACCCAAACATGAGTGAAGAGGTGGATGTTAACTGTTTGACAGGCCAATGTCCACGATAGTAAAAATGACACGGAGATTTATACAAGTTCGGAGGGTCCGAGAGCACCACCATACTCCTATCAGTAAGCCCACAAGGGTTACCTCCAGGGAGAGAGCCCTCGAGGGCTCATCAGTTTGAATATGCTTCTTTATTACTCACTAGTAGTGTGCCCGTGCTAACGCTACGGTAAAATACAAAACAAGATCAAATTTGTAAAAAATAAAACGAACAATCAGATTCATTAAGATTCACGTCTCATATATTGTATAACCAAATATTTTTGTCACATAATGAATGTCACATAACGACTGATCCTTTGAGGAGGCGACAACATCATTGGACTCACCCACCGATGACTTTCTCCATCCCCACATTATTTAAACTTGAGGCTACAAAGAAAACAAACATTTTTGTCACATAAAGAAATATGAAACACAGTAAGGAAATAGGTATTTGTGAACTATTTACTTACCGTCAACAAAACAGGCAGATCAACGATATTTGATGAAACTGCAGTTACTTTTGCTTCGATTTCCAATGCCATCAAATCCAGTACAATCATTCTATTCGACACATTGCTGGAAAATTAGAACAACTGAAATGGAATTATAGGTTCCTACATCAAAAGGGCATGTAAAAGCAAGTAACTACTAACTACTTGATCTTAACCACAAATAGAACAGCTCAGTACCAGCAAGAGCAGCCTCATTCCTCAATTTGCAAAAAACATATACTGAGCCCTGGAACAAGAACTACGCAGATACCACGTTTACTCCGACGCTCATTTTACCATGGAGATACCAAATTTACTCTTAACGCCCATTTTACCATGGAGATTTCAAGATTAGCAATTGCTAAATATAGGAACCTTTTGCGTGTGTGAAAAATTACGAGCAACAGCCTGCAGGCTAGTCGATAGCATATTGGCCAACTCCTGGTTCTAGCAATTTAGCCCTACCTATTCCAGTATTTCAACTACACGTCTGATGAGTAATATCGACAAAACATTATCCTATGCATGAAATACAAAACAAAATACAAAACAAGATAAAATTTGTAAAAAATAAAACGAACAATCAGATTTATTAAGATTCACGTCTCACATGGTTCAATACATTAACAAAAGGTGATGAGTAGTGTGCCCGTGCTAACGCTACAATAAAATACAAAACAAGATAATATTTGTAAAAAATAAAACGAACAATCAGATTCATTAAGACTCACGTCTCACATGGTTCAATAGTCAAGGTTGATGCAATCCATAATACAAGTAGCCGGCTTAATCACCTGCCACCTTCTCACCGGACGGCAGGCCTGCCTGCCATCTGCTGGGGGCGACAGATGCCTGCCACCAGTGGCCTCATCACGTGTCATCTCGCTGGCGCTGCCACCCACCTATCGGACGGCAGAAGTGTTATTTTTGCAAATACAATACGATATCGGCTAATTTTGTAAATACCATACGCATGATGCCAAATCCGCTTTTACTCCGTAGTAGTGATTCCATGAAAATATACATATTTTACATGTATGGAAACAACATTACAAAATTTGTTCGTCACCTAGGAATTCTCCAAAATAACCCAATAATCTGTACATTCCCACGCACACTAAGAACCGGTACACTGCAAGGCTATCTGCTAAGTGAATTGTCGTATTGACTACACAGTAGACTTCCCCGGTCGTCTCTCCCGTGGAAGGCAAAGCGTAAGAGCCAATAATAGCACAAACAAGTTTGAAGGGAAGGCCCTACATCGATTGTCATATTGATATAATAATGAAAAATGGATATCCACATTTCCATATGTGTATACCGTCATGTACATCTGTAACTTCTCTTTTCACCTCCATTTCCACATGGTTTGGTTAGAAAATAGCGCTACAAAACTTTCGCCACGCTGTTCTTGGTCGTGAAGCTAAGGTCACCAACTGTCATGGCAAGAAATTAGTGAAATACGCATCGTCAAGCCGACGATGAGCCATCAATCTGAAATTCCGCCCAGCAAGTCCTTTTGAGCAGCTACTTTCACCTTTTTCTTTCGCTTCCATTTGGGCTCTTTTCTTCTCCACTCCACTCGCCTCGAGGTTCTCGAATGGGCTCGCCAAACGTTTTCACAAAGCTTAGCGAGTAAAGACAATCGCCCACGAAAGGAAATCACATAAACTGCTCAGACATCCAAAAGTCAACTGGTATTGATCTAAAGATTTGGTAGATGCAACAATTCTTGTTTCTACCATGAAGATAAAGTGTTTGCTAAGGCACAAGTCACACAAAAAACTGCAGGAGCATGATTTTCAGTCAAAACGGCCAGAAAATCCTGGAAGTGTACGTGCCTTAGTTCGATTGGTACAACCAAAAAAGAGATAGTACCGATAACATATCCAATTGCGACAAGCGATAGCATGGGAAACAAAGTGCATCGTTGTTGGAACATGATGACTGCAACTGAATTAGCTTTTTAAAATCCATGGTACCTTCTCTCACATGTCTTACAGAAACATTTCCCATCTCCTTTACTCCTTTTGTCTTGGACACATTAAGCTTTGATTTGTATATTTGCAGAATAATTAAGCCTTTTAGCTCAAAAGAAGATACCTTGCTCGAATGGACACCGCAGGATCTTCACCAAAATAATGTGCTAGAGAATCGCACTTTTCCCCGCAAGTAAAATAATAAAATGTAGCACAAAACACATGCTAGCAGCAGAATGCATGCAGCAAGATATTGACAAGTGTAGTCTTGACATACCGCAGATCTTGTAAAGCAAAGCTAATGACCTTCCTTGAGCTTGGGCATCGGCAAGAAATTCCTTCAATTTCTGAAATGAAAGCTCTTCGAGTATTGTAATTAATATGGTAATAGTTTGCCAATGGTAGTTAACCAACTGGTTAATTGTTATAATTTATGATGTTGTCTTCATGTTCTTCCTTATGTCTTTTTATAGTAACAATTGGGCAATTGGGAAAAAACTAAACATACAACATATCTTAAGTCCGACCTATATGCAGATCAAAGTGCAAAATTGCATTCAATTGTTACGGTTTTAATAACCTAGTTATATAAATAAAAGAACAAGGAATAAAATTATAGAATGCATGTGCCTTCCTTTGGTTTGACAAGTGTCATCTGATGAGCTTTCCTTTTCCGCATCCAAGGAAATCATTAGCTTTATCACTATGTACTCTAATGGCACCTTTTACACTAAAAGAATATTTGAAAATCACGGTTACATTTATATTCCCAGTTATCCAAAAATACATCCACGGGAAGGCAGAATTTTATGGCGGAAGTTGGAGTTCCATTCTTTCAAGAACTAAATACTACTAACCATTTTCTTAATCGAAAAGCATGCATCCAGACAAAGAAGTGGGTGGATTCGGTCCTATGATTTCATACAAAAATTCATTTACAATCAATACTAAGAAGCAATTAAGAAAAGGGGTAACAAACCTTGTAAAATATCTCAGACACTGGACCATCCTTTTCAGATGTTGCCAATTCCTGCTCAACCTTTTCCAGTCCCTTAGTTATTGCTTGCATTTCTTCCGCTAAGTATTTTAGTTGTATCTGTTTTTCCACCATACTGTAAGTGAGCAGAACAAAACCAGAATGGACCTAGAATTAAGATCTAAGCTACCTTTGAGGCAGGTTCTAAATGTGCGAGATCCTTGTCAAAATCAAGAACTTCAGGAAGCTTGTCAGAAAGAACCTGTGGAAGCAATAGAATCGTCAATCTTTGAGATACAGATCTCTGTGCATGAAACCTCTATTGCTATGCAGCAATTAGCCTCTCAACTCCCAAGCAACATTTAAGTGATACTTGAAAAATGAAAACATAAAATAAATGAACAGGCAATCCTTAAAACCTGGCTCTTATGATAGGAAACCACGATAAAGAGAATTATAGAAATTAAGTACCATACCTTGCATAAATAATGCATGAGTGTTATCATAGTGGAAGGTAACACTGATTTAATTGTTTTATCATGAACCACAACTTCAAGAAGTCATCAGCAACATATATATAGTAAGTGAAAATACACACCTCTGAGGCTATGCTGTGGCAAACAAAAGTTATGCTAAAACAAGTTTAAACACAAACTTACATTGAAATTTTATTTTTCATGTGCATTCATGCAAGGACAGAGAATAAGCAGAGATTTTAATTGCCGAAGCTTTAACAGGTTGTTTTAGAAAACTAAACCGAGGGAATTCGTAATGCCAGAAGTTGAGCAGTATTATGAATCCATTTGAATTGCCCCCTCCTCACCCATGATTTTGTCTACTTGAGTTGAACCATGTTGACAAAGCATCAAGAAATAGAAGTAAACCTTGGCTGTAGACTTTTATACAGAAAACTGTTATGGTACTTTGCATACATGTAATGCTTAGCTAGGAAGTTACATACAAGATCACTTAGTGCTGTCGGGTAGCCATCAGATTGGTCATCCAACTTAAATTCTGGGTTCCCTCCATCGCACAGCAATCTTCCAACAAAAATTCTAGAGTTACCCATGTAAAAAAGCTAACTCATCTATAGTAAGAAACAGTAAGTGAAGAGCGGACCAGATCGGGGGCGTAGTAGAACAGGGAGATGGGCACTTGATTGTTTTGCATGAGCTTTCTAATCTTGCGACTGACCCCAACAGGTTGGAGCTTGATGGAGTAATGCCGGAAATCGATAACCCCGTCTCTTTGTCGTATTGTAACAATGTAATCCTTTGACAAAGTTGCCGCTTAACCTACCATGTAAAATGCAATACCAAAAATAAGACACTAAGTTACATCATGAAGACATTGTCCGATACTTACAAATGTCCGGATCAATAACAGGACCATATACCGAAAGAAGGTAACCAAACTCTTGAAAGGCTCGCCAAGACCAACGGCCATTGAGTACAACTGTCGAACCCATAAATTTCCACACAAAGGTAAGCTACCACGTAGCAATATCCTAATTTTTTTAAAAATACAAGACCGTGGTATGTACCGAGGTGAGTTCTTGAATATCTCTGGGGCACCTCGCCGTTGGGAGTTTGCGATGTCCGCGCGCGAGCATACTCCTCTATATGAAACGTGTAGGTCGGGCCTCGCGGCGACTTCGCGGCGCAAGTGCGGCAAGCTCTTTGGGTTAGAAAGGATCAAGAAATGCGCCACACCCAATGGGTCGCCACGCTGACGAAGTCCTTGAGGTTGTTCCGCTTCTTCTCCTATCGAATGTTTCAAAATCGCGCTCGTGAGCATGCCAAGAAACGATTACCCATGGATCGGTCTTGTGACGAAGGGGCTCGGGATAGGAGGACCTTGAGATTGAGGCGGTGTAGGGAGCATGAGCTTGCGGAGGTCCCGCTGGAGGTGGCGGAGCGTGGAGGAGCTTGCGCGGGAGAAGACGGCTCTTGGGGATCTTGGCGCCGGTGACTGGTCCACGTTCTCCATGGCGCTGCGCTTCCGCGCCAAAGACGGCGGCATCTTCCATTTGCCCTGCCTCTGCCGCCGCGCGCCTGCTCCTTCTCTCTCGCTCCGGCAAGAACCAGACGGTCACAACCCGAACAAAAACCAAGCGACGAGGCCGCAAGGAAGGTCGAGGGGTCGAGAGAGAGAGAGAGCTCACGTTGTGGAACCGCGCCATGGTTAGGGTTCTGGAGCGCCGCCGCGTTCGGAGACGGGAGGAGGGAGGCGATGCCGATGCGCGCAAGGTCGCCAGATCTACACGCATCGCACAAGATCCGTCTCCAAATCAAACAACCGTGGAGTCCTACACATGAACGCTGCGATCTAAGAGCCGACACGAGATCCGTTCAATTTACCTGCTCATGCGCAGGGGTAGAGCTCATAAGCCTGGAGCACACGCATGTCGCGGGGACCTTGTCCGCGGAGCGGGAGGAGGAGGTGAGGGGAGCGGCGCGGGGAGGACGGGGAGCGAGGCGCGGGAGAGGTGGAGATGGGGAGCGGCGCGGTGGAGGACGGGGAGCGGAGGAGGGCGGCGCGGTGGAGGACGGGAGCGGCGGGAGTGGAGGCACGGGGAGGAGGCGCGACGGGGCGGGGGAGGAGGAGGAGGAGGCGCGCAGCGCAAGGCGGGAGGAGGAGGCGCGCGCAGAATGGAGGGATGGGGAGGAGGAGCGAGGAGGCGAGGCTGCGAGGACGGGGGCCGAGCGCGTGCGCGGCGCAAAGTGGGTACCTGTTCAATGATGTGCATGATCCAAATGATTTTGACCTTAAGATCTTCAATGAGTAAGAGAATAAGGCTTGAGGAGAGATCCAAGCCATTCATTTGTATGGAGTTGGATAATTTGGTACACAAATCTGGGTGGACTTAGATTTGGCATGACTGTGGGGGTGGATTTAGTAAAGATAATTTTGGTGTATTATAGAGTAGGGTAGATGAGAGTTCAAGAGAGCTCTCTCCTCTAAATGAGGGAAATATTAGGTATTTCTAGCCTATAGGTTCTTAGGCTTGTACAAATGACGAGAATGCCCCTTAGGGTAGCTACCTTATGAGTAAAAGTGGAGGGTACAATCATCCTATGTGAGTGTAACCGCACTTTCTGATCTATAAGCAGATGTTTTTTTTTATAAAGTGAGCCCTGTTAATGAAGGGGTAAAATTATTTCTTTAATACCGATTAAAAATTAATTACTACAGTAAAAATTAAAAGGTATAAACAGCAGGTCTAAAAGAAAGCAGAGGACATTTTGGGCCTGGAATTAGCGCGTACCCATTTTGGGCGACCTGGCCTGGTATTTCTTCAACTAGCCTCATAGGCGCGGCCGGGGCACCACCGCGCGAAGAAAGAGGCGAAAATTGTAGCTAAAGGAAAGCGTAGGGTTTTTAAAAAGCGAGGGCTTTTCGCAATAAAAGGAGACCAGAGGGTTCTTCGCAAAAATCGGGGTTGTTTTGAAAGAACCGAGGACTGTCGTAATTTCGAAACTATGGATCGTTATCAACGAAAAATAAATACGAAGGATCTTTTTGAAAAATCCAGGACCTTTCGCGAAGAAAATGACCTTACGTAATTTTTAAAAATACAGGAAAATGCCTTTTGCAGAAAAGCCTACGGCGCGGGCGGGCGGGGCTAAATTACGTTCGCCTCCTCGCGCGAGAACCCCGGGCGTATCTGAGATGACTAGCCTCATAGGCGCGGCGCCACGCCGCGCGACCACCGTGACGTCAAAGTAAAAGAGCGATAATTCGTGAGGAGTTTTTTTAAAAAATTGAGGGCACATGCGAATTTTGAAAAAGTTAAAGGTCTTTTCGCAAAAAATGAGGATTACGTAAACAAACGAGGCCCTCGATTTCAAAAACCGCGGGGCTTCTTTGGAGGGCTTAAAAGCGCGAGGACCTTTCGCGAGAACCAAGGACCGGGAAAAGTTAAAGGTCTTTTCGCAAAAAATGAGGACTGTATGTAAACGCGAGGACTCCGCAATTTCAAAACCGCGGGGCTATCACGCAAAGTGGAGGGCTAAAAAAATTGGCGGGGAATTCGCGAGAACTAAGGATCTTTCGTCGTTTCGGAAAACGGAGGTTTTTTTGCAAAATCGCCTCCCGACCATACGCAAATTCAGCTGGCCACGGCGGGCGGAGCGCAGGCGCGGCCGACGTGGCTGCGCTCTCCGCTCGTGCTTTCCCCCAGCTTTGTATAGGTAGGTATACCGATTAAAAATTAGTTGCATCTATTCTCCACGATTCCCCTATCTTTCCCGTCGCCGTCTCAACAACAAAAAAGGAGAGAGAGAGAGAGAGAGGTCTCCTCCCGTCTGCATCCAATCTCGGGCGCACACGCAAAAGAAGCAAGCACCCTTCCCAAGCAAGCAAGACGATCTGGGGGTTTCTGGAAGCTTCTAGAATCTAGATCCTCCTCGAGGCCTCCACCTCTCGCCGCCGATGGGCTCGAGGCCTCCCAGCCTCTCCTTCAAGCTCGTCCTCCTTGGCGACGGTACGGCCCGGCCCCCCTCCAATCCTTGCACTTATAGCAGAATCGTGAGCATTTGTGCCGAATTACGACCCTCCGCTTGATTTTAGCGCACATCAGCGATCACTGCGATGTTCGGGAGAATCTCGCTTGTTCCGTCTATGTTTTCCCCCTCTTTTAGTGCGTGCTATTGATATTCTAGGGTTTACGTCTTACCCCGTGGATGGTTTGATAAAGAGTGAAATAAACAGACAGATGGTGTTCTTATGTAATAGAAAGAGGATTAGTGCTAGCAGCGATGGTGGGGACAGTGAGATTAGGAGATGGACTTTTATGATTAAATGATGGAATCATGCCGGTGATTTTCTGATAAAATTGTGTACTACTTTGGAAAGGGGTTTCGAAGGAAGAACATTGCAAGCATTGTTTTGGTATATTTGTCGGCAAGTGGGTGCGGATTACGGATGGGCATGGTAATCCGGATGAGACTAGCAAGGGTAGCATGATAATATGATATTATCAGGATGGTCACTGGTTTGGGCTAAAAAATGATGGGAGCATGGAGCTATGGACTCTTAGTGATGCATTGGCGTTACCAGACAAACAAGCAGTGTTATTGTCATGTTGGCATGTTTTCCTTATTGGGGTTACCCTGTAGGCCGACTTATTAGGCTTAGCCTATAAGCCCTTGCAAACCCATAAGCCCTGTGACTTTGAGCTACTCTCACTGATTTCAGATTTTCTATGGAAGAGGTGTTTAAGCTGTCTGATAATATATTGGTTGACCATGTGGCCCTTAAACTTATCTTAGTGACAAGCCTGAGCTTTAAGTTAGAATAAACTGGCCCTAGTTCAGGTACTCGATTATATGCAAATTTATCTACAGCTGTGCTGTTGAATAGGTTTCCAGTTTTTTCACACAAATTAACAACCTTTAATACTGTTATGCTATTTTCCCTTGTTACAGGGCGAGTAGGGAAAACATCTCTTGTGCTGCGTTATGTGAATAATGTCTTCTCAGACAAACAGGAAGCAACGGTTCAAGCTTCTTATTTGACAAAGCGCCTTGTTGTTGAAGGTGTGCCTATTACGCTCTCTATATGGGTGCGTTGTCATCTCTTTGATATGCATTAGTTTCAGTTGCACATTTTTGTCAAGAAAATTGTTTCTTAATTTCGTTGCCGGGGGGGGGGGGGGGGGGATCTGTACCATATTTTGTGACTCACTGACTCCTCTAGACTGCAGCCTAATTTGGCTACTTTTTTTATTAAGTGTATTAGGAATGTGAGTTACTGAGTTCAATATCATATTGGATTTAGATATGCTTCATGACTAATAAAGCTTCTACTTTTTTATGTGTGCATTTCTTCACCAACTATTAGTTTTATGTCATGAAATAATTCTTTATTGGAAAGTTGGTAACCATGGTTATTTCTGGTCATGCAAAACTTTTAGTGTTAGCAAGGAAAACCGTTTGAGCCACAATTTTCATGGCAGTGGGAATGATTGTGGATCTATTTTTACATATAAAAATTAAACACGTTGATATTATACGCAATTAATTGATTGGACCTTCACTTTTACATACACTACGTGCGATTTCTTTTTTAGAGAATTTAGCAAGCATGCTACAGAGTAATTCTGAGTTCTGACTGAGATTTTTACTGTCAAAATTCTATGCATAGCTCCAGGGTATCCTGCACAGATATCTGAAATGTTTGTCAGAATACTGAAATCAGAAACCTTTGTCCTTAGTTTATTTGTGCCATCAACAGAAATATTATAGTTACCAGTTACTGCCTCTTTTATAGAATATAATAAGGCATCGCTGTGTTACTGTTGGCACTTGATAACATTTACTTTTGAGTCTCATCAGCAACTTTTTCAGTAATTACTATTTCTTGGTTCACAGGACACAGCTGGACAAGAGAAGTTTCACGCACTAGGTCCTATATACTATCGTGATGCAGACGGTGCATTCCTCTTGTTACTCATTTTGATCAGAAAATATAAATATGTGGATCAATAATTCAATACTGATCTTTTTTCCTCACCATCTCCTTTTCACCATTGCAGCTGCTCTATTAGTATATGACATCACAGATAGTGATACTTTTGTTCGCGTCACAAAGTGGGTGAAAGAGCTTAAACAAATGGCAAATAAGGATATTGTTATGGCTGTTGCGGCGAATAAAGGTGATCTGGTTAGATTGAAGAACATAGACACTCAAGATGCGACAAGGTATTCCTCTTTGTTATAATTAAGCATGTGATCAATATTTATACATATTTTTATCCTGATTCCAGCCCAACTCTGAACTAATTATGTCATCACAAGCCAGAGCCAGTATAAATATCTATTTGTGCAGTTGCTATTTCTTTTCCATGGAACTCTGCAAATAGGTTCTCTGGCATTAAAATGTCAGGATTCAGGTTTTGAAGCTAAAGTTTCACCTTCTTTAATTTGCTTGTCTACAATACAGGTTCTTGGTACTCGAGTAAAAAAGAAAGAGAAAATGAACACTGCAGAAATGCTTTATGTAGTTCCAGTACATTGGCACTGTTGCTATTCAGTTTGCTTATCTACCACACAATGTACTGTGTACAATGAACACTCAAGGATTTGTCCTTTAAGTAAAAAAAACATTACGGTGTACTATATGTATTGGTTAAACAATTCAGATTTGTGAGTAGAGCTGTAAACGAGCCGAGCGAGCCTGGCCTCCCAAGTTCGACCTCAGTAGATGCTCGAGCGAGCATGAGTTAGGGTCCGAATCTGAACCTAGGCTCGAGCTCGGCTCGGGCCAAGTTCGAGTGGGCTCGAGCTCGACTCGAGTAAGCTCAATAACAGTCAAAACAATTCAACATGAACTAATTTTCAACAATAAAAAAAGCTCGAGCTCGAGTTTGGCTCGACGAAGCTCGATAAGAGTTAACATGTATCAATACTCAAGCTCGAATCGAGCACTAACGAGCTATTCGAGTTTGGCTCGTTGAAGCTTGTGAGCTCAAGATTAAGCCCGAGCTCGGCTTGTTTATAGTTCGAATCGAGCTCGAATCGAGCCTAGAGTCGAACGAGCCTAGAGCGAGCTGAGCTCGAGTAACTCGCGAGCCTCGAGCTTTTTTATAGCCCTATTTGTGAGTATAGTTGCAACATATGACAATTGGCAATACCGCAATAGCACTCTCACTATTCTCGAATTTGTAATACTGATTTTTAGGTGGTCTTCTTTAGTTCTAATATAGTCTGTTCTAGAATTACTACATTTAAGTAATTGTAATTAGTTCATCTGCAGCTATGCAGAAAGTATCGGGGCAACTCTCTTTGTTACATCTGCCAAAGCAGGGACTGGAATCGATGATTTCTTCAGTGATATAGCAAAACGTAAGTTTTGTTTTATATTGGCTCTTTACTATTATTGAGCTTCACATTTTTGCCATTGTATACTGAGTATCTATATCAAGGTATGTTTTTTCAGTTATGTGCTTTTTCCACTGGAATGGTTTTTTACTTATATCACGGATTGATATGCATGTCTTGCTTTATCCTACTGATCTTCTGAACTTTTTACCGGAGAATTAAATAGTTTCTTCATAAAACCAACAATTTCTTATTGATGCTTGTACATTGGGCATTGGAATCATACAATTTTTTTCTGATAAACACGGAACTGTTACTTTCTTTTGGGGGTTGGAAAGTCATGTAACTTTCATTGATTGGTGGTTTGCTTTCAAGCTCTCAGGTTGTGTTTTGGTAAATTTCTATTTACTTTATCACCATTGATATGCAGGGTTATTAGAAAAAAGAAAAAACAGAGCAGATGGCTTGTCACCAGCTCATCCAAAGAAGGGCATTTTGATTGTCGACGATGAACCTGAGAAAGAACCTCCACCAAAGTGCTGCTCATAGTGACGTTCCAATGGAAATTTCTCAGGCATAACGTTGTACCTGCATATGATCTGTAAAGGAACATCATACATTAACTTTGGTCTTGCACTATTGGAGCTTTTCGGTGCAGCAAATAATAAATTCAAATCAATACATCCAATTAGGGTCAAATGTAACTGTTCGATCACGATTCAATAAGCTGAGATGAAGTTCATGACCCTAGTATCTACCATACTTAATATGAGGGGGGAAAATGTCACTGGTGTTCTTTTTAGGGTTATTTTGAAGGGGGTCAAGGGCTATTAAGATGGTGTGCGAGATACAAAGCAGGTTCACCAACCCTCTGCGCTGCAACTGCTCTTCAAATCTTCATCTCCCTTGTCCGTTGGGCTCCACGCATGGGTGTTTTCTTCGTCAAGTGGTGTTCCCGCGGCTCCGCAACCGTGGTTCGCTCTGCTTCGGGCTACGGTGGCTGCTGCTTTCTTCCTCTGCTGTGGTTCCTCTTTAAGACTCCGCCTCCGCTACCAGCGATTCCTCCTCGAATGGCGCGAGGCAGACATATGTTGTCACGATTCACGAATGGTGTGTTGTCCATTTAGGCATGTTTTCGTGATTCGTTGGAATTTATCGTGCCACTAGGACAAATCAAAATAGCCATTCATGTCCGATCTATACCTCTCAATGCTCATTCTAAGGTTGAAAACAATACAGATGAAGCGGCTACGTTAGAGAAGAGAAAATTAGCACTAATTACCGTTAATGGATTTATTTGAGTATAAGGTGCACATACTCAACTCACACCATATATGCGCGCACCTTACAGATGAAATTACTCAAGTCCTCACGAAACGTAGGCACACACTTTCTCATTGAGCACACACGTTTATAAAATCGGTAGACATTAGCACAAAGTCTAGGACTTGAACCCTAGTGGGTTAGGTACTCATCGGCACGTAGTCATCTGGCCACAGGCTAGCTTTTAGGTAGTGGAGTTAGTGGGGACCAATATTATATATAAGACAAATGACTTATGGTAATTCACAAGAAATGCATGTATCATACGGCTTTTCTAAGATAAAAAATCCAAACAAATATCATTTCTATACTAATACAAAATGCACGAGTTGATTATTTGCTAGGTTTATCCACTTCATGTCCCCAGTTTACTTCTGACCATCCGATCAATTAAGTCTAACGGTGGTAATTGAGAGTTGGTCCTGCCATCTATGCATTCCAGCCATCCATCCACGCCATCCAATGGTTGTAATTGAAAGTTTGACACGACTGAAGAGTAGAGCGAGGGGAAGGATTTATGTTGGGGGTATTAGTAGGGGTGAAAGCGGACACGGACGAATATAATTTACTTTGGATCTTATTTCGTATTTTTTTCTTGAAGTTAAATTGGACACAAACAGTGCCGAATATCTATTTCTCTCTTCCATATTCGCTCAAAAAACTTCGGTCAATTTTTTAGACAAAAATTATCCACTCGGTTTGCACCCCTTACACCCCTACACATGACATTAGGCAGTAGAGGTGCAATCATAGTATACGGACGAATATCGCACATCCCGTATCCTATCCGCATTTTTTACTCATACTCGGAGTATGACACGAATAGTGCCGGATACCCATTTCCCCTTTTCATATTCGCTCCAAAAAAAACTACGGTCGGTTATTTGGACATAAATTATTCACCCCATTTGCATCCCTATACCCATACATATGCCGTTGGACAGTAGTGGGTGCAATTAGAGTATACGGATGAATATCACTTGTCCCTATCTTATCCACATTTTTTCCCAGTTAGAGTTGGACACAAATAGTGTTGGATATCCATTTCTCCCTTCTGTATTTGCTCTAAATGTCTTTGATTGATTGGTCAGTCAAACGAAAATTATCTACTCCATTTGCACGCTTTGCCGGCCGCTCCACCCATGGCCTTCCCAATGGTCTCTCTGTTATGTCCCGAGGTATTAGACAGTGTCTTCTATTAGAAATAGGCTAATTTGAGTGATGCCTATTTTCTGTAATTTTAAAGTATGTATGGTTTAGTACCAATTTATAAGGTGGAGCTCTTGCCACTCCTTGAATCATGTGACATATGGATGGAGATGGCATGAGGAGGGATTTGGTTGAACACATGTGTGTGAACGTATTCACATATATTCTCATGGAAAACAGTGTGACTTGCGACTTGCGATACACGATCGTGGTGTGACATGGTACGCCACTTGGCAGATCAAGTATACCTTATTTGCTGAATCGTGCATCATCTCTCTCCTTTTTATTGGCCATGACACTGTTTAATTATTATTATTTGGTTTGAATATGAGCAGTTACCAGTGAACAAATTAGCAGTTACCAGTAGATTATTTCAGTTTAATGGCGTCAGTTACTGGAAAGTAATTCATACATTTATAAAAGACCTAGAAACATCCAGGCTTGAGATATTAAACTCCTCTATTTCTTTCTCCCATTGTCTTCTTCCTCTCTGGAGAATTTGTACTTAGTGTTGAGTGACCAAACCTCGTCGGCCTTTCTTCTCAACGTGCACTAGAAAGAAGGGAGAATAGCTATCTCTGAGCCATTACCGTAGAGAGTACTTGCACAGGGTGGCAATAAGGTTTTTGGGCAGTTCAACGTGCGAGACTACTCCTGCACTACTTTATCTACGTTCTGCACTACATTGAGTGTACTCTGTTTCCTGTTCTTTATCAAGCCCAACAGTAAGTCGTTCACATGATTGATCGACTTTGATACTGTATTTTTCTTGTGTATTTTTGAAGTACAATGAGTAGCATGTAGTTAGATTCATTTGTTGCATCACTAGTCTTTTACTGTATGTCTCTTAGTAAAATTTGGAATTAAAATATTGCCCACATTTCTAATATTTCAAAAACTTTATTGTGAAATTTGTTACAACACAACAATGGCTGGTGCTTCTGATGCTATAAAAACTGAGAGGTTTTCTGGTCAGAATTTTCGTAGATGGCAAATTAGAGGCAAGTTTTGGCTCATATCTTTGGGACTGTGGTGAATTATCTACCCGTAGTATCTATTTATACTTAACCAGTTTATGCAATTTACAAATACAAACAACACCACTTTTGGCTGCATTTTGACCATTCTGGTTGATCAGCTCTATAATGTGTACATAGACTATAAGTCCGCCACAGAGTTGCGCGATGCACTAGAGCATAAATATGTAGAGGTAGAGATCAATTGATAGCTGTACATATGTGAGCAATTCTTCAAATTTAGCATGGATGAGGTTAAATCGATAGTTAGACAAGCTCATAATCTTCAGCTGCTGGTTGGTGAGATTACACACCTGGGGTGTGTACTACCTCCTAAGTTTGTGGTAGCTGGCATTGTTGCCAAACTTTCTGCTAGTTGGCAGGATTTTGCCACTAACTTGAAGCACAAAAGGGAAGATATTTCTGTTGAGTATCTCACAGTTGCCCTGGATGTGGAAGAAAGACTAAAGCAAAAGATGCACCCATTACTTCTAGTTAGAACAATGCCAATATTGTAGAGGAAAATACAACTGCAATGAAGTACAAATCCAATAAACCGAAAAAGACAACTAGTTTTAAGAAGAAGAAAACCAAAAAAAAGGATTTGAGGGACATCACCTGCTTTGTGTGAGGAAAAGACTGTCATATGGTGGAGGATTGTCGCTTTTGCAAGAGTAGAGATGGTGAACAATCAAAGAAGAAGGTTATCAACGAGATCATAAGCGAGGCCTGGACTTTAAAAGGGTATGGTAATTTATCTGTTATCTTTTCAGCATGTCAATGCACTGATTGGTAAGTTGATACTGATGCTAATGTTCATGTATGTTCTGATATTTGCTTATTTTTTCTTACCAGGTAGTAGGGGCTTCCTTCGTCCTAATGGGAAACGGAGTCGCATGCTTCTATTCTTGGTATTGGCATGGTGGATCTGAAGCTTATTTCAGGGAATATTGTGCACTTAAAGAACGTGCGGTATGCTTCTACAATAAACAAGAACCTCATTAGTTGTTGTCTCCTATGCAGGGTGGTTATAAGCTAGTCTTTGAGTCAAATAAAATTATAATATCTAAATTTGGAAACTTTGTTGGTAAAGACTATGAGAGCATAGGTTTCTTCCACCTAAGTATTTTAGAGTCTTGTTATAATATGAATATTGCAACTAATTTAAATAAATGTGAGATAAATATTTGGCACTCTCGTTTCTGTCATATTAGTTTTGATATTATTGTTAGAATGTTCACATTAAATTTAATTCCAAAATATGAAATTGTCAAAGGATCAAAGTGCCAATCATAGTACAAGTAAAGCAGCTTCGAATATCCTTTAAGGGATTAGATGATAGAAAAAAAAACTTGGCACCTTTAGATCTTGTTCATTTAGATTTGTGTGAAATAAATAGATTGTTGACAAAAGGAGGCAAAAGATATTTTCTAATTTTTATTGATGATGCAGCATGTACTTCTATGTGTATTTGCTAGAAACTAAGGATGAATCTTTAAACTACTTTAATACTTATAAAGCCGAGGTTGAGAACCAATTAGAGAAGAAAATAAAAAGAATGAGATCTAATCGTGGAGTACATCTCTCATGAATTTTTCCAATTCTGTTCTGAGTATGAAATAGTCCATGAATTTACACCACCATATTCACTCTAATCAAATAGGATAGATGAGAGGAAAAATCAGACACTAATAGACTTGGTTAATGTCATGTTAGAGAGTGTTGGTATGCCTAAGATATGGTGAGGGGAAGATATGTTGACATCAACTTTCATCCTAAATAGAGTAATTAATAAAAAGAGTGAAATTACTCCATATAATGGATAGAAGGGGGAGCATAATGTCAATTTTTTGTGAACTTGGGAGTGTTTAGCAAAGTCAATATACCATTGCAGAAAAAGAGAAAGTTTGGACCTAAAATAGTCGATTGTATTTTCTAGGATATGCTCATAATAGCCTATAGATTTTTATTTGTTAAATCAAAAACTCCTAAGATTATTGCTAACACAATAATGAAGTCCAGAGATGCTTCATTCTTTGAGAATATTTTTCTATGAGAACTGCAAGCAGTACTTCACGAACTAAGAATATTCAAATTGAAAATATTGAAAGTGAGAATAATTACACTTTTGAACTTCCCACTATTTTTGAACCAATATGTGATATCCGCGATGAGAATAACAATCTAGTTGCATAGGTTGCTTGCACGAGCAAAAGACAAAAGGGTTGATAAAACCTTTGGTGATGACTATTGTATACCTCGTGGATGATGTGCCAAAGACTCTTTCCAAGACTTATACATCTTCTGATGCTGATTACTGGATAGAGGTGGTCCATAGCGAGATAGACTCTATCATGGCTAATGGGACTTAGGAGATCACTGATCGTCCTATCGGGTGTAAACCTGTAGGGTATAACTGGGTCTTTAAAAAGAAACTAAGACCTGATGGCATTATTGAGAAGTACAAGGCAAGATTTGTGGCTAAGGGTTACACCCAAATAGAGGGATAAAATTTCTTTGATACATATTATTCTATCGCCAGACTAACCACCATTAAAGTGCTCGTTGCGTTATCATCTTCCTATGGTCTACATGTTCATCAAATGGACGTGAAGATAGCTTTGCTTAATGGAGAGTTGGAGGAAAAAATCTATATGAATCAACTGGATGGTTTTATGGTTTCTAGATAGAAAAATAATGTATGCAGATTATTGAAATTCTTGTATGGCCTAAAGCAAGTATCTAAACAATGGCACGAGAAGTTTGACAAAAATTTGACATCCACTGGATTTGTTGTGAATGAAGCTGATAAATATGTATATTACCATTATGGTAGGGGTTAAGGAGTGATCTTGTGTTTGTATGTGAATGGTCGTAATTGATGAGGTCAGATCTTTCTTATCTCGATGCTTTGATATAAAAGACTTAAGAGAGGCATATGTCATTCTGAATATTAAATTGATCAAGAACGAGAATGGGATAACTTTGAACCAATCTTATTATGCTGAGAAAATATTGAGCTAGTTCGGTTTTAAAAACTGCAAAGTTTCTCCAACGTCCTATAATACGAACATTAAGCTTTGAAAAAACCAGGGGCTAGAAAAAAGATCAATTGAGATATTCGTAAATTATTTGATCACTCATGTATTTAGCTGATACTACAAGCCCTGTCATTTTATTTGCTATGAGCAAATTAAGTCATTTTACGTCCAATCCAGGGGATGAATACTGGGAGGCATTTGAAATAGTGTTGTGTTACTTGAGAGGCACAACATATTTTAGAATTCATTATACTAGATACCTTATGTATTAGAAGGATATAATGATTCCAATTGGATCTTTGATGCGAATGAGATCAAAACTACAAGTGGCTATGTATTTGCTTTAACTTGTGCTATAGTTTTATTAAGGTCTTGTAAACAGATCATATTGATGTGGTCAACTAAAGAAATAGAATTTTACTTGACATAGCTACTGTTGAGGCTGAATAGCTGAGAGAGTTTCTGTTAAACTTACCGTTGGTTGAGAAACTTACCATTGGCATCAAGAATTCCTTGAGGAAGTCCAGTTGGTTGTACATGATATGTTGGGCCAGATTGGGCCTTTTTATACTCCGCCCAAATCACCCGTGTCCTTTTTTTTCTTCTTATTTGACAGGGAAGACCAACCGAGCTAGCTATGGGCCCTTGCTTAGCTTGCTGTCAAGTGGTAACAACAATCTGCTGCAGATGTGGCAGTAAATAGCGTATCGTTTTAACTCGTAATCTTGTATTCGATCAAGCGATTCTGTGTTTTGGGCATACATGGTGGTGAGCACTCTATGAGTTAGTATGATCTGCACTGTTCTACCCGGTATTCATGCGTGCAATGGGGATGCATGCATCAGATGCAAGCACTGCAAGGAGTGACAGCAAAATAAAGTCGCCATTTGAGCTGCTGCATCGCGTGAGGAAAGATTTTCATACACTTCATGAAGATAAAGTTTTCATTCTTTCGACAATGACAAATTATTATTATCAGTGTTAAGAAAGGCCGTCACCTCCAGCCTAGAGGTCAGCGTGTGTGTGAATCTTGAAAAAGATCGGAAAGATCACATAATACGGCCTTCTTTTTTCACTACTCACCACCTCCAGGCAAGGCTTTGAATACGTTTTTTAATCATAATGTGCTAGTAAAATTAACAAAAATTATCGCTTCGTTCTGTTTTACTTAACTTTCTAGAATCTATACCGTCAAACTTTCTAAAGTTTGACTATCAATAGGTTTAAAACTATCTAGATTGGCTATACGAAAATTATATCATTAGATTTGTAGTTAAAAATACGTATATAATATTATAATATTATTAGTATATCTTAGTATAAATTTATAAAAAGTAACGATCAAAGTTGCATCTTGAAGACCGTTAAAAATCTAAAACACCAAGTAAAAAACGGGGGGAGTATATAAGGAACATATTTTTTAAGACAAATGCAATATCATTAATTATTTCTATGCAGTCAATCTGAATACCTTCATATATATTAGTGACCAAATTGACCATACGTATCCTACGGTGACCTATATCTAATGACGGTGGGTACATGATCTGTAAGGGGAAAAAATCTGGTAGCAATTTGTTTTGAAAAGTATTCAAACCTTTTTCTTAGTCCTTTGAAACAAAAAAAAAAAGAGGTTGTTAAAACAAAATAAAAAGGCATGTAAAACACATTTTAAACGTAATGTTTCTATGTGATTGCTTTTGACGAATGATGCTTTTGGATTATATGTAGGGCGTAGCTAGCGCCTAGACATTCGATCCAGGAGCTAGCATCGTACGCTTTGGTTGAAACATTTTACGGCAATGATTGCAATATTATCGCACAACATGTGCAACATTATCATATGACGTTTACAATATTTTTGTAATAAAAATGCAACAACAGAAAAACTGCGACAAATTGAGAAGATTCTCTTGTGCCGCCAGTGCGGATTTATGTCCTCGGCCTTTCAGGGGTTAGGGCAGGGGAGTACCATTCCATCAATCCAAGCCGACGGGTCAGATCTAGATGGTCAATATGAAGGTAGAAGATGAAATCATGTTATCTCACGATAAATTTAAAATCCTCAAAATTTCATCAAAATTGATCCTAAGCGTCTGGTGCAGTATCCAACGCCCCCTTTTGCCGTGCCATACGTGCCTTTGGAACGGACAGGATGCGAGCCTGATACCCTGACGACCCCTCCTTGATGCTAGGGATTTTGTCGGATTGCTCTCCTCCTTTTGTTTACATAAAGAAGGAACATTTTGAGGAGCTAATGGCATTTGGTTTCCCACCTTATCACCTTACCGAATCATTCTAGTCTATATGCAAAATCTCATGACTAGCCTGGCCACTTTGCACCACTAACTTCAATTCTTGGTTTTCTAGCATCTACTGCGTACAGTGCATCATATATGATGCTTGTTTTATGCCTATGACTCATTAGTCATCATAGCTAGCTTCACGTATTTTTTTAATGAAAAATATGGACAGCTAGCTAGAGAATGCAGACGACTTGTGCTTCTCTGGCCTTTATATAATGTTAACGGTACTTATGATGCTATCTCCGGAGCTAGTGACCCTTTTAAGTCAAATCTGTAGTGGTAACCAACTGGTCAGGCTCATAGGTGGCACTTGGTCCTTATTCACTCGAAAAGATCAATGTAGGCTTAAGCGCCGTTCTAATTGGCTTCGCTTTCTAATTTTTTTAGTTTTCAGAGTCATCTAAGACATATCGATTTTTAAATTTTGATTTTTTTACCTTTTTGTTTTTAGCTTTTTCGGTTTTTTCTTATTCCTTTGTATTGTCTGTGAAGATATAATAATATTTTTTATTTTTCAATTGAATAACTCAAAAAAGTACCAAGTGTGGTATTATATATGTACTGTTCTCAGCCGGGTCTCAAAATGTAGCCTCAAGCTATATTTTCAGCAGAATCTTTTGTTCTATTAAGTGAAATCTATTCTTTGTTACGCCACTAAAAAGTACACAGTTTCAAAATTTCCACTTGTCCATTAGGGTGTTGTTTGTTTCTGCCACCACCGTCCAATGCTGTCCATGAAGAAAGTCAACTAAAAACACCGTTATACCGCTCTTTCCTTTTCGCGCTCCATTCTACCACCTCAACTAGGAGCGAGCACTGACACGTGTAGGGGTATCGAATGTTCCAGATTATCTATTTTATCTGGCATCCGTATTCAGATGATAACGAATGTAGTAAGCAAAAATGCATTCGTATTGTAAAATGAATTTGAATCCGAATAGTATACGGATTTTTTTTGTCGAATATGAATATGATATGTAAAATAGCTATTGAATCGGAAACAAATACGGATATCCAGATTCGGTAAATATAATAGCAACAGTTAGCTAATACATATCGTTGTATTTGGCCTCCAAATTAGACATATTATATATGCATTTCGATCACGAGCCCATTGTCATAGTGGACTTTAATTTAATATTTCATGCTTTTCATTTTGGCACATCCCCAATAAAGTTTTTGCAAACTCTTTTTAGCCAAATTCAATATGTTTATAACCATTTGTTTGCAATATACCTAGAAGTAGTTAGGATTAGTGGCAAAATAACACCAATGATCAATGATTATGTCATAAATATTACTATAAAACCGGTGTCAATTTGCTAAACTTCATTGTGCTATAGGATATTCGCATCCGACCGAATTGAGTAGGTATAAGATTTGTATTCGCATTCGAATATATTCAAATTCGTATTCATTTAAAAATACGAGTACGAATATGGGAAAACCACTATTTGATTCATATTCGATCTATTGACACCCTTAGAAACGTGGGACCCACCAATAGGAACTTAGTGTCGGATCCAGATTTAGCCAATCTCCAATAGGCACTTAGCGTCGGACTCGGATTTAGTCAATCTAGATTTCTCTATGAAACTACTGCACTATTCCCTGGATCAATAGATAATGCTCATATAATACATCGCTAAATAATTTCATACATGGCATAAATCATACCATACATTAATATTACAATATCAGAGTTTAAATAGACCGCATCAGATCAAATTTACAATAGGACTAATTAGGCTAAATGGATATATTACATAAAAGCGGAAGCAGAAGTGAAAGTAAAATAGGAGGACACATCTCGCCACTGGCAAGCAACTGTGGTAAGTAGTGTGCGATCGATATTAACCAAGAACTTAGATAATATTAGTGCACGCAAACACCAACTTAGTCAGTATGACTGGAGTAAGACCTAGACTACTAGAGATTATTCTAATATCATCCATCTTCTTCACCATCAGCTCCTGGGGCATCGTAGTACACGTAGTGTCCTTGGTCCACATGCTTTGAGAGATTTTGTGAGCGAGGGTGAACACAAGCAACAGTTCTCCGCGAGCTAACATAGAGAATGCAATAGTATATATGCAAGGTTCAACAAGGGTAGGCTCGGGTTCTTTTATTTGATTAAGGCAACATTTGAAAACTACAATAATTAGAAATTTCTATAACTTAGCATTTTAACCAAACTATGTTTTAATAAAAGGATGCAAAAGTGTGCAATATTTATAACGATATAGGTTCCATCCACCTGTTACATGATTTCATCCACCATATGCTAGTTTTTGCTACTAAGGTTACATCCACCCATTATTATCACTGAATTACATCCACCCAAGGAAAGCTAAATTCAGGGTTACATTTACCAGGCAAGTCAGGAGCTGATGGAAGAAAGAAGAGGACAGGGTCCGGGCAAGGCAAGGGTGGTACTAGGCTAGGCTACCACAGGGGCACACGGAGGTAGGCGATGGTGCACTCTTGCTGCACAGGAGGGAGGCGGTGTTGTTGCAGGCGCGACAAGAGTGGGTTGGGGCACGAACGGCATAGTAGGGTAGTGTGGGCCGGCACAAGCTGACTTGGGCTTGGCCGAGGGCTGGCTAGGCCCTGCCGGATGCCTAGTGGGATGGAGGGGAGAGAGATATGGGTTGGGCCAAGCCCAAGAAGGTTTGAAATTTTAAAAACGTTTGAAATTCAATTTGCAATTTGAGTTGAACTTTTGAATTCAACTTCAATTTGAAATTTCACACAAGCACAAACACAGGGCTCCCAAAATGGGATTTTACACTTAGCCACATAGGTGTACTTTGGACTTTGGTCTTTATTTATAAAATATGACAAGTCAACAATGTGACCTGACGGACGGAAGCATACTTTCTTTCAATGACAAAATAGGGCTTCAGTTGGTAGAGAAAATAAAATGTAATTGATTAACCTCCTCCAACCCTGCCATGTCAGATGTGTGTAAATGGCATCTGATAGTTGATTGGCCTCCTCTAGCTCTGGTATTTTAGGCAACATACAACCATGGGTGTTGGAATTTTGTCTAATCCTTCGCTTTGGTCACCGCTTCATCCAAGATGCATGCTCTCCTTTTCCCTGTGGGACCTGCTGGTCCCTACCCTTGACGTGATGTGCCCAAAGGACAACACAAAGTAGCTTTGCTCTCTATGACGTGATGTGCCCAAAGGACAACACAAAGTAGCTTTGCTCTCTATGACGTTCTTCTTTCTCCTTGGGACTTGCTAGTACCCTCGACGTGACTCTGTTTTCTCCGTGTGATGCGCAGCGCCTAGATTTTCTTTGGAGATGTTAGAGTTGGCAATCTTGTTTTTCAGTTTAGAAACCATGGTCAGTAGTCGTGGTCATAGTTGTGATCGTGTACGAGTGGTCGGAGTTGTATACGAGTTTGGTCGTGGCCGAGTCATAGTCGTAGTCGTACCCGAGTAGGAGTCGTAGAGCAGGGTATAAAAGGCAGAGCCATGTAACCGAAAGGGTAGGCAAGAGTTGAGGACAAGACGATCGGTGTGATTGAGAGACAAGAGAGAGCCATCGATGTGATCGAGAGAAAGAAATAAAGAAGAGAAGAAAGAGCGGTTTGGCTCTGAGAAACTATCGAGTTCATCGTGTGTTCACAGATGTGGTCATAAACGACTTACGACCACGGCAAGTGGAGGATCGTAGACATGGTTGTAAACGGAGTTACAACCACGGTCACAAAGCAAAAGATGTGGTCGTAAGCGCTACAACCACAGCAGGAAGACGTGGTCATAAAGGGTTACGACCACGGTCATGAGGCAGCTGACAGAAAGAGGGTGCAGGGTGGTGTTGCAGGATGAGTTCTTACGAGTGTATGACAAGAACAGAGACTTGTTGATGAAGACGAAGAGGTCTCCAAATCGGTTGTACAAGATTCCTTTGAAAACTTGTAGATCAGTTTGTGTGAAGAGTGGTCTAGAGGAGCTAGAAAATGGAGGACTTCACAAATGGGCAACAGGAGGCAAGCCTGGCGCACATGAAGTTGACACGAGTAGGGAGATCAAGTTAGCAAAAAAGCAAGATGGGGCAGAAGGCAAAAGAGTACATATAGTCGTAACAAGTAGAGGCTTCGGAGGAGCATGCAGCAGGCATGTAGCAGTTGTAGCAGGCAGCACAGGAGGTGCGCATAAGCATGAAGCTGACTCCGGACACGCGCATGTAGGTGGAGAGGAGCTAAGCAATGGCTCGGGTGGTCGGCATAGACCACATGCAGAAGGCATGGTCGTAGTGAGTAGGGGCTCAGGAGGGGCTCTCACGCGTGCAATAGAAGGCAGTCATAGACTTAGAGCATGGGTCCCGAGGAGGCGGGAGGAAGCACAGCGTGGAGGGCAGAACCGTGGTCGTCATGGCCACAACTAGTCGAAGTAGTCAAGTAGGTCCAAGCAACAGGGGTAGTAAGGCTCAAGAAGAAGCGGAAGAGGAGATGACGTAATCAAGATGGAAACTCAAGATTAATGAGGTAATTGTTAGAGTTGGTAATTTTGTTTTTCAGTTTAGAAACCATGGTCGGTAGTCATGGTCGTGTACGAGTGGTCAGAGTCGTGTACAAGTTTGGTCATGACCAAGTCATAGTCGTAGTCGTACCCGAGTAGAAGTCGTAGAGCAGTTTATAAAAGGCAGAGCCATGTAACCGAGAGAGTAGGCAATAGTTGAGGCCAAGGCGATCGATGTGATTGAGAGGCAAGAGAGAGCGAGTGGTGCGATCGAGAGAAAGAAATAAAGAAGAGAAGAAAGAGCAGTTTGGCTCTGGGAAACTATCGAGTATCGAGTTCATCATGTGTTTGTAGACGTGGTCATAAACGACTTACGACCATGGCAAGCAGAGAATCGCAGACGTGGTCTTAAACGGAGTTAGGACCACGGTGATGAGTGGAGATGTCCGTAGGTGCTGAAAACGTGGTCGTAAAGGAGTTACGACCACGGTCACAGAGCAGAAGACGTGGTCGTAAGTGTTATGATCACAGCGGGAAGACGTGGTCGTAAAGGGTTACGACCACGGTCATGAGGCAGCTAACGTGGTACGACTACGGTGATCGACCGTGTTGAAGGAAGTGTAGCGAGGAGGCGGTGAACGTGGTCGTAACTTCAGCTGAAGGTTACGACTACGTGGTCAAAGCAGCGAGGCATGGTTAGAGAGATCACAATGTGGTCGTAACTTCAGCTAAAGGTTACGACTACGTGATTGAAGCAGCGAGGCGTGGTCAGAGAGATCACAACGTGGTCGTAATGACTGTTAGCATAGTCGAAGAACCAGCAGGGCAGTCGTAGCGACACAGGAAGTGGTCGTTGCCTCTTCAATGTGGTCGTACGGATACAGGAGGTGGTCGTAGCGGCTACAAGGTGGTTGTAAGATCCTGGGAGTAGTCGTAAAGGTTGTAACAGGAGAGAACACCAAAACAAATGACAATGTTTTTATTTTCCTTTTTTATTGCTTCACGTAAAACAACTGATTACACGGGTGCTCTTTTATTGAGAGCAAATGACTATTCATATTTGATAAAGACTTTATGTATCCAAAAGAGATTCCAAACCAATTCTAGTATCCATAATGAATACTTTCTAAATATGAAGCACAAACTCTTGCAAAAAATCTAAATATGCCATATACACAAAGATTATCTAACAAATCACTCCCTAATCTTTGTGTAATTACTTTATCTCAACTATTGATAGAACTAATTTTGTTTCTTCACCTTGATCACGCCAATCTCTTCTCTCATTTCCAAGAACTTGATCCACCCCAGTGGCTTCATCAAAATATCAGCAAGTTGATCTTATGTTCTGATGTGATCAACTATTATCTTCCCTTCTTGACACATTCCCGAATAAAGTGATAGCAAGTATCTATATGCTTGCTTCTGTCATGGTGGCACCAACTAGCAGGTCGTTACTAAACTTACTTAGCTTCAGGCGAGCCTCCATTGGGACATGGCAAGGATTGTAGTTCTCCATATCATACTTCTCAAGAATCTTCTTTGCACATACTGAGTAGGTTAGCATGACCCCTCTTCCAATTTGTTTCACCTCTATCCTGAGGTAGTTGCTCAAAAGATCCAAATCTGTCATCTTGAACATACTCATCATCTCCTCCTTAAATCTTGCAATCTCTTGTGTGTGCACCTGTGACAAATAGATCATCCACATAGACACCCATAATTAATCTTGATGATTCTATCCCTCTTTTGCACACGGCTTGCTCGGATTGGCTTTTTTCAAAACCAAGTGACAAAAGGCTACGGTTCAGCGTTATGTTCCAAGCCCAAGGTTCCTACCGAAACTCGTACAATACTTTTTTTTAATCTCAATGCTTTTGCGGGTTTGCACCATCAACAAAGCCAGGTGGCTGTGCAACATATACTTCCTCTTCTAATTTGCCATTAAGAAATGTCAATTTAACATCCATATGATGCACTTGCCACCCTTCATGAGCCGCTAAAGCAATGAGAAGTCTTACTATCTCCAATCAGGCAACTAGAGAGAACACCTCCTTGAAATCTACTCCCTACTTTTGTACATACCATTTCGCCACAAGCCATGCTTTGTGCTTCACAATAGCATCACTGGGATCTCTTTTCACCCTATAGACCCACTTCAACCCGATAGCCCGAAAACTACTTGGTAGGTTTGTGAGTTTCTAGGTATCATTGTCCACAATGGAGTTGGTCTCTTCTTGCATGGCTTGCTGCCATTGCAAGTGCTAATTTTCTTCCTCAAAAATTTTAGGTTCTTCTGTTGAGCCGAAATACAACTCTTCTTCTATTTCAATGGGATTAGTCTAATCATAAATCTCAGACAAACTTCTAAGCTTTGGGATCTTCTCTGTACTAGCTCCTGCTAAAGCCTCTTCCTCTCAAAACACAGTGCTCGATCCATTTCTCGATCTAGCACTAACTTCTCTAGCCAGTACCCCTTGCTGTTGATTTGACCTGCCACCTGGACCTGCATTCACGTGGGGTCTGGAGCTTGGTCCTCTTGAGCCATTGCGGTCTGCCCTAGTTGCATGTGTGTAGGGTTGCTACTGATGGGACCCGCCTAGACCTCTGCTACCTTTTGCTACAAGCACGTGGCCTAGACCTCCCAAGACGCTGCAGTCTGCCACAACTGCATGCGTGTGGGACCCACCTTTGGAACTAGCTACATGCTCATGGCTTGGACCTCCTGAGCCACTACGGTGTGCCCTGGAATGTGCATGGGGTCCGTTGGCCCCCGTTGCATGTGTGTGTTCTGCCTGGGTCCTACCATCTCCTTGGCCATGGAGATCAAACACATCTTTGAGCAGGCCTCTATGGGACCCGGTAGTGGAGGTAGAAGCAGTTGCATCTGCATCTTTGCCTAACACAGAAAAAGAGAACCAACTTTGTTTGTATTGTTCTGCACCTAGCTTGTTTCCCGAGTTCCACTCCGTTGTCCCTACTGACCTGAATTTTCTGTGTTTCAAGCTCAAATAGATGATGGGCTTTGCTGCTCGGTTCCACTCACAGATAGATCATTTGCCTACTCTGGTCATCGAGCTTCTTGGTGCAGGTGTTTACCTTTGCATGTGTAATGCAACCAAACACCTGTAGGTGCATCAGCCTTGGCTTTTTTCTTGACCATGCTTCATATGGGGTGACATCATCCAATGCTTTTGTTGTAGCTCTGTTGAGGATATAGACTGCATGTCGTACTGCTTCACCCAAAATCTTCCTGGAAGGGACTTGGTCTTCAAAAGACCTCATGCCATTGCATCACTGTGCGATTTCTCCACTTTACAACTCTATTTTGCTGTGGTGAGTATGGAGACGTGAGGTTGTTCTTGATCCCCTTTGCTTCACATATCGCCTCGAATTCCTTGGACAGGAACGTCCCTCCTTGGTCTGATCTGATGGCCTTTACTTATGATCAAATTCATTCTCAACCTGTGCTACAAATTTCTAGAATGCAACTTTTGCATCTCCCTTCTTTTTCAGCATGTAAACCCACATCGCCTTGGAATAATCATCCAACAAAAGAAAGAAATATTCATAACCCACATTAGTGTGGGCATGATCGGGCCACATAGATCTATGTGAACCAGTTCCAGTGGGTATGATGCCTTGTCCCTTGCCTGCGCCGAAAATGGACTCCTCACTTGCTTCGCCACCAGGCATCCCTCACAAATTTGTGAGGGATGGGTGATCTTACGCAGCCCAGTCACCATCTCTTTATCAGCCATCCGTTTCAGGGACTGAAAGATCATATGCCCAAATCTTGCATGCCATAACCATTATGGCTCCTCTAGTCTGCTCTTCAGACAAACCGGTTTACAAGTTTTCAAAGAAACTTTGTACAACTGGTTCAGAGATCTTTTCACCTTTATCAAGATATCATTGTTCTTCTCATAGACACACAAGAACTCATCCTATAGCTTCACCCTGCATCCTCCTTCCGCTAGCTGCCCGAGACTGAGTATGTTGTTCTGCAAACTTGGTATAAAATAAATTTTAGGCAGCAACTTCTGATCGCCGTTCTTACATTGCAGCAGCATCGTTCTTTGCCTCTTATCTATAGTGTGGAGCTGTTGCCAAACTTAACTTTTCCTGAAATCTTCTCATCGAGCTCATGGAACATGGAGTGATCTCCTATCATGTGATTGTTTACTTCATTGCCCAAGTACCATAGATCAGTGTGATCATGGTTGTCTCGCTCCGTGCGTAGTTTAGGAACTATGTTCTCCTTGTGCAACATCACCATGACTGGCACCTCTTCGATGCATAAGGAGAGAAGCAATGTCGGCTCGTCATCTTCACGGGCTCGGATGACGTTTACCTCCTTGTTCTTCTTCTTACTTCAGCAATCCGAAGTGAAGTGCCTGTACTTATCGCAGTTGAAGCACTTTATGTTGTTGTGGCACTCTGATGTGTAGTGACCGAATTTGTCACATTCAAAATACTTGACATGTGACTTATCATGGGATCTATCACGAGCACCTTGCCCACCTCCACCTCTGCCGCTTTAGCCACTCTGACTACCTTACTCGCACCTACGCTAACGCCTGCAACTACTTGATGAGCCATGACCGTTCTTTGTCGATTATTCCTTGTGAACCTGCTTGCCACCACTTCTTGCATCTCTCTTTAACAGCAATGCCTGCTCGTTACAGGATTGAAACCCCTTCAGTAGCTCCTTATGCGTCTTGAGGGAGTAGGTGATTTCCTCGATCTTCTTTTTCTCAAGATCGGAGGAGTACATAGGCGTGGTGACGATGGATATGTACTTCTGTGGTAGCATACATAGGTATTTTTTCACTGTCACAGATTTCTCCATCTTGTCACCAAGAGAGATAATCTGATTGTACAGTGAAGTCAGCTTGCCGATGAACTCATCCACTAACTAGGTTTCTACCATCTAGAGATTCTCGAACTTGCTTCATAAATTATGGAGTTGCACCTCCTTCACGTGGTCAACTCTCTCGTGCATCTTCCGAAGTGTCTCCCATAGTTCAGGTGCCGTCGCCTTCCCAGTGAGCTGATACATCATTGAATCTAGTACCATTTGATAGATTGTAGCAAACACCATCTGATCTATCTTGCCATCTTCCTCTGTCTTCCCCTTCAGATTGACTCCGCCCAACTACCATGAGCCCACAATTTCATCTTCATCTTTATTGTCCACACTGGGCAATTATTGATCGTCCGAAAAGAGTACTAGAGGGAGATTGGCTCATCTCGGGCCCTCGTTTTCTCGCCCATGATCTTTAAACACCATCAAGATCAACAGACTCTGATATCAACTGTTGGAATTTTTTTTCTGATCCTTCGCTTTGGTCACTGCTTCGTCCAGGGTGCACGCTCTCCTTTTCCCCATGGGTCCCGCTGGTCCTTGCCCTTTGCTCTCTGTGGCGTTCTTCTTTCTCCTAATTGGGACCGCTGGTCCCCTCAACATGACCTTGTTGTCTCTGCGTGATGCGCAGCGCCTAGGTCATCTTTTGAGAGAAAACACCAAAACAAATGGCAATGTTTTTGTAACTGATTACACAGGTGCTCTTTTATGGAGAGCAAACAACTATTTATATTGGACAAAGACTCTACGTATATCTTGAAGAGATTCCAAACAAACTCTAGTATCCATAATGAACACTTCCTAAATACAAAACACAAACTCTCCCAAAAAATCTAAATACGCCATATACACAAAGATTATCTAACAATGGGCAGCTCAGACCAGGCGGTCCATGTAGTAGCAGCCACGGACCTCTTGTTAGGTACCACTTCAATAGAGCGCTCTCTCTCTCTCTCTCTCTCTCTCTCTCTCTCTCTCTCTCTCTCTCTCTCTCTCCGCCATACGATTATCAAAAGTTTGCCATACGTAGTAATATAATCGCATATGGTCATTATATATGTTTATACACGCATCGCAAAACCTACTAACTGAAAGGAACAATCCCATATTTGCCATTTCAATTGAAAAGCACGTCGCATGCGCGATGCAACGTACTTGGATTAGAAGTCGATTTGTGCTAATGATACGTGCGTGCTCACGTTAGTCCCATCATGCATATTATTATCATTTGAACGATCGAGCAGACCGGGACGAGGGCACGCATGTGCATAGATTAATCAAGCTAGTGATGGTAGATAATGGTTTCAATTATATCTTCCACGTGTGATGTGTCCTGTAGCGAATGAGAGGATCATACAAAAAATTGTCAATCAAGAGTATGGGCCGAATTATATTGCCGAAAGCAAAGTTAGCAAATGGGAGACTATATATGTGCGGGTTCTAACCTCTAAATCTATACCATTTTGGTTTGCCAGGTTAGGACATACACGGTGTAGGAAACCGGAACCGACCACAAAACCGGAGAGGGCACGGTTAATATTCATGATACACCCGCGATTTCGATCACAAATCCAACGGACGCACGCGGGCTTCATCATAAATTCAGGGCCCTCCTCTCGTCTCACCACAAAAGAAAACGAACCGAGAGGAGGCTAGCTGGCTGATGCCTGAAAACCTAGTCCCACCAGATTGTTATTATACCCTTCGTTTTCAGAGTGCTATGACATATAAAGTTATTACGTGATTCTTTTAGATTATGGTTTTTGGCTTAAAATTTTGAATTCGACTGTTCTTGCAAGAGAGTACAGAGAGATACTTGCGTGTGGTTTTAGCCGATACAGATGAAGTCATGACAGTGTCTATTATAATCGATTTGTAGACCTATCTTAAAAAGACACTCTGTTTGAAAGTTAGTAATTGTAAAAAGCTCAGCTATAAATCCAAAAGAATCCACACAATATATCCCTTGCTTTTCTAAATGATGTTGTTGACTTTTTACGATTTCTAAGATATGAATTCGGCCATTACTTTTTAGAGTAGCTTAATGGAACTATAATTAATATTACAAATATAGCGATATAATTTTTATACATCTAATCTAAAAAGTTATAAAAACATTGATGGTTAAAATTTATAAAGTTTGACTACATGGCTTCTAAAATGTCATTCGGAAGTCCTGCTAGTTGGCTGTTATTTGAAATTGCAGATGCAAGAGTACTTACTGCCTTCACAGATTGGACCACAGCATGCTTGCCAATTAGTTATTGACAGCAGCTCTTGTAGCTATACTGCCCAGCTGGCCATGTGTACGTACACACCTACTACTGTACAAAGCAGCTGCTAGTTCATGTCACCAGAGAGAGATGATAGAGTTTAATATAGTTGTTTTTAAGCTGGTCGAGTTTACGACCCGAGTACGTCTACAACCAGTAAAAGTACTATAGCAATCATAGGTCAAGTCATAGTCGAAAAAGCACTATAGCAGTCGTAAGTTAAGTCGTAGTCGAAAAAGCACTATAGCAGTCGTAAGTCAAGTCGTAGTCATAAAAGCACTGTAGCAATCGTAATTGTAAAAGTACTATAGTAGTCGTAGTTATAAAAAGCCAAGAGTCAGAGTTCATTTAGGATTAAGAGTAGTCGTGAAAAAGAAAATCAGGATGTGTTCATGTCAGACTCTCAGTATGGTATGCCGTGTTGGTTCTGAAGTCTTGTATGTTGCTTCTCTATATAAGAAAACGAAAAGGACACAGACGGAGCATCGCGTCGCAAAAAGAAGAAATTAATCTGTGTTTAATTGTATTTGCGTGCTTGATCTCGAAGTTAGAAGTTCATCGCTCGTCTAAGCCCTGAGCAAATTCCCTAACAATTAATATCAAAGCCAAAATGCCTAACGTCTTTTTGGGCCTCATGGTTGCAGTGGTCACAACCAATGTGTGATGGGGAGAATGTTAGGTTTAATTCCACATGGGTTATGGTAAAGAAAGAAATATAATTTATAAGTGCGAGGGAGCTTCTATCTATTGAACTAGCCTTTTTAGGGGAGATAACCCAATATCACTTATAAAATTGTATTTTAAGGACTTGTATAAATGGAGCCTGTGAGCTTTAGTGTCTAGCTTATTTGGTCCTATGGCCCAAGTATTGAAGTCCGGTTGGATTCAAGGATCCGATCTGACGGGAGAGAGAGAGCGCACACGCCTCCCTACGGTAGCACCCACGGGCTGCTCTATAAATACAAGCAGTCAGAGGATGGAATGTGGGGAGCTCAGAAGGTATGCAGTGCATATGTCCCAACTCGCTTTCTTGGCTCCTCCGGGCAATGGAGATTAGAGAGCAAGAGAGATGGTGCCTGTGCACGGTGGAGAAGCAGGGCACGTGCATTACCATCCAATGGCGCCATACCTGGATGGATGGTTCTTCATGTGCCCGTCTTCTCCACCGAGCACAAACTGTCTGAATATATATACCTCAGGCGATGCGCAATCGGTCACATCGCAAGCCGGTTTCTCTTGCCAGTGGTGCTCAGCTTGCAGAGATTCATGTTCATAGCTAGGAGGAGGTTTGCTTGATTATGTCTATTGCATCTCTGTGTTTGTATTTGTTTTCCCTGCAAAGTGAAATACCGGTTGTTTTAAGGTGTCCTAAGTAACTTCCTTATCTCAAGAATTCAGTGATTCCTAAGTACCTGTTCTTGATGCGACCAATTTCTGATTCGTAGGGCAACTCTCGAACGCTGTAATTAACGTCGTTTTCGCAGCGAAAATACAGGCACTCACCGGAATACACTGGTTGGAACGATAGTTCTTGCACGCAATTATCCTCGAGCTTGTGATTGACATGCCACCGTGTTCTTCTGTTCAACTGTCTCAGTTTGGGAGTCTCATCATCCTTGTCAGCATCAACCAGCTGACAGCAACGCCCTACATATCCTAATGCATTTCTCGTACAAACAACAACAGCTATGAAAGGAACAATCCTAGTGTTGTTGCTGTCCTTCCTGAAAATAACATTGGAGAAGAACGGGAGTTTAATTTGATCTTGGGATCATGCCCATGACATGCATTGTTAATTTTCTCTTTGTTAAAGAAATGGGCTCACAACATTGTTGATTTGCTACAGTTTTGATCTTGTGATCATGTGTATGGTGCAAGGCGAAGCGGAGGCGCAAAGCTATGGGCACTAGCTATCTGGATTTGAAGTGTACAAGATTAGGCCATGATGCGAGCACAGCTCAATCGGGCAGCAGAAGCACTAGAAACATATTTCTGTAAGCATACATGTACAACTCCTAACGTAAACAAGGAGTTAAATGCCTCCTGTGCCATTCACCGGCCTACGAGTAATCATGTATGTACCTTACGATATGTATAGTTTCGCTTTCAAAAGTATAAAATCAGTGCTACTATTAACCATAAGTTCTTAGAAAGAACCTCTTAATTTTGTTTTAAAGAGCATAAAAGCACTCATTTGTATATATCCTGTACAATCGACTTCATAATTTATTGGTGAGTTAATGATATTATCAACCTAGGATCTCTTCCTGTGCCTTGCATTTTGAATTTCATGTGTTGATAACCTGGACCAAAATGGTGGGCTACTAGGGAATAATGGATGGCACTAGTACCCTATGTTTGGTGAATGTTAATTACTCTGGATCTAGCACCTAATGCCTCAGTGGTCCTCTCTACATAATTTAGTAGAAATGCATTGCCAAAGCCTTCAGACAGTGGTCCTCCTGCATGTCTGCCAATTCACTGTGTGGCCTTAATCCTTCTGCATCCTTTTACTGTAGCAAATCATGCTACACAAACTGCAGCATATACCTGATGCTGTGAGCTCATTTCCAGCAAGGTTGCTGAGTTGCTTCCAGATCTAGAAAACAAAAATGATGCATAGTGCAGTGCCTTGAGCACATCTGCTTGTGCTAAAGTGGCCAGGCAAACCTCACCAAATCTTTGTGATCTCCCTTTAGGCCAGTAAGATCTGCATCCTTTATTTTTTTATAATCCTTGTGTGTGAAAGAATCAAGAATGGGACAAGATGGATTTGGAGAGTTTCTTTCCATTGTGTGGAGAAGCTCACCCCCTACAAAGATTCTTGATGTTGTGGAAGTCCACACGGAAGAATTGAACTTGATTTTCAGTTCTTGTAAATAATGGACTGACAAAATCATCCACCAAAACTCTCAGATTCTGAGAGCACCCAATGCGACGCGCGTGCTTCCTTTCGCGTTGCGCGAAAGGAACATGTACCTGTCTCTACATCACAACATGGCTAAACCTAGGAGCAGGATTGTGCCAGGAATTCAGGGGTCAAGTCCTTGGTTCCCAGGACACATATCCTGCTCTGCCCACTTCAGTTCCAATCAGGATAGGATCAATGTCAATTGTCAAAGTTTGGCAGCGAAAGCTAGGTTCAAGCACGCTCAACCATGTGCTATTTTTCGCATGCCGTTCTTCGTACAGGATTGCCAGGAAAGCTACACAGTTAATTAGTGTGCCCGTGGAAGCTTGGAATTGGATTGCTTCGTACTATTCTTCCCCTTCTCTATCGTACTATAACTTGTAATAGCTGCTTACATTTGGTTGCTAATCTGAGAGATAGATTTGTATGTGTGCTTCTGCAATCTTTATCGAAGTTACCTAGCCAGTTTTGCCTTCTGCTTCCAGGTCTCCTGCAGACGGATTGAAACACCCATATTCTCTTTCTCATCTTTCCTCGTCCATTTAGAGTTTTTATTAAAAAAATTGGCCACGAGCTCTGGCATTCAATTAAGAATGAGGTAGGCATTATGCTTATGTTTCCTGGGAATAATGAAAAAGCTGTAAATTTTGTCAAGAAACAATGTCTTATTTATGATAGATGATTACTTTTGCTTATCATGATTATGCATTTTGTTCTTTCCTTGTTTTAGTCAAGAACTAGCAGGATGGACCGTACATTTGCGCGACCAGATTTGTTTGAAAGTTTTTATTATCAAATAATCTACCTTAAATGTTTGAGAATATATTTACGCATCTTGTAGGCTATTTAAAATTTTAAGACGTCATAAACATTGTAATGACAATACAAGCTTCAAGGAAAATACAACTTGAGGAACATAATTGAAGTATGGACTTTGATGAAGAAAATCATTGAGCATAATAAGTTGTTGGGGTTGTTAGAAATGTAACCACTCTTAATTATACATGGATCGTATAGCTGCATACCCATATTCTTCGTTTATTAGTTACTCTTTTCTAAAATGTATGCATATACGTATACCTCTAATTTAATCTCAAACAACATATTGATTATGTGTGCGGTAAACTATCTTATTAGTTTATATGGTATTAGAGTACCTTACTCACATATACACCGATACACCACGGACGACCTTGAACTTATCTTCCCTCACACCTTGGTTGCTCCACCAAACCATATGTCTTCGATCTCTTCTTGCCGCCGTAGATTTTCGACTTCAACCGCTAGCAGTAAGCCCAATTCTTGATTGATCCATCTCGGTTGCTACCCTTTCCAATGCAATATTGTACCACATAGTTATCTTCTAATTCTCTCAAATTATTACTTAATGCTGGCCGTTGCTGAAGTAAATCAGATGCCCAAGAGAGGAGGAGTGAATTGGGTATCTTTTTCAAACTAGGCCAAATTTAATAAATTTAGAGCCACCTAGAAACTACTTCTAACCTAAGTGCCTATGGTTTGCTAGTGTATTCAATTAACTTCTAAACATGCTAGTGAAGCTTTGCAACCTAAGTTCAATCCTATACAAGTCTAGTAATATAGGAATTTAAAGAAAAAGGATTTAAGCACGAAAACGAAAAAGTGACAAGAGACAGTCAAATTTTTACTGAGGTCTTGGAGATTCAGCGATCTCCCAAATCCTCGTCGGAGTGCTATTGTAATAGTATAGCTCCTACTTGAATCTGCTCAAGGATCCAAACAATCAACTCATAGTAGTCCTCCTCTCTAGATAGGTGGACTCCAAATCTTCACAAACCTACTGGTAAGTTCTATAAGCTCCTCCTTAGAAGGTCACTAAGAGCACGCCTCCATGCCATCTAGGAATAACCGAATTCCAAGAAAAATAAGTCCAAGGATATTACTTGAACCCCACAAGGTCAAGCAACTATGAGTGATGCATACTAAGGCCTAATCTACTAGATCACACTCTCAAAAATCTCAACCTGAAGCTCTTGAGTGCCCTTCAATTCATCCACATGCAAGCCATTGTATTTGAGTCACAAAAGTCACATCTTGAATGTCCATGGTCCACTTATATAGCCTATCTAATAAAAAAAATTAGTCGTTTGAGACATTTTCTAAAAAGTGTCTGTAGACCCGAATCAGCTGCCTCGACCCAGATCATCCTCCTCAATTCAATTTTTCATACCTCCAACGGTTCAAAAATTAGCCATTAAGCCAACCCATATCATATGCCTCCACCCACATAATCTGCCTAAGCCAAATCATCCGCCTCGACCATATCATTTGCCTTAGTGAAATCATTTCATGGAACCTTTGTGGAACAATGGTATGAGTCGATGGTACACCTTAACCCAGATCATTCGCCTCAATGCTTCATTCAAATTGAACCTTTCTGGACCAATGGTACGCCTCAAGCCATATCATTTACCTCTAAACTTATCCAAAAACATCATCCCTAGACAGATGATACACCTTAATGGTACGCCTCAGCCCAGATCATCCGCCTCAATGGTACAGCATTAGTTAGATGATACACCTCACTGTAAAATACCATGGGCACCAAAAACACCCTCTTTGAACTAATGATACGCCTCAATAGTATGGGTTGACCCGAATTATCCGCCTCTGTGTAAATTTTTAGAAATATAGAAAACAATCTCTCTGGAGAGATGGTACGTCTGACCTGGATAATCTGCCAATGTTGATTTTTCCTTTGCTAAATTTTGATTCAAACTTTGGTATCCTCTCAACCACAACTTGATTCTTGGCACTCTCTGGCTGGAACTGATTTATAAAGACCTAGTGTGAACCACAACTTGTTACTGAACCTAACCAACCTTAAACTACTAACTTTAAACCCCCTTTAATAGTATGGCCAAAGCAAAACAAAACCCTATTAACTAATTGATCCATACTCAACTCCTTGGATCTTTTCTAGCCACAAGGTTCTTAATCTTCACGAAAATCATGCTTTGCTGTCATTTGCACATGGGGATCCATGAAAGTCTAAGAACAACCTATATCCATAATCAATACCTATCTTATCTTAATCACACTCAAAGCAAAGTTAGTCTTAATGATTTAGGAGTCATTAATTACCAAAACCACATAAGCAATGAATCAGGGGCCTAGATGCTTATAATCTCCCTCTTTTTGATGATTGATGACAACCAAACCAACACAAGGATAATAAATTCTGATAAGACATGAAAATCAACAAGATACCACTAGCATTGTTCCAAGCAAAAATGCATATGATCAAGCATAGACAAAGTACTAGGCACAAAAGAGCAAGATATAATATATGATTTGAAGGTATACAAACTCTAAGCAATATGAATCATAGCTCCGCCTAAATTCATGCATATATAACAAGTGGACTCCAAATGATGCAAACACAAAGATTAAGCATTACATCGCAAACATAAAGTATATCATACCCAACAAATGAGTACTCACCCTAAATTCATGCATATATAACAAGTGGACTTCAAATGATGCAAACACAAAGATTAAGCATTACATCACAAACATAAAGTATATCATACCCAAAAAATGAGTCTCATGTACATAAGCATTACATCGCAAAACATAAAGTATATCATACCCAAAAAATGAGTCTAATGTGCACAGAGATAAACAAGGAAATATCAAGTACATGGCTCAAAAACCAAAAGAAGTCCTACCCCTCTCAAATCCTCTCTCACATCTACGATCTCTCCCCCTTTGGCATTAAGCATAAAAAGGGAAAGTACTACTTAGCGTTGGGTAGAGGAGAAGGCCCGCTTGTCATAGAATGAGGACGGAGCTTGAACTACAAATTAGTGCTAGAGAGATGACTAGAGAGATGAAGTCGCTAGAGATCAAGGTGGCACAGTGTCAACTTCAGTGAATGTTGTCATCATCGTCAATATGCACTAGAGCTGTAGAAGCTGGATGGATGCTAGTGCTGCAGGCTCGACAATGGAGGTGAAAGTAACTGTCTTGATCGAGAGCTGGAGCAACCTCCTGAACTACTGCCTGTACTAAAGTGCTGGCCACTAAAGGTTGGAGAAGTCAAGTACTCGGCTAGGCATAGCACCAAGTGCCTCAGTGGGAGCTATAGCTGTTAGAAGATGAACTACCTCAACCGCCAGTTGACTCTGAGGATCTAAAGTTGTGGTCTATGGAGTCGGTGGTGGTGCTTGAGGAGGTTGTGTAGTGGCAGAGGAGTGTCCATTAGGATGTGGAACTAGATGATGTAGCTCTCCATTCCTGCCAAGTGGACGATCATGAGCTCTCGGCTCCTCCCCTCATGACCTCAAAGCTGCCCTGATGTCTGTCCATACGGTGTTCATCTTATCATTGAGAACCCAGATAGCACTGCTGATGTTGTCCAGATGCTCTTTGATCAATCCCAGCTACCTCCTGGAATCAACACAAAATACAAAGGTGAAATCCCTCGAAAGGTTGTACTCTACATGTTGAGTCTTCTACCACCTCTGAGCTAAATTCTGAGATTTCTATATCCTCTCAAAGATGGTAGTTTTCCTCTTCATGTGCTTCTCAATCGCCTCAAGTTTCAAGGACATGTTGGAGCCGCTAGCCTCTGCATCATGTGTTCTTGGAGTGAAGCGCTGCTCTGGAGGTACGACTCTAGGAGTGTACCTAGTGTCAAAGTTGTCCTTAGTACTGTCACCTGCCAAGCCCTCCTCAAGATCTATCTCATATTCAATATATAGTCAAAATCATTTGAGGGCTCTCTATGATCGAAATCATTAGGATCAAGTGGAGGTGGTAGTGCATGCGCTCTAAGACATCTATCCTCAGCAAACCAAGCTAAGTAAGGAGTCAAGTAATGATCAAATTCCTGTTGGTCCTCCTCTGTCAGCCATCCCTCAACAATAAACATGCTAGTTAGAAATGGACTGTATGGCAAAATCCTCTTTGTGGTTGTGTAGATAGTGTCCTCCATCTCACCAGCATCAGTTCAATCACATCTATGCAAGTCCTGGTGAGAATCAAGTGCAACAACTAGATTACCTCTATAGCACACTCATCTCGGCCACCCTTCCTAGGGTGTATAGTGTAGCGAGTCACACAGTAGACAACCAGTGCTAGAAGTATCTGGCAACTCTGCTCCTTTGTCTTGAAATTCTTGGCCTCGATGCCTTGATACATGTGAACGGTCTCAAGTAGAGGTGAAAGAACTATTGAGGTGTGATGAACTGGATGAGCAAGTGAATGGATATGTGCACTGTCTGAAGGAACACCAAGGATTTCTGCTATCCTTTCTCTATTCAGAGTCCTCCTCTCAGTGCCAAGCATGAAATATGAGTTTTATGGTTTTTGTTGTTCTTGTGCACTAGATTAGATTACCTCAAATTCAATGAGCCTGAGCCTAACAACCTTGTAATTCTTGATTGGTTTAGGTTCCTAATGTCTTGAATAAGTCTCATGAAAAAATTGAAAGTATTTGGATGAGAATTGAGCAAGTTCTTAATATTTGAGTTTTGTCCCGAGGGACTTTCAAGTCTAGGAACAGGGGACCGGTCAGACCGGCTCTGGACCTACGATCAGACTGGCCTCAGTGGTCAGACCACCATTGCACTTGCGGTCAGATTGGGCTCGATGGTCAGACCGGCCAATCCACAGTGGTCTGACTAGACTTATGTTGTTGGTGGCTGATTTTGTTACCTTAGGTCTCCAGCCACGTTTTTCTTAGCCTAGTTAGTATGATATTAACTTGGTGAATATCACAGTCACTTGAGTGAAGATTTTGAATATCTTTGGCCCTGTTCTTTTCAGCTTTTAAAAGCTGCTTTTCGGCTTTTCTACAGTAATTAGCTTTTAAACGGAGTATCTTTTCAAGATAGGGTCTACTAGTTAATTGTAATATATACTTATATCGGCAAAAACCGCACGTGAGTTTCTGTTACTCTGTAATCTCTCACACAAATAGTTTAAAAGCCAAAAGCCGCAGCCAAAAACTAGAAGCCAAAAGCTTTAACTAAAAAGAACAGGCCCTTTGGAGGAAAAGGTTTCAAGAATCATTCATCCTCTTTGATTGTTGGCATTGCAATACGTTTGTGTAAAAACACTTTGGGCACCAAAAACACCCTATCTGGAATAGTAGTATGCCTCCATGGTATGGGTTTACCCGGATTATTAGCCTCTGTGTAAATTTCCAGAAACATAGAAAACGCCCTGTGACCCTGTCTAGAGAGATGGTATGCCTCAATGGTACACCTGCCCAGATAATTCGACTCTTTTGATTTTTCTAACTTAGCAAAAATTTTGATCCAAACTTTGATATCCTGAAAGACCCCCAAAATTTGAAAACCAAATTTTTGTGAATTGTCCCTGATTTTTGGTGAATTTTTTAGCCTCTTTCCCAATTCGGAAATTTCTCCCCGTTCCCCACTTTCCCTTTTCGGTTCTGCATTTTCCCTTCTTGGTGGCGCATTCTTCTTTTCCTGCTTCCTTTCCTCCTTGGAAGTTTCTTCCCTTCCCATTTCCTCCCTCCACCTGTGCTTGCGCGCGAGCGAGCGCCGCCCATGGTTTTGCCGCACCGCTGCCCGTACTGGCACCGACCGCCTGCGGAGACGCCATGTCGCAGCTGTGTGCGACGCCCTGTCGATTTGCGGCCCCACCCGTCAGCCACTCCCCCTTCTCCCTCCTCCACGCGAGTTGCCGACGCCCGTCTCAGCAACTCACCTGCCCGCATGGCCGTCGCGCGCGCTTTAACTCGCCTCACCGCCTAGTCAAACCCTGCGTCACTTGGACACAACCCCCGTCACCTCACCTGTCCACTCGTGCCGCGCCCCACCCTCGCTCCTCCTCTATTTCTTCCCTCCTCAGGAGCTCTTTTCACTTCCCTCGGCTCCTTCGCTCTCTAGTGCCCCCGAGCTTCTCCCACCCCCTCAATTCACTTCCAGTGACGCTCAATTGCTCTAGCAAGTTGCCGGCCAAAGCTCCACCGCTCCCCTGCGCCGTCGCCGCCCTCCCTTGTGCCGGTGACCCCGTGAGCCAATCTCTTTCCCTCCCTCTCCATTTCTCAATTCCTTTTGATCTGAGCATCTTTGCCGCCTACTGATCATTTTGGTGTACCCCTCCGGCCAGGTGACCACTTGTGGAACCCCGACGCCATAGCTCACCACTGACCGAAGTGCTCCTCTGTGGCCAGCCTCCCCAGGAGCCTCCCAGCTAAACCTGCCATTGCCATTGTGAGGTACTACCCCAGTAGACCGTGAAAACACCTCCCATTAAGCCAGAGCACCGCTGGTGAGCCGTTGCACTGCTGGGAGGCCGAAACTCCCCTTTTTGCTACCTTCGCCGTTGACCCCCTTGCCTCCTAAGACCCCAAAATGGGGTTCCCTCGCCGAGAGCTACCTCCTGGTACTCCCTGTTGCCGCCGGGGACCCTCGCCGTCGCCGGGAAGGGGAGGCCCTTGCACTGCGGTCTTTCTCTGGCGCGAGCGGTGAGAGGTTGAAGACGAGTGATGTGGCCTCATCCCCACCGTCCTCCCACTCCGTTGCCGTTTAAAGACAGCCGTCGGATGGTGACGCCACTCAGCTGTCCGATCCCACTTAACACACCCCTCTGCATTCGCCCGGTCTCATCCCCTTCGCAGTCGTCCGATTCGCCCCACCACAGTGCATCCCGTTCGCCCACCTCCCCCGCATCTCCACCGTCTGTGCCCACCGCGTGTCGGCCATCCGCCGAGGCAGGCGCGCGCGCTTGGGCTTGGTGCACGTGTGTTGGCCGAGGCGCGGGCCCGCTGGTCGCAAGACGTCGAAACAGCGTCGGGCTGCACTGTAGCAAAAAGGCCAGCCTGACATTGTTCATCCTAATTTCCAAAGATTTTCTATTTTCCAAAAATCCAGAAAATCAAATAAAATCCCAGAGAATCATAAAAAATCCCAAAAATTCCCAAATTACACCATCGAGCTCATTTTGATGCCCTGAACCCATTTTTGATCTCCAATCCACCAAATTCATCTCTGGAAAATTCAAAACTCCCCCATTTGAAGTTTTATGCATTTTACTCCTTTTTCATAGATTTAATTTTTCCTCGCTTGATTAGGCTCAAGCCGGACTTATGTTATTTTGTGTGTTTGTGCTAGAGTCGGAGTCCTTGGGAGTAGTGGAGCAAGGGCAAGATTAGAGCAGCACATTTTACGAGGTTGCCGAAGTCGTCGATTTCGAAGGCAAGTTGTAGGACCTTGATCATGTTGAATCCCATGCCATTTAAATTATGTAATTATGGTATTTGCATTACCGTTATTTGTGAATTACTAGTTGCTTAAAATAAAATGTTTAGAATGACCTGATATTTAGATATTTTCTACCACCGATAATTGCCATGTTAATTTGTTGCCTTACCTTTGATAACCCTAGCAATACTTACATACTACAAATAGAAATAGTTGTAGGGTATTTACATTTCATGCAAACTTTACACTACTAAGGTTGTGGCCGCAGGCTGGTAGATTTAAAATGTTGGGGTTTAGGGTAAAGGTGTTGTGGGACACCGCGAGACGGTCTTCACCCATCGCTTTACCTTAGGGTGGAGGTTGAGGCCTTGTGAAAATGTAAGGACTAGACTCTTGTGCCAAGCAAGTGACATATTGGCCGCTCAACCACAGGTGTTGACTTGTCAACCCTGGTTTAGTAGTTGCTCAACTTAAGTGAAGCCCTGCATTAGTAGTCGGTATGGATCGGCAGATCCGGACTAAGACAACGATAGGTCTCAACGACTCGGGCCTGGAGTTCCGTGTCGGCCAACGGATACCCGAGGGTGTGCGAGCCCCTAACCTATCGGGTAGAGTGTATACCAAGAGTTGAGCAGTGAAACGACCCAGTTCCTTAACTCAGTCATGAGGGTTAAGATTACTTGTGGGTAAAGTTGGGCAACTCTGCAGAGTCAATTAAATGGTATTCGAATACGCCGTGCTCCCGGTTAATGGAGCTGTGTCTATGGGTGATTTCAACAGCAAGGCATAAGTAGATTTCATTGGTTTTAAACATGTTTAGTTGGATAATCAACTTTGATTGAAAAACCCATTATTCTTAAGGAGTAGTCCTTGGTTTGGAATTTCCAAAAATGTTTACAAATAAAATTGCATCCACATACATTAATAAAATAAGTATATCCCTTCCTTTGGTGATCCGTGCAATTAGCTAGGATAAGGTTTCCCTTGTGACTTGCTGAGCTGTTGTACTCACGGCTGGCAAAACCACTCCAGAGTTTCAGAGTGTTGGTGAAGTTCTGCCAGTCGAGGAAGTTCCGGAAGAGCAGTTCTTCGATGAGGACCCCTGGCTCTAGGTCTCGATTGTGCTCAAGTTTCCTGGCAGTTGTTTTGTAATGTAATATATTCCGGGCTTGCACGCCCGCTGCAGAAAAATCCGGTTGTTAAACTCTATGTTGTAATATAAAGTTGGATCTTTTGCTGTAAGTATGTATATGATGCTATTCTCTTGCTCGACGCTTCGTAACTGGCCATGCTTGGGTAGTTGCGGAATGCCGAGTCCTGGCGCCCCTGTAAACGGGGGCGTTACATATCCTCTCAACCATAACTTGATTCTTGGCACTCTTTGATTATAACTGAGCTAGAATAACCTAGTGTGTACCACAACTAGTTATTCAACCTAACCAAACTCAAGCTATTAGGCTTGAACCCCCTTAATAGTACAGCTAAAGAAAAAAACAAAAATGTATCAACTGGAATGATCCCTACTTAAGTTCTTGGATCATTTCTAGCCACAAGGTTCTTAATCTTCATGAAAACCATGGTTTGCCATCATTTGCACATGTGGGGATCCTTGACAGTCCAAGAGCAATCCATATCCATTATCAAGAGCTAACTTATCTTAATCATAATCAAAGCAAAGTTGGTCATAATGATTTAGGAGTCATTAATCACCAAAACCACATAATCAATGAATTAGGAATCTAGATGTTTACAGTTGCGACATCAATACGCATACACGTGCAATCATCGTCAATCTTGCCCGAGGACACCTATCACGCACTCTCTGGTGGCCTCGAGCCTATTTTCAATGGCTGCACCATCTCCACTCTGAGCTCTTTTTGCTCCTTTGATTCTATACACCCATGCTTCTATTCATACAGATAAATACATGTATATACACATGTATAATGTTATACATGCTTGATATCCTCTTCTCCATATCAGTTGCTTCTCTTGTTTAACCTTGGCCAACTAAACATTGTGGCTTCCAACAAACTGCAGTGGCCTCCCATCTTCACTGATGCCGGCATGTCTACTTTAGTCATTGTCTAACGATATAGAGAATCTTCCTACTATTGCCAATGATGCCATGCCCCTCACCTATGATAGCACACTCCTAGCTATCTAATGGCTCCATATTATCCATAGCTCATTTCAAGGAAAATCTTCATCTCCTCTCTGCCACAACTTCCCGTTTATTGAGCTTCTTTAGCCACCTACTTCTTCAACAACGCCGACACTCACAACTTGTCGTCACAGATCTTGGCTCCTTCGACTCTGGCCTCTCTCTTCAATGACTCCGACGAACAACACAACATTGTCCTTAGTGAACAGGTAAGGTGAGTAGTATAGCATTGTCCAAATATCTGCCGTTGCCACCTCGGCTCTTCGCTTTCTTGTGGGCTAATATAGATCAGATTAACTCCATTGCTCTCTTTCGTGGCCTCCTCCAACACAATTCATGCAATCCTCATTATAACTTTTATTTTTATTCAAAATTTTAGTTATTTTTATTGTGGTTTGTATACAGATCAAATTACTAATTTTTATTTAATGTAATCCAATTATTAGTTTTTAGGGATTTTACTTTAAAATTCATATGGAAATCAAATTGCAAATGTTCTTTTATTTTTTTATTCTAAATTTTAATTATTTTTTGCTGGAATTTGTATACAAATCCAATTGCTAATTTTTCTTTAATTTTTATTCCAAAGTATAGTTATTTAGGGATTTTACTTTGGAATTCAACTGAAATCAAGTTGCTAATTTTATTTTATTTTTTATTCTAAATTTCCATTATTTTTTGGAATTTGTATACAAATCCGATTGACTTTTTTGTTTAATTTTTATTCCAAATTATATTTATTGGGGATTTGATAATTTTTTAAAGCTTTATTGTGAATTTCAGACACTTTTTTATTGTGCTTGTCATAAACTCTTTCTTTTAGTCTAGATCATTATAATCTGGACTCATCACAACCGATGGTGTAGATCTTTTTCTTTTTCTACTAATTAATGTGGCAATTTCTATCTCTTGAGAACGAATATGGTAGTTTCTTTTTCTATTGTTTTAATAATGTAATAGATAGTGGAAAAAAATGGCACATCAACTGTTCCACGAATGCATAGTTAATAGTTCCCATCACCAGCAGCAGCAACACAAGCGTATGCACTTTGCAGACTGACGACATTAATTCATCTGATCAATAAGTTTGCCTGGCCGAAAGATTCCAAGAACATTTTCCAGTAATGTCTTCAAGATGTAAAATGTAAAACCTAAGCAACATTGCGTAAAAAAAATCAAGCAATACTGTTAGTAAGTTATAAATCACGTTTTTTTAGAACGTACACCACACATGCACGTGCACATCCACTACACATGCTAAAAATTTTACATAAGTTTTAATGGCTTATGAAGCATGAACACACAATTTTCTATTAAATACATATATGTACTCTAAATAAATAAGACACTAGCGGCCACTGCTGTCCTTTATAAATCACATTCTTTATATGCTTTAAAAGTAGGCGCAGTTCACTCCTTTGAAAGCATTGAAGCGTTTCCCCAATACTTTTAGGTATGCTGAGAACATAATATGCCAAAAGAGTAATCACTGCGCTGTAGTTACCATCGCTTCCACGAGCAATTTCAGTACAAAAAGGACATTATCTGTATCTGAACTTGTATGTACATCTCTGTCTGAGACAGATCAGCAGGACAGCAACAACGCCAAAGTAATCAAAGGTTCTGGTAATCTGGTGCTTTCAAATGATTGCATCCCAGATACCCTGATATAGATATGCGATACGCTAGTACCACGATACCTTAATTTCTTAAAAACACGTCTATATATAAAATAAAAATAAAATGTACAGAAATTAACGAATTCTTATATCAGGGAGTCAGAACAAGAAATAAGCACTTGTATTGGGAGAGGAGAGAGAAGAGAACTTTAGTCAGGGAAAAGGGGAGAAGGCGGCTGAGGAGTGAGGACTCACTGAGTCACCGTCGCCGTGGGCGCCGCCGCACAGGTAGTGGCCGAACAAGAGAAGGGGCAGCGGTGTGGGGACCTGAGCAGCGCTGGCGTGGGGCTAGGAGCTGGGGGGAGGAAAGGGGAGCGGTGGCAGGTGGAAGGCAGCAGCGGTGGCATGGTGGCGGCAGCATGGTGTCAAGAGAGGGGAAGGGGCGAGAAAAGTGAAGTGGCGGCGTGGGGGACAATAAAAATAGATGGAGTGTATCTTCCTGAGTCGAACAAGGAGTCTTAGGTTTAGAGCTATCGGAGAAAATGAGAATTTTTTTTTGAAAAACAAAAAAATTACTGATACGAACAGGATACATATCCGGCCATATCGAGGCATGATACGGTATCCAATACTAATACACCAATTATGGGAAGTATCGGCATAATGTAGTTTTTCTTGAACATGCAGGAGAGCTGCGTATCTTTGTATTAAGAAGGGGAAAAACAAACAGAACCTTACAGACCCAAAACGCATCCAAACACACACCACACCTGCTCTAGGAAACTAGCCTATGGTACAGAAACAAGATCGACCTCGACCAGAGGGGATCTAGACCAAAACCTGTGGCGGGGCAGTTAGGTATGAAATACCCTTTGCTCTGGCTAGACCCCAAATCCTCATCTCCTCATTGACAAAAGACAAAAGGGCCCTAACGTCCGGTGCAACCCCATCAAAGACGTAGCGATTGCGAAGAATCTAAAGAGACTAAGCCCCCAAAATGATGATGGAGTTAAGGCCTTGCCGGACCTGGCCATGAACTGCGTTGTGTGATCTGGACCACTAATCTTCAAAGGAGAGCTCACCCGGTTGAGGGGAAAGGTTCTGTAATATGACCTTTTGAAGTAAGTCAAACCAAAATTGGCGGGCAAACACACATGAGATCAAGAGGTGGTTAATGGTTTCCTCCTCTTGGTCACAAAGCAAGCAGCGGGGAGGGTGTTGCAATCCTCGGCGTGCCAGACGATTCGCAGTCCAGCATTTATCATGTGCAGCTAGCCACATAAAGAAACGACATTTATTTGGGGCCCAAGTTCTCCAAATTCACTCCCAGGGACTAAACTCAATGCCTCACTGAAAGAAGCCTTCATATGCTAATTTTGTTGAATAGTTTCCATTGGCAGTGAAGCGCCAAATGTGTTTATCTTCTAAATCGGGCTGCAACACCACCTGAGAGAGGAGATCCCAGATATCCAGAAAATCAGCAATGGCCCCAACCGTCATTGCTCCTATCAAATCCGCAGTCCAGTTGTGACCCGCGAGTGCCTCCCTCACCATGCGCTTATTGGCATGTCTCTTGGGAACCAAAGCAAAAAGACGGGGTGCCAAATCAACGATCCTTTTCCCATGGATCCACCTATCTGTCCAAAAGAGGGTGCGGACGCCATTACCGACCTCAGTGCATGTTGCTATAGAGAAGAAGGACCGAACACAGTGGTGAACCTGGATCGGAAAGGGGGCCCAAGACCTGTCAGGATCAACCTTCTGAAGCCAAAGCCATCTCATTTTGAGGGCCCATCCCATCCGCTGGAGATCCGAAATATCAAGACCACCGAGTTGAAAAGGCCGGCAAGTTTTTTTCCACGCCACAAGGCAATGGCCTCCCTTAGTTTCTTTTCTGCCTCTCCATAGAAAACTTCTACGGATTTTGTCTATTTCTTTAATAGCCCACTGGGGGAGGTCAACTGCCATGGCCAAGTAGACCACCATAGAGGTTAACACAAATTGTACCAAAGTTTTCCTGCCCGCCCTTGTTAGCAACTCTGCTTTCCAACCCGGAAGACGATCGACAATCTTATCAATAATAGGCTGAACTTCAGCCCTTGTTAGCTTCCGTAGGGAGAGGGGCACACCAAGATATTTGCAAGGAAAATTCATCACTTCACAGGGAAGATGCTCATGGACTATAGCAATCTCTGTCTCAGAACAATGGATGGGGAATATGTTACTCTTTTGCATATTGGTTTTGAGGCCGGAAGCTTCACCAGACAAAAGAAGAATGCCCATAGTGACCTCCAAATCCATGGTGTTTGGCCTAAGAAAGATGACCACATCATCGGCATAAAGGGAGATCCGGTGTTGCAAGGCTCGAGTAGAGAGGGGCTGTAGGAAACCTTCTCTTGATGCCTTAGAAAACAGGTGGCTTAAAAAGTCCATAACAAGAATGAAAAGCAATGGGGAGAGGGGATCTCCTTGCCTCAATCCACACTTGTGAAGGATGACCTCTCCGGGAAATAAAGTGAGATACTAAACAAGTATAGCACCCACAGTATGAACAGATTACTCTGATCATTTCATTTCATCCCATACATACATCAAGATGTTAAGTATTTCCACTTATTTATTTTCACCTGGAAGTCTGAAACCACACTGATCCCGCTTGCTTCTATAAGCCTGAAAAGGAGCTCCACGTGCTGATTCTATGCAGTGATGCTGATTGACTCCATAAAATTAATAAGAGAATCGCATTTCTGATCAAAACTATGCATTTGATCATGGTGATAACTGGACACGATAAATTTGAGTTAGTGTCTGAATGCATGTACTGAACTTACTTTTATCCTGTTGCAGAATTTCATTGAATATCATACACATGTTCAGAATTTCATTGAATATCATACACATGTTCTCAGGAGATTCCGGAGATGTAAATTCTTTTTACCAAGCAATGTTTCTCATGTAGGTGTTCAAGGCCTTTTGAAGAAACGGGGGGAGAGGGGGATGCAAATTTGCCGATGTATGACATGTAAATATCTTGCTTCTGAAGATGTCAGCTTCATTAGGAACTGCATAGAATGTTCACTGGTTCAGTACAAGAGCTGAGCTTAGGACATGCTTTCTCCATGTCTCCGTCCTTCATAACAACTAGAACAGAAAAACATTTGTTCCAAGAATCATCATATTATACAATTATGCAACGAATGCTGTATAACAGAGTCAGAGACCACTATTCTACTCAGAAGGTAAAGCTGGGTTCCATATTAGCATGTCCGTCCCTTAATGCTGATGAAGGTGTGAAACTAAGTGCTGCAACTTTGTAACTTGGACGTATGTAGTTACCTAGCCAACCAAAAACAAAAACCACACAAGATTAGCACCAGTGGTTTAAGAGCAATTGGTGAGTGACAGAAGAATGAAATAAAGCATCCAGAATGAGAAAATATACAAGATTTAGGGGCGCATAATTAGCCATCAATTTCCTAATGCCGCGGTGGGCACTCATCCCCTCTGTCATTTATCTACAAAGAAGGTCATAACCGTTGCCACTATAAGAATGCTATCGTTTCCAGGGTAAATGGTCACTCTAAACTTGCGCCTCGAATAGACGACCTCCTTGAGTTTATACAGGAGATTTGTCTGCACAAAGAAATGATTGACAGCTGTAGTGTTAATATGAAAGACCAAAATGTGTTCAAAGTTCAAACCAGGGACTAACCCAATACAAATGACAACAAATACGGACCATCACCGACTCATGCTAATCCAATTTCTCCGTATTACCTGAGCAACAATGTAGTTCCCCTTCATAATTGTGCATGCTCTTCGGAATGGACTTCCTACGAGCCTGTAGCTTGGTTTTGGATCTTCAAAAGTGCTTCTTGGTGGGAAGAATACATGTACCTCCTTTCGATTTGAAGAAACAGATATTACTTTTGCTGTAAGAATGGTGTCTCTCAGTTCCAAACTAATTCTTCTGAATGCTTGCCACTCACCCTAAAAAGACGGTATGCCACTTAGTAACATACTTTAAGGTATGCATTATGTAAAACGAGAGATATATGGTGAATTATTGAGGCAAGCATTACAGATGTAGCATCATGTTCAGAAAGCACAAAGAAAGTGCCATCTCTAAATATGCCAAGTATTGCACATCAATACTACATGGATCGCATTATATTATAGTAGCACTGCAGTATTACTAATTGTTTCTTTTCTTTTATCTGTATATATATGCAATTCGGCACTAAAAATTCTGATGCGTAAGTTTGTTATGATCAAACACTAGGGATGATATTTGACAGGAAGTGCTTCTGTGCTCTCCTAGGAAGAAAACCTCAGTGGTTTTAAAACAAGTGGCAATTTTAGGATCTGATTTGCACCTATTTGGCTATTAATAACGAAAGAAGCTCTAGGATCTATACAATTTCATCCACATTGTAAGCCTGGTTGGGACTTCTTCGGTTCTTCCCCTTCTCTTTGGCAGCATGCTTTGGCTGAACTATGTCCATTTCCATGTGCATTTATCTCAGCAAACCCGAGGTTCATTTGTTTTCTCTCAAGCCCTCTCTTTCCAAGGATAGAATTTGTTGCAAACATCACCTGCAAGCGTAACAGTTGGCCAGCAGTCCAATTAAGAAAAATCAAGTCTGGACAAGCAAATTGCAACCAAATGCATTACAAGATCAGTATGGCGTATGGCGTACTTGAAGTTGAAATTCCCAGTCTAGGAACCCACTCAGAATTGATCCAATCAAGAAACCAACTTAACTTCGTTCCTGATGCAACATCTCGGAACAAACCAAACCAAACACCCAAGCTGGAATCATCACCTCGCTGGTCCTAACGGTGACCAGAGCAACCCCCGGCCGCGTCGAGGAGCGCCCTCCTTCCGCCACCGTCCGTCTCCGTGACGAGGAACGCGAGGCCGCCGGACGTGTCGGGCACTGCCATGTCGCCGCCGCCGCCCCAAGGCCAGTGGCGGACCCAGGATTTTACCAAAGGATATGCCGCACCAAAATTTTCATATGCAATTCGGTAAAACCATTTGCCAATTCGGTAAATAATTGTAAAATTTACACCGTAATTCGGTATACATGCACTAAATAATATGATAAGTCTTAAATTTAAGAATTAAATTGGAAACTTGCACAAATTATAATATAAATAGTTCAAACACTATACTAATAGTCTCAAATATATATAAAAGAAACTTACAATACTATTTGTCTGACTTTTTTGGCTTACGCTTTCGAAAGGACATGAAAGTCTCAATTATATCATCTTCATCCACTTCAAAGAAAATATCCCGCTCAATGAATGTGACTAGACAATCATCCAAAAGACTATCACCCATCTTATTTCTTAATTTTGTTTTCACTAAAACCATTGCAGAAAATACCCTTTCAACACTTGCTGTTGCCACTGGTAGAAGCAAAACCAATTTGAGAAGCATGTAAACCATATCATACACTTTATGCCTCTTTGTTTCAACAAGCTTAACTGAGAGATCAACAAGATTGTCTAGATCTTTGAAGCTATCAGCTTGTCTCATGTCATCAATATAATTACCAAGTTGCAATTCAAGTTTTAGCAAATAATTGCTCGAGAACTCTCTAGGGTAGAACTCAGCTAGTCTACGTACATTCTGTGCATCGAAAGAAGCAAATGAGTTGGAAGGATTAAAGCCCGACATACAAGAGAGCAACTCCATATTAACCTCATCAAACCGATTATCAAGCTCTTGGCTAATTTGATCAATGACACCAATATATACTTATCTTCTGAAATGATCATCATTTGTTTGGTTTCTAGCATGAGCGTACCTTGCTGATTTCCCATAAGGCACATAATCACCATCCATAGCAGGAACTTCAACACTATATTTATCACAAAACGAAGTGACCCTCTCAAGGAACTTATCCCAACCATCAGACCTCAATTGTTGCATTCTGTTCTTTGCCACATTAACAAGTGAGATTGCATTAAGAATATCTTGCTCCCTTCTTTGCAAACACTCGGATAATTCATTTGTGTATCCAAGAATAACAAACATTAAGTGTGCAAAGAAAATAAACTCAAAGGTCTCAAATGCTCCAAGCACAAAATGTATTTTTGTCCAATCGGCCTTATGTGCAGTATCATTACCAAGATCTATGAGTACATCATGGATTGTGGAATACATAATAATGATGTTGCATACAGTTTTGTAATGAGAGCCCCACCGAGTCTCACCAGGCCTAGGCAAACCCATCTCTTGATTTAATCCACTCCCAAATTCAAGTTCACCACAATCAAGTGCTTTCTTGATATTCTCAAGCCTAGCATTTCGAAGCATGCCATGACGCTTACAAGAAACTCCAATAATATTCAATAGGAGAGATACTTGATCAAAAACTCACACAATCAGATGATGCCCTTAGCAACAAAGAACAAGAACTAGTTGGAGTTGATGTGCAAAACAATGGATATAATAAGCAGAAGGTGACTCTTGCATGATCAATGTTTTCAGCCCTTTAATATCTCCTTTCATGTTGCTAGCCCCATCATAACCTTGACCACGGATTTGAGCCATAGTCAAGCCATGACTAACAAGTAAAGCTTCAATTGCATCCTTAAGTGATAAAGAGGTAGTATCATCTACATGAACAACTCCAATAAAGTGCTCACATGGCCTTCCCAATTTATCAACATAACGCAAGCAAAGAGCTAGTTGTTCTTTATGTGATATGTCACTAGACTCATCAGCTAAAATTGCATAGGGCTCATCACCAAGTTCTTCAATTATTTTTTTCTAGTTTCTATGGCACAACAGTGAATAATTTGCTTTTGTATCTTTGGGCTAGTTAAGGTGCAATTACCTGGAGCATTGTTCAAAACATACTTGCTCACTTCTTCACTGTTTCCTGCAAGAAGCTTCAAAAGTTCAAGGAAGTTCCCTCTGTTGCTAGACTCTTCACTTTCATTATGTCCACGGAATGCCAATCCTTGATGTAAAAGAAACTTGATACATCTAAGTGAATAAGTCAACCTTTTCTTGTAAAGATGAAGATCCTCATCAGTACACTTCTCAATGTGATAATCAATTGCTACCTTGGGATTCTTAAAGCCAATGTATCTCTCTTGAGCTGCATTATGTGCCTTAGAACCCATATGTTTGAGAAGTGCTTTCTCTCCTATATTCTAATTTCTCCAGCCACCAACAAGAAATTTATCCGACCTTGCACCTTCTTAAACAAGTAGCGATAATTTATATCGACCTGCACCCTTCTTAAACAAGTAGCATATAAAGCAAAACACAGAATCCTTCTTGATACTATATTCAAGCCACTCCTCATATTTATGAAACCATACAAAATTGAATTGATGATCTCTATCTCCAATCTTTCTTTTTGGAAAATCATGTGTATAAGGTTGGAATGGACCTCTAATAATATATGCTCTTCGAATTGCATCTTGATCATTAACAGAATAACTTTCAATGGGCTTCCTTTCACCTGGATCATGCGGAAGGCGATTGATGTCATAAACTGGTGGCGGTGGTGGGGGCGGAGGCATAGGATTCACAATTTCATCAATTACTCTCTCTTGCTCTTGAGTTTGCTTTTCCGCCACAGCTTCAACCGGAGATGGGGCAGGATTTAAAGCAGCAGCTGCCGCCTTCTTGGCTGCATGTTTCTGAAAAAGAGATGCAATATCTCCGCTTCTCTTCATAACTGAATAATTCCAAAAAAAAAACAATGGCTCCGCGTACGATCGAGGATTCGAGCCTGTCCAAACCGATTTACTTATCAATTTTTTCTGACGAGCACTTGTTATCTCTCTCTAAAATCAATTTTTAATCTCTAATTAAATAAAAATAACAGCAACATAGAAGAGACAGTTATGCAAAAATTAGAAATATACCGAAGTCCAAACCGATCTACACGCCGTGACACCGGCGACGCGAAGACGAGACGGGCACTCGGTGTCGGCGAGTCGCGATGATGTGATCGCTTGCGGGTGACGGCGTGACGACGCGAAGACGGAAGACCGAAGACGCGATCGAGATTTGCGTGCGGGCGTGCGCGCCGTGACAGGCTGACGGCGACACGAAGTTGGCGTCTCGGCGCTACCGGGCGACGCGAAGACGGAAGACCGAACACTGAAGACGTGATGGAGATCTCGCTCGACGCTTGCAGTTGCGGCCTGCAGGTGACGGCGTGATGCAGGCCCATGGATTCGCGTGCTGCAGGCCCACGGACGAACCGACGAATCGTCACAGCAGGGCGCAGGCGCCAGGCGGGATTCAGGAGACGCGGGACGGGAATTTTATTTCGACTCGACTGGGCGGGGTACTACACACTGCGGCTGGGCCCCAGGGTATGCCGGGGCCCACCCGGCATATCCTGTGGGTCCGCCCCTGCCTAAGGCGCTTCTTGACGACCATGAAATCAACCGGGTCGACGCCCCCCGCCATGGGCACCGGCGTCGGAGGTGGGACAGCGTAAGCGCCGGTGTGTTGCAGCAAGTCGAAGCATACACACACACGACCACGAGGACTCGAATTCTCTTATGACCACAAGTACTTGTACTCGAAGTGAGTTTCGACCACGAAGGTCGTACTCGAAGTGAATTACAACTACAAAGAAACGTAATCGTAGTGAGCTACAACCAAGAATGAACACTCGAAGTGAGCTACGACCACAAAGAATGACACAAGCGAATGCTTGGACTTGCTGAAGAACGATGAATTCATGAGACAACAATTTTTGTGCTGCCATGAATCAATTTGCGGTGTTTTTCTTCGTTGATCTTTATACTACTAAAACAAAATAACTGATCTGACATTCATACAACGTTCAGCGCTCCACAACGTGCCATCCCACGTCCAAGCTATTCACGGCATTCATGAATTCACTTAACGCATGCTCCAGCTCACCACGACGTGCCATCCCACGTCTGAGCCATTCACGACATTCATTAATTCACTTAACGCACGCTCCAGCTCACCACGACGTGCCATCCCACGTCTGAGCCATTCACGACATTCATGAATTCACTTAACGCACGCTCCAGCTTACCACTGTTAGTGATATGCACTAGAAGCAATTATGAAAATGATTATACTACTTCTATGTTTATATCTTTTAAATAATATGTTATTTTATCACTTGAATAAATGTTTTTCGTATTGATTAATAAGTATGTGACTTATTCGTGGAACTCTTTATTCATGTTTTGATATTATTCTAAATTATCTCTAATTTTATATCATTATGTGGGACAATTATAATTTACAGATTAGCATATGTATTGATTGATAATCATGTTTCACGGATCATGGATATGGAATATCAAATCAATAATGTGGACACATGTTAGAGAACATGATATTGGATTGACCCACTATAAGACACTGTAGAAATTGTTATATTCTTAAGTGTCATCAGTTTGTCTCATACATAGTGTATATAGGATCCTTAAACCTGATATCGTCATTATTTTTTACATGTGTAATAGTTTACTTAGGGGTTACCAAACACTACTCCGTGACTAGATGGTCATAAAAGTAGCTTTTGGATTTACTATGAAACATGCGGAGGAATATGAGCGATCAAGATGGAATTTGCCCCTTCTATAGAACAGGAGAGATATCTCTAAGCCCCTCGATATGGTTGGACTAAGAAAGTGCATAGCCATACCGAATGTGGTTGAGGAGTCAATCACAACTGAGTAATCCACTATAGATTGAGTGTAGGATCTAGCTATCATAGGATGACACGCTTCTCGCCTCAAGTTCGATCTGGTATCATGAGGCAAAAGGATCAATACATAAGCACTATATAGGTTCATCCGATATGATCTTTATGTATGTTTGGGAGTCGTTATGTCCTGTTAGGGATCACTACCGACTTATGGACCAGAAAGGAGTTTTTGGCCTATAGCCAAATATACATAAACCTATAGGGTCACACACTTAATAGGCTAGAATGATAAAGGTTCAGATGATAGTCTTTGAGTGGGATACGATCTCTACTCGTATCGGATAAGGATCTGATTAGAGGCTATATAAGGAGGTGCGGGGGCTGAGGGAGGCATCCCGAAACACACCCATTGAAACCCTAGCCGCCACCTCTCATAATCCCTACCGTGCGTGCTGGTGCTAGCACGTTGATGCACATTGTTCTATCCCTGAACGTGTGGACCTTGGTAGAGGCGCTGTTACAACTGCGGTGCTGATCGGGATGATCGCGAGGAGGACGATCGACTACTACCACTACACCGACATGCTCTTCGTTGAATCAGCTGCTTCAACTCTACTTCCGCTGCATTGCGCATCTGTAGGTAATGATCCATGATTTCTTACTCGCATGGTTTCCTGGTTTACGTGGTAGAAAAGTTTAATCTGCACTAGTATAGCCTACCCTTATCCCAACACCACGACGTGCCATACCACGTCCGAGCTATTCACGACATTCATGAATTCACTTAACGCATGCACTAACTATGATGAACAAAAAATAATCCAGGTGCGACGTGGTTAAGTCTGACACGGCAGCCGTGGTGCTCGCTCCGTCCGGTCGGTCCATGGCAAGAAGCAAGAAGAAGGAAACAAGGCAAGAAGCACGCAAGGGAGCGAGAGTGGGGCATTTCTTGGGGAAAGGTATGGGAGCGTACATGTGTAGAGTAAGGTAGGAGGAGGTGGTGGTCAGGGCAAGAAGGAAAGATGAAAAAGGATTCAAGAAGGGGAGGAAGAAACGAAGAAGAAGAAGAGATGAAAAAAGTAGTTGGAGTAGTTAATTTGGCGCACATGTGGTCGGTGCTTGCAAGGAAGCATTTGGGTTCTTCTGTTTGGCAACAGGAGCCGACCAACTGCTGACAACGACATATGATTATTCTTCCTCGAGCAGAACAAGATGAACCTCCTGAACTGTCACCTTTGTGCATGAGCAAATGTTAAGGGTTGTTTGAAGCGCACAAATTTTCTGACAACAAGTTCAGTGGAAATCTAAAAAAATTCATATATTCTAAAAAGAGCTCAAAAATATCTTATACAAGTGATACTGTTGGAGGAATAATCTATCCCTTCCTCTAACGGGCCCCCGCTTCGCAGAAGACATTGACATACAGATTGAAGAAACGTAGTTATGCTTATAAACGACTGTAATACCCCTCACTTGTACTTATAAGTTAGTTACCTCACTAAGGGGTATTCTCATCATTTGTATAGGCGCAAGAGCCTATAAATGCCCTATGTTACCCTTATTTGCAGGGGGGCTCCCTTGAGCTCTCATGAGCAATAAATAATCATATTCAAACTAGTGAGCCCTCAGGGGCTCCCTCCTCGGAAGTAACCCCCGTTAGCTCACCGGCAGGAATAGAACAGTCCTCTTGAACCCCTGAACCTGTATAAATCTCTGTGTTATTTTTACTCTCATGGATGACAGCTCGTAAAACAACCGACATCCACCCCCTCACTTGTGTTTGAGTTTCACACCTACAACATTGGCGCTGTCCATGGGGACTATAGCTAATGGAGAAAAGGCTATGGTTCCTACCAAGAAATACTCTAAATTCATGAAGTCTCCTCCGGCACGCACCATTGTCAGGGATCAGGGCCCCCCACCCCAGGATGGAACAATGTCCTACATGCCCTAGGGCTCCCAAACGCGTCCTCCTCCCTTGCACTGGCCGTTGGAGGGTCTAGTCAAGGGCGGGAAGCTCAAAGCGCTCTCGCTAACGAAGGGCTAGGGGTGCTGGGGCCAACCATCGCACCCGGGACCCTTGATGTCGCTAACTACAAGGCGATGAAGGCCAGCTACGAGAGCTGCCCCTAATGCATTAATGTTAGGGGATAATCCTGACTTACAAATCTCGTTGCCCCTGCTTGGACTCTCGAGACATGTTCCCTGCATGGGATTGTGCTTGTGTACTATTGCTAACACATGCATGCGATTGTGCAGGCAGTGTTAAAGGTAGTGCAAATCTCTGATGCATGAAGGATTGTCGTGATCGTGGGAGATACGCGCGGCATAGCTTGTTGATTGGCATTGTTCCAGATTTTTTTAAGATGGTAACTCCTAAGGAGATGGAGCTAGCAAGGAGGAGGGCGGAAGATGAAACCACAATGAAGGTGGCAAATGATAGGAGAAAGGCAGCTGTAGATGCTAATTCCTCACTGGTCACACAAGGTGACATGAGGAGCATGTTACAGGAGCTCTTTGCGACAGGTATGATTGGTCCAAGGGTTGGTGTAGGGTTATCTGAATTGAAGCTGGAGCTAATGCCGAATAATGTAAAGTTGGAAGGAAGTAAGAATTACCTGAGTTGGTCTACAAGGGCTTAGCTAATTTTAAGACAAAGACGGTAGAGTATTACCCACAGGAGACTTGTGTTCAGTTGGCAGAGAAGGCAAGCATGGACTGGAAGGTATGGAACATAGCCAACTCTGTGGTAGTGGCTTGGTTGTTAACCTCAGTGACTTCACCTATCGCTCGGATGGTGGAGGCAATGTAGTGCAGCGAAGATGTGGAAGACGCTGAGCAACATGTACTCAGGAGCATGCAATGTGATGATGATGGTGGAAGTTCAGGGCAAGGTGGAAGCCCTAAAATAGGAGGGGGACACTATCCAAGAATATGCCAGTAAGTTGCAGTAGTTGTGGGCAGATTTGGATTACTATGATCCACTGTAGTTGACGTGTGCTGGTGATATTGAGATTGGCAGGGGGTGGTTGCAACACAAGCGAGTTGCACACTTTCTGAAAGGGTTGAACCTAGAGTTTGAGAGTAGGAAGGCTGCCATGTTTCACTTGACGACCTTGCCTACTATGGAAGAGGCTATTTCAGCTATGGTGCAAAAGGAAGTTTGACTACAAGTGATGGGAGGCAACAACCCAGTCAGGTCCGCATATGCCATACCTAATGATAGGGAGTGCTATAACTATGGGGTAAGAGGATACCTAAGTTTTGCTTATCCTCTTCCATGGTATGGTAGAGGTCGAGGTGGAGATCATGGAGGTCGTGGAGTCCTGAGTAGAGATTATGGCGGTCAAGGAGGAGATCATGGTGTTCATGGAGGTTGAGGTGGAGATTATGGAGGTCGAGGTAACGGCCGAGGCGGTCCCAAGGCCAACATGGCCATGACAAAAGAGAGTATGTCTGTTACTATGACAAGCGAGCATGCTATGCAATTGGAGAAATGACAACAAGAAAAGGCATTAGAGACTCCTCATGATTCCACTTCCTTTGGTAACTTGAGATCTATACCCACGTGGGCAAAGGTACTAAGGCATATGCATTTACATCCGCATATAAACACCCTCATATTGATTGGATCATAGATTCAGGTGCATCTAAGCATGTCACATGTTCCCTTAATGCATTTGCATATTACATTCCATATACTCATTCTGAAACTATTCAGACTTTCGATAGGACCTTCCAACTTATTCGGAGTGTAGGATCTATACATTGCACACCATCAATTGCTTTATCCTTTGTCTTGCATGCTCCCTCCTTTCCATTCAACCTTTTTTTAGGTCAAATTCAAATGTACTGTCTTATTTGATGAGGATTCATGTGTGTTTCAGGGGAAGAGAACCGGGAAGAGGATTGGGATTGGAATCAGGTGTAATGGGCTATGGTATGTCGACCAGTTGATGCAACTCTAGCTGTGGATGTAGGAGTCGAGGGAGAATTTTTGTTACATCATTGTCATTTGGGATATTCGTCGTTTGAGAGTTTCAACCGGTTGTACCTTGATTTGTTCAATAAAGTAGACAAGAGTAAATATGTTTGTGATGCTTGTGAGTTTGGAAAAGCATACACGGTCTATACATAGCAGCATTAGGCCCTGTTCTTTACAGTTTCTAAAAAGCGACTTTTGGCTTTTGCTACAGTACCTAACTTTCAAACGGAGTATTTTCTCAAGACGGGGTCTACAAGTTAATTGTAGTACACGTTAAAAGCCCAACATCTGTATCAACCAAAATTGCAAGCGAGTATCTCTCTCTATAATCTCTATCGCAAACAGCTAAAATTCAAAAATTTCAGCCAAAAGCCGTAAGCCGCAGCCATATCAAACATGCCCTTAGTCTTCAGAGTTATGAACATTTTATATTAATACATTCTGATGTTTGGGGTCCATGCTTAATTATTTCTGTGAGTAGTTTTAATTAGTTTGTTAAATTTATTGATTGCTATACACGTATGACTTGGATTTATATGATGAATCACAAGAATGAGGTCATTCGGTGTTTTCAAGACTTCCATAGGCTGGCTGCTACTCAGTTTGATGCAAAGGTTCGGATTCTTTGAACTGATAATGGAACTGAGTATGTTAACAATGTATTTGCAGCGTACCTCTAGGAGGAGGGGATACTCCATCAAACTACTTGCCCAAGAACCCCGCCTCAGAATGGTGTGGCTGAAAAGGAAGAATTAATATTTGTTGGAAGTAGCATGTTCACTCATATTTCAGATGAATGTGCGCAAGGGACTATGGAGTGAGGCAGTGATATTAGTGTTTATACTATATATTCTTTCCATCATGTTTCCACTAATTGTATATTCTTTTCCCAAATCAGTGTTTATAAATTATTTTTTCAAAGAATAATCAGTTAAAAACCAGGTAAACTAGATGCCAACAAAACAAAAGCTAAAAAATTTAAATTTTACATGTTTTTGAACTTCATGGATTTTAGGATGTTACAATTTTTACCCTCCTAGCCGCCCCTTGAAACTTATGCACGCCTTTATTTTAGTTGTCGATTGTCGTCGAGCTCTGCCACCGCTCGAGCCATCGCCGCTGCCCCTATTCACTATCATTCGGCCATCGCAAGCCTTCTCTGTCGCCACTGACCCCTCGGTTATGTTCCTGGTGAGCTGCTGAAGCCTATGCATTGCTCATTTCTACTTCTCATGGCCATTTATGCCTTTGCCATCGTGGCCTTTCTTAGCGCCGCCACTCACCACCATTTCTTTTCATGTATAGTTGACCATAGGGTCTTGTGCCGGTGTCTCCAATTCCGCAATGACCCAGTGATGCCAACATGCCTCTTCTCCTAGCTCATTCCCGCACTATTCGTGTTCGTCGTCGCAACTGAGTAGTCACTATCACTCTTCGTCGCTGATGTCCCAACTCTAGTGAGCCTCCAACTTTGGCACCGTTACCAGTAGCTTCACCTTGATCTCTTCTCTCTATTCTCGAGCTCGCTCAAGCTCCACCATCCTTCCCTTGCTGTCGGCGAAATTGCTCTTGAGCCCAGTCATGGCCGACTAGGCTATCCCTATTTCCTATCGCTGACCAGTGGGCCCTCATCATTAGGGAGTAGATTAGCTTTAATGATGATAGTTAAACCATCTAAGTCTTTCGAGATAGTGACATGTGGGCCCAACTGGTTTAAGTATTAGAATTTATATTTAAACTGGTTTTTAAGTATCGTTTCACAGGCATGTGGACCCCGCCTGCCAGTTCCATTTGCAAAATAATAAAATCTTGACTGGTAGACCCCACCTGTTAGCCTCAAGGAGAAAAGGCTGGTTTTCCAATAGAAAAAAATGTAAATTAAAAGGAAAATTGATTCACAATGCTTTCTCTCTTATTTTCTAGGATTTTCTCTCTCAGCAAATCTTCATATGCTCATAACTTTTGTATATTAACTTCAAATTGAGTGAAACTTGTTTGTATTTTTTTATAAAATCATATACTTTCATAATATGCAAAAAAAAAATATTTGAATTTTCTCTATGTTTGAATTTATTTGGTGTTTATTTGTGTTTCTAGGCTTTTTTCGCTAAATATTATGTGTCGAAAACTTTTGATGTTGGTCCAGAAGAAGAAACAAGTGTTTAATAGCAAGGCAAGAAAGCCCCCTTAATCAAGTTTCTCCTATGTTTTCAATGCTATGTTGTTATCATTACATGTATTTTTGCATGCTTACTTTGAGTAAATTGCTATGTTTATGCTTAGAAAATTAGTTATACCCTATATTGCAATGAAATATTCCTTGGACTTGAATGTTACTTGCCATTATTACATTAGGAATATTTACCCACTGGTTTAGGATATATTTTAGTGGGATTTAGTGAATTTGTTAACAAATGCTTAGCCATGCTTATTACAAATGTTATAAAAATTGATAACAAAATGTCTAGAACAATTATGTAAACTCCTGAGAATTTTTATGGTGCATTTTGGACAAAGGAGTACATCTGAATTATTTTGATAGAAAAATAAAAATAAAAAATGATTTAGACTTGGGCAAGTGTTTTGTAGAGACCGAGAACTGGGTTTGTGGTAGTCTTGTCCGAGTCAATTAAGGACCAAACTTTAGTGTTGTTGACCTTAAGTATTTTAGTATTGCTTTACTTATTGCTTATTGCTTTACAATGTCTTTTGCAATCTACTATTTATATTGTAAAAGCAAACTTGGCTTTGAGCAATAAAACAAGATAGAATAGCCTTTCATGATAAAGCCAAGCATGTAGTTAATAGTATTTGATATAAATCTTACGGAGTATATTTTGTACTCACGGTTGCTTGTTGAACACTATCATATCAAGAGAAAGAAGATCCCTTGGTTGGTTACTTTTGTGCCACGCGATTTGGTGACGATGACATTGATTACTAGGTGTTAGCCACAGTCAGTTGCTTGTGGGTTGAGGAAAATCACTTGGACCCATTATCCTTTATTTATTATTTATTTTTACTGTAAATATTCTCTATGTGAACATTTGGCTGGTTAGCTCCTCTTGTGTAAAATGTAGTCTTATATATCTATGTATGACTGCTTAATATTATGTATTACTTTATTTTATTTAATCGTATATGGATGTGATATGATATGTATGTATGAGCTATTAATCATGGAACTAATATAGTATACTAGTAGGATTTAGGATTAACTCCAGGTCATGGCTAGTTATTGCGTAGGTAGTAGTTGGCAGCCCTACGTCCGACAGGCACACATGAGAAGTAGGCAGCACGTAGCTATTGGTATCGATGGGAAAGCATCACTAAATGTGAGAGACCATGTGGAGGTATCTCCATGTTGGTGATGAGTAATTGACGGTTGGTTTAGTGAGTTTGAGTTTGTTTTGGGTATTCTAGGGTTGAGCACCTTTACTTGTGCTAATATTGATTATGCTGTTTCATGCAGTGCTATGTGACGGTTTGCTTGTCTGTGTGACTGCAGGACTTCGGAGCTAGGTCATGGTGAGGCGAGGAGGACCGGGACTAGACACAGGAGGTGTTGAGATCCAAACGGTCGATGATGTCGAAGATGATCAAGGCTGGTGTGGTGGTTGCGAGTCAGGAGACAAGGAACCAGAGCTGGAGCTACCAGTGACGGACACGACAGGCAACGACGAGAGAACCGGGACTAGGCTCAGGGAGGAGTCGGAGGCCCAGAACGGTTGGATGTCGGTTGCGGTCGTGCGCGATGGAACAGACCAGGACTAGACTCAGGTAGAGTCGGAGGTCTCGGTCGAAGTCGGGTGAACACGACGGGCAGCGGCGAGTAGATCGGGACTAGGCTCAGGGAGGAGCCGGAGGTCCAGAGGGTCAGGATGCCGGGTGCGGTCGTGTGCAGTGGAGCGGACCGAAACTAGACTCAAGGAGGAGTCGAGGTCCAGACGGTCAAGGTACCGGACGCGGGAAGCTTCCGGGAAGATGCTTGAGGGCAAATTGGAGATTTGACTCAAGTTTGGTTGGAGGAGGCTAGTTTCCCTGCTAAATGGATTGACTTTGACTCTTGCCTCTTATGGATGTGAGGTCTTGGAGTGGGCTTGGTATGCCACTTCTTGATTTTCCATGTTGGGGTGAGCTCTTGACTTCAAAATATGGAGAGGGAGGCAGTAGGTTTAGCTCATCCACATCAAGAGTAGAGTGGTCTCACGAGTGAGCAAGTGTGCTCCCTGTGTGTGGGTGTGTTTTCTCCTCATGTGAAGCATGTAGTGAGAGGGTATCATTTCTCCCAATAGCGTATGGGATTGTAGTGTTGTTTCCCTTTTGTAATCATCCCTCTGTAAGCATTCTTAGTATGGAATCAATATGAGGAGGAGAGTTGTTGGATAGCATTTTGCTTCGTGTCTTTGCTCTCTGTGTTCCTGTTCTTTTCTGGATTTTGAGTTTTGAGCAAAATGTTTGTTTGAGTAGCTAAATCTTTTTGCTCAGTATGGGAACTAATCACAAGACCATTTGGTCAGCTTTTCCCAAGAGCAAAAGAATTCAAGTGCTTATTTCTTCCAAGAACTTGATTGCCTTATTTGCTCTGTTCACAGGAAATTAGGGTTTGATGTCAGGGGAGGTTTGGTACTTGTGATTTCTCAACTAAGAATTTGCTCCTAGGTTGTTCCTTCTTGTCTTGAGGTTGTCTCCTGCTGAATTTAAGAGTTTCTTTAGGAGATGGCAAGAGGATCATGAGAAATCTTCACTTTTGCCTCTTTTGTTGTCAAGTTTAGCTAAAACTGATTTAAAACTGATTTTGCTCATGAGATTGAGGATTTGTGTGCAATTTCTTCTCCCTAAGGTCTCCGAGTTGTTTGATTTGTAGTTCTAGTAGTTTGATTGGAGAAGAGTAGATCACTTTTGTGAAATTCCTGTTTTTCGATTGACTGTTGTATCTTCTGTTCAGGTTTTTCGGGCTGCGCTTTTGTTTGTAGGTCTTGCTTTCTCGGTGGAAGGGTGACTGGTCAGACCGGTTCTAAAATGGCGGTCAGACCGGAGAGTTGCCGGCGGTTAGACCGCTAACCCTAGCGGTCTGACCGGCCAGGGCACAGCAGTCAGACCGGGCACTTCCGGGGCGGTCAGACCGGACCAGCAAGGGTGGTCAGACCGGCCTTGAGCCGGCGGTCTGACCGGCTGAAAGCATCTAGGCCCCTAAAAATATTAGTTTTGGTAATTAATGACATTATGTGATCATGGGACTAATTTGTGTATTGAGAGTTTGCAAGAATTAGTCTCAAGGGCAAAGAAGAAGGTACATAAAAAGATGTTGAAGATTCAAAGATCTCAAGGGCGACAAGGTAAATAGTTTAGGGATCTATTTTACTTTTACCGGTCTTGGAGGTAGGTTGGAAGACCAGATTATAGGATAGACGCCGTACTATTAAGAGGGATCACGGTCATTTGCTTGATCATATGCTAATATGCCCTATGGATCAATCTAGGATCATGCATGCACCTAGAAATTAAAATTCAATCAAAACTGTGTTTTGTCAGAAAATCCGGTAGTACCGGCGTTCTACGGGCGGAACTACCGCATGGCCGGAAGTACCGGGCCTCTGAGCGGATCGTTTATTCCAGAGAGCGCCCGGAGGTTGAGTTAGTCTCTCGGAAATCGGAAGTACCGCAGGTCCAACTGCGGAACTACCGCATGTGCGGAAGTTCCAGGGTCCCGAGCGGAACTTCACTTCCAGAGAGCACCCGGAGTTTAACTTAGCCTCTCGGAAAACGGAAGTACCGCGGTTTGAACTGCGGAACTACCGCAGGCCGGTAGTTCCGGACTTAGAGCGGAACTTCATTTCCAGAGAGCGCCCTGAGTTGGAGTTAACCGCACTGAAATCGGAAGTACCGGGGCAAGGAGCGGAACTTCCAGTTTTCCGGAAGTACCGTGTTTTTAACGGCGGTAGTACCGCACTCATTTGTCCAACGGTCACCGACTACCGACATAGCCGTTTCGTTATGCGGCGGCGGAAATCCGTAGTACCGCCATATAACGGCAGTAGTTCTGGTTTTCCTGAAAATTCAGAATTGTTTATTGCAACGGCTATTTGAGGTTGGTGAGGGTATAAATACACCCCCACCAGAACTTGTACAGGTTGTTGAACCCATATTGAACATCTTTGAGCCTAGAGCAACTTCTCACACCTCTCTTTCACTCTTGTGCATTCAATAGAGGTAGTTGAGCCCAATTCAAGTGCATTGCATTCTAGATTGATCCAATTGGCACTTGTGTGTGATCAAGCCACTGTGGTTCATTTCTCTTGGTGCTTGCCGGCACCTAGACGGCTTGGCGGAGGTTCCGGTGATCTTCTCAAGAAGATTGTGAGAAGGCCCGGAGGACTGTGAAGGCTCGGAGCTTGCCTACCCGGAGAAGGAAAGGGCTACCGCTAGTGATCGAGGTGTATAGGCTCAATTCGTGGAGCCGGTCCGATTTGTTCGGGCTTACCTCAACGTGGACTAGGGGAGACCGGCAAGTCTCCGATCACCACGGTAAAAAGTAATTGTGTCAAATTGTGGTTTGCTCTCTTGCATTTACTTTCATTCAAGCAACGTTCTTAATTCATATTAATTGATTGCTTGTTTAGTTAGAGTAGCAACCTTAGACTTAGACTACTTGATTTTGCTATTGGTCAATTACTTGTGCTAGTGTTATCTTGAGCCTTTCTAGGTTGTTTAGGTGTACTATTGTTGACTTGTTCTAGTAAATTCATTAAGTTTAAAATTGTCAATTGAATTTAGACGAAACTTGTAAAACCGCCTATTCACCCCCCCTCTAGTCGGCCTCCTCGATCTTACACCGGTCCATATGTGGCGGTCTGACCGGCCCCCTGCAGACTGAGTTGTTTTCTCTGTTCTTTGCTGCTGAATTTCTTGTTTTGGTTTTGCTCCTTCTCGCTTCTTTTTCGTGTGTGTTTAGAATGAAGTTCCAGAGAGCTTGAGCTTTCCCCTTCATAGCTTTTCGTAGCTATCGGAGAGGAGACTCGAATGTGGATACTTTGAGGGGACAAATTTTTAAAGAGGCACCATTCACCCTCCTCTGTTGTCATATCCGATCCTACAGAATGATTGCAGCAATAAGCATTAAACAAACACCATACTCCTGCATTTTCTGTGCAAATGCTAGCCGATGGAGCACCGAGAGGCAGCTGGCAGATATACTGTCTCCATGCTGCTCTCAGATAGGGGTAGAACATGGTAACAAATAATTCGTTTTATCCGATATTTGTATTCGAGAAAATGTGAATGTGGTAAACAAAATCCGTATTTGAAAATGTTCCTATTCGTATTTGAGAATATTTGTATCCGTATTTGAGAATATTCGTATTCGCATTCGTATTCGAGAATATTTGTATCCGTATTTGTATTCGAGACTATTCGATTCGTATTCGATCCATTTCTAGAACCCATGAAAAATTCATACGAATTTTGTGATTCAAAATTTGAATTTAGGAGGTTTAAAATCGATAACCAGTCAAAACCCGGTGAAAAATCGGCAAAACCGCTAGGAATCCGTTTTATCCGATATTCGTATCCGAGAAAATCCGTATTCGAAAATATCCATATTCGTATTCGAGAATATTTGTATTCGTATTTGAGAATATTCGAATTCGTATTTGTTTTAAAAATATGGATTCGTATTCGTATTTGAGACTATTCGATCACATCCGATCCGTTTCCACCCCTACTCTCATATGTGCATGCATGCAGTACATTTATCGGCAAATCAATTGCTAAAACTCTAACTTGAAAAATCAGACTAATAAAAAACACTATATATAAGTAGACTAGTAACTCATAGAACTAAATTCTTGAAAAACAAAATTAGGGCCCCTATTATTAGATTAGATCTCCAGTCTCCCTCTATTCCCTGCACTTGTTTGAATGAGGGCTCTACTTCACACCCCGAGTGGTATGGAAAACCTGAAATCTTAAACCATGAATCTTGGAATCAATCTCTTTTGAGGATATTCTCCACCAACAATGGGGGAGTTAGAGAGGATTGACCAATAGAACGGAGTGATAATTGTCTGTATCGTAAAGTAGGGGATCTATACTATGAGTGGAGTGGAGAGATGTACTTCTGTAGGCCGTAGCCACCCCGAGGGCAAGGGCAACAGCAATGCAATACGAGGTTGGCCATAGTCTAGACATCTAGCAAAAGCATAATGGCTAGATGGCATGTAAACTAGCCAATTAAATATGGCTACATGAAGGGCAAGGACTTACAATTCATAGCAATGGAGTGAGAGAGAAGTAAAGCCCGCCACCCTCATAATGGAATGGAGGAAGCGTATCTCACAATGTAGAGATGAGCATAGATTGCTCAGAGTGTAGAGTAAGACAATTATCACGGAGTGGCCCTCCCTTCTTTCTGAATCAAGGTTTAAAAAATAGTTCTTCTCTTAGCTTTGCTACTAAATAGAGTCGACTTAGCAAGTAAGAGAAGTAGAAGAAAGATTGACTTTTGAATCTGTTCTTTATCCTTGGGAAAGGGGGGTATGGAGGAGTCACCACGAAATAGGCCCATCCTCTTAGGGGGAAATTACCCTCCCCCTCTTTCCAATTGAGTTAATTACATAGTTTTCAGTTCCATAAACTTTAAGGTGTCCATACCATTTAGTTATCCAGTATGTAGCCAGTGTCGCTTCACTTTTGTAGAAGCCTTCCTTCTGGACCAACCTCGGTAGACATCTCATAGCTAGCTTTTTCATAGATAATCTACAATCATCGCCTTCTTGTCCCTTGATGCTTAGTCTTTAGCTAGTACTACCCAATGCAATATAGTGCAGTTTATAGTTGTGCCATCACCTTTTGGGTGGTTTTCCACTGTCACATGCAGCAAGTTAGGGACCGAGTGGTACTGGGAACATGCTTCAGAGGGTTCAATGGTCAAACCATATCAATTCAAATGGCCCAAGTCTTAGTGAAATTCAACTTAGAATAGCCATAGAAACTAATTAAGAGGATTGCACTCATTTCTTGATCAACCGGCTATTTAAAAGCCAAAAATGAAGGAATTAGGATCTTAGGAAAGATCCAACTAAAGAGTAGATCCAACCAAAGGGAGGAATTCAATAAAAAGTAGAAATGTATAATAGGTATATCCCCTCAATAAAAAGTATAGAAATTTATTTATCGATAAATCAATACTCTAGCTTGGAAAAAAAATCCCTGTAGTGTTGTTGCGAGTGAGATCCTAGGAATTTTTTGTACGGACACTACTAGGGATGTGAACAGTAATGACGAACCAGTGTCGTCACTGAAGATGCCACATTCGTCATAGATTATAATTTGTGACGAAATTCATTTTGTCATGGAACGCGCGTCACATTTGTCGTACCGTGACGAAATTATATTTTTCGTCATAGAACTGGTTTGTTCAATGACGAAAGGGTCCCCGTCATAAAACACACTCTGTTTTATGACGATCGGTTTTTGTCATGGATAGGGCTGTTTTTTTGTCATAAACAGCCGGCACCTGCTGTAGGCCAGCGTGGCGGCTGACGTGACTGGTCCACGTGGCGGCTGACGTGGCTTGTCCACGTGGCGGATGGCGTGGCAGCTGACGTGGCGACGGACGTGGCAGCTGACGTGGCTGGTCCACGTGGTAGCTAACGTGGCTGTTACCGTGGCAGCTGACGTGGCAGGACCACGTGGCGCGATTTTATTGGACCGCGTGGCGCGATTTGGTTCGCCCACGTGCCTCCTTTTTATTGGACCACGTGGCTTAAGTTCGTCACTTGCAAATTCGTCACAGAAAGCACTTGCAAATTCGTCACAGAAAGACCATCAATTTCATCATAGAGGCCCATATGGTTATTTCATCATAGACATCACAATTTTCAAATATTCAAATGACCCACAATTCCATAACTAAATAGATCCAGTATTCCAGTGACCATACAACTCAATGAACAATACTCAACTCAGTCATCATCACATTCCAACTAGTTCACAGAAACAACTTAGTTCACTATCTCAGTTCACAGACTTGAACCAACTCAGTTCACAGAACAAATTCACAGCACAGAATAAACTTAAGTTCTTGACCACAAAACAACCACCAAAGAACCACCACCACTCACATGCCTAAGAAGAGTTACCATTGTTCAAGGCCAAGATACGGCGAAGGAGCGCATTGTTCTCCTCCATTGCTCGGTTATTTTTCTCTGTTAGCTTCTTGTACTCCTCCAACTCCTTTTGGGTCCTCGACTTTTCCTCGGCTTCTTCGCTTTTCTTCTTGAGGTCCTCGAGTTCTCCTTGTAGAGCACCAAGCTTGTTTTTCAGTTGCTAGTTCTTCCTGAAGCTTGCTTTCATTCGATGAAGATGATTTTGAGGGGGCGGCCGTTTTGATTCCAACATTCTTCAAGAAAGTGTTGTTGTTGCTCTTCTGGGAGAGCACCTTGGAGACCACCTGTGCACTGGTAACTGGTGTCTCACCTTCAGCAGCAGGTTCTGCCCTCAAAGCTTCCATATCAGACTGAAAATGTCCCAGGAACAATCATTAGTTGGACAGACATGAGAAATAGCAAACAGATGTAACAAACAGATGAATCACTGTCAAGAAGTTCATAATTTTTTTTTCTTGAACACGCAGGAGAGCTACGTATCATTATATTAAAGAAGGAAATAAAACCCGATTACAACAACACACACACCCGTCACACACATGTGATCTGCAGTAAGAAGGAAAGGTTGCATGTGTTACTATCATTGCTTGAGAGGGATGCACCAAAATCGGGGATTATATTTGTCGCTAAACAGGTACTGGTATACATGAATTCCTTTTATGCCATGCCATGTTGATTGTAATATCTCTAGGATCATGAGATATTGTTTCACCTATTTTCGGAGGTGCTAACTTAGGAACTTAGAGGGGCCAGCTGGCCAAGTGTCTTATGATGGGCCAGCAATACAAAATACAAATGATATAGAATAATTTACATTTTTGGTATGATCAAAGGGATTAAAAATCTGATATTCTGTTTCTCAAGGGAAGCACCATCAAGTCCGTTAGTTATATAAATGCATGCTGCAGATTATGCATAATGGTGCCATGCACAAGTAGGTAACTTGCAGTCTAGAACATACATGTGATGAGCCAATTTCAAGAGGACAAGCGTGTTTTACGAACTTCTTTCTTAATTTTTTCTCTTACAAATGACTGCAATGATCCATTTTAAATTAAATCCAGAGATTATTGCAAAACCAAGATCCCAACTATCGATGTAAACCACACACACAAAAAAACATAAGAGAAAATCAGGTCGTTGATGACCTATTGGCATTATTTGGGGTGGGTCCACCGAATTGATGGCACCATGATTTCATGTTTTCTGCTTGGTGGCATTGTGTTATAATCGCTCAAGATGGAACCATAACATGTTATTACATGCTACCCTTTATATTTCTTGAAAATATATCTATATTCACTTGCATTTCTTTCATTTTTAAATACTTTGTGTTCATAAATAGTTATAACTTTTAAGTAGCCATTCGGTTTGTTTACCAAATTGAAAGTATATGTTTGTCACCAAGTTCGAGCACTTCTTAGGTTGATAATGAATAAATCTTAATCTGAGTAGTAGTGTATCAGCCTCACCTTTGCGTTCTGCTTGATAACTCTTCAACCCATTTTGTTAGTCTAAGAAGTTCATAATATTGAGATATGAAATCCATATATAACTCAATTTCATAATTTGCACACAAAATGAGCACAACTTTTAGCATCACTAAGTCCACTATGTTAGCTACGGTTAGCAAACAGACTTTAGCCAAGTCACATCGTATAATCGAAATTTAGACCAAATGAGCTGAATGACATTATCTAAAAGCCGAGGCGAATGACATTATCTAAAAATGAGCCAAGTCCACTATGTGTTTATGCAGGATATTTTGAACACACAACATTGTTGTTGGAAACAAAGACAAGCATCTTAAAGGCACAAGGAAGCAGATGTAGGGACTTACAACCGCTTCTCTTGCCATTCACTTAGACCATGTTTGGAGCTGGTATGGCGGTCTTGAAGGCCTCCACCGCATCAAGTTCTTCAATTTGTTGTGTTTGGGTTCTGCATTGTTCCTCTTCTCCTTTCATTAGGTAGGTAATCATTTACAACAAAGTTACATCATGACAAATACAAAAGAATTTTTGGATGAAATAAATAGGTAATAGTACAAGGTAATCTTTACTTACATATGCATGTAAGTGTGCGACATAGCTGCGAGAACCCGTAGCTTGATGATACTTGACATTACTGCGATTCTGCTTGTTCTTTTCACATGATTGCTACAAGAGAAGGAACTTGTTAGATAAGATCATATGTTTACAATGAGAAGAGCCTCTGCAAACTGAATATGAAAGAAGAATCTATGATAAGATACCCATACCATGTTCTTTGGATCAGACCACTTTGCAACAAGTGCCTCCACTGCTCATCAGTCATACTAGCAACAGGAGAAGTAGTCCTAATCTCATTTGCAGGTACACCATTGAAGTATTTCGCTTCACCGATAACACATTTGTCGCACCCCCGACCGCAATACATCGGTGCATGCTTCCTCTGTTGGCTTGTGTTTTGTGTTAATGGCCAATCGCCCCTAGTGATATGAAATTTGCATCGTTAGTGAGTCAATTCAGGTCATGTGATATCATAGTGTAGCATAGAAAGAGTAATGCACTTACAGATAGCTTTCCCACAAAGTCTTTGTAATATTGTTCGTCTTTCTTGTACTCTTTCCAATGAGTTAGGACAGGAACCTTATCTCGAATGATGACACCAGCCTCTGATGCGAACTTGGCAGCTTGAATAGGTTCTTGTGGCCTTTTTTTGCCTTCAGCAATAGCTATGGGCATTCTCCTTCCCATAGATCTTGTCATCCTTTCCAGCAGTATTCCCTTGGTTGGTGGCCTGGGTCTCCTTGGGGGCCGCTGTGCGGGAGCTACAGAATATAATTTTTTATTTAGATGGTTAAGTTTCATGCAAAATAGCAAAAGTGATGTCATATTTGAATGTCAAAGAAACTATAACTTGCCTTCAGTGGATTGGGTTTGATCCCCAGTCTGGTCTTCACCAGCAGCTACATTGTCTTCACCTGCAGCTACATTGTCTTCACCAGCAGCTACATTGTCTTCACCACCAGCTACATTGTCTTCAACACTAGCATCATTGTCTTCAACACCAGCATCACCATCTTGAGGCAACTCTTCATCTTGCACATGTCTCTGTGAAGTTAGTTGCCTTTTGTATGCTCTTGTTGAGACCCTAGGAGTTATCTCCTCTGCTCGTTGAGCTGCCCTCACTCTCTTTGGTTGCCTGACTCTTGGCGCCATGTTGGGATTTTTCTTCTTCCCCTTAGTAGAGAGGGTTTTCACATATGTTCGTGGAGGAAAGCGATAAAAACAACTTGTTAGTTAGCTGCATCTATAAGCAAGTGCATATATTAAAGAACAGATATGCAGAAACAACATAAAAATGCAATGCAAATATCCTCCTCCCCACACAAGATAGAAGAAGCACCTCGATTGCGAGGGTTGTGGCTGCTCATCGATTGATGTCATCATCATCACTATCTCCTTGAACATCATCTTCAAGGAGATACTCCGATGAGTCAGAATCTTCAGAATTTGATTTCTTGTTTGCTGATTTTTTTCCCCTTCGTTGTTGCAGGTTGTGTACACAATTTATTAAAAGAGGAAGCTAGACCATTGATGCCAAGTTCTTGCAACTTCCTTAAATTCTCCGCCACTTGTTTACCCCGGCTTCTTTCGTATTCAGTTTGCGGAGGTTCTTACAGGAACAGCCAAATTGTAACTATTAGAAAAAAATAGGGAGTGAACTAAGAGCTACTACTACTTGCAAGCTAGGTAAGAGGTAAGAGCTACTACTACTTGCAAGCTAGGTATGACTACTTCCACAGCACTCGCTTTATGCTTGCTAAGATATGTTCAGGGACTATTTCAGAGCAACAAAATGGTACAACAGACTAATACACATGAAAATGCAACAATGTAACAGCTTGCACAGACAACTACTACTTGAACAAACAACATACTATATGCACAGAGAAAATAGAGAAGAGTTTTGCTTACCTTGTGATGGCGGTTGTCCAGATCGTTTCCTACCTTGTCCCCTTGTTGCCACCATCGCGGTTGTGGCTACGCTGCGGTACTCGTCGGCGGCGGTGGTCGTAGATGGGGAAGTAGAACCGGTGGTCGTGGAAGGGGAAGCAGGCCCGGTGCGGTGAACGACGTCGAAGGGGAACCAGATCCGTGCGACGATGGTCGGCGGTGGGGAAGTAGACTCGATGCAGCGGCAGACGTCGGCGTAGACCCGAATCCGGCGCGGCGGCTAGGGTTTCATGGGGGCGAGAGAGAGGGGTACGGGGCGACGAGAGAGGGGTGGCGGCGAATGTCGTCAGCGAGAAGAGCTCTGCGCCGGCGGAAAGTGCCGGGCGGCTAGGGTTCGGTGGGGAGAGAGAGGTGGATGGGGCCAGAGAGAGAGGTGGAGGGCGACGAGAGAGGGGGAGGTGGTGTGTGCGGTGGATAAATGGGTGGGGAAGTAGACTCGATGCAGCGGCAGACGTCGGCGTGAGACCGAATCCAGCAGCGGCTAGGGTTTCATGGGGCGAGAGAGAGGTGCGGGGCGACGATAGAGGGTGGCGGCGAATGTCGTCAGCGAGGAAGCCTCTCTGCGCGGCGGTGGTGCCCCGGCGGCGGCGACTAGGGTTCGGTGGGGGCGAGAGAGAGGTGGATGGGGCCAGCGAGAGAGGTGGAGGGGCGACGATAAATGGGTTGGAATTTTTTTTGCGCCCAAATATAGACCACGCTCGGGAAAATGGCGCCCTCAAAATTTTTTTGGCGCCCTTGAATAATTAGGGGTGAGGGCAATTTTTAGATTTTTAATTAGGGAGTTTGTACAATTGAAACCACTTTCCGGATTTTTTCAAAATGTCCAATTTAAATTTTATATTATATGGCCCTGCAATTTAACCCACTGTTTCAAAATATCCAAATTAAATTTTGGATTTTTTGGCCCTGCAAATTAAACCACTTTCTAAAAATCAACAATTTTAACCAGTACATGGGATTTAAACGAGTTTCTCTAAATCTGCATTTTAGAAGTGATATGTCGGACCCGGATTTCTCAATCCAAATCCACTGTGTTAAAATTGCACTACTCCCTGGATCAGTAGGTAGTGCACACAGGAACATTGCTGAATCATTTACATACATCGCATAAGTCCATTAAATGACAAACCATAATTGTCTTACATCCCGACGGGGAAATGGTCCTTATAAGGGCCACACAGGCCATAAGTTATATTACAATAAAAGCAGCGGAAATATCAACAAAAGTAGAACCAATACCACAGGCAAGTGACTGGGGGTTCTACCACAAACCACACTCTCGTGCACCCCTGCACCATACCCCCGATCCATCCGCCCAGATAAATAAGCATGTTTTGAGAGTTTTTGGTAACATACATTTATTCTCGAAAATCCACCATGTTCCCATCACATCCTCCCAAAACAGTTCTTTCAGTTCAAGACAGAGTAGTTGGAGTATCGATGATACCCCAAGCATCTAATATTTCTAAGCAGAGCATATCAATAGGGACTTAATTTGTAAAGTCTTAATGTTATAGTTTCACTAGGGTGACAAGGCTCACATAACCAATGTAGGGCAAGAAGAATAGTGTATGCAGATTTATATAGCAAGGTATAACTAACATTCTGAATTTGAACATAGCATATCACGTGAAATAATAGCATGCATGTTGGTAATTTGAAAGAAAGTAATTTTGCAATACTGGGTTCAATATGATCAAAGTGTCGACTCTTTGGATCGCTGGTGTCCTGGTCTTGGTCGTCCGGTTGGCGTTGGCTTCTGCGTCCTCTTCTTGGTCCTCGTAAGCTATATTACGTTGCGCGAAAGTTTGGACAAGAAGTTATCAAACAACACAAATCATCTCCAAAAATTCACATGAACTCAAAAAATTATGGTTTCAGTCCCATTAGACAGATCTTGAATTTAGATGAATTTACAAATTTGTTTCATTCAATTTGGAGCTAAAATGTAGAAGTTATGATTGGTCAAAGTTCTCTGTTTCAGTCAAATCCTAAAATTACTAATTTCTGGCATATGGGGTCCATTGTCATTCTCTGGCATTTATTTTTCTTTTATCTCCTCTGTACATCGACATGTGGGTCCAGCTACTGTTCATGGGGTCCACATGTCAAGTATGGGTTCGTGGAAGAGTTCCACCGACAGTGGGGCCCAGTGTCGTGGGACGCTCTGTTCTGAGAGGTTGATAGGTGGGGCCCACCATCGGTAGAAATAAAAGAAATGTTCGACCTCGGCGCGCTGCGGAGCCGGGGGCTCGAACGCGCGCGGCCGAGGGAACGGGGGAGGGAGGAGAGTTAGCGCTGATAGCGTTGAAGTATATTCCGAAGTTGATGTATCACCACGAAGGCGAAGGCTCCCCCTCGCATTGTAGGGGGTGGCGCTCTCTTGGTTCTTCACCATCGAGCCAAATTCCATTTACGCGTGGGAGAAGATCCGCGACCGGCTCTACAACAACTTTCAGGGCAACTACGTCGAGCGCGTCGATGCAGACCAGCTCTTCGCAGTGAAGCAAAAACCCTCGGAGAGGCTCCGAAACTACTTCAAATGCTTCACGAAGGTACACTGCCAGTTCAAGGATGTCAATGAAACAACCGTCATCAACGCAGCGATACAAGGTCTCCGCCTTGGGCCGATGGCCGAATACAACGCGCGGAAACCAATCAAGACAGTGGCGAAGCTCTTCGACAAGATGGAAGAGTACGCCAGAGCAGAAGAGGACGCACGACGGCGACACGGCGACGACTCTGACACCAATCGGGCGGAGGGCTCTACGAAAAACGATGGCTCGCTGAAGGAGGGCTGAGGCTTTGCCTACCTCTATAGGGCAATTTATTCCCTTGAGGTGGGTCTGCAGCGGAGTCCGGGACGACGGTGAGGCACTACAACAGGCTAGATCCTGTACTACACATCGCCACCTATTGGTGACTGTGGCAGATCAAATGCAGGGTTGTATTTCTCTCATCAGGCTGGTGGCAGATCAAGACATATACAGGTATAGAGTAGGATGCAAGGCAAATGTAACAACTGCAACCTCTGTAATGCTGAGCACAAATTTTTATTAAACACAACATTATTTTGTTTTTAGCGCCGCATGAAGTCCAGAAGTGCAGATTTTTCTACAGGTTCCGGCCAGATGGTTTAAGAGCTCCCATGTTAGTGTGCTATCTCTGATAAAATGAAGCGGATTTTACCATCGCTCACTGGCAAGAAGAAACAATTCATTGTCTGGGTTGATTATTCATTGTCTTAGTTTGAGCTATAAAACACAACACAAAATTCAAATAGGAAACACAAGTAGTCAGTTTTCGGGTGAAGCCATGTGGATTAACCTGCAGCTCAAATGGAGCATATGTAAGTAACATTTGGCAATAATATAAATGACAACACACAAATATTATTGGCAGAAACATATTCAGTCATCTCCAAATTAATTTGTAAATGCAAATTAATACAGTCTCCAAGCAATGTCTATGTTGAACCATGATAGTCTCATTTTTAGGCATGAAAGAGAAATTGCGGATTATATTGGAGGCTGCAACAGCACACTGTTGCCTTTCTGCCCGTCCTTCATCATCAACATTAAACAAGCCATCTTCATCAAATCAAAATCCTGCAGATCGCTTCTTTGTGATAGTGGAGTCCTCTGTGTTTGATTGACCATTTGAAGGACTGAAATTACCATATTTCAAAGAACATAAGTCAACTCTCCATTGACTTCCCTAATGGACCAACATCGCTGCAGCTTAAAACACATTTTGAGAAAAATTTCAGTTAAAACATATGATTTCTTTATAGAAAATTTTCAGAAAACCAACTAAAGAGGAATAAGTATGTACCTTGCGTATCCTAGAAATCATCATCTTCGCTGCCGCTGTCTAGGCACATGTCATCATTGTTCTCATTGCCACCATCACTAAAGATTGCGATGCAGTTTCATCCTCATCCTCATCCTCACTATCTTCAGAATTGTAGCTTGCTTCTTGCTTCTTATGAGGTCTACTAAATTAGCTTCAAGTATAGTGGCTTCTCCACCTCGAAGATTGTGCGTAACCTCATGAACATCACCTTCTTGCACTTCATGCTCGATGATCGAACAATGATCATCCCGATGCACATCATGACTGGTTCATCTTTTCAGCCACATCATAAATATTCCTATGTTCAAATTTTTGCACAACTCACCATTCTTTGCCTAAAGATGTGTCTTGCAAGTAAAATATCTTTCTCGATTGAGTTGCCAAGATGAAAGCGTCAGTCTTGTACCATAATGACGCACATTGATGGATTTGAAATGCCCGTCATCTCGAATGCCTCTTGTCTTGCCACCTTGGTTGTACCAATCGCATCGAAATAGAACCACAGACCGACGTGCTTCAAAATTGGAGTTATATTGCAACTCAATTATCTCCTTAAGGACACCATAAAAATCAATGTTTTCCCATCATGTGTACCTTCGGTCATTACACCACTATTTTGTGTCAGAGGTACTTCTCACGGTCCATAGTGCTATACCGCACTCCATTAACAATGCAAGCTGCATGTGTCTTGACTCGAGATCCGGGCCACATGAAAGTGCATACAATCCTTCACTAACCTCTTACCGCTTCTCCGCCCATAGCTTCACAACTGGGTGCAATAAAAGTACTCAGATCACCAATTATATATGGCTCCTAAACCATTTATGAAAGCTGAAAACACAAGGTCTAGTGACTTACATGGCTTCTAAACCATTTGGAAATCCTTGTTCAAGCCTTTTATCAACATCATGTGCACCTTCCTTTAGTAGCTCTTCCCTATAGATGCTGCAGGACAAACTTTATTCATAAGAAATAATTTGATAAATTTGTAATAAAACACACAATAATTCCAAAAAAAAGTAAATGATACTTACTCCAAATATGGCTCAACTTCTTCACAGTTATTTAGCACATACCAAACTAACTTGTCCATGACACCATCATCAATGTATTGTACCCTATTAGATCCAACAAGAGTAACACCATGCATAAAAACAGAGGTGTCATCAAACAATGGACCATCACCTCCACTACCATCATCCTGGTTAAATCTAGTGTCAACATCCTCCATGTACCTTGAACAAAAGTCAGCGTGTCACTTGCAACATAAGCCTCAAGAATTGATCCTTCCGCCTAGCCCCTGTTCCTTACAAAATTCTTCAAAGTGCCCGGTCGCTTTCTATTGGGTACATCCATCCATACCGAACAGACCTCTAAGCGGTGCCTCATCAGGAAGATGGACAGCCAAGTGCACCATGACATCAAAGAAGGCCGGAGGAAAATTTTTCTCAAGCTTGCCTAGGATCAATGGGATTTCTGCTTTCAGCCGCTTCACAACATCTATCCTTAGATTTCTACTGCACAATTCCCTGAAGAACTTCCCGAGCTCTGCAACTGCTTCATATACATCCTTACTGATAAGTCCTCTTAGGCCTGTAGGTATGATTCTTTGCAGGAGTATATGGCAAGAATGCGTTTTCAGCTTCCCCTGCACCTTGGAAGAATCTGCACTTATGAATCTTGCTAGGTTCGCTGCATATCCATAAGGAAACTTGATACCTTTGAGGAACTTGCAAAACTCGATTCTCTGATCCTTCTTCAAGACATACCAAGCATGTGGAACAGTGACTGAGTTGCCATCCTGCTGTAAGTGCAATTCAGGTCTTATGCCCATATCATGTAAATCTAGCCTAGCATTGGTTGTGTCCTTGGTCTTGCCGTCGACATTGAGTAATGTGCCAAGAAGGTTTTCACATATCTTTTTCTCTATGTGCATCACATCAAGATTATGTGGAAGCTTCAAATATTTCCAATATGGCAATCTCCACAACCCAACTTTGCGGCTAAAAATCACCTGGACCTTCATTACGCTTCCTTTTCTTAGTTGCGGGATGCTTCCTGCCTAACATCTTTCACCTTCTCTAGCTCCTCTTGGACCTCCTCTATAGTGAACTTACTGGCTCAACTTTGTTTTCGTGACCGTCCGTCAAAAGCCAAGCTTCTCCGCCAAGCATGTGTCCTTGGAAGGTATCGACGATGTCCAATGTAACATAACTTATTCCTTATTGCCCGAGACAACGGATTCTTGTCACAATGAATACATGCATAATAGCCTTTTGTTGTTCGCCTCGATAAGGTGCTCAACGCTGGATAATCATGTATACACCACAACACAAAGAAGACGAAGCTTGAACTTGTTACCAGTACATGCATCATAGGTATCGACACCCGCCGAGATCGAGCGCTTCTTCTATTAGGGCTCAAGGAACAAATCAAAATCCTTTCACGGAGATGATGGACCGGGATGAGTAAAGACATAAAGCAGTTTGCTGGATTCACGCATTCCCATGGTGGGAGATTTAAAGGTGTCAGGAGCACAGGTCACATGCTATATTGGGTACTCATGTTGCCAAATGGATTGAATCCATCTCGTAGCTAAGGCAAGCCTCAAGTTCCTCAGATCAGCTACAAAATTTGGATACCTGCTGTCAAAGTCCTTCCATGCCTCCCCATCAGCTGGATGGCTCATTACATTGTCGACTGGCGTCCTCACTTTCTTGTGCCATTGTGTTTCCTCAGATGTTCGTTTTGAAGCAAAAATCCTCTTCAACCTTGGTATAAGTGGAAAATGCCTCAAAACCTTATGTGGAACCCGCTTGATCCCATTAACATCTTGCCATCTAGATTCCTTGCATACTGGGCACACATCCACCTTGGCATAATCCTTCCGAAACAACACACAATAGTTCTTGCACACATGGATGTTATCGTATCCAAGGCCCAATTCACGAAGATATTTCTCGGCATCATCATATGATCTTGGAAATTCACACTGAGGGAATGCTGAGGACAACAACTTCATCATTACCGTAAATGTTGTATTGCTGATTCGATAACGAGACTTGATATATAGTAACCTCACCAGAAAAGAGAATTTTGAATGGCTAGATCCCGGGCCAAGTGACCGCTTCGCATCTTCAAGGACTCTTGCAAACCTTGGCTGTTCTCCATCTGCCTCGCCGCTGCGTCGCATGATCTCCTATCATCTCTCGGTACTGCTATCCTCATCATAATCATCATCCGCCACATCCACATGTATCCCTTCATCATGATCAAATCCATCCACCTCCCGCTCTAAATACTCAACTACTTCATCATCTGCCGACTCTCCATGATGAATCCACAGTGTATGCAGTGACATTCCATAAATGTGTATGTGGTCATCCACCTCTTCTTTGAGGCCGTAAAGTTTGATTAAGACATTTGCGGCACGGACAAAGTATATGGCTGTCTTCGGGGTATCTTTCACTAACAAATTGCATGAATTGTTGAACTCCAGTGATATAAGCAGGTGTGAACTGTCTCCCATGAATCCAACTTCTATCCATCTTAATGGTGTATCTACACAGCTGTCTATAGCTACTTTTAATGCTTGAATGTACATCTAAATGACAATGTGGCTGTAGGAAAGGAAGCTCATTACATGTATGTTTCTCACTACAAAGGAAGCTTACAAAAACACATTTGCTAAACTATAGAACATCAAGATATCAGAAAACATAAAAACAAAATACTCACATTAGTATCAATGAGATCAAATGCCTTCCCTAGTATACTTTTCCTTATAGAGTCCACCTGAACAAGTTGCTTTGCTAGCTGGACAGAACCTCAGGCGCAACATAAGCTAGAATTTTGATTTCTGCACTTCATCTCCTGAGTAGTGCAAGACCATATATAGAGCTTTACTTACAGAGACAATTCTATGAATGTGTATTAGTAGAATCTGAATTTAAATCGATACATTAGACACATCCTGGTTTCAGACTAACAAAAGAGTCACTGTAGCATAATGAAGGTAACATTGCAGAATTGCTAAAATCCATTGAAACCTTACAAAACATAAGCAGCTGTTTTCAAGAACCAATGCCCCTGAATCCATACTGACAACTCCAACTCATAGACTACACAATTCCATATTTCCATTGACATTGCACCAGTTTCTAATTCATCAAAATGGCTATATTCAAAACATAAAACCGTTTGCTATGCTCAAGAACACTATGTTAGCCCTTAAACTTGCCACAATAGGTACTTGCAGGAGGATGCCCAAAAAAATAACATACATTTAAGAATCATGTTGTCCATTGGTGTAGGTTCTCAACTTCCAAATTGCATGCAAATAACAAAAATTAGCTCCAGAGCTACCAAAGAAAAACTCAATAGCAATTATCAACTGGCACCAGGCTTCAATTCTCTTAACATACCTAACATAAATGACAGAAGATTATCATAAGTTGCTTTGCTAGCTGGATCACAAAAATCATGTATGTTAGCGTTCTACTTACTATTAGGCATAATCAAAATTCAGAAGAGGAGAATATAGAAATGACCAAGAGAGTTAGGGCAAAAGTAAGGAATCTACCTGCTCCTTAAGGCTACCGGCGGCGGGGGAGAGGAGGGGCGCCGGGGGGGACGAGGGGCAGCGGCGGGGCGGGGGGGGGGGGGGGGGAGAGGAAGGGACGGGGCGCGGGGAGAGGAAGGGGAACGGGAGAGGAGGGGCGCCGACGGGGGAGGAGGGGCAGCGGGGGGAGGCGAGGAGGGGAACGGGGGGAGAAGAGGGGCGCCGGCGGGGGGAGGAGGCGGCGGGGAGGCGAGGAGGGGAACGGGGGAGAGGAGGGGAACGGGGGGAGAGGAAGGGCGCCGACGGGGGGAGGAGGGGCGGTGGCGGAGAGGAGGGGCGGTGTGAGGAGGGGCGGCGGGAGGAGGCGAGGAGGGGAACGGGGGGAGAGGAGGGGCGCCGGCGGGGGGAGGAGGGGCGGTGGCGGCGGCGGAGAGGAGGGGCGGCGTGAGGAGGGGTGGCGGGGGGCGAGGAGGGGCGGCGCCGGGGCGAGGATTTGGTGCGCATGCACGGCGAGGGGGAGGAGATTTGGCGCGCGGGCGTCGCGGGAGCTAGGATTTGGCGCGTCGGATGGGAGCGACGCGGGAGGGAGCATCGGATCCACGTAACGGCGGCTGCGTCGATTAGGCGTCGCTAGCTGAGTCGATACCGCCTCGTTTTTTTCTATCGACTGTCGCTAGAGCTGTAGAGAGCTATGTTCTCTTTCTTCATTTAATATCTTCCACGTAGGACAGTTGATGACATGGACTCTCTTATAGAGAGCTGCTATAGACCTGTTGTGGCTGCCCTAAGGCTGCACCTTGTGTTCCACCCTGTCTGCGGTTCGAATCTAGGCGAGCGCTATTTTTTTGGCCAATTAACGGACGGGGACGGGGGAGCTGGAGTTGCCATGTGGTCGTGGGACCGGTGCCGGTGTGGGCCACGCTGCGCCACGTGGTGGGGGGACCACGAGGTTGGTGGGACCGCATATGGGACCCAGAGCTTGAGGGGCCACGTGCTGGTGGGACCGGTGCCGGTGTGGGCCACGCTGCGCCACATGGTGGAGGGACCACGGGGTTGGTGGGACCGCATGTGGGACCCATCGAGCCATATGTAGGTGGGACCCACGTGGTGCATGTGGGACGTGGGTGTGTGCAGAAGGGTGCATTATATCTGTGACGAATTTGTTTTATTGTTTCGTGACGCTGCTTTGCTTTTCATCATTATTTTTAGCGCCTGGGCTCTGTCACACATCACCTATGACGAAGCTACAAATTTCGTCATTGAAAGTTCAAGTTTCATGACGAAATTCCTAAACGTCACAAGGTAATCGTCATAGATAAGCACATTTGTAGTAGTGGGATAATCCTTTTTTATTCGAAATTACATAAATATACCCGCGGGAAATTTTTTTACAAAAATAGGCTCCAGTCGCCTAATGGTTGGGCGACTGGAGCCTTTCGCCCAACTAGACCGCGACACATAAAGAGTCTACCAACCGTTCAGCGATTAACTACAGTCGCCCCACCGTTGGGCGACTTCCATGAAGTCGCCGAACCGTTGGGCGACTGAAATTCAATCGCCGAATGGTGGGGCGACTGGAGGTGGGATATAAAACCGCGCTCGGCTACCGTCGCACTGTTTTCATTCGGTTCATTCGGCCGCTCGCAGAAGGGAGAAGAGAAGGGGGGAAAGAAGGAGAGGGAGAGGAGGAGAAGAGGAGGGGGAGAGAAAGAGAGGGAGAGGGAGAGGAGGAGAAGAGGAGAGTGAGTGTGCGATTTTCAGGTACTTTTTTGGTGTTATATTTTTTGTTAGTGTAAAAAATTAGTTTAGAAAATGTAGTGTAGAAAATTAGTTTAGAAAATGTAGTGTAGAAAATTAGTTTAGAAATATAGTTTAGAAAATTAGTTTAGAAAATGTAGTGTAGAAAATTAGTTTAGAAATTTAGTTTAGAAAATAACTTTAGAAATTTAATTTTCAAATTTTGTTTAGAAAATATAGTTTAGAAATTAAGTTTAGAAATTAAGTTTATAAATTTTGTATACCATTTATAATGCATTATTGTACAAAATATAGTATTTAAATGTACATGTACAAAATTTAATGTTTAAATTATTGTACAAATTTAGATGTAGAAAATTTAATGTACAAATTTAGATGTAGAAAATTTAGTGTAGAAAGTTTAGTGTACAAATTTAGATGTAGAAAATTTAATGTTGAAATTATTGTACAAATTTTGCAGGTATGACTCGTGTTGGACGTGACTCCGAGTGGCCGTACGCACTGTTGGACGAGCACGTGGACCACTCTCATCGCGCTTCCCGTCTAGTGCCGCCACCGGGGAGCACGGACGAGCCGCCAGGTCAGCTGGGAGTGGTCCGGACATGCACACCTCGCGTGGCCTGGGGACTCAACCCTCGTTGGACTGCCAGGTTTGCACTACTCCAGCGTTTAGTGCGACCGTAAGTTCGTTCCGTGCTGACCTTCACTTTGTTTGCAGGCTGCGGGATGCCAGGCTACTCCCTCTTGCCCGGATGATGCAGGCCACGGACGAGGATGGAGCCGCTGGCGGGGATGAGGGCGGGGACGAGGTGGGTGGGGAGCAATCACGACGCTTTCCGTTCGACCGTTCCCTGCTGACGGTTTTGGTGGACCGTTGGCGGCCCGAGACGCACACTTTCCACCTCCCATTCGGCGAGATGACGCCGACCCTGCAGGATGTGTCCCTGCTCCTCGGGCTTCCGATCGCGGGAGACGCTGCCTTCCTACCGGAGGCCCCGGCCGACTGGCGCGCTGACCTGCTAGGCAGATTCGAGGGTGTCGTTCCACCGGCCGATGATCACCACATGTTCGGAGAGGATCAGACCCATGGGCCGACACTGAGGTGGCTCGCACAGTACCGGGTACGTGGATACAATTGATCGTGTCTTCGAAGCTCTTATTTGTGGTATTACGTACTAATAACAACTTGTTTGCATTCAGGTGGAGCGCATGGATCCACAGGCAGACGATCACCAGGTGTCGCGCCACTTGGAGGCGTACGTGCTGTGGCTATTTGGTTGGGTGCTTTTCACCACCAGCCACGGCAACTCGGTGGATGCGCGCCTTATCGCTTATGCGAGGGCGATCGCTGACGGCGAGCCCCACCAGGTCAGCTGGGGATCGGCCGTATTTGCCGCGACGTACCGCGCGCTGTGCGATGCATGCACGAGGATCAAGGCGAACTCGATCCTCACGGGCTGTCCCCTGTTACTGCAGTTGTGGTCGTTCGAGCGCTTAAGCCTCGGACGACCTGTGCTAGACGACATGGGTCTGTACGGGCCCGAGATGTATCCAGGGGGAGACGTCGATCGGCCGACGATGGGCTCTATCTGGTGCCGTCGTCGAGTAAGTATTATCACAGTCAACTATTTCTTTCTTATTGACGATCGTCATTCTAAATAACTTGTCTTTCTTGCAGGTACAGTTCGTGCACGTGCAGGTCACGCGGGCGTACTGGGTCTTTGTGGAGCAGCTCGACCGCATCACAGCCGACGACGTGCGCTGGGAGCCGTACGACGCTATGGCAGTGCAGGACCGTGCTCCTAGCGGGCTGTCCTCACTTTGCTGGCTGACCGGGCTTTCTGGCTCACCCGTCGGAAGCTCGTGTACCTCATCTACATGGAGGACTACGCACCCCAGCGGGTGATGCGGCAGTTCGGGCTACGGCAGCCGGTTCCTGTACCAGTCGGACCATCGCTTCCGCGGCACGTGCACGGGTGAGTGATCATTTCTGCTAAATATGTACATACTTACTACTGCATTCGCAAGTATCTCACATTATGTAATGGTTCTATACGCAGGCACAGCACGAAGGGAGTGAAAAGAGGCACGAACTGGTCGTCGAGGATGCAGCCCTGGGTCGAGTAGTGGGTGGGTGCGCTCGACGACCGCGTGGAGGAGGACCGCCCGTACGACAGCAGGGAGTACGCGGAGTACCTACGCTAGTACCAACCGCGGACCCGTACCAGGCTCCTATATGTGGTAGACCCGCCTGCCACATGTCGCCGCTCCGACGGACATATACCCCGTGCAATTCGCGCGCGACGCTCACATCGCGGTACGTTACATGTCATTTCAAATATTCCCAAATCGTAATGTCGTTTCGATGATCGACCATTTCATGTCTTTGTGTCCAGGCTGACGTCGGTTCTGCCCTATGGGCCAACTCCGGCACACTACTGGAGAGGGTCGCCACTGGTGCGCAGCTGACCCATGAGGAGGGCATCAGCTTTGCGCGTCGGATGCACGAGGGGTGTAGACGTATTGTTAGCCTACTGTCCTGCACGAGGCTACGGCGATCTCCACGCCCACCGCTCCGATCGCTCGCCCACGGTGCCACCCGACCAGCGTGGCACTACTCGTGCACCTATGTGGACACGTCCTCCACCACCTCACCCGAGCAGCCGGGGTTTGCTGGCGGGGCCTCCTACACCGGTTCACTTCACGCTCCTACGCACCCTGTCTTTCCCACTCGATGGCGCCCGGTGAGGGTACGCAGAGGGTCTTATATCGTGTTTATCCGAAGACGACATGCAACGAACTAACGATATTAATATTGCAGGTACTTACCAGCAGCACGGCGTCTCCCCAGGCCAGGACGAAGTGGACCAGTTTTTCGCAGAGTAGCCCGGGCAGTTCTCCGACGCAGCACCGGAGGTTCTCTCTGGCAGTGCCCTCCCCAGTGCACCGGAGGGCACACAGCCAGAGGTGCAGCTGACTCCACCAGCAGGGCGGGATAGACACCCTCCCGCTGCTTTACTTTTCGGATCGTCCTAACCCGTTGCACCGGAGGAGGGCCAAGCGAGGCCGTATGGGAGGACGCGGGCGCGGTGACGGGGCACACCAGGGTGGCGACTGAGGCGTGTTGCAGATGCTATATATGTTATACATGTAATGAAAAAACATGCCGCATGTTACTCACAGTTATATTATGAAGTTTATTTAAACTATCTCACTTAACAGTGTGTGTATCGATCGTTCTCTACTCAATCTTTCATAAAAAAATTTAAAAACCTTTTTACGCACCTACAATATACAATGAACATAAACTTTTATTACAACTTCACCGTATTTTTTACCGGTTCAACATTACAAAATTCACAAAATCTAAAACAATCACGGGGGCTACATGCAGTCGCCTAACGGGATGGCGACTGCATGTTAGTCGCCTAACGGAAAGGCGACTACATGTAAGTCGCCGTACGGAAGAGCGACTGGATGCAGTCGCTCTACTGTGTAGCGATACAAATTGTGTCGCTTAATGGTTGGGCGAAAGTCTCTAGTCGTCCAACCATTAGGCGACTGAGTATATTTTTGTAAAAAATTTTCCTGCGGGTATATTTATGTAATTTTGAATAAAAAAAAGGATTATTGGTAAAAAAAAAAACTCGAGATCCTAGCATGGCACGTATAAAAGCTGACACTAATTAAAGCGTGTGCAGTATACGTACGGCCCTAGAGTTTTTTCTCAAATATCTGCCATGCACGCGCCACGCCAGACAAGGGCAAGTGACCTAATAGTAGTGGTTTTTCAGTGGAAGGTGCGTATCACTTATGCTGGGGATCGAACTGCACATGCAAGGCCTGCAGGCTCGTTGACTCGGGGAGATAATTCTAGAGCCTTTTCCTGAATATTTTTCAGAATAAGCAATATATGTGTTGAGGAGAGAGAGAGCAGGTCAACTGGCATAGTGCAACAAAGAGATGTTTTTCTTTTGGCTAATTTTTGTTGAGCTGATCGAGTTGGTAGGTGTAATCTTTACAGGACGGTTGGATCAAATTTTTTGCTGCTTTCGGTCCTACTCTAAATATTAATGCCTACATAATTAGGAGTTTGCTATATAGTGAACACTCACTAGTTAACTAGTGAACAATGTCATGTTTTAGTATTACTGATTTATGAGAGACGCTAATTAACTATCGAAGACATTCCCACAAGTGGCAAGCCAAAGTTAGCACTCTAAATCATGGTTTCGTTTGGTAATACGTGCACGGAGAAATTGCTGAAAATATATTATATTACAAAATTGATAAAATGCATACGTCCACTGGATCGTGATCCATTAGACACTACTATAGAAAATATCATCACAGACGGTTCAAAAACGTCATCACAAATAGTTTCATGAGCCGTTTGAGTTTATGAGTCAGTAATGATAAGAAGATCAATATCGTGCATACATATAAATTGATGATAAGTATGAAATAATTATTGCAAGATTGACAAACCTGAGGATCATTGTTCTTCACGGAACCGAGGAGTAGTTCCATGTTGTGACAAACATAGAATCTACAGGTGTTGCTAGCTGCTGGTGACACTGTAAAAATAGAATTTGTTAGTTCAAGAGGCATTACTACGAAGTGTTATATATGATTAGTGTGTACTAGTGAATATCGAAAAATCTAGATCGTGTTACAGGGTATTGATCTCTTCCTTGGATTTCTATACAGAAGCAACGTAATTGGTGAATGACCGACGTAATTCCAAAACATTAGCCTTAGTTATTAGGAAGGAATTAAGGAAAGACTACAATAGAGTTATCTATGGAGGAAATATGTTTACCTGTCGATTAATTGTTGGACAACTATAAAGTCGGTTTTGGTCCTCGTTAGGGAATCAAGATATATTACCTTATTCCATTTTGGTATAATTACAATTAGAATCCAGTGGAACCTACACAGGTATGCCGTCATGATCATTAAACATAAGTTTGTGTTGCTTATAAAATACAAATCAATAAGTATAATCACTAGTGCAGCACTTACCCCTGGTTGTAGGGCATAAGAATGCATCCTCCTTGATGATATGCATGGAGACCAAGTGTGGGTCGAGGTAACCTACCAGTGATTTTGTTAATCTGGCTTCAGTCACCATGTATCTATATATATACACAAAAGCAATGAGTTATATATGACATTTAGGTATTACATGAACGTAGGTTGTGATCGTACATACTTATAGTGTCCAACATCGAATGAGTGAGGAGTCGAGGATGAAGAGAAAGAACAAGTCATCGAAGGTCACCGTGAAGACGCAGTCATGAATATCGTGCTGAAGATGATGCAGCCTAAACTTGACAGTAACACCCGAGGTTCGTTGTTCCTTCAGCTTGTTGGCCTGCTCCATGTATCATGCATGCAATCTCTAGCAAGCTAGTCCTAGGATTTGGAGGTACTCTATTAGGGCGACCAACGGCTCGCCTGGCTCGAATTTTTTGGCTAACAACAAGTAGGAGATATTATCATCGGTCATGTTTGGTTTGCCCTTGCCACCTCATTTGTTATAGGTCAACTTCACAGTAGCTGACCGGGCATGAGATGTAGATGCATGTGATCCACTGCACCCTTGCCACGTCAGTGCAAGTAGCTCCAGTGGACTTGGCACTAGTGCAGAAGCCTCTAGGTAGATGTCCCTCTTGAGCCACTAGATGAATGTTCCAATGGCTTGCCCTAGAGTCACAACCTTGTTGTTTGGGGGCATCTACAGCGGGATGACATCAAAATTGGCATAAACACCATCCACGTTCATCTTTGTGAAACCTAGCACTAGAGTTACACTATGCACCAAGGCCCCGGCACCAGATGGATATGCCTGGCCCCAAGCATCTTACAGGGCAATAGAGGCATATCTCACTTGGAGCTTGCACTTCGTAGCCACGTACATAAAGATACAAAATTAGCTACTTTAATAGGCCTATCAATGGATCAAGCATTTCAGAGATAATAATTATTACCAGGATGTCATCAACAGGAAATCTGTGTTCACTTTCCATGTTAGAGTTGGACGTGCAGCTACCTCAACGGTTGGGGAAGGCTGGCTAGCACAGGAGCGACGACGGCTTCCAACTGATTTTTCATATACCTTTGCATCTCATCTCTGACGGTCTCAACGATCTTCTCTCCAAGGGATGCCTTAATCTCCTCTCATAGTCATGCCTCGTGCTCGGCTTTGGCTCTCTTTCTACTCTGGTATGCTTTGGAGTCCTCTGAGAAACCGTGTTTCTAAGGAATATAAAGACCAAAGCCTCTCGTGCAATCTAGGTGCTCCTTGTTTCCCAGGGCCACAGAGAGTATATCTCTCTTCCTGACTGCCTGGAATGAGCCTTAGAAAGATTCTACACTCAGCGCTTCCGGTAAGAGCCCGATATGTCATTTCACTTCCTATAAAGTTATGGAGTAATCACAAACTAGGTAGTTCGATATCTTACCAGGTAGTAGGACGCTTCCCCGTCTACGAGATTTCAAAAGGAGATGGGCCCCGATGACATGGTAGATGACCTCGCTCTTATCCAGTTTTGAGCGCACTCATCAGGGATCCTAGCAAATGGCAGAGAGGTCTCCTGTAGGATTGCCTGCTTGTTTTTCTTCCTTCATTGCGAGATTTTACCTGCATACCCAGCGGCGCTGAGTCTATAGGGGTGCGTGTTTTTTGCCTAGAGGGACCTGTGTGCCACACTATCACTCCTAAAATTATCTATCATCTTCATTGCCACAAACTCTTACCATTGCGGTTCCAGGAATGGGTACTTCTAGAAGGGCGTTAGATTCTTCTCCACGTATTGCTTGATTAGCATGTTTTTGTAGTTCTTCCAAACTTTGCATGCCGCTAGCAATGTATGTTGTCACACGGAGGCCACGTCTTCTTATGGAATCTCAAACAATCAAAAAAATTTATCACCAGCTCATTTTTCTGAGCTTCAATGGCGTTCTTCCACGAATCATATGTGATCTTAATCCGTTCTCGTGCAACTATTCTAACCATTCTTTGGAATGCAGACATTGCTCGATGAGAATTGAGAGGGGTCCTAGATGCATTCACGTCTGTGATGGTAGATCGGCCTGCGGGCCTTTTCAATACTCCTCTTCCATGGCACTATAAGTATGGCTAAGCAATATAAACATACAACCCATGTGACAAGTAATATTATGTCACTAGATAATTACACATCCTATGGTGACAAAAGAATCATGGCATTCAAATTATCAAGGAGGAATTAATCAAATAGGTCTTTAACTACCAATACAAAGGTTTTATAATAAAGTAGTGATGCATGATAATTTAAAACAAAATAATACATAATAGATTTAAAAACTAGGTTTAACATGATCAAAAGACACGACTTGCCTTGGTCTTCGTCAGGTAATGGCTCTTAATCTTCAATCTTGCTTTAACTACTTCGAAGGCATGATCTAATAAAAGAGCAAATAAAACAAAACACAAAATAAATTCAATTGAACTCCAAAAACCACAAAACTAGAACCAAACGATAGAGTTCAATTTTAGATGAATTTAGGAACAAGAATCAAGTCAATCGGAGCTAGGATAGAGAAGAACGGGCTCTCGAAAAATCTAATCTAAAGGAAAAGGCTGAAAATTGAAAAAGGGTACTATGTCGTGAACCTGGTACATGGAAAGGCTGGTCTACAGTGAACTCGGCTCACAAAATAGTGCACGGTGTGACTTGGTTGCTGACGTGGTGGCTGACTGGGCTTTAGGGCTGACGCACTGCTGGCATGGCTGCTGACTTAGCTGGATCGGCTCATGGGTTTTACAGAACAGTGGCAGCTGGCAAGTGGGACCCATGCGTCAGGCGCACGGCTCACGGTGGACGGGGTGCACGGAGAAGGCGAACGGTCGTGCGGGAGAGGTGTGGGCTGAGCTGGCGGGCGCGCGGTGCGGGGCATCGGGCACACGAACCAAGGGGCGGCATGTCAGGCGAGCAAGTGCGGTGAGGTGAGTGGTGACTATAGCCGAGCAACGAAGCGGCGTAGAGACAGGTACTACGGCGAAGCTCGTCGGAGGCAAAGGTCGAACGGTAGAGCTGAACGGCGGAGGTGCTCACCGACGGTGGCGAACGGCGATGGGGCACGGTCAAGCAGGAGGAAGATGAGAGTGATGAACTCGACGGTGATGCGCACGATGGGAGAGGCGGATCGGCAAGATGCAAAAAATGAGGGATGACCTCGCCTTATATAGCGCGGACATCGAGGAGGCGGGGTCAAACACGGCCAAGAGGCTGAGTCGAAGATGGCACGGACGTTAAGAACTCCATCTTAGAGATGGTGGTGGGAGACCGAAACAAAGACGACGACGCACACGACGACATGTGAATGGACGGGATATAGGGGCGCAGGTGAGGAGAGAAGGCCAATGGCCAACACGTGGCAGTCATCCGTCGAGCGAAGCGGGCGCGGATGAGCGACGCGTGGCATAGGTGGAAGCGGGCTGGGCTGAGGCGTGGGTCAGGTCAACTGGTGGGCCTCGGCCCACCTGGCCTTTAGGGATTTTTTTAGGATTTTCTATTTTCCGAAATTCAAATAAAATCTCTTGAGCTTTAGAAAATCGCAAATAAACCCAAAAAATCCAAGAAAATTCCAGAAATTCCTTGAGGCACAAGGAACCCAAATAAAATACTTGTAGAAAATTTTAAAGTTTAATTTAGTCATGTTAAATCCTTTTAATTAATAAAATTTTAATTTAAGCTTTTATTAATTCCAAAAAATCCAAATGGTGAATTTTATTTTAAAAACTTCAAAAAGGCTCTAAAAAATCAAGATGTTACAAATACATACTATCAAATTGGGAATATTACATTGATATATGATCTAGATGCTTAGCCCCACAATAGCTTTCCCTAAGTTTGATATTTCAGAAATTTGTGCATGGAATTTTATAAATTTGTGCATGGATATGGATGGTTTCAAAATGTTAGACCAGATGAGGAACCTCTGCTAGTTTGGCATAAAACAAAATAAAAAGTATAGTTTTTAGATGCGGGTGAGTTATATGGTAAACTGTTGAATGTGAGGTGGAACCTCGCATGTAGATAGGAGAGATTCTCGTCCGGGTCAATTAAGGACTGAACATTATTGCCGCAAGTCACACCGTACAATCACATGTGCTATATGGGCTCTGGCATTCAGCTGATTAATTTATCTAGGTCCAGCCTTGCATTGTGGTAGGCGTAAAAGTAGTAAGGGTATTCCGCGTAACGGTTTGGCTTGTAGGGCCTCTCTTCACCAAGGTGTTGGGACCAAAGCTTGCTAATACAATAGTGAATCCCTCACTAAAGGGACATAATCTGCTAAGGTGAGGGTCTATCATGCAGCTCACTTGGCCCACCCAAGTGAGGGCTTGTCCATTCGTTGGGCTAGTGCAAGGTTAGGACTAGATGACTTAAAGGCTATATGATAATCACTTCGTCGCACAACAAAGGAAGCGTGTAATGTCAGACAGTGTATTTGATTATCTTGTGTGGGTAAAGTTGTACAATCTTTGTAGAGTGTTAAAAACTATTTAAATAGCCATGCTCGCGGTCATGAGCATGTTTGGATGCAACCACAATGGGTATAGTTTCCATTTTTAAAACTATTTCACTGAATATATGGATGGCATGTACGTGTCTTCCGTATGCCATGCCCATGGGTGGAAGTTGTGCGATGTTCACAGCCAAGAAAGGCTACAAATGAATTGATCTACTATTATGGAAATTATATAAATGATATTTCATTACAAGTTAAATGCTCTTTACAATTTCATTTGTAAATTATTTCTTATTGATATTGCAAATGAAATTTGCCTCATGCTGAAAATAACTTAGTGTAGAGCCTCATTTTTTGATAGCCTTGCATATATATAAAATTTTGTGATACATTACAAGTCTTGCTGAGTACACAATGTACTCAACCTTATTTAAATTATTGCTGATTAGAGAACGAAGAAGGATATGTGCCAAACAATGCGTACTTTGCCCCGGCATTGGGGAGTTCGACAATGGGTTTTTCTAGGACCTAATCCCTAGTGGGTTGCATATGGTCTATGGTGGCATACCACTGGATTGATGCTTCTGCTTAGTTATTTGTCTTCAGCTACAATTTACTCTTGACTCTGGTATTTACCTGGCCGATCGGCTATATACTATAAACCTTGTTATGTATCGCTTATGTATTCATCCCTTTGTCATAAATTAAATATATATGATGCGTATGGATGTGATCTCAATATTATGAACGTGTGTACTAGCTATTGATCATGGGACTAGTATAGAACACATATGGCAACTACAGGTGTCTCCGCGCCCTGGGTCCCCACATTGACTGTAATTTATTATCATAATATACTAGAAAAAATAATATATATATATATATATATATATATATATATATATATATATATATATATATATATATATATATATATATATATATATATATATATATATTATGAAAGAATTTTGTAAGACAAATCCAATGGTATTATTTTCATGTAGTCAATCTATATACTTTAACATATATTAATGGTCAAAGCTTAAAAAGCTTGACCACACGGAACTCACAGCGACTTACTCTCTTCACCATGAATGTAGGCCGTCGTGGATCCGTACAGTAAAATTAATAAACTTTGACCATTTATATATATTAAAATACATAATTGACTAGATGAAAATAATGTCATTGATTAATATTGTAAAACACTTTCATGCATGTATTTTAAAAAACTATTTACATTTGTGGGAGGAGGGAGTAATAGGCAGTTACATGCATGCCCTACTCGTGGGAAGTCAGATTTGGCTATAGACTGCCAATTCTCTAGATCCGCAAGTCACTCACGGTGAGTAGAATTTACCAAGATTGTTGTTTGGTATTTTTCATTGTACAATATAATTTATTGCAAACTGTAAGACCATATGGTGGATGTCTCATGATGGTGATGAGTATTTGACTTCACTTTTGTTGTGTTATCATTGGTTGAGTTTGATTTTATGTCATTTGAATTGCTAGTTTTTGTTGTCAGAGTGGCGAAGGTCTGACCAGCCTTTGGCTGGCCATCAGACTGACCATCGGTATAATCGGCTTATGATCTGACCGGCTTTTGGCTGGCTGTCCAGCTGGTGTGTGGTACTACTGGCACGTAGTTTGCGGTAGAAGTAATTTTTAAGAGAGGTCTAGTTGCGTTCCACAAAGGTTTTGAGAGTAGTCTGGTCAGCTTTGTCATGGTAGTCTGCCAAGAGTGTGTTTGGCGGTTTGATCGGCTTGGCGTCCATGGTCAGACTGGCCCCTGTGCTAAGTTGAGTTGGTTTTGAGTACTAGTTGTAGAGTTTCCATGCAAGTGTTAGTCGTGGGGTGTCCATGTGAATGTGAGTCATGGTGTGTCCATGCATTTGTTTTACAAATGAGAGTTAAGTGTATATCATTTGTGCTCAGATCGATTCTATGATCTTTAATGTGCAAGCACTTTGATGATTGTTGTGGCAAGCGCAAGACTGAGACTTGGTGGCCGTCGCATATCACGTAAGTTCGAGTAGAGCATCATGTCAAGCGGAGAAGCACGGGAGCAAGCATCGTGAGGAGATAGTGCGTCCATGTAGTGTGCTAATTGGACTTATGTGTTTCAAGTGATGACAATTCTTGGAGCAGACGTACGATCTTGGAGGCAAGTAATTCAACATTACAAACTATGGTGTGATGTGGTGTGCCATAGGATTCAGACATTTTAAATGGTGATGGCCTTGCAGCAGGCGTACGATCTTGGCGACGAGCTATTGTGCATAGCATCTTCGTGAAGACAGGTGGGTGGCAATTGAGGAAATTATCTAATATCAGGTAGATTGGTAGTTTGCAAAATCACGGCATTGGCCTGAGTGGTTTAGGTCACGTCTTTGAGGATGAAGTGTCTTATCAGGCTATTAGAGCCATGTGGAAGTCATGATTTGACAAGCCGCAAGTGTGTGAAATTTAAAATCCGTTTGTGTGTGGGTTACTGGGTTTCTCTAATTGTAAGTGGTTGTTATCCATTGTGTTGCTAGTGTTAGGGTTTGATGTAAGGAGAGTGCCTCCACTATATAAACCCTTGTATAAGAAGAGATAGATAAGGTAGGGTTTCCTTGTGTTACATAAGGTAGGGTTTTCTTGTGTTAGATCCTTTTATGTGTGTGTGCTCTAGGCTTAGAGCTCTACCATCCTAAGGGAGTGGCTATAAAACATTCATCTCTAAGTAAAATGAACATCCAAATTTTGCCCAAATGAGTTGTGTAATAGATCATTACTTGTACTTTTGATTTGCTTGGTTTTCTTGTTTGAATTTCTTTCTTGATCTTTCCTAGTGCCAAGGACATGTAAGATATGGAGATATTTCTTGGAAATCAAATCTCATTCATTTATGTGTATTCTAGAGGAAGTTCTTGAGTTTGCCCGATTTTCTTCAAGAGAGAGGTGATTTTGGGGTTCTGCTCTTGTGAAAGTTTTGGTTTGAGTTCATGCTATGATCTAACTTGGTATAAAAATATGGGAACCAATCCAAGATTATTTAGATCATCAAGGACTCACGAGCACAAGCAGATCAAGGTTTTCCTCTTTTTCTTGGTTTTGATGCTATCTTTCTTATCATGGATAGGTCAGAACTTTCATATCGATCCTCATGATCAATGACTAGAATATGTTCCTAACATTCTAGGGAGGGTTTGTGTCAAGTTTCACTATATTCGTATGAGTGGTTTAGAAGTTAGCTCTATTTTTTGGATTATGTGTAGTGTGGTCTGCACTATTCCTCAGTGAGCGATAAGACCGTAAGGAACCACGTGGTTCCTTGCGGTCACACAAATGTGGCTAGACCGGCTAGCGATCAAACCACAACCAGGCCGGAGGTCAGACCAATTGAAACTACAGTCTTGGATGATCTTTGTAATCCTTTACTCTTAGCTTTGGTAAAGTTGTGAATTTATGTTTCCACTGCGTAGATTTGTTAATACTTGAGAAAAGATTTTGTAAAAGTAATTTACTCCTCTGATTCGCCACACCGATTCTACACAAACAGTATCAAGCAATGACAATACACAAACAGTATCAAGCAATGACAACTCTTTTTTTTTTTTTTGCCATACCGATTCTACATAAACAGTATCAAGCGATGACAACCCTTCTTTTCCCCAGGAAACCAAAACAGAGGAAGCCCTCCTCAGTTACGTACTTGGACATTCTTCAAACCTTGGCGTTTTCGATCAATTTCGGTACTTGTACCGGCTAACACAAACCAGGAAGTAGCCAAAATTGATCGTCCCGGCCACCGCCACGGCCCAGTACACGTTGTCCACTCTCCCCTGGTTTATGTTCCCCGGCAGCCACGCGGTGACCCGCCTCACCACATCGACGAACACCGTGCTCAGGTAGAAGCCCATAGCGATGAGTAGCGGCGCCATTGCCGTCGCCAGGCTCCGCAGCGTCTTGGGGAATTCCAGGTAGTAGAACGCCATCTGCCCCGGGAAGTGCAGGGCCTCCCCGACGCCGACGACCCCCAGCGGGAACAGCAGCCACAGAACGGACATGGGCGTCACCCACCCGGGCGCCTCGTGGGCGCCGTTGTGCGCGCGCACGACGCCCAGCCGCCGGCGCTCCACCAGCGCCGCGGCCACCATGCCCGCGACGTTCACCACGTGGCCTAGCCCCACGCGCTGCAGCGGAGACGGCTGCGCTCCGGTGATTCTGCGCCAGAGACGGAAGACGCCGCGGTCGAGGACAGGGGTGGCCGCGATGAACGCGACGAGCGAGATGACGGTGATGGACCCCGCTGGGATCTGGAACCGCGGGCCGAGCGAGCGGTCCATGGCGAGGGCCTGCAGAATGCTCAGCCCGATCATCACGCCGATCGACACGCTGGTGAGTATGCCGGACGACCACAGCGGGAAGACGCCGAGGAGGGACTTGAGGTCCTCGACTTGCTGCACCGTGCACAGCCGCCAGCCGGTAGAACGACGGCGTTCTGATGCATCCCTGGAGCTGTCGCTTTCAGTGATCATGGCGGCACGATTAAGAAATCTGCATGATGACAAGAACAATACATTTACCATTACACTTCTAACATAATAAGGCCGCGTTTGGATTTTGGAACGACAGGAATGCAGCCTACCTTAACCTTTTACTTGGAGCGCCGTCGCTGGCGGAGTCCGCGACGGCGCCGTCTCCCACGTAGTACTGCACTCGACCAAGCGCGCCGACGTCGACGCGAGCCTTGCGCACGGCGGCCACGACGACGCGGGCGAGCTCGGTGTAGGGGCTGCCCTTGGGCGCGGGCATTCGGTAGTACCGCACGCCGACGAGAAGCAGGACGAGGCTGAACACCGTCGCCGCGAGGCAGACGCCGAAGCCCAGGGCCCAGGAGACGCCGTCCTGGATGTAGACGATGGCCGTCTCGCCGACGATGAAGGAGGCGTAGAGGAAGACGAAGTACCAGTTGAAGAAGGAGTCCTGGTCGCGCGCGCTGCCGAACTGGTCCGCGCCCATCGTCGCGATGTTGTAACGCGTCCCGCCGGTGCCGATGGCGAGAAGGCACACCGCGGCGTACAGCACGGAGAGCTGTCTGGGGGATCCGTGCTGGCACGCGGCCGACGGCACCGTGCAGTGTGGCGGCTGGAGGGACGGGAGCGCCGCGGAGAGCGTGAACAGCACGAAGGACTGGGCATTGAGTGCACAAAAAGGGTTCATGTAAAATTAGCCAAAAAAAACAAACGATCAGATGTTCACAGAAAAAAAGGGCTCATGTAAAATTACTGGTAATAATTCCTTTGCTTTTGGATGTGAAATGAGCATATGCATGTAGATTGTTGGATGAAACAGAGTTGATAGCTGTCGATTTCATCGCATCAATGTGAAGTGGCCATGTCCACAATGCATATGGGTGTTTTATGGAGAGATCGCAACGGGAGAACTCCCCGTTAAATGTTTTCCTCATTTATATGGCCTTTGTTACATGAACGAAGCAGTTGAATAATTGTGCTGCACATCAAACAGTAAGAGCTAAACGGCTCTCTCGTTGTTTTTATTAAAGTTGTCAATTCCATTCCGGAGGCTATTCCGATTTACCTTTTAGTATGGAATGCACCGGTATCAGTCCATTCTGGTGTACCGTTTCGGATTTTAAAATTTTAATATAATAATATATATGTATTCATAAGTATATACAATTATAGTATAAATAACAAGAGCACCATAGTGTCCAGGTTCCATACTTAAGACTTTTTATCCATGATTAAGACTTTCAATCCTGATATATTATATATCATTGTACTTGCACGTATCTAAAAGCAATCCAAAGGCAGAGATGCTTGGTGCTCAGACACCATGGTGCCCCATTTCAACGTCCTATAATTATATGTACTTTCACTTAAAATCTCACTTTAAATACATAACCATAGCATAAAAATAAGGAGTTACCTCAATTATGCCTGGTACCAGAACAGATGGAACGATAAATCCTATAAATTTCCAAAATCAATACCCTAACACGGCCAATACCGGAATGGCTCAGTATTAATCGGAATTGACCGGTATCAAGACCGGTACAGGATAGAGAGTCTACTGTGCCATTTTGTTGGGGCAGGCCATTCCGGCCAGAACGGAATGGAATTTGGTAGTATGGTTTTTATACGAAGGAATTGAACTATCGTCAAATTAAACTTGCTAGGAAATATATACCTCCTAGAGGGAATGGTCAACTGTAGGGCTCCTACATTATATCAGGGATAATTGATTTCAATGTCCCCACAAAAACTGTTTTAGATAGATCCAGAAATATTTATCGTAAGAGAAGTACTACGAGATGATATACCATCAGAATTTATTTTGACGGTATAGCTCCTACTCCTTCGACTGCCCTCCCATCCTCCTCCTCCCTCTCCCTCATCCCTTTTTCTCACCTCCGCGCCTCCCTCCTCCGTCGCTGTCGTTGCCACGTAGGTCACCTCCGTGCACCTCCTCCACCCCCGCCCCCTGCAGCTGGCGGTGAGTTTGTTGCCTTGTGGCACCGCTAGTTTCCGCGCCCCCACCGACCACCCCCTCCAATCTAATATTTTCTCAGCCCTCACCTCGTTGACCCGCCCTCCGGCACCGCCCACCGCCGACCGTCGGGCCACCGTCAGCCCAGCCACCCTCTACAACTGGGGGGCACGGTGAACCCCTTGGTGGCAGCAGTGGTGCCACCTTCATCGACTGTCGTGCGAGATCAAGAAACAGAGGGAGTAGGTAAGAGAGAGAAAAAGAAGCTAGGATAGTATATTTTCCCTAGTTTTTCTCTTATTATATCCAAAAACGGTATCGTCGTACTGTGTTTCCCGATTTTTCCTGCCTTCCAACTCGAGGACATTGCAACTATCAGGAAAAGACGAGACAACTAAAGGTCAAAATTAGCTCCTCTAACTAATCAATTATCAAGACCATAGTGGATTAATAGGGTGGTATCGTTTGGAACAGAGAGCAAACTAAGTGTGAAGCTATCAAGCAGGCAGGCGGCACCGACGGACCAGGACGTTGATGGCTGTGCCGGCGAGGATGACGGGGAAGCAGCCGAAGTACGAGTCGGAGATGATGGCGCCGGCGACGGGCACGAGGTTGAGCGAGCCGCGGACGATGTTGGTGATCTGCGCGGCGTCGATGCTCTCCACGTTGTACACCTTGAGCAGGTACACCAGCAGGTTGCTCGTCGTCCCGTTGATGGCCAGCCCCAGCCCCATCATACTCCCTTTCACACGTACAAACATATAGCATACATATGTTACATGTGTAGAGAGAGAGAGGGGGGGGAGAGAGAGAGGGAGATCATGCACCTGCTATGAAGGGGAGAGTGATCCATCCTCCTCGCTTTCTGCCTGTCTTCGTTTGGGCTTCTTGATCAAGAGGCTTGAGTTGAGATCTCGGCGAGCTCTCCATCTCTGCTCTTGCTGCTAGTTTGGGCTCCTAATGGGGCTTGAGTTACACGGACCATGGACATAGCGCTACGCATATCTACCAGTATATATACACATTTGTAAGTGAGTCATGCTGGATTGGATTGGATAGCTACAGGCAATTACTTCGTTTAAATCTTGCTTGTGAGGCAAGCTGGGTTAGGAAACTGTAATACACATTTTTGAGCATATTCTTTTCGGCTTTTGAAACCAGTTTTTACATGTTGCTACAGTATCTAACTTTCAAATGGAGTATTTTTTCAAAACGAGGTCTATAAGTTAATTATAGTACATGTTAAAAGCCTAACATCGGTAACATCCAAGATCGTAAGCTAGTGAGTATCTCTCTCCATAATCTCTGTCATAAACAGGTAAAATTCAAAAATTTCAGTTAAAAGCCATAAGTCATAAACCACAGTACTGCATTTAAATCTTGCTTGTGAGGCAAGCTGAATTAGGAAACTGTACCACACATTTTTGCCGAATTGGACTGATCCCTGGGACCGGGACCAGCATGAGCTCCTGTAAGTGGGAACAGGGTTCAATTTCCAGTGGTATCCGGCCGGTTACCAGCGGTAGCCGTATGACCGGTTTTCGGCAAGATATTAGTGGAAATTACCCAAATCATTGATATGGAAGGTTGTTGGAGGCTTAGGAAGCACAAAAAAATGGGAAGAAAACTAAGATAATAGGATCGTTACTAGGAAAGCCATCAATAATCACATGTTACAAAAAAAAAATGTGACGCCTCATCGATCATCGTAGGATTGTCGGTAATTTGTAGTGCGAAAGCTACAGAGGACATGAGCAGTAGCACGATAGCAACACGAGCAAACGTGCAACTGCCAGAAAAATCGTCAACCATTCTATCGCGGCCTCGGAACGCCTCTGCTTTTCGCTATTGGAGGGGCCATGGCGTCCTTGCCCTGAAGCTCGCAGTGTTTCTCCAGCCAGTGGAACCTGCACGAGATGAAGCGTGATTGGGAAACTAAAGCCTGAAGATCTGTGATGGCTACTCGTGTGGCTGCCTACCGCTCGCATCTGTACCGGCTGCAACTTTCGTACTGAAAGTGAAGCGACCACTTCTGTACGCGTTGCGTCGAGCGATCCTAGGATATCATGACATTAGGAGTTCTATCCAATGTCAGAGAACAGATATTTCCCCATCTCGTCTAGTAATACTAGCCTCATAGGCGCGGCGGCACGCCGCGTCAGCCACCGTGTGTACTGAAATAAAAGAGACGATAATTCGTGAGTAGTTTTTTTAAAAAAAATCGAGGGCACATATGTATTTCCAAAAAGTCAAAGGTCTTTTTCGTAAAAAAGTGAGGACCTGTACGTAACTAAACGAGGACCCGTACGTAATTTAGAAAACCGCGGGGCGCTATCCTGCAAAGCATAAAAAATTTCGGTAAAGTGGAGGGGTGTTTTCAAAAAAAACGGGGCTTAAAAACTGGCAGAGATCTTTTCACAAGGAAAAAGGACCTCTACGTAATATTCAAAAAATACGGAGAAATCGCCTCCCCGACCGTACCAAGATTCCCGCCACGCGCCGGCCGGGCATTCCGCGGGGCATATAGGCTGGTGATGAGTAACGTGGCACCATTCTTGCAAGTAAAGCGATGAATTCGGTTTGGCAAGTTTAGACCAGAGGGGCTAATTTGATCACTAATAAAGGCAATGTAGTGGGAATGAAAGGACCATCTATTTTATCATAAGATTAATCGATCAAAGTAAACTAATTATTATTTGCATAATTTAAAAGGACAAGATTACTGGCCAATTTGTGGTTGTCATGCTGCCCTAAAGAATCTTGTTAGCTATTGGAATCTTTACTAATTCCAGTAATTTTTTTCCTTTTACATGTCTAGACAGGACGCTTTCAACTGTTTACATCACAAATAAAAAATATGTATATACTTTGGAAAAGCCACGGCAACGCCCAATGGGCCTACATGCATCGTACTGAAGTAGCTCTCACACTGAACTTATATTATATAATTAAAATGGGACGAGTGCTTCTATGTAATCCGAAATGCTGAAAAGCCTTAATTGTAGTCACCACGTAGGTTCCAAGAGGCTAGAAACCTTGCTGTCACTATTCTACTGTCGTCCATTGGCAACAAAGGTAATGGGACACCGGCGCCCTTCCCCTCGATCAGGATTTAAAAACAACATACCTATGGTAATTCGCGCAATTTCATCTTTCAGTTCAAAATTTCCCCCACTTTCAACTTAGGAGATACAACTTTCAACTCTTAACATAGTCAACATTCTATTCCAAATTCCCCCCACCTTCAACTCTTGGAAATGAAACTCTCAACCAAACAATTCCAACTTTCAATTGAAAACACTGAAACGGAATTTCGAGCTACCAATTCAAAATTCCCCAGATTCAACTTTTACTGAAAACCAAATTCGACTTCCGAAAAGAACTTCACATGCTAGGCAAGAAGAATAGCAAATACAAAAAGCGGCAACAAATTTTTTGCTTCAATTTTTAGATATAAGCTTTATGCACGAATTTCACACTTCCACAGCTCTTCCAGCTCTCAGCCTATTGGCAAGAAAAGTAGAAGAACCGAAAACCTTATTTTCTCTCTGAAGCTAAAATAAATCATGGACACTATCAAAAATGAATCACTGGTTAGCAATGCAATGCATTGAAACCCGGGAAACCCCACGAATTAACTCAACTAAGCAACCGAGGATGTACATTGGGTATTCGATACATGTTTGCCCGCATCTATGAATTGTCCAAAACTCTTTGGAAATCGCAAACATGTTTGGCCTCACCAAGGAATTTTCAGAACCTTGCTGTAAACCAAGACTTGTCCGGCCTCACCCGGGAACTCAAGGGAAAACCCCAGTTTTGCAAACTAAGCTAAACTTGATTCGAATTCCTATTTCTATCAATTCAAAGTATCAAATACTCATCACACACATAACCAAACTCACATGTGGGTTTACACGTATATTTAATGGTTCATAGATATGTTTTACATCTCTAACTTTTGCATGGTAAATGTTGGATTAATTGGACCCAAGAATAATCAGATTTGTCCACATATATTTAGATGTGAGAAGCGCACTTCTACGACTAGCTAGACAAGCAATGCCGCCTAAAGAAGAGCCAATCAGATTTTTTAGATAACGGAATAACAATATTCCGGCCTTGATCATTCCACGAGAATGACTACAGCCGTTTAGAACCAAACACAATACTCAGGCCACACTCCACCAAACGGTGTTACAGAATCTCCTAAGCAAAGAACTTATGACAAAGGACTTAATCCTTTAATCTAAAACAACTGCTCTACCCAAACTTGTTGAAAATCTCCATCACCACTCTCTCAAGTCTTTTGCAGCCGTTTATGAGTGCACTTCTCGTTTCCTCTTTAGACAGTGGCAGATACAGGATTTTTAGGATGGGTGTTCGAATTTTAGAGCTTAAGTTGCTCGAATACGTCGATACCACAGCACACCGTCCTTCCCCAAAACACCAATACAACGATACGTATATATAGATATAATAAAAAATACATAAATTACAGAAATTAATAATTTCTTATGAGAAAATAGGCGACATAAGGCGAGCATAATTATATGAATTAAACAACAAATTATAGAGATAAATGAGAGTTGTATATCTTGTTGATCTTACTTTTTTTTGCTATTTTTCCATCAACAAGAACTGTTCATCTAAGAGGAAATTGTATATTCCTTTCATGAAGCAAAACAGACCAAGAAAGTAAATAAGTGGAGTGGGGTGGAGCACACCTAGATCTGAAGAGATGACGATGACAATAAGTTAGAGGTGTTACTTACTTCTCAATACCACGCTTCCTCTCGTCTACCGCGTTGCTCCCTTCCTGTCACTCATTCCCTACCTCCATGTTCGTTGTGCCACTGCCCGCTTGCCCGCGACACCTCTCTGCTCGCCCGCGCTGCCATACGCTCACCTTGCACCACCCGCTGCCTCACGCATGATTATCATCACATCATGGCACCACGTCAGCGTCTACTGGTCGTCACTCGCTTCTAGCCTGCACCTCAGCCCGCTCACCACTCGTAGGCCAAAGCCGCTCTCACATAGACAACCATAAGATGAGAAATAAAACAAATGTTAGTATTTTGTTTATATCTTTATCTCTTTGGGAGTGAGGAGTGCTGATGTGAAAAGAAAAATGGGTCTAATGTATTACATGGGTTGTACGCGATATACGGGGAGTGCAGGTTGAATTTATTTGCAGGCATAAAATATAGTTTTAACAGAACTAATAGTATATACATCTAATATACCTGGTATTTTATAAAATTTTTGGGTGTTCGGCTGAACACCCATGCCCCATAGCAGATCCGCCACTGTCTTTAGATAGCTGCAACCAACACCTGATTCAGTAAGTCCCTCTGAAAATGATCTACAAGAAAGAAGAGCCAATCAGATGACAAACGTACGCATATATAGATACCTAGATGGATGTAGCCATGGCTCCATAGATATGCGGCAGGGCAACGAGGGCGCAGCGCGGACGCACGCACGGCGGAGGCTCGACGTACACGGGATTCATGAGGAGGCCGCCCAACGTGAGAAAGCCATGCCGTGTGTTGGGACGCCGACGCGAGACAATGCTAACTAGCCTGGACTGACGAAACTGCGAGGCGTGGCCGTCATCGTGCGTGCTTGCATTGCGGCCGGGCGACGGCCTGACGGCTAAGTTGAAGCAATTCAATCCCAATCCAACCTTTGTTACGTGCCACAACCGCACAAGCTGCCGACGAACGGGTATTGTGGAGTGTCTACGATGATGCGCAATGCCCAAGAAAGGGGCCGGTTCTTAATTCTTATGACGAATTGGCATGTCAAGCTGCATGCGTGCATGCTGCATGCATAAATCAACAAAACGAGCCGATTCCCATCAATTGGGCCAAACTGACCTTGCTTCGTCCACGCAATGTGGACCCAGCAAACTAAAACACATGCCACTCCGATCCCATCCAAACACGTATGGAAGAACAAAGGGAGTTGCCTTCATGTCCTAATCGGAGACTAGAAGAAATCCAAGCAAACTGAGACATAGCTAGCTAGCTGCAGGGCGCAGCTTCGGCAGTGGCATACACAAGCTCCAAACCTTTGACAACTCCAACCTGATCAGGTAGCTAGCTCCGAACGTCGTTGCTTCCATGCATGTCCCAACGCGAAACAAAAAAGGAAATACCCAGCTAAGAACTGAACGCACAAAATTGCGTGCCCGTGGCTGCTTTGGCTACTGCGGAAGCGGAGAAGCAAGGAACAACGGATGTAACGCAGAGTGTTGCTGCCGGTTCCTCGCGCTGGGAGAGAGCATCAGCCACCGCATTCTGTCATCCCAGCCGGAATTCCACGTTTAAGTCATATATCTAAATAGTTTGCTCACCCATGTGTGTTAAGGTATGGTGGATAGGCATTCATCCAATATATACTTAAGGCTATAATGATCCGTCATGACAGTGAATGAACGTCCCCAAATATGCGCCCGCCAATGTCGCACCGCTTTGATGAGGCAGATCAATTCGTGTTCATAGGTGATGAACTTCATGTGATGGGGTGCAACAGCTCTACTGAAGAAGGCAATTGGTCTAGCCCCTTGATGGAGGACGGCACCAAAGCCTGTGCTGGATGCAACATAGTCGACCAAGAACGGTGCACCAAAATCTAGCAGTTGGAGAATTGGCCCAGCTGTCAAGGCTGCTTTGAGCGCGTGGAATGCAGCGTCTGCCTCCGAAGACCATGCGAAAGCTTCCTTTCTGAGCAATTTGGTGAGGGGGCTCGCTATCACACCATATCCTTGGATGAATTTACAGTAGTACCCGGTAAGACCAAGGAATCCTCGCAATGAGCGAACGGAAGTAGGTATCGGCCAATTCGCCACTGCCTCAACTTCGCTAGGATCCATAGCGATGCCACCTCCAGAGATGATATGGCCAAGGTAAGATACAAACTCTTCGCCAAACTGACAGTTAGAACGTTTGAGAACAAGTTGATGCTGGCGCAAGAGTTGAAGAACAGCCTGGACAAGTTGAAGATGCTTAGCCCAAGTCGAACTGTAAACCAAAATATTGTCAAAGAAAACCAAGACAAAGTGACGGATGTAGGGCTTGAGAACCTCACTCATAAGAGCTTGGAACGTGGTCAGTGCATTGGTCAACTCAAATGGCATAACGACAAACTCATAATGGCCCCGATGTGTGCGAAAAGTTGTCTTCTCAATGTCGGTTGGATGCATACACACTTGATGGTAACCACTGCGGAGGTCAAGCTTGGTGAAGAAACGAGCACCCTTAAGCTCATTCAGAAGCTTATCCATGATTGGAATTGGAAATTTATCCTTCAACATCTTGTCATTAAGTGCAAGATAATCCACGCAAAAACACGATGAATTATCTTTCTTGTGAACCAACAACACCAGTGAAGAGAAGGCCGATGTGCTGTCCCAAATGATACCCTATTTTAGCATGTACTTGCATTGGTGCTCGATCTCATCCTTCAATAACTAGGGGTAGCTATAAGGATGAATAGCCACTGGCTCAGAATCTACACGGAGGTGAATGTGATTATCATAATGGTGTTGTGGTGGCAGTCCTCGTGGCTCCTCAAAAACATTAGCCAACTCCTCTAAGAGAACTATCATGAGGTCGCATGGTTCTGTCAACAGGGTGTGGACATGAGTCGCATTAGTCTTCAAGCGGGTCCAGGTGACTGTGTGGTTGGAGTGCCAAAAGGACATAGTGAGGTGCTCAAAATCCCACACAATCAGGCTAAGAGTCCACAGCCATTGAACTATTAATACCATGTCGAACCCAACAAGAAGGATGACATAGAGATCAAGGGAAAATTCCTCATCACCAACCTTGACAGTGGCGCCGGTGATAATATCTATGCTGATGACTCGTTCACCATTCGTCACAGCCACCTTGATCATTCTGCCTACTATTGGCATGAGGCCAAGACAACGTGCTACCTCCTCCGCCAAAAAATTATGAGTGGAGCTTGAGTCAATGAGCGTCCGCAAGTCTGCCCCATGGACTTCTACTGCTAACTGCAAGGTCTTGTTGCTATGAATTCCCGTGAGGGCATGGAGGGATATTCCAACATCACCATCAGATAAGCAATTGCAGTCCTCCTGTTCCTCCAATTCCAACAAATATATTCCTTCATAGAGCATTTACTAGCATGATCCTTTGAAAACTTCTTTGGGCAATTGAAGCATAACCCTTTCATACGGCACTCTAACATCTCCTCCCTAGTCAAACGGTGGAACCGAGAATTTGGCACCTTAGTGGCCAGGTCTGCAACTACTGCGATCAGCCAAGGCAGTGGTGGTGGTGCTAGAAAACCTGTAGGAAGGCCCTTTTGTGTTGTGGTCACACTACCAAAAGTGCCACGGTTGGAGCTGAATAATCGGCTAGGCGCCACCAACCAATAAACCAACTTGCCCTCCTCGTCCTCCCCAATATTCAGTCGCCCTTCATAAGCCCATGCGAGACTCATAGAAATCTCCAATGTGGTCGGATTTTGAAGCTTGACATCCGTCTTGAGAGGATTACGAAGACCACTAGTGAAAATTCGCACTTCTTGTTTCTCGGTCATGTCATCACATCGACACAAGAGCGAGAGGAATCGCTCTTGATATGCTTCCACTGTACCCATGCGCCGGAGCTGAATGAGCTCGCCAAGAGGATTGTTGCGTATAGGAGGCCCGAAGTGAAGATTGACATGCTCAACAAAGAAAGGCCAGGTCTGGACCCCATCATGTGATAGGATGCAAGCTAGACTTTCTCCTCCTCCATTGTATGTTGCCCTCGAAACAATTGCTCATAACGATTGAGCCATGGTAGGGGGTCTTCCTTGTCGTCGAACATCGAAAAAGTGAGATTATGGAAGCGAGGCACTCCTTGGCTACCCTCACCCTCACCCGGTACTGTATTCATGCTTTCCTTGAAGCCTGCATCATCTGGTGGAACTCTCGGTGGCTAACGGCTAGGGTTGGGGCCCAAGCGCTTATCGATTTCATCTAACTTCTCTTGTTGTGTGGTCACAATTTGAAGAAGTTGTGCCATCTGCTTCCTAAGGTCGGTGATGGCCTTGGTTTCATCCATGGAGATCGGTGGCAGGTCACAGGATGTCAGCTCTGATACCAAAGATGATATGGACTAGAAGGAAGAACTAGGTAAATAGGCCAGAATTGCCCTTGACCCTTGCGGTCAAGGCTCTGATTCGGCCAATACTTGAAGTAACTTGATTTCTTTCTTGCCTTTCACAATAGCCAGCTATCCCTTAATATACTAGAAGCCTTTGTAATAAAAGGAAACTGAATCATACTAATGCTAAAAGCACTCTTCTTAATATAGATTGCCTAACACAAGAATATCATATCAATACTAATAACAAGCCTTTTCTTATACTTATATCTTTCCTAAACTACTGTCATATCTGAACAGCTTTGAACTGACGCCATCTCCAACTCTGCTTGTGACACTGCTGGCCCAGTCTCGGCTATTGTTGTTGCTTGCACTGTATCGCAACCACCTGTTGCCGCACCACACGAGTGAACTAATCGCCGTGGACATATAAAACTTGCCAACAAATTCATCCACAATAAGCCTAAACACTGAAATATAGAGTCCTTTTTCACCTCTTATCCTATTTTGGGAGTGCCTATTTGATAATAATTTGGTGTGTTTTAGTGATGAACTTTTTTTCATATGTAAAAGACATTTAGCTTGATTTCGAAATTATTGAGAGTTTTTTTTATGTTGTTTGCATTGCAAAATGATGGATATCCTATCGTGACTTACCAATCATGAGTACCAGATTGAAAGAAATGAAAAATCTCAGTTCTCTATATATAACAATTCCGTTCTATTTTTTACTGCTACTTGTGCCAACTACCAAGTAAAATGTCCTATGTGCCCCTGGACGCCTTTCCTCACTTTTTGTTATCCTAGAAATGCTACTGATTTGTCCCCACCAGACCTGGCAAATGGGCTGTGCTAGGCCAGCACGGTAGAGGCCCTATGGAGACACGGCCCGCCAAATAAATGGGTCATGCCGTGCTGGCCCACGGGCCGCAGTCCAAGCCCAGGCTCTATTCTCTGCAGTATGTTGGAATCTTGATTTAGCTTATTCCCAGTCTTTGACAGTCAGAAGGATTTCAATCATCTCGTTCGAGAGACTTGTTCATCGCTCCTCGATTATTCTTCCAAATAGACCGAAGGCTGACTCCGAGGAGACTGTAGAGACAGGAACAGTCAACACATCCCGCGCTAATATGGATAGCACTGCATATGTTACTTTCTAGTTTTGCCATCATGAGAGGATATTCAACTCTTGCTCAAAGCTGATGATATCACTGTTGAGATAGCTTGATAGGTCTCCAGTGCTTTGTCGCCTTCCTCCTCCTGACTGATGTGTACCTACATGCAAATCTCTAGAGCAAGAACCAAAATTTTGCCCCATTGCATAGTCTCCCTAGAGGTGCTAGGAGCTACCGGGGGGTCTTTCCAAACGCACTGATACAAACTTATTTTCGTATTTCTCGTATACCTCATATAATTTATCATTAACTACTCTATAGTATGTACAATAATCTAAACCGGTATCATCACTTAAAAGTTGTAATACATTTATAAATCCTTGGAGTTTGGCCCTAGGATCTATTTTAAAAACTATGTTTTCATGGCAACTACAACATCCCATAGTACAGGATCATTTTCAAAAGCCTTTAGGTGAGTTGCAATTTCAAGAATGTTATGAACAATTATAGGAGAGGTTGGATAGTGTACTCCAAAAAGACAAAGTGTAGCTTTATGAAAAAGTTCTAAAAACGAAAATATTTTTTTCACCAACAACCCAATTGTCCTTAGTTAGTTCAGGGTCTCTAACTTGGGTTCTACTAGAGGAGCTACAAGATTGATGACCTTAGGTGTAAAGGAAAATAGATAAGGTACTCTTATATTGCTATATATGTTTAAGCATAAGGTAAGTAAATTTCCATCTAACAGGCATGTCTAAGCCAAATTTTCTAGGACGGATGTTCATTGCTACGCAAAAGCTCTTATATGCAGCTATTTGTTGGTTAGAACAATTAATATATGAAATTGCATCCCTAAAAGAATCAATACAAACATTTAATCTTTTTAAACTAGATTTAACAATAAGATTAATAATATGGCAAGCACAACGTTGATGTAGTAAGAAAGATTGTTCATAAGTATTAAATAAAGGAGTAAGAATTTTCATAGCCTTAGTGTTTGCAGTTGCATTATCTTAAGTTATAGAAAAAAATCCTATCCGTGAGGCCAAAATCTTCTACAACTTTAATAATACATTCTGTAGTATTTTCAGCAGTATGCAAAATATTAATCAATTTAAATCCTATAATTCATATAATATTTAATTAAATCTCTAGTTGTGGTTTGCCTAGATACAACACTAAATTGAGGGTTATAAGCGATCCTAATACATTTTTGAAAAGCATTAGACTCACTAAAATTTAAAGGTAAATCTTGAAATCTATAAAGAGATTCCTGGGCTACCTCTAGGTTGTACTCCTAAGTACATACCGAGCCGTCGGGGTTATACTGTAGCTACGTTTGGTGCATTTGTATTCCTTGCCTTCTTTTGCAGCTTGCCATTGTATGTAACCCTTCCCACCTGAAGATTTTCCAGACAATTCATTACCACAAATTTTACAAATAGCATACCTCACCGAATTCCCATATCATCAGTTTTGAACTTCCTGTCAAAATCATTCCAGACTCCTGATGTAGTAGCTCTTGTTCTTCTTGCACTGCACATAGTGCTACATACTCTGCTTTTTCGCTTCATACACGCCACAGTACTTATCCTTGATGTCTGATACATCTTGGTGCTGCTGGATGAATTGAATATAATGACTCGTGTGCCTCTTTAAGCAACAATTGCTTTAACTCTTCCTTATTGGGTACGCACAATCGCTTCTTGTACCATATGATACCCTGATCATCCTCCACAAAACACATCGCTTTTCCTTCCTTCAATCCAACCTTGATCCGCTGGATATTTTCATCCTCCGGTTGCGCTTGACGAATCGACTATCAAGGTGTTTGCAAGTCCAAGCGGCCAACATCCCTTCTTCAACCAACTCCAAGCGAGCTTTTGGAATTCCTCGTGCAATCTTGGTTGACTCTCCTTGACCATAATTGTGTTGCAATATACCTTCTGCTCAACGCATCCGCCACTCGTTGGCTTTCTGGGTGATAGTGGATTCCAATGTCATAGTCCTTTATCAACTCCAACCATCTTCTTTGTCTTCCTGTATGGGTTGTTCATAAAACAGCAATTTAGAGTAAATATGATAAATAGATTGAAAAGCAAATTTAACATGCAGACACTAAGTAAATAAATCAAAGGAATTGAGTAGACCACAAGTGAACTAACCATTCACTTCCCATCTCAAGCCAACCAAAATTTCATAAAGACTCTACCCCTCGTGTGAAATCACGAGCATTGTCCATGACCGAGGACACGGCTATTCGAATAGTTTTACACTCTGCGGAGGTTGCACAACTGTACCCACACGATGTGATTAGCCTCAGCTTAAGGAAATCACAACAAGGCTTTTACAATGGTCCATCTCCCCATCCCACTCGCTAAGATTCGCGTCGAGTAGGGTAACCCCTAGTCGATAATTGCCCCTCTTGCGCCTCACAACATCGGTAGTAAAACCAAAGTGGAGACTTCACAAATTATTATGCCAGGTCTATCCCATACTAGACATGTGGTTTGCACGATTAAGCTCGGATCAATGGCGCACAAAGTTAAGTCCTTTGTGGATGCACTTGTTGAGCCAGTAGAAAATGGATAGATTGGACCATGCGCCACCGGGGCCGTTGCTTTTTCTAGCTCTCCAGTTTGTTATGGATGTGGACCTTTCGTGTCTGGATATCCTTCTTGAAAGGATTGTATATCCTCTGCCGAGAGGCCGAATTCGGAGAGTTGAAAATCATAGTTCTCCATTGAATCAACTTCAAATTGAAATAGTAAAGAACAATTAACTTACTATTGAATCAATAAATAATAACAAAAAAATTAAAATAAGACAGTACTATTACCTCTTTTGCAGCTCTCAGAAAATTCTTTGAAGATTTTTGAATTTTCTAAATTTTGCATGAAGTTCTCACTAATTTTGCCAAATTTGCGCAAGCACTACCGATTTTGTCACAGCTAAATTGAGAGATGAAAGTTACGTTTGAGATGTGGAAAATCGAGGCTAGATGTGCCCTATTTATAGAAAAAAAATCTTTTTTTTGAATTTTTGGCTATTTTTGAATTTTTTACACCCAAATGGTCAAAAAAATGGCTATATTCAACTGGCTGGGCCATGCCGCGTCGTCGTGCGTGCCACGTGCCACTAGGCTCGACCTAGGCATAGCGTGATCCACAATAGCGGGCTCGACCTAGGCATAGCTCGATCCACCTCTAGTGCCGCCATTTCTACTCGCCTTGGAACCTACGGTCCAACAATAGCGCCTAAGAGCATCTCCAACAATGTTCTCTAAATCTCATCCCCTAAATCATTTTTAGAGCCCGACCTAGTGGCCACCTCTAGTCCCCTGGTCTACAAAACTACCAACTAAAGAATTTAGGAGATCGGACGTCTTGGAACCTACGTCTAAACACTAAAATCCCAATTAAGCGTCTAAGCCAGACCATGCCCTGCGCCCCTCCCTGTGGCTTCGAAATTTCTCATTCTCTAATTCAGGACATCCTCCTTTCGGTCACACAAGAATGTTATTTTGGGTTATATACAATTAAATTTTCTAAACTTGGGATTTAGATATCTTTTTCATTATTTAGATTAAATATATGAAAGTGAACATGATATGTATAGATTTATCTAAAAAATCTTTCACAAAACGAAATTATTAGAGTTTATAAATCTATTATAATAAAAATTAGTGGTCAGATTCGCGCTTTACGGACCGTATTAATGGCTAAAATAATATTCTTTCCTGATTGGAGGGAGTTCCTGCTACCGCATAGCATTCAATCTACAACAATCGTGGTTACGACGGAAGGACCCAAGGAGCAGGAGGCTACAATTGGAAAGCCCAATGTTTAAAACATCCCAAATCTCCTTTGCTCTCTCCCTCACCGTGAACCATTCCACCTGTGCGCCTCGACTTAACGCTGTCCCACCAAGTCCCAGACGACGATACCCTCATACCCACTCATGTAGTCGTGTTCACTGACGTGTTGTCTATATTGGGACGGCCCTGCACCACCATGAATAGGAATGGCAATGGAGCAGGGATAGTGGGAAGGCCTGGCTCCGTCCTGACCCAACTAGCACGGCCCTACTAGGCCTACCGGGGAAGATGGCCCTCTATCCTTAGTCTCTATTGGAACCTAACTTTTATGGAATATCCATAGAGATTAAAATAGACTAAATAAGTTTTTAAAATAATAATGTAACCTTGTTCTATTAATTTATAATTATTTAAATATATTTTTAAATATACATTCTTATATATATATGTTTTAGTCTAATATACAAGAAAAAATACAATCTCTTATATTAAAAAACTACAATCTATTAAAAAAATATTTTTATTTTTATAGGGTCCTATGGAGCCCACAGGGGAGGATGACCCATGTCCCTGCCCCGCTAGCGTAGCAGGGTCGTACCTATTCCCCTATAGGGAGATCACCCCGCCCCGCCCCCTATGGCAGAAATTGCCGCCCGTAACCATGAACCTGTCCGTGGCACTCCACTGCTGCAATCTGATGCCACGTTTCTAGGCAACATATCCAGTGCACTCATCTCATGTCAGCCATCCGATCTCTATCCAACGTCTCATATCAACGTGTGTCACTTTTCACAAAAATCCGCCCATCCTCCCCCGATCTGCCGCTACCCGCCCGGCCCCTCCTCCCCACGAGCCGTCGCCGCCTGCCCCTCCCTCCCCCAAGCCGCCTGCTGCCCCTGCCGCTCCTCCCCCCGACCTGCCGGGTTGTCCACGCCCTCCTCCCCCCAAGCTACCGCCCGCCCCTGCCCCTCCTCCCTTGAGCCACCGCTGGCTGTTTGCGCCCCCTGTGTCGACCAACGTGATTGAAACCAACATGGTCGAACCAAAGTGGTCGAAACTAGCGTGGTCGACAAACGTGGTCAAAACTAGGCAGGAACGGAGGGTGCAGGTGGGAGGCGACTCAGGGAGGGAGGGCAGGACGACCGACAACAAATCGGGGGGAGGAGGGGCGGGGGCAGCCTGCGGTGGAGTGGCCGACGGTGGATTGGGAGAGGAGAGGCGGTCAGCCGATGGCCAATCGAAGGGAAGAAGGGCGGAGCACCAGGCGGCAGATCAGGGGAGGAGGGGCAGAGGTAGGTGGCGGCTCAGGGGAAAGGAGGGTTGGAGGCGGCGGCGGGTCTGGAGAGGGGAAGGGTGAAGGGGATGGCTTGGGGGCGATTTGCAAATCCAACGTGAGTGGCGGCCGGGTTTTGCGAAAAGTGACACACGTTGATATGGGACGTTGGATGAAGATCGGACAGCTGACATGAGCTGAGTGCACTAAATACGTTACCACGTTTCTATAGTGTGATGTCGACGTTGTGTTAACACTTGGTGTAGTTTGGAAATATCTAAATGCTACGACCTTTAAGAGTATTCTAAAGCGAGATATTTTAGATGAATTGTTTAGGTTTCCAAAAGTCGCTTATAATGGATATTGTGCCACTTAGAGCAACTCCAGCAGGGCCCCTACTTGAGCTCTCATCATACTTTTGAGGGCCGAGGGGCAAAAAAACTCACTCCAGCAGGGCCCCTACTTGAGCCCTCAAAAGTAGGGGGCCCTCAAATCTCCCCCTCGAGTCCTCATTCCTGGGGGTCTGGAGGGAGCCCCTACTTTTGAGGGCTCAAGTAGGGGCTCTACTGGAGTGAGTTTTTTGCCCCTCGGCCCTCAAAAGTAGGGGCTCCCTCCAGACCCCCCAGGAGTGGGTCCTATGTGTCATCCTCTCTAAGAATGAATTTGAGGGTCCTGTTTTGAGGGCTCCTGCTGGAGTGCAGCCCAAAAAACAGAGCCCTCAAAAGTAGGGGGAGCCCTCAAATAAAAAGTAGGGGTCCTGTTTTGAGGACTACTGTTGGAGTTGCTCTTAGCAAAGATTTGGTGGATATTGTGCGGTGTAGTTTGGAAATATCTAAATGCTATGACCTTTAAGAGTATTCTGAAGCGGGATATTTTAGATGAATTGTTTAGGTTTCTGAAAGTCTCTTATAATGGATATTAAGCCACTTAGCAACGATTTGGTGGATATTGTACCACTTAGCAAAGATTTGGTGGTTGAGCTAGGTCAATTGGAATGTCTTAGAAAAAACTTTTTAAAAATGCCGTACTAGCTAGTTGACTTATAATTGCAGTTTGGACTGCTAACAGCACATTGCCATCTAATACAACAATTGGACACTGTAGAGGTGATGCATTGCTTGTTCAGAGCCATTCATAATGTAACGTGTAGGTTTACTAATGGCTCACGCATCGACAAGTCTCTCTGTGTCGGTTCTCCCCGACTATGATTCACTTATATCAACCATACCATTTGATGAACTGTTACTCGAAGCTTTCCTTCAACATCTCTAGTCTTCCCTGTGTGTTGCTTGAACTCAACCATCCCATTTGACTTCCTTGATCGCACCTCAGCTAATCCCCGAGCCTAGTCCCAGTCCACGTTACCGACCATGGTTGCCTACAAGCTTCCTACATATCAAATACTAAGAAATTATTTCTGAACACAAATTTTTCAAAACTTAATTCATGTCAGTCCAATATGCTTCGTATACCATAAATGCAATGATCTAGGACTTTAAAACTCAACTCATGACCATTTTTCACAAATTTTCAAACCCTCTTAGTTATCTTTAGTCAAAGTCGATCTGATCGCCATTGGATGGCTGGTCAGATAGCTGCCCCCAGTCGGATCACCTAATGGCCGGTCTGACCGCTTTGGTTGTGCACCAAATATGCACCTCTCTAGAAAATAAGTACCGCTTATTAGAAGCAAGTATGACCGAACCTCCGATCCTACTACATCCTAAACATTGGTATGCCACACTCAAAGATTTTGGATTAAATCAGGAAGGATCAAAGCGCTCAAAATCGAAATGTGCAGAGGGTTAGTCTGGCAACCAACTGGTGGCTGGTCCAGCTGGTCAGACCGTCCGTTTGGCCAGTCAGAGCGCTAAGCACCGACAAGACTAAAAACATTCAAACTCTTCCAAATTTAAATTTCAATTTAATATGACTGTCAATTATTCAGCACATATAAACCATAAATATTCCTAACATGATTCTATGTACTCTTTACAGATATCATCACTCCCCTATCAACTTTCTGGCCACTTGCAAAGGCTCCATGTCTGCTGGTGCTCCTCCAACGCTCTTCTTTGCTGAACGTAGCGCTAGCAGCGATCGCACCGAAAAAGGGGCCTTGGGGGTTGTGCACTTGTGCTCCCCTGTGAGTGTGCCACGTCCAGACGCAGGTATGCTTTTGCCTTTGCGATTTCTGTGTTAATATTTTTATCAAGTGGATAGACCTCCGTTTTCCTGGTATCAATTTCGCGATCCCACATCTATCTAGGGATTACTAACTGCTTGGTCTAAGTAACCTTCTCCCAGCGTCCAGATAAATTTGATGTTTCAACTGGGATATATTAATGTGATAACAGATTGCTTTATGGCAAGGAGCAACAGGATATGTAATCTCACTAATGTATTCATTTGGGTACCCATTTTTCAAAAACAAAGAAAAACTAACCCTGCTCATTAGAGCTACAGCTCCTAGCTTCTAGCTTTTACCTTCTTAATTTCATCTTTGTCTGATTTTTGATTTTTTCTATATTTTTATTTATTTCTTTACATTGTCCATAGTAATATTATTTTTATTTTTTAAATTTAATTACACTGAAAAACTATTAGTGTTTGTAGTACCAAAAAACCACTACAATACAAAATAAGCTATAAGCTCAGATATGAGCACCGCCACGCATATGCTTCGGTCCTTACTTCCCTGTATCATTTCTGTTCCCATTATTTTTTATGCAAAAGTGACCCAAGAAATTTTATCTTTACGTGAATAATTTTTTGTCACCACCATTCAATGCTATAATATTTGATAGCATATACGACGTGCTATGATTTTTGTACGTATGGCAGAACAAGCCCGTTGCCTTTACTGTGAGCATCGAAGGACGTAGAGTTTCAGAGGGTGTTGCGCGGAGAACCACTCTACTAGTTTTTAGTTTTGCACGTTTCAAATCTGTTTTTACAAAAATAACTATAATCACATAGAAATAGTATTTCTATCGTCTAGTTACCGGACGGCAGCAGCGTGGAGCTAACATGTGGGCATGCCGCCCAGCCACCGTGCGACTTCCTGCCTGCCGCCTTAGAGCATCTTCAAGAGACTCTTTATCTTGCACTTTTTCTCCAAATTAGATGACCCAAGGAAAAAAACACCCTTCAATAGCTCTTTTATCTTGTTATCTATTTTGCAGTGGAACCGAATTCCACCATCTCGCTCGCGAAACCTAGCGAGGCATCGCGACTCGCTAGCTGCTTTCCTCCCGCTCATTTTTCCATTTTCCCGCGCTAGTCGGTCGTCTTCCCACACGGAATCCCTCCCTCTCGCGCCCCCTCCCGCGCGGACCTCCCCCGCGTCGAAGCCTCCCGCGGCGCCCTTTCCCCCTTCCCCCCTGCGGGCGCAGGATTGGAGGCGCCCGCACACCTCTGCATGGTCCGGCGGCGCCCGGCCCTCCCCGCGCGCCCGGCGGTGCCCGGCCGGCCCCGCAAGCTCCCGGTGGGTCGCATCCCATTCTTCGTTTGCTCCACTGACATTCGTTTGCTCCGTAAGCTTGTGATGTGTAAAACACTACAGTACAGACCAATATAAACGGCACATATATTTTGCCCTTTATCTAAGTAAGTGCCTTGGAATGCTTTTCGAGGGCACATAGATAACCACGATAGTTATATGTGCCTTTATTTCCTAATGAAAGCCGGCACATACTATGTGCCGCGATGACAATCCACGGCACATATATGTGCCCCTGTATTCAAAGATAGCTAAAATAGAGAGTCTGCTAGAGTTGGAGGAACAAAATATAAAAAAAAGGGTTGGGATGACTCTTCAAAATACATTATGGGTGTCTCTATTTTAACAAGACTCTTGGAGTTGCTCTTACCACCAGACGAAAAGTAATTAAGGCGGCTTAATTACCTGCCTTAATTAGTAGTTTCAGTCGCAGCCACTTTCCTAACCTTCAACCATCGACCATATTATCCTGACCACTGCCGTATTCGACCTGGTCATTCACGACCATAGCTACTCCGACCGCTCCCGATCACTCTCGAGTCCCAACCATTTTTTGCACTCTGTAGTTTTCGACCACCTAAAGCCTATCAACCAACTACTGTATCTCTAAATACTATAGATTCGACCGCCTCATCTATTTGACCACTTCAGTTGTCAGACCACGGCCATTCGACCACTCCAGCCGTTCGACCACAGCCATTGGACCACTTCAGCCGTTCAACAACGACCATTTGACCACCTTGACCATTCGACCGCTCCAGCCGTCCGACCACAGCTATTCGACCACTTTAGCCATCAACCACATCCGACAACAGCTATTCGACCACTTCAGCCATCGACTAATTAAGGCATGTAATTAAGCCGACTAATTAGCTGGCTTAATTACATACCGTCTGGTGGTTGGGCGGTAGGCAGGGAGCCGCAAGGTGGCTGGGCGGCAGGCCCACGTGTCAGCTCCACGCCGTTGCCGTCCAATGACCAGGAGGCAGAAGGAGTTTTTGGCACTTTTGACATGTTTTAAACCTGTATTTGCAAAAATAGCTGTAGTCACACGGAAATGCAAAAACGGCATTTCTGTTGCCCAGTCACCAGGCGGTAGCAGCGTGGACCTAACACGTGAGCCTACCGTTTGGCTCCCTGCCTACCGTGCTACCACCAGATAGCAGATAATTAAGCCCGCTTAATTACCCGCCTTAATTAGTAGTTCCGGTCGCAGCCGCTTTCCCAGCCTTCGGCCACCGACCACGTTATCTCGACCACTGCCGTATTCGACCATGGTCGTTCACGACCATAGCCACTCCGACAACTCCCGATCACTCTTAAGTCCCGACCACTCTTTGCACTCTATAGCTTTCGACCACCTAAAACCTATCGACCAGCTATTGTATCTCCGACTAATATAGATTTGACCACCTCGTCCATTCGACCACTTCAGGCGTCCAACCATGGCCATTCGACCACCTCAGCCATTCGACCACTTCAGCTGTCCGACCACAGCCATTCGACCACCACGACCATTCGATCACTTCAGCTATCCGACTACGGCCATTCGACCACCTAGACCATTTGACCACTCCAGCTTTCCAACCATGGCTATTCAACCACTTTAGCCATCGACCACGTCCGACCACAGCTACTCGACCACTCCAGTCATCGACTAATTAAGACAGGTGTTGTAGGTGTGGCCCAACCCCCGTGGCGGGGCCTTACAACTGGCTCAATATGCAATAGATCGAATGGTGTAGAGGAATATACCAATATACCCTCACCTTTTGTAATTATCAAGGGGTAGGATAGGAAATACCATCCTGCCCCATTCATGTATATAAACCCCCAAGAGGGGTATGAGAATGGGGGATGTACTCATATCATACACGAGCACTCTCTCCTATCATTGGCTCTCTCTAGCTAGTCTCCTTCTTTACTGTTTGGTTAGTAGTCACACGGTGGCCAGACGGCAGGCCCACATGTCAGCTCCACGCCACTGCCCTCCGGTAGTGCTATTTTTGCCATTTACGTGCAACTACGGCTATTTTTGCAAATACAGGTTCAAAATATTCTAAAAGTGCCAAAAATTCCGGCAGAAGTGTCATTTTTGCCATTTTCATGTGACTATACAAATACAAGTTCAAAATATACTAAAAATGTCAAAAATTCTGTTGTACTGCTCTGGTTGGTAGTATTTGGAAGTAGGATCTGTGTACTGATGCCGTATTTTTCAGTTTTACTTGTTGAACTTACGGGAAAGCGTTCAACTGGTTAGTTCTCGTTTGGAACGCCAATTTTTTTTCTAATTTCTATGAGAATTAAACTATTTTCAATGTAATTGATGTAAAATTTCAGTGAAATTTCTGCGTAGCTATCCATAAAATTCCTCGCTCACAGTTGCAGGCCATAGCTGAGGGCACATACATACTCCCTCCGTTCTTTTTTACTTGACAATTTTTATTTTTTACGGTCTTTAAGGTGCGACTTTGACTATTATTTTTTATAACTTTATACTAAGATATATTAATAAAATTATAATATTATAAAAATATTTTTAACAATAAATCTAATAATATAACTTTCATATAGCTAATATAAATATTTTTGAATTTATTAATAATTAAATTTTGAAAGTTTGACGATAAGAACTCTACAAAATCAAGTGAAAAAAGAACAATAGAGTGACTAAGGGGTGGGCCTTCAATACCTAGCTAGCTACTAGAGGTCCAAATTCCAAACTCCCACACCCTATCCGAAACGAAAACGGCACTTGCAAACCCCAAATCCTCACCTCGCACGAGCAAGAAAGCTTAGCTTGGAGTGAAGCGGTCAAGGATAAGGGGAGGACGAGCCATGCTTATGTCGTCGCCGTCCTGCACCCACCGCCTCCGCTCCGCCGCCGCTGCGGTGCCCCTCATCCCTCGCCGCGCCTCCGTTCTGCAGCTCTCCTGCGCCGCCGGCGGAGCTGTGGCCCGGAGGAGGAGGAGGAGAAGCGGCCGCCTGGAGGTGGTGAGCGCGGACAGCGCGGAGGTGGCCACGCCCGCCGCCGACGCCGCCTACACCACCGATTCCCTCATCCTCTACTTCAAGGCGGAAGGTACCATGGAAGAGAGGGCCATTCCCAACATCACCCAGGCTCTCGAGGTTCGCTACTTCTCCTCGTACCTCCTGGCTGCATACTCCTACTCGTACCATTTACTAGTTTATTGCAAATTGGAATGGAATATTAAGAACTACCAGTAAATCAATCATAAATTGAAGGAGGAACAAATAAATGTGTGTGGGTGTATTGTAGGCGGTGGAGGGGGTCAGCGACCTGGAGGTGCTCATCGAAGAAGGCATCGGGAGTGTTGTGGTAAGTTAGCATTGATTATTTTTTCCCCTCAACTTTCAATTAACGCTCCTCAATTGCTCGTAGTAGTCAGTGTGCACGTATGTATGCATTTGTTTTGCATTGCACATCTGTATGCAGTCACAAGCTCAAACTATTATCAGTATCACAATTCCGCAACCATGAATGCAACTATGACATGCGGAGGTATAGTTTGATATATTGAGGAAACACATTTTTCCTGAAAATTGTAGTATTTGGCTGTAGAAGAGCAACTCAAGTTGAAAAAAGAGAGGGTATCGTTGTCGGATGGTTGTCTCCTACTTGTAGCCCCTGAATGAATTTCGTTATTAAAGAGTATATCTCTAAAATTTCAATTAACACTGAAAGCAATTCAACAGGTAGTTTCAAACAATACACTCCAGGCAAGACCTCTAATCCGGGCTATACTGCTCACAAATGAAACCAACATATATAATCATGAGATCAAGAGACTGGGAGGAGTATAATTTTGTACACAACATTATAGGACCTCTTCTTTTCAGCTTCTAAAAGTTGTTTTTCGTTTTTTCTACAGTAACTAGCTTTCAAATGAAGTGTCTTTTTAAAGCAGAGTCTACAAGTTGATTGTAGTATACATTGTAGTGACTTCATTTATATCAGCAAGAGCCGCACGTGAGTTTTTTTTACTCCGTACTTCATTTATATCAGCTAAAACAGCACGCAAGTTTCTATTACTCCGTACTCTCTCACGAACAGCCTAAAAACTATAAGTCGCAACCAAAAGACATAAGCCAAAGTAAAAAAGAACAAGCCTATAGACTGATAATTATTACAACACTATAGAAACAAAATGCTGTTGTTACGTACAATGTGGTAAGGAGAAGACAAGGCCCTTTGCAGTGGTTCCATGCTCAAGACAACATGAAGAAAACACAGCAAAAATAAACCTCACATAACTGAATATGAATTTTTTTACCACACTGGATGCCAATGTGCAGGGATTATTTGATGTTTTTTAAGCACCTATTTGTTGTTTAACTTGGGCATTTGCAAGAAGCAGATATTTTCATGTTACAGACATCTAGTTAAAACCATCATTTGGTGAAAGCTTGAAACCCGTTTTGTTTTGAGAACCAGATCAACATTGAAAATTCCCCAGATGGTTGGGATCTTGTAATTTTTTATGTTGATTTGCTGACAAACTTCTAGTTTTTACCAAAATGATGTGTTCTTTCAAGTTTTTCCAAACTATCAAAACATTGGTTTTCATATATTGCTATATAAACTGCATTGCTTTAGTTAAGGCTGGGTGAAACATCTAAAACTTACCACAAACTGAATTGCTTTAATAATCCACAGACCATGACAGAAAAAAGGTAATGCAGGAGCCAGACACAACCAAATCAACAATTTTATAGAAAATTTGAGACATCTGACCATCGATTGAGCTCATCTTCAAGAAACACTATTTTGTTCATCCAAAGAAATCTCTTTGTGGCGCTGAGCACTGATACAAGCAACACCTGAAACTTGCTATTTTCATGTAGATTGAAAAACGGGATATATCACAGTGGAAGTTAACCACCAAGTGAAATTGTGAATGGAACTGATTTTTTGACCTAATTATCATTAGGAATTAAAACATCAGCAGTTCAAAATTTTCACGACCTAAGCCAAGAGGCCTGAACTGGCCAGTTCTAGTTCCCGGCACTTTACCTGTTGCCATTTGCCCCATTTCATTTTTTGTGTTTGTTCTCAGACTGTTGTCTTTCATTTGTATGACATAAGCATAAACAACAATATTCCATTTAAAAGGGCATTTAACCCCCCAATTTATGGCTACTATACAGTATTTCCCAGAACTCTGGGATTACCAGGACGGTAATTGCAAGTAAATTGATCTACCACAAACTACTCCATTATACATGGTCAAGTGGGAACTCTGTAAATATACTACAGACTCGGCTCTGCGCTGTAATGTCTGCTGTGAATAATTCATTCCATTTCCAGCCTCATGAGTCATAATGACAATTAAAGCGAATTGGATTTTAATTGCTATGTTCTGTTTGTGTAATTTTCTTTCTTAATGTGATGTAGTGTACTGATATTGTTGATGTATGTTTTTGCTTCTGCGACTGCAGTTAACAAAGGAGACAACAGTGCAAGCCACCGGCGTGGCCTCAAACCTGGTGGAAGCCATCCAGGGAGCTGGTTTCAAACTGCAAACTCTCAGCCTCAGCTTTGAGGATTTCGGTGAGGATGATGTTGCCGCTGCCCCAGCAGCAGGAGCAGGAGCTGATGACCAAGCCAGCGAATGAGCTAGTTTGTGCCTGCTGTGCGGCTGCGCTAAATGCATATAATTTGCTCCTACTATTGGCGTTCGTTCCTTCTATCAACATTTTTGTTTAATTATTGTACACCCTCCCCTTGTAACTTTTCAAGCAGCGCTTCTTATGTGCTAGCATACGGTCGAGAAAGGAAGAAATGGTTTTTGACTTATGTACTCTGATTCAAAAGGTGTTGTCAAACTTTTGTGCGTGCAATGTCAATCTTTTGAGTTTCAGCTAACTTTGCTAGCCTGTGCCACAATACGAGTTCTGGCAACCAAAAAAGCTACGAAGATAGCCATTGATTTTTTTTAAAAAAAATCCATTTTATTTGAAATTACAGAAATATACTCTAGACAAAATTTTTTATAGGAATGAACTCTAGTCGTCCAACTGTTAGGCGACTGGAACATATCGCCTAACAGCTGCACGACATGAATGCAGTTGGTGGGCTGTTAGGTGATATAATTGCAGTCATCGAATAGTGGGACGACTGGATGCTGTCGCCTGACCGTTAGATGATTGCAGTGTAGTTGTTCAACCGTTCAGTGACTGGACGCGATATATATTTGACCGCTTGGCCGAGTCCCCGGTCGAGTGGCCGATTCTAGTATAGCGCACGCAAGGAGAGGAGAAAGAAAGAAGAAGAGAAGAGAAGAAAGGAAACGAGAGGAGAGGAAGAGGAGAGATTCTGCTACTTTTGCAAGGTAAATATTTTTTATGTTTTAGTCAATATTTTTGTATGAAGCAAATAGTTTATTTAGTGTAAAATTAGAATCCGTAGAAAATTATAGTTGTAGAATTTTGCTATGAAGTAAATAGATGTAAAAAATTTAATTGACATAGTGATGAAAAATTAGCATCTGTAGAAAATTACAGTTGTAGAAAATTTAGTAAATATTATAGTCGTAAAAATTTTAGTCAATATAGTTATAAAAATCTAGCATCTATACAAAATTATAGTTGTAGGGTTTAGCAACCGTAGAAAATAAGCATCCATAAAAAATTTTAGTTGTAAAAAATTTAGCCAATATTGTATACAAAATTAGCATCCGTACATAATTGTAGTCGTAGAAAAATTAGAAAATTTAGCCAATATATTTGTACGAAGTAAATAGTTCGCTTCATGCAAAACATTATTAGATAAAATTTATGATTTATTACGAATGAATGTAATGTAATTAGTACATTAAAAATACACGTGTACCGTTAGAACTGGTGTATTGGTATTTAAAACATTATGTCATGTAAATTGTCGAAACCTATCAGGAATAATTTATAGTAGGAGAGAGCTCGAGTAGTGAGAGAAGAGCGACGTCGGTGTGCGTGGGAGTAGATAGGAAGTTGATGCGTATTAGGGCAGAGAATAGAGAGCGGTGGCGGTGCAAATAAGGAGCGGTTATGCTAGGGGGTACTATAGTAGTTCAAGATAGGTGAACGGTTATAGAAATATAAATTACAATATAACAGTAGTTCCATATTGTACGATGCGATTTGACCCACGATGAACAAGCAAGAGCTGTGGCGGCTTGCGGCGAACAAGCGAAGTGTGCCAGGAGGGCACCTCCCCCACAATGACGCCCCCGTAGCAGCAACCCTATCCTAAACATTTCAACCGAGCGTTCGCTGCAATAGCCGCCCAAGAGGGAGACGCCGCTCCTCTGTTGGTGTAGGGATCCATGCAAGTTCTTTAAGTCCAAGCAGCAGCTCAGCCTAGGCATACGTTAGTGGGGTTGTGCAAACTATTCCTGTGACTATCCCGACCGCCGTCGGGACACGAGCAGCTATCGGCAGCCGGTAAGAACTAGCAATGTGTTCCCCCTACTATTTTTCTTTCAAAGTACACACTAACAACCTCTCCTATATACCCGTAGACCCCGGAACCGTTATGTGGCTACCGCAAGTGGATGGGCCTAAAGATCCACCCACATGACTAATGGACTCTCCACTTCGAGGAGTGGAATGTCAAAAGAGCCCGTGAGATCCGGGAGGAGAAGTGCCGCAACCACGAGCAAACCGAGTGTATACGTCAGGAGGTGAAAGCTTATATCGATCTCGACACATGCATGCGTAGAGAGCGTGAGGCTCACGAGAGGGAGCACGGAAAAAAGAGGGAAATAGTGGCTAAGGCGAAAGAGGCCACCGAGGAGTTTAACGCCGAGCTTGCAAGGAAGGGAAAATGGTCCCGATCTATGCAGTAGGTCTGGCCGTTCCGCGCTAGTTTCCCAAAGGTCGAATTGATTTTCATTCCAAAAAGGCGCATATGTATCATACGAGTACTTCAGTTTGTTGCATCGTGCAGGATGTTGTTTCTTATGCTTGTAAACAAACCTGTGCACCGTGTTATTCCCAACTTATTAAGAAGTCTATTTTAATTCACAACATCATATCTCTTTGTCTTTTTGTATTCAATTCTTCATGTACCAAGGCATCAAACATCATGAGAAAACAAGTTCTCCTCCATGTATGAATTCCTGGTTGTATCACTATATGACTTACCTTCGTACTTACTAATTGTTGTTGTCTTAATCGTCCTTACAAAAAATTTCTGAAAATTTCTTATACTACAACAACATACGACGATTACAAATTATTATTGTGAATCTAACAGACTTTATACCATTCATAATCTACGAAAATCACAAATAGATCATCCAATATTGTCTGCCGTTTTTTCCTCACAAAATATAAATCACAGATAAAATTTGGTAAATATCACCTACCTACAACAATTGTTATTTACCCCATGTGCTGTCGGGGGTGCCAATTGCGCAAAAATAGGCTGAGGTGGCAGTCGCCGATCGGTCAGGCAACTCAACCTGCAGTCATCCAACAGTTTGATGACAGGTTGCAGTCGCCCAACCGTTCGACGACTGGATCCTGTCGCCCAGCGGCCCACCGACTGCATTCATGTTGCGCGACCATTGGGGGATAGATTCCAACAGTCAAACGGTTGGATGACTAGAGCCCATACCTGTAAAAAAAATTATGCAAATATATTTTTGTTATTTTGAATAAAAATTAGATTATTTAAAAAAATCGCTAGCCATTGGCGTAAAGTTCAAACATAGGAGACTTTGCGCCATCTTAATAACACAAGTTATGTACCATCTTAGGGCCCGTCTGGCCAGGCTTCGGCTTCACTTTGTTGGGCTTTGAAGTCGTTTTCTCGGCCGAACGCGTAGGCTTTGAAGCAAGGCCACAAAGATGACGAGAAGCTGATCTCAATGAATCATGAATTTAAAGTCAGGATTTCCTAACTTTTCTTGAATTTGGGCTTCAAAGCCGAAAAGGAGAAGCTGAGCTCGGCCAAATGGGGCCTTAATAGCAGCCTTTGCACCCACAATTCCACAAGTGATAACATCACCCCAATTTTGCTTTTAAGATAACCCGACTTCAAACTCCGGCTAAGCACTAGGGACTCTTGCGTCTCTCTCTCTCTCTCTCTGGGGATTAAGAAGATAGAACCTTACATCTCCAGCTTCCATTTTCAGAGAAACACCATACCGCACCAGAACTAAAGCAAATTTAAAAGGTTTGAGCTACCACAAAAAGGGATTACACCACCAACAGCTTTTGAGACAGTAAAAACACAGAATCAAACATTAGTAGTAGTGGCTTCAACGTCATCATCAGGTTGGCAAATGGCTCCAAAATCGTTGCCCCATCCTCGCGTCGCGTCCTGTGGAAGACCTCAAGCTCCACCTTCAGAATCCTGCTTGCTCCTAGAACAACCAACTCTTTTTTGCGCTGTTTCTGCAACACAGACCAAGAGTGGAGCCAATGGATTATGGAAACACAATTTGGGTAGGACGTGACGGCCATTTTTTTCTCAAAACAGGCCACATTTCTGGTCTTCCAAATGGACCAGCATAGTACTGCAATTCCAACATCCATTAATCTTTTTTCAGATTTCCTATACCCATTTAACCAACGACCAAGCACATGTTCTATTCTGCCAGGAATAGGAAAACCAAAAGCAGCAGCAGCAACTTGCCAAATGAAACGAGCAGTGGGACAATGAAAGAACAGATGTTGGATGCTTTCAGAATTAGCACAAAACCTGCATCATTTATCATCTTTCTTCCACTTTCTTTTACACAAATTATGCTTAGTAAGGATGACAGAAATACCACAAGAAGATCTTAATTTTCAGTGGTATTCTTATTTCCCAAAGCAAGGGATGAGGGAAATTGTCGTGTGTGTTAATCAATTGGGAACACGACTTCACAGTAATTGACCATTAGAAGTCAATTTCCATTTCAAAGAATCCTCATCCTCTGTCAAAGTTAGATTTGTGCATCTTAGCACAAGATGGGCCCAAGCATCTGGGTTGTTATGACCAGGTAGGGGTGAAAACAGATCAGATAGTTTCGACCGATCCGGATGAAAACGAATACAGATTGTGTCGGATCGGGTTTTCTTCGAATAATTCTTGGATCGGAAACAAATACGGATTTTTTTGTCGGAACCGAATAAGAATCCATCCTATGGTGGGAAGTTTCCAACCAGCCCTTCGCCGCCTCATCGGTCAGCTTTCGGTTCGAGACATGCTTGCATTCCGATCGAATGGAATTTTTTTTGCAGAAAATGCAAATCATTTTCTTCGTGATCTCCGTCACATCCTTCATGGCAACATTGCCATGGCCATCACTGCCGCTCAACAGAAGAATTCCACCGAGCTTGCTGCCTGGAGGAGCCACCTCCCCGAAGTTTAGCATGCAACAGACCAAGCTGATGAGTCAATCTGGATCTTCAGAGATAACCTTGTATTAGTTGACTTGGCTATTAGTGTCCTGATTGGCAGAATCACCAACTTGGAGGAGCGTGTAGCGGCGATCGAAATCTGACTCATTTAATCTCTACCCCTATAAACCACCAGTTAAAATTATCCTACATCCACCCAACAATTACCTGCTCCATAGTCATGACCTTAACTACATTTACACCACAATATGCACCCATAATTACACCATCCTAAAAACGTCCGCACCAGATTAACTCTCCTCTATTCTCTCTCCTTACTCAACCATATCCGACGGTCATCCTTCAATGGATCTGCAGTACCCCTCCCGCGTCCCTCACGCTAGCGGCTCGCATGCAGGTCGCCACCACCTCCCGCTACGTAGAAACCGCGTTCTCCCCCGCGCCTCCTCCGCTCCCCCGCGCCTCCCCTCCCCCGCGCCTCCCCTCCCTCCGCCTCCCCATCCTCCCCCGCGCCTCCTCCGCGCGCCGCTGCCTTGCCTCCTCCTCCCCATCCCGCGCGCTGCTGCCTCCTCCTCCGCCATTCCTCCGCTTCCCCGTCCTCCACCGCACCGCGCTCCCCATCTCCACCTCTCCCCGCGCCTCCGCTCCCCGTCGTCCCCTCCGCCGCCCTCCTCCCACCCCATTAAAACCCTAACCCAAACCTCCCTCCTCACTTCGCCACGCCACCATGGCTGCGGCGGCGGCGGCGCCACCTCGCGCCTTCTTCGCCACCGCACCCCCCCCCTAGCCGCGCCGCTCCTCCGCGCGCGATCTCCTCCTTCCGCGTGATCCCCAAAGCAGCCCGAGCTCTCCCCCCCCCCGCCGCCGCCTCCCGCCCGCCCCACCGAACCCAGCCCCTTCGCGGTGCCTCCACCCCGTGATACCGTCTCCACCCGAGCGCGTCCTCCGCGCCCAATCCCTTTCAAAAAGATCACCTGACGCCAAGCGAGTGGGCGGATCCGCGATGACGGCGGAGAGCGGCGACAACATGATCCGCGGCGGGTGTTGGACCCGCTGGGGATGAGTTCGAGAGCAAGTCCGCAGCGAGAACGTGGATGGCGTCTCCGTGGGCGACCAGGACCCAACAACCGGCCGCGCAAGAAGCGCTACCACCGCCACACCGGCACTGGATCCGGGAGATGGAAGCGTAACTCTCATATACTCCTTATGTTCTTGTCATTTATCATCAGCCACATATTGTCATTTATTATCTGGTAACAACCACAGTAACCTCATTCCTATAATTTGCACATTTTGCTCCAACGACCGGGATGTCATTGGTTCGATTCAGATATACAAATACTCTCTAAGTTGGTCAAGAACTAAGGGAAGATGACAAAGGACTCCGTCTTCGATCTGCTGCACTTCAAGCTCTTGCTTCTATGGTAAGACAATTTTCTTAGTTAATTTCTCTGATGAAAAGGATAAAGCGGTCTTATGTGGTGCCACCATTTAAGGGCTTGTTTCACAATTTTGTTAGACCAGAATAATAATGCGAACAAATGAACCAACTACTATTTCCATCTATTATACCATTTCATGTGCTTCATAAATATAGACATTTTTATGTTGACTATATTGATACATCTTTTAAGGTTTCTAATATATAATCGGATATTACTATATTGATGCTCTATGTTCATTTTTCACCGCAATCGGTTGCATTTGTCTTGGATTGTCTTGATATGATGTCATGCTATTTTGTGCCATAATATTGGTCTTTTTAGCAAAATTACAAAAAGAAAGGAAGCTTCATGATTGCTTTGCATTACGATTCTTCCTAGCAAGTAATATCATTGGAGCAAGATAGTGATTAAGTTGGAAAAATAATCTTTTACGCTAATCGACCCTTTCAACACTTCTAATCGGGTCCAATACATGGGTGATCACTCACATATTTCAATGGAGCTTGATGAAGTAAGTCCTTATTGCTTTTGTATTGTGTGAGAAAGAAGGTTCAGAATTAAACTCAATATATTCTTCAAGCACTTGAACCAAGGTTAGCCCTCCATATCTGTGAGACTTGGTGATTGCACTGGGAAAATTTATAGTTGTGAATTGAATTATTTTTGCCATTATTTTTGGTTACATTGTTTAGTCTGCATTTTGTTATTATTTGTGGTTATTGTTTTCAAACTATTTAATTTGATGTGCTTGTTCATAAAAGTTCTTATTGAGCTTTCTCCTCATAGGAAGGCACTTGAAGTCCTAAACCCGTTTCTCTTTCCACAGATTATATTTAGTGCTCATGCCGATAGCTTCTTAGATTACACTCATGCTGATGGGACACGGAAGTGTGATGCAGCTATGACATGGAAGACAATAGGAGTGCTGGTTTTGTCATCGCTACATTTGGACGGAAAGGGTGTGGATGTGAGTCTGTTAGCTAGCTCAGAATGGTACGCAATGACAGGATATTCAGCGTTTTTGTTCCCCTGACTCTTCTTTGTAAGATGGTCACATTGGATCTGAAATGAAAGGCTAAAACTTATTTAAAGGTATGATTGGTGTTTTATCTCACCTTTAATGTGTTTGACATAATTTCGTTTCTTGCATGATGTTTGCGTTATGCAGTGTTAAGTCTTCTCATTGCTGCATAATAGTTTTGGGCCAATCCCGATATAGCACAATTTGGAGTTTGAACACATATAATGAAGCTAATCTCAAGGTCATCCTTCACAATTATAATGGACTGGGACCCTGTCTCTATTAGCTTTAGAACTTCTTCTGTTAGCCTTGCAGGGTCTTACCTCAAGCTCCATATGATCTTTTGGATGTGCCTTGATACACTGACTGAGCTAGAAGCTTATTGATTTGTTTATCGACTTCATTCTTCTTTGCATCCAGTTAGTATAAAAGAGCAAGACTGGTGCTTGCTGTCCATGGGGTCATAATTTTGCTATATCGACACCAATAGGTAGCTCGAGGTTTTGCCACATGCTTAAGAGCCGACCTCTTCCATGTTATGGCTTGGAGTGCCTATCTTTGCCTTTTAATACTATGTGTGTTGTTCATGTGGGGTGGCTTCCTACTCCTTGAAATGAAGTTGCAAGAATACTTCTTGTATGTACTTCTTGTATGCAGTAGCTAATACCATTACCAATCTTTTTAAAAGTCCTGCCTTTGATAAAAATAAAATCGCTACGTGCAGCCAGATAACCTATGCCCTATGGTGTAGCCATCATGCATTAGCACGTCTTTCTAGCTCGAGTGCTATTGTATCAGCTCAAGATTAATTTAACTGGCCTGTATGGATTTGTAGGATAGTTACTGGATGATGGAAATTTTATCAGGTTTGGTATCGTTCGACGAGAATTGTTGACAAGGAGTATACAATCTCGCTGAGTTTGCCCTTTGAGGACTTAATGGCGGAGCTGCCATTCGATATGGGAAATAAGCCCATAGATCCCTGCCCTTTGCTATGCAACGGTGCTACTGTGTGTTGGTCCAGAGAGCAGCAAGCACCACAAGCGGTGGCTTATTGTTGCATCTGTAATGCTAGAATGAGGCTCTGCTGCGATTCTGGAAGCACCAAGTTCTCCGTGTCTCCACTCTCCACCTCTTATGCCCCCTGATCTTCGACACCATTGATGTTGTGCGAGCGTATGATGCCATTTAAATAATGTTGGAACGCTGTTTTTTGTATATCATTCTGTTACCAAACATATTAAAAAGATGTACTGAGTTCACTATTAATTGTCCCAGTTCACAGAACGCGGTCATGTATTTGTGCGGGTCTGTTTGGCTGAGAACTCAAATGTGGAAGCTAATCAAGCCCTAAATGGAACCTTGAATGGGAAAGATGGTAAAGTTGAGTCTGCATCTAATGGTGCCTTCAATACTTTGAGTGGGTTTCAAGCTGCAGACGAACGAAATAGTTGGGAATATTTCAAGCTGCTGCTCTCTGATAAAGAGTCACTTTTGGATGAGCTTGAGGGTGAAAAATATAATCAAAATGATTCTGATCTTGTGACCTTGATGATAAGCATTGAAGACACAGGTGTTGGGATCCCACTACATGCACAAGATCGTGTTTTTATGCCTTTTATGCAGGCTGATAGTTCCACTTCAAGGAACTATGGTGGAACTGGCATTGGTTTAAGCATCAGCAAATGTTTAGCTGGACTTATGGACGGGCAAATAAGTTTCACTAGCCGTCCTTTCATTGGGAGTACATTTACATTCTCAGCTGTCTTGAAGCGCGCATACAAAGATACTTCAAGTGATCCAAAGAGGAGCTTGTCCGAGGCACTACCAACTGCCTTTAAGGGAATGAAGGCCATTTTAGTAGATGGGAGACCCGTACGTAGTGCTGTCACAAGATATCACCTTAACAGGTTGGGAATTCTTGTTCAAGTTGTGAATAATATGAGTATGGGACTTAAGCCTTTTCTGGAGAAAATCGTGCAACAAAGCCCAGGTGAGTCTTCTGTTAAGTCAATTTCAATTTCTAACAGAACTTGTCATCTGATACACCAGCTATATCATCAACCAGTCATCTGATACAGGAGAGACCAAAGTTAGAAACAAAGGACAAATAATGATTGTAGTTAATGAAAGGACCAGGACCATAATGCAAGTCGTTAGTAATTTTTTTCAAGAAAACATAAGACTGCGATGGACCACAATAGATGCCTCAATAATAACTAAATACTTTACATTCATGTATTGTACATTCTTCTTGGCTACCTACTGATTCTCCTACCTCTATCTACCTTATGTTCTTGTAGAGAAAAACTATCCATGCTTTTTATTGAGAATGACATCTGGAGGCCCGAGACAGATATTCTGTTATTGAATCGTCTACATGAGCCCAAGAAGAATGGTCGGGTACATGAGTTGCCCAAGTTAATTCTTTTGGTCACGTCTGAAGCTGACAAGGACAAATATGGATCCACATTTGATATTGTGATGTGTAAACCTATAAGAGCAAGCACAATTGCTTCTTGTCTTCAACAGTTGCTAAAAGTGGAGATGCCTGAAAGGAAAGAAAATCAAACTAGACCCTCATTTCTTCGTAGCTTGCTGGTTGGGAAGAATATATTGGTGGTAGATGATAATAAAGTTAATCTCCGAGTTGCCGCAGCCGCACTCAAGAAGTATGGTGCCAAGGTTCATTGTGTTGAAAGTGGCAAAGATGCCATCTCCCTACTTCAACCGCCACATTGCTTCGATGCATGTTTTATGGATGTTCAGATGCCAGAGATGGATTGGTATGATTCTATGAATTCAATGAACAGTGCTACATTTGGCATTTCCAAATTTTTTCCCAATGAAATCCAATCTTTTGCTCTGTCGCGTTTAAAATATCTCACTTTCAAAGGAAATTGCAATTATATTTCCCAGGATTAATGTGTTGACTTTTTTTGCTTATTATAATATCAATCTTACTGATATCTGATTGTCAATGATATATTCTTTAGGTTTGAGGCAACTAGACAACTAAGGCAAATGGTCATCTATATTTCAGCGTTCATTGACTTGTAACTGAACTTTTGCCATTTGGATGTCTTCAATTATTTGTAGTGACTGACCAAAATAATCTGATGTATATGTCTCGCTTTCATTCATGGATGGACTTTATTGCCAGCAGTAACCCAATTATCCAAACAAAACATGTATGGCCATTCAAAAATTGGCTTTGACAGCAGGGAACAAAACATGTATGGCCATTCAAAAATTCGTTTGGTTGATTTTGTGTGCATCCCTAAAATACCGCCGTGGCGTTAGCACGGGCACTATACTAGTTTCTCTATAGTTCAACTTTATCAATGACATCGCGAGCGGGCAGCTCTCCTTCACCAAATCATAAATGCCACTAAAGAAGAAGGAAAGCTTATACGGGGAGTGGAATCTCTAGAGCATCAACTAGGGACCCTCGAGCGTAGTATCCTAGGATACCTTCACATTCAACTCAGCAAAGCATTGCCAACTTATGAGAGCCAAAAGGCCAAACTAAAGATTCTCCTTGGATACTAGAGATAGATAGCCATTTAGGAAAAAATATCAGCTATTATAAAGTCGAGACTGTAAACGCGACTGGCTCTGCTATTTGGTCAATATTAATAGAAGAAGTTTTCCATTTGCTGGATTCTACATTTTTAAACTTTCCTTGCTTTTCGGCCATCATCTCAAAAGGGTCAGCCTGAAAAGTAATCATAGGACTTGCATATTTGAAGTTCTAAAGATGATCCTCTAATCGGCTTCTCAACGGCTAATAGCCAATGCTCTTTCATATCAATTACAACCGGCCCTTTATTATTGATTTCTAGCCGATGCAATTTTAAGCAATGGATCAAGTCTTTAAGCATTAATCTAGACGCTTGGATGTTATTTCTTCAAGTACTTTCCATTGATTGCCTTTGGTAATACTGTCCCTTCCAGCGCCTCCAAAATGTGTGAATTCCGAGAAACTAGTCGATGGATACGATAGGGTCCTTCCAAAGTTGGAGACCATTTACCAAACCGATTGCTTCCGGTTCCAATAGGCAGGATAGTTTTCCATAATTACTCATTGACTTGAAAGAACTTAGCTCGCACCTTTTTGTTGTAGGCTTTAGCAATATTTCTTTTGTTCCTTTCATCTCTTCTAAAGCTTTTTTTTTCTACAGTAAGATCTTCAGTGTTGTCAATTTTGGCATCGTGATAATCAGCTCAGGGTACTGTTCATTCACGGAGGAAAGGTACTGTAGATCATACAGTATACTTCTACCGTCTCGTTCTAGCTAGCAAGAAACTATGCTTTTATATTTATAAATGTGGCACCGATAAATATATCCATGATACATGTGCTCCTGAGGATGTGTTCGAATTCTGTGGTTTATTTGGGATCCCTTAGGATCACATGGGTATTAAAAAATATAGATTATATGCCACTGCAATCGTGTTCTGTCTGAAAATACCACTGCAATCGTGTTCCTTTTAAAAATACCACTCCAATCGTGAAATATTCCTAGAAATGCCATTATGTTCAATACTAGCCGATTTTTGTTGATATAAAATAGGTTTCTATTGATTATAATGGTCTCTATACGAGTATGAGATGATTGGAGTAGTATTTATCTACACGAAAATACATATTGGAATACGAAAGGTGTATTAATGCATATGCGGTGACACTCCATATTTCAATTATTTTTGTATGAACGGAATACATATCGACATATGAGAGGTGTACTCATATAAAATGGGCTTTTATTGATACCATTCTGATCAATACAAGCCGATTTTACATTAATACACCTTCCATATACTAATTTGTGTTTTTATGTAGATAAATACCATTCCAATCATCTCACTCACATAAATACCGTTATAATAAATAAAAACTCACAATAACAAGCTATTTTTTTTGAAAGAGAGATTTAAGCTATTGTGGATCTTTACCTTTTCTATTGAACAACATTTTGTTAACTCCGAACACCTATTCTGAAAATCCTGAGTCCGCCACTACCTTGAACCAATTTATCTGATTTGCGTTCCATATGAACCATTCTGATCTACATGATGAGCTGAACAAAACAATAGTCCATATTGAATATGTTTTGGAGATATTAATAATATTGTTCCTGAGCTAGTAACTCTAAGTGTTCGTTACCTAGAGTTAGCAACTCTAGGTATATAGTACTAGCAAGTAACATACTAGTAATTAATGTAACAAATAATATGTATAATTGCTAACAACTAACTTAGAGCTACCACTAGTAGTTGATTGCACAAAATCATTGTTACCTGTCATTGTGTAACATAGAGATGATAGCAACTAACATATAGAGCTGCTAACAACTAATATAGTAAGTATCATATATAATTGCTATTTGATTTTTAATGAGTTGCTAATGTAGATTTTTTTTAAATGTGTGTGAGTTGTTATACCTTTTCTGTAAGTTGCTACTCCTGGTTCCAGTGAGCTGCTACCCTCCTGTTTTGGTTTGAAAGTCTAGGTTGCTAGCTAGAGTTAATAGTCATCGGCACTCGCGAGGGAAGCAACGCACTCAGACGGAAAAGGAATGAGAGGGTGGTCGCGCTCACGCTAACACATCGCATCCTTTTCATAATTCTTCTCTTAAGTGTCCTCATTAATTAACATGACGGAATTTCATCTGTCCCCTGTTCATAGAACAAGCTAATTAACATACATGTCCCCACGTAGGGATAGCAATCGGGTGCGACGGGTACGAATAGTGCTATGTCCTCACGTAAGGATGGCAATCGGGTGCGACGGGTACGAATAGTGCTCGCCCATATCTATACCCGTGACCCCAATTTACACCCACGGGTATACCCGCGAAGGATGATAGGTGAAAAACCTTGCCTATACCCGTCGCCCGTGGGCATACCCATTTACCCACGAAATAAAAGTCACTATCTAAGAGTTGAACTAATGACAGGTACATATAAGCAACAACTATTGCTAGGAAATATAATAGCTATCAAAAAGTTTATAACAATCAATAACAATTAAAAATATCGAAAAGTTTGTAACAATCAATAGTAATTAGAGATATTGCTATGACTGCTCCACCTGTCAATCTATATCGCGGGTAAACGGGCGGGGCGGGTACGGGGGGAGCTTACCCATACTCGTGTCTGTTTACCCGACGGGTAGAGTGTTCCCCCATTTCCATACCCGTGGGTAAAGAAAATATCCCATACCCGGCTTTTCGCTGATCTGGTGCAAATCTCTGTAATTTCTGTTTTACGGGCTTCTTATCAGGCCGTAGAGCTAGTCTATGCTCGATCTTCTCCCTGGGGACCCTGGACATGTCGGATGGCTGCCATGTGAATGCATCTGCGTTTGCCCAGAGTAAGGTGACGAGGGTGTCTTCCTATACGGAGTCAAAAGTAACCCTAATGCGAACTATCTTCAAAGGCTCTGCCAGGTCTAGAGAAACTTCTTTGACTTCTTCATTCAACTTCGGCGTGGCTTTAGGCCTTGAATGCTTGCTCGAAGGCTACGCCTTGATAACTTCTCAAGTTGGTAGCTGGCCAGCCATCTCGAGGGACTTGCAATCGCACATCAATGCCATTTTCTTGTCACAACGAACTGAGATGACTCCCTTGGGACTTGGCAACTTAAGATATTGATATACATAATGAGCAACTATCAAAAAATGTGGCAGGGTTGGTCATCCAAGTATGGTGTTATACACTGTGTCGAAGTCAACCACATCAAATGAGACTTTCTTTTTCTTGAAGTTGCTCGAAGAACTGAACATAACAGGAAGAGAAACTTGGTCAATGGGCTTGGGTAAGGAATCTAGTATGATTCCATGAAATGAATATTGTACAACTTTATTCTGGTATGAGGAACTTGCATCTCATCCAGAGCACTAACAAATAAAATATTTAAAGAACTACCACCATCAATCAACACGCGATTCACTTGACAGTTATTGATGGTGGGCTCGACCACAATCGGAAATTGACCAAGTCAAGTTGAAGGGATCGGATAGTCACTCTTCTCGAAAGAAACCATGACCTCTGACTACTTATGTAAATTATTGGCAAGGGTAGGGTCAATAGAGTTTACCTCTCGTTTGACAGCTTTGTACTGTCGCTTTGATTCGTACACGGATGATCCATCGTATATATGCTCGATGGTGTGCTTCAGATCCTGAAATAGCATGTCCTCATCCTCGTCAGAGTGCTTTCGATCACTCGACTGTTCCACTTCATTGAGCATAGGAAGTGGTCCCTTGCCCAAATAATAATCCTTAAGTTTTCGCTGGAAAACTCGGCAATTGCAAAGATCGTGCCCCTCTTTCTTGTGAAGTGGGCACCATCTAGGATTGTTGTCCTTCCGTGCAGGTGCTTTGCCTTTGCTCCAGTTGGAATATTGCTTGGAGTTGTGTGGCTCTTTATCACCCACAACCAAGACTTCCTTCGGATTTTCAGCGTGAGGCTTCTGACCAGTAGTCTTCTTCGATTTCTTAGCCTTCTCCTTCCTCCCATTGCCTTCACCTTGCTATTTGGAACCTTGGTTGACCTGGTCGATAAACTTAGTCCATTCGACCGCTTCAGCAATAGTTGCATAATGGTCTGCTGTCTCAAAGAGCTCGGAGATGGTGGTCGGAGGATTCAAGGCAATGTCCTCTGTGAACCTCCTGTTGTGCACACCTTGAATGCCCTGATGACAGAAGTGTCAAAGACCTCCAGAATTGAGTTATGAACCTGACTAAAGCATCAAATGAAGTGATGTAAGGTCTCGTCGCTGCCTTGGCGCATTCGATGCAAGTCATCCTCCTTCCTAGGGAGGTTGTATGTACCCTAGAAGTTGGCCATCAGAAGGTCGTAAAGGTGTTGCCATGAGTAGATCGACTCGAATGGCTGGTTAAGCAACTAAGACCGAGCAGATCCTTTGAGCACCGTCGAAAGATAGTTTGCCAGGACGTGCTCGCCTCCTCCTGCTGCCCAAACTGTAGTCGTGTAAATCTGGAGGAACTCGATGGGATTCTGGGACCCATCAAATTTCTCCATATTCACTGGTTAAAAAGCAGCGGCCATCACACTGCTTGGAGTTTGGGCACAAATGCTTGGCACCCGATAATGATTTCTTGACATCTCTTTTGCAGGAAAGGGTAGTTGGCATCGCTAGGTAACCATACTCGGTGATGCCCGACGGTCGGTAGACCTAACCTATAATAGGCCTCGTGCATACGAGGGTAGCACTCCTCATACTCCATCTATTGCTGCAGGTTCCTTGCTTGAGCATCTGCACTCCTCATCCATATGAGCATCAACTTGCTGATTCGGAGCTGTTTGAGGTATTCTCCTCCGACTAGTATTGCGATCGGGAGTTCGACACACCCTGCCATCATGCCGAACCCAACTAGGTGATTTTCATGATCGACTAGATGCAGTCATACCTTGTCGAGTCTGGCCATTAGAACATGGAGTCCTTGCGCAATCCCTTTAGTGAAGTGATCGTAGCTCGATGTTCGAGCAAGCTCTTAAGTTGGGTTCTCGAGCAAGTCATTGATTCGTTGAAGCTCTCGAGCCTCTTCAGACTGGTATTGGACATATATGCCCATGCAAAGACCTCTGGGCAGCCAGTCGCCTTCTTCGAGTGGTCTCAAGATCCTCAATCCCTGATGCTAGCTAAAGCTACCTCACAGGAGAGTGATTATTTCTAGGATGTCTCCTACGCTCATCAGAGTACTGATCGGGCTCATCACCGAAGGTCTCCTCACCATCCTCACGAGAGGCGGGAGAGTGTGATCGGCGGGGAGCATCCTCAGGCCTTCCTCCGAGAGGGTGATGAGGACCTGCAGGCAGGGCAAAGACCTCCTGTCTAGAATCTCCACTTCTGGGGAGGTGCCCTCATCTGAAGAATCGTCGAGTGAGATTGCCTTGTGGCCTGGAGTAAACCCCGCCAGGTAGCAGAATTTTGAGTTATAACTGTCCTTAGTCTGATTTGTTCCCTGCAAAAATAGGGGCGAACATGAAGAGTGCCCACCCATTCTCTTTGCAGATTTGACTGGAGAGTCACCACCACCAATTGGCAATGGATTCCCGAATTGGCAAATTATAGGGCTCGCTGAAATTGCTTGGGGTGTTACCGTGGGACTCGAACGTTGGGGGTGGGCCCATTATCGTGTTGCAAGTCCTCATCATGGTTGGGTTGATCCTTGCCACTTGGGGGAAGTGAGTCCTCTATTAGGCGTACTGTTGTGGGGGATTTGGAACTGTCATCAGCCTTTCCTACAGTGGGATCTCAGAGATTCTATGACGGATTTCCAAGGATACTCTCACCGTCGGTGGATTGCATCGTCTGCACGAAGTTGTAGTAGGCATCCATGTCGAGGTCTGCATATTTGACCAAGTCAAACCAGTTCTCCTCATTCCACTCCCCTACCATGAGGATATCAGGAGAAAGAGAACTTGTAGGCTAGAAAATTACCAGGATCTTGGAAGAAGACATTCTCCATGGACAGCGCCAACTGTCGGTGTTTTAATACCGATCTTACGTACGATTTGTTTAGATTCGGGGGAAACTCTTATCACTAAGATCAAGTAATGAAGAAGGAGAACATGGGAATTTTTATACAGGTTCGGGCCTTCTCCTGGGAGAATAATAACCTTACATCCTGTGTTGCTATTGCTTAGAGAGAAAAATTACAAAGTGTGTAATGAGAAATGCCTTGCACTATCTCTTGCTCGGACCCGCTTCGTCTTCCTCTTCTCCGACGTAATTCTTTATATAGTTGACCGAATGATGGTAGTTGTCTTGCGCCAAAAGACGTCTCATCGGTTCAGGAGATAACCACCCAACAGAAGTTATTGTCAGAGAGATGTGGAGACGGTTCGCCATATAACGGTTGTTGTCAGAGGGAGATCGTGTGTGGTTATTAGAGATAAGCACATGTTCTAACTATCTGGTCAGGCAACTCTATGAGACAGTAGATAGGCTATTCGTAGGAAAGTCTACGACTAGGTCGTAGGACATCTTATGAGTGCATGGTCATAGAAAGACTTACGACCAAGGAGTAGTCGCAGTAAGACATACAACTATGTGGTCATAGAAAGACTTACGACCAAGGAGTAGTCGCAGTAAGATTTATGACTATGTGGTTATAGATAGACTTATGACCAAGGAGTAGGCGCAGTACAATTTACGACAATGTGGTTGTAGACCAGACTTATGACCATGGAGTAGTCGTAGTAAGACTTATGACTATGTGGTCATAAAGAGACTTACGACCAAGGAGTAGTCACAGTAAGACTTACAACTATGTGGTCGTAGAGAGACTTACGACCAAGGAGTAGTCGTAGTAAGACTTACGACTATGTGGTCATAAAGAGACTTAGGACCAAAGAGTAGTCGCAATAAGACTTACGACTAATAATTAGGGGATTATTATATCCTCGCCAGCTTCCAACTTCTACAACAACCCAATCCACTCACAACAACTGCAGCTAACCAAACAATTTTTTCCTAGGCACAAACCCACCTTAGGAAAAAGAAATCCGAACCATGATCCGAAAAACCAAAATGCCATACTTGCCTTCCATGGCACAAATGCCCTAACTCAATAGCACCAGAAGCTCTTCCCTTTCTCTCATATTCAATCCCCTTCCTTTGCGAGACACATCCCTCTTTTTAACATAGGGATAAACATACCATACTCCTTAAATCAACCTCTTTCAGAAAAATTCATTCGGGAAATAACAAAGAGTTCACCAAGAATCATTCGAATTTCAGATAGGCAATACGCATTCCAGAACCACTCTAAAAAGATTAATTCACTAAGAAATCATTCGGCACTCCATATAAATAAGAAACACATAAACCAATGGGTCAAATAACTCCAATGCGCAAAATAACAATCTTCTTTTCTCTAGCAAGTAAAAGAACCATCCACAACACCAAGAAACCACTTTTCTTTTTCAGATGGCAATAAACAAAACACATAAAGTAAACAGGAACAAGAAATGTATTCTTTTGCTCCAAACATACTTTCCTCAATTTTGAAGTATATTATTTTTCATTGAGCCATAAATGTCCCAAAACATCCTGTATCGCATATACACATTCTTTTAAATTGGCAACTTCCAAGTTAAACACAGCCTTACTAAAATATCGCAACAAGTATAGAGACTCTAGTACATAAGTCATGAAATGCATTAGCAAGGCTTCTTCATGAGAATAACACTATTTTTTCTTTATTCCAACTGCACTTATAAATTGATTCTCCATTGAACCCTGTCACATCAGTTCTTTTTAAAAGATAAATACCTATAAATGCGTACAAACAGATATCATGACCTAACAAATGACATCAATGATCAACGAACATCTAACATCTCTTGTTATTACAACAAAGATATATCAAGATTGCAACTTCGAAATCTTGATAACGTGAACATTACATGCCGGTTGTTCATGAAGTCAAAATAAATTTCCGGGGCATGGTGTGGGTATCCCATGATCCATCGGGCGACAAAGGAGTCGCTAGAGACGCACTAATTGTGCAATAGGGTATGGCTTCCGCTATTTTTGGTTCGATGGGCTTGTGCAAAATAGCAATTTCGGAGGAAAATTACTGCCAGATTTTTGTCCATTAATTGAGATATTTTCGAACAATCGGACATATAAACATGGTAAAGTTTTAGTAGAGTAGGACATTAGCAACTGGCATTACGTGAGCACGTGAGGGAATATTTGGAGGGTGACCGCTTGTTCGATCGGTATGTTCTCGTGAGTCATCTTTTGGCCTGTCCATCCCTATTTTCCCCCATTATATGCCCCTGCTTTTCGGCATTTAGGGCTTGGATGTCCCGAGAGAATCCATTCGAATGGAGGGAAACTTCCTATTTAATTCGAGCAACTGTAAAATAATTACATGCCTAAGACGTGTTCTAAACTATACAACAATTTATCACTTATCAATCGCATAATTCTTTTTTCTAGGTTATCAGTTTATCACCTATCGCTGTCCAGTTGATCCAGCTGCATGCTACGTCAATCAGTGAGAGATATATAAACTGATACTTCTTTATTAGAAATTTTTTCCTTTACACTCAAATCCAAGTTACCTTTATTAATTTGCAATCATATGACTGGATAAATTAATTCGAGCAATAAGAAGGGGAGTGAAGGAAAGTATGATGTAGCATTATTTCTAACTTTTTGCTACCTGCTTTCTATAGAATTTTTTATTTGACCCTTTTAACATTATTAAACAAATAACCCACCCTCTCACTTAATGATATGATGTAGCAGTGTGGCAAAAGGCATGGGTCAATTTTGGAATAAATAGGGGTTATTTTGAAATTTTTATTCAAAAAGGGTTATTTCATTAACAAGTGTTCCTTTCTATAATTCTATTATATACATTACCCATTTCCCAGAATTTAGAGAAAACATTTAAATTTAGCTATCTTAAAAGTTTATATGCATTTTTTCTTTTTCCTCAAAGAGTAGGCAACACTGAAGCAGAGAGCCGCACAAATTAATTAAATAAAGAAATTAACTGAGCTCAAATTAAAATTTTGAAAATTTTAAGATATGTGCTTGCCTATATATAAGGTACAAAACAAGAGCATTGAAAACAATGTTTTTTTAGAGAAGAAAGGAAGAGAGCACCCTTCCGTATATATAAACAGATAATTAAATAGGGAGGGAATATTTAGAGGAGAAGGATAACCAGGGCAAGAATGCTTCAATCCTTTCAACGTAGGCTGAATGCCTTCAGGATAACCATGTTTCTTACAGTCCAAATGTGCCAGCAGGCAGCAGCTCAGAATTGTTAGCTTCAACAAAGTTAGCTTGGTTTCCATCTGGCTTACAATAATGTCAGTGGCAACCACGGCAATAAACTCCAACGAGTTTAGGTTTTCAGTTCACTATAGGTCCCTGGTCTTGGGTTTTAGTAGGGTGGCAGCAGTGCGGGCTCAGAGGAGGGCAATGGGCGCTTGCTACCAAGTGGAAGAGCAAACACGGTGGTTGGAGTTGGTAGGGGCCAGGGCCGGTCCTGGAATTTGGTGGGCCTAGGGTGAAACAGAAATAAAAGGCCATTTTATGATCACATGCAATATTTTAGAAAAATATACTTCTTAGATAGCTAATTAGCTGAACTTAGGCATCCACAAAGGCTACATATTAAGGGTCTGTTCGGAACGTATGAGTTCCATAGGAGATAGTTCAATTCCCATAGAAATCGTGAAAATTCTCGCATTTCAAATGAGCCATAAAGATGTTTTTAAGTGTCAAGAACTCCTACAAATCCTGACTTTAAAACTTAAGTAAACCAGAAGTATATTTGAATAAGATGATTGCAACCGAGATATGATACTTATATTTATTAAATTACTTTATTCTATCCACATAATTTATAGAAATTTTCTATGACTAATGTCGGACCGGAAAATTAATTCCAAATCATATATGTTTATCATGCTAGTCCCACGATCAGTAGGTAGTACACATATATTACATCGTTGCATCACATCAATACACGAGAAATTAAAACAGAGTAGTACACAATATTAAACAGTCATACATAGGTCTATATAACCAAGCTTTACACAAAAAGACCAACCGGCTAAATAGTTCACATAAAAAGTACTTGCAGTAGAAATAAACGATAAGCAAATTAAAGATAACGGCCCATGTGATATATCTCAGCCCACAGGCAACCGTCTGGGTTTAAGCCCTAGAACTCAGCGCCAATGATCACCAAAACCTATGGTATAAAAGTAACCAACAGAGAGTTTCTTCTTCTAGTTGCTCTGATAGTGTTCAGCAAGCAATTGTGAGTACAAAATTGTACTACGCAAGACTTTAAACAACATTAATAATACATGCCAGAATGGTGGACGGAGGCGGCTGTACAGCAGCGTTGAGTGGTGGGCAGCCTTAGCCATGCAATGGCGTTGGCGCAGGAGTGAAGGACAACATAAATTGAGGACAACGCGAGCAAGAGGGAGCCTCCATGATGCTACAGGAATGAACGCAAAGACCAACGGTCGTCATAGCGACGCCAGTGATGAGTTCCATATTGACGGTGCCACTAGATGGTACAGCGACAACGTGAAAAAAGGTAAGGAGTTCCTGTTAAGAGTCTTGTACATATTAATGTCTAACTCTCTCTTTCTCTTAGCCCATCTAGTAAGGATCACAGACGTTTTTTGGTTGGAAGTGTCTGTGAATTACCATAGACAATTCTTATTAAAAATAGTATGTGATAATTGAAAACGTTACAGACGGTTTTTAGTCTGAACCGTCTATGATAATTTACAGACGGTTCTTAACAAGAAACTGTTTGTGATAATTATGTATCATAGATGGTTCTAGTCATCGCTAGTAATATAGAAGGACACGTTTGTAAAACCATTTGTGATAATTACAACATCAATGGATTCTGAGAATCATTTGTGATGAGACATTCAGTATAGTCTTCTTTATAATAGTGCCTGTAGCCCTATCCCAGAAGTTAGACCTGGTAGGCACAACACTGGTTGGTATAGTGGAGGTAGTGGAAGGGCGGCGGATCGGTGGAGGCTGGTTAGGGGCGTCAGCGTGCCACCCTTAGCCTCGATGGCCAATCTTAGTGCAATGACAATAGCAGCTCGTTAGCGGGTGGCACCAACGCTGTTTGCGCGCGGGGAGGGGGCGCGTCAGTGGGGTTGGCATGGGTGATGGTGTAGGGTTAGAGATGGGAGGCGGGAGGAATCGGTTTTATGTAGGCGTGGAGAAGATCCATCATATGGAGATTTGAGAAGTCAAAATTTTAATGTTTATTTTTTTAGCAATAAAACACTAAGGTGTTCCCTAGCTAGAAACCAATTTTTTTTCTTGCACGATGCGTGTCACTACGGTCATATACGTTCATACAGTATAAAAAAGAAACAGTACTAATGTATGCCCTAAAATCTATGGCAATTTTCTGAATATGTAAGTACTACTCTTCAAAACCACTGATAGCAAAATTTTACATGGCACGGAGATAAAATTTCTTCACGGAGATAAAACTCACACGTTGTAACACAGCTTTAATTAGAAGAACTCATGATGTAGCAGAACCCCAGGAACATAAATACAATCCTTGAACTGAACAAAATCCAGACAGTACAAAATGCCTTATGCCTAGCTAGCAGCAGCACCGATCTCATGGAAAAAGACAACATGAACAGCATGCAGCGTATGCATACATACACACATACGCACGCTAGCTCATGACAAAGTTTGTACACTAGCTGGGAATGACTGTGGTGGCGATGAGAGATCGACGCAGCAGTAGCAGCAGCACACAGCAGCTAGCTTCGTCGTTGTTGGATATCTGCGCGGGCGATGGATGCATGCGCGCAGATGTACACACGTGACCAGGTTGGTACGCAGGCCTGATCGGGCAGCTAGCTAGAACGCATGCACGCATAGCGTGGGGGGGAGACAGCCCACGTGGCGGATCCCGGTTGGCCGTGCTCGCCCCGGCGACACGGGCGCGCGCAGCTGCAGCACAACGAGAGCGGTGAGAACAAAACGGAGAGAGCCCGCGCGCGGCCGGCTCGATATCGGACGCGAGCGCGTGCATGCAAGCCAAGCTAGCATCGGGCGCCAAGTCATTTAAATAATTAATTTAATTTAATTTATTTATGAGATCTGTGTAACGATTATTATGCTATATATGTGATTTGCTTGTGTTGTTTCATTCATCTGTGTCATTTATGTAATGATTGTTCTATGCTATATACGTGATCTTGCTTGTTTTTAGATAGCATGGCTAGAATATCCTAAGACTAGCCGAAAAAGAGCAATTAACATCGCTGTTGAAGTAGCTATCACAGACTGTTCGGTGTTCTAAACCGTCTGTGATATATATATATCACAGACGCTTTATGCATGATATCACAGATGATTTTTGTTATTAACTGCTGAACTGTCTGTGATATGCTCCATATCACAAACAGTTCAGCAGTTAATAACAAAAACCATCTGTGATATCGTGTATGTCACAGACGGTTAATACAAAAAACTGTCTGCGATAGTCAAATATCACAGACGATTTTTTTAGAAAATCCTCTACGTTGTAAGTTATCACAGACGGTGTAGAAACCGTCTGTGATAACAAGCTATTAATAGTGACACGTAAATATAAACAGTTCAGAAACTATTTATGATGGCAATTTTGAACCATTGAGATGAGACGCGAGCTCGTGCATGCATGCGCGCAGACGACGCATGCAGGCCAAGCTAGCAACGGGCGCCAGCAGAGCTGAGGGGGAGAGATCACGAGAGCCCGGTTGTATTTGGAGGGCAACGCGCCAAAGCTGCGCGTCACGAGACGGCCGGTCGAGAGCCTTATTCCCCAGAGCACGTACGCTTGTGAACCCTTCCTTGTATATATGCGCATGCATGCTAGCTGATATACGCTTGTGCTCTCCCCTGTATGCAGGCATGCCTGCCTTCCTGCCTGGCTCTGCCTGCATGTCCAACTGGAAATACATATAATACTATAGTTTTGTGCTTATGGCAGAGCGCGCGCGCATACCTACCAAAACAAATTCGATTGCCTCGGCAGTATTTCCTTTTCATCCTTCCTCTATGTTGTTTACGAAATCTGGTTCGTTTGAGATTATAGTCGATTAGTTTTCTAATATTGAATTTGTTAAAATAGAATATATATATATATATATATACACATATATGTGTATGTATGTATGTATGTATGAGCAGACTATGTTTTTAACTTGCTAGGGCATGCATGTCTTAGCTTCTCCAATTAATATGCTGCTGGTTAACACGACCTAATTAAAAGCCCCTAATTTCCATTAGGATCTTATTTGAAGGCGTCTACGCGAGGAAAGAAAACTTCAGCATATGAGCTTGTGAGTAAAAAAAACATTCATGGTTGGCTTTGTGCTCATGAATGATGATCGGTGCATGCTGACGTAGCAATATATGGAAGCTGGAGGGAGTTGGAAAGTGGGAGCTATATGTGCATGTATAAAGTGATCAACGCAGCAGGTGTTGTGGTGGCTCCCTACTCATGTCATATGTTTTGGCCATGGCATATTGATTGATGTATTAAGTATAGTTATATAATGCATGGTTGGAGAATGTATGAACCATTTGTTTAAGGGGAAAGAATGAGGAAGGAATTTGATGTTTTGTTTTTACTCTGGCTCGATCAGGAGTCATGTGAGGACAAGTACATTCCTTTTGTACTCTTGCTAGTATTTGTGTGAACCCCATTTGGTTATGGAATAAGGGCCTTGCAGACTGAGAGTTTGCATGATGTGGACGTACAACGGTGACGCTTTCACTCATTGCAATCAGGCTATCATTTTTTCTGTGTTTAATCAAAATTCGTTATGCGCTGTAAATAAATTAGGAACGGATGGTTAATATACACTAAACCGTTAGGTATTATTTTCTTTATTTTGGACATTTAGGCATTAGTTTCTACAGACACTAGATGCATGCCTTTAAGACGTTTCGGTTTTTGTTTTGATATCTATCTATTTAGTCGTTGTTAGTAAATATTGCGATTGTTGATTGCAATGTATTTACCAGATCATAAAAGACTCCAATGTTTAACAAGTATTAAACCTGTCTCATGTCAGGAGGCTCCTGTGTTGCGCAAAGTCTTTAAATACCTCTCCTCACCATAGGAGAGCTCAGCTGTGTTGAGAAAGTCTTTAAATACCTCTCCTCACCATAGGAGAGAGAGAGAGAGAGAGAGAGAGAGAGAGAGAGAGAGAGAGAGAGAGAGAGAGAGAGAGAGAGAGAGATGGTTTCCAGGCAGCAGAAGAGAGCGAGCTTGCATGAGAAGCTACAGATTCTCCGCGCTCTAACTCATTCTCATGCGGTAAGTACCAACATCTTATCCGGGCTAAGTCATCCTGTGTTAGCTCTTCCATGTTCTTCCATCGCATAAGCTTATTTTGCCTTCAATCGACAAGCTCCCATCCTATTGTTAGATGGACAATCAAGCTACGCACTGCATACCATTTTTCTCCATTTTTCCATATAGCATAGCTAGTGCTTTTAGTTAATTAGTTTGCTATAAGCTGCCATCACTACAAGGAAAACCGTTATTAACGACAGGACATGTGGTCATTAAAAGTCGTTAACGACCACAAAATTGTTCGTTATCCATCGTTAAAGGCTCCATTGTTAATAGTATTAACAACCACATATAACTTTCGGTCGTTAATTGTTAATTCTTTAACAACGGGACAATGTGTCATCGTTAATTTTGAAGACAGTAGCAAATATTACTTTTCAGTTCTTAATTTCGTGCCATATATGAAAAATACATACAACAGATAATTTAGAAAGAAAGCTTTCGATAACCTCCTTAAATCAAGCCCACGCAAGAACATGTTCTAATAATGTCCCCCAAGCATGAGAAGAATGGGCGATACACAAAACTAATTATGTAGTAGCTAATGAAGTAATGATTCAACTTGGAGATGTGTTCTATATATATGGTTAGTAGCCATGTCTTTTAATTAACCAGTCTATTGCAACATATTTTCCATTCAGCTAGAAAACTGAAGTTATATTTCTACACGTATGTGTCATGCAGGTAAATAAAATGTCTATCATCGCTGATGCATCAACATACATCAAAGATCTGAAGCAGAAGATTGTGAGGCTGAATCAAGAAATAGCGTGTGCGCAAAACGGCAATATTCGCGAAGAACTCTCACCACTGGTTAGAAGTTAGAACATCGCGCTGATAGGTCGTTAGTTCTCATCGAAACATTACACAACTCGCTAACTGCAGACATTTGTGTGTTGCATATATATGTGTATATATATGTTAATCAGGTGAGTGTTCAGGTACTAGAGAAGGGCTTCCTTATCAACGTGTTCATGAACAAGAGCAGCCCTGGACTGCT